>JARBWK010000004.1:150464693-151664693 GCA_030556195.1 Anolis apletophallus
GTGTGTGGGGAGAGAGGGGGACGGGATGGGTTTTGGGGTGGGGGGATGGGTTGGGTGTTGGGGGGGAGTCAGAGTGTGCAGTGTGCGTGTGTGATTGCTCTCCCTCTGTCCTGCGTTGTGGGGGGGGAGTGCACCTGCGCGATGGCTCTCCCTCTGTTCTGCGCTCGTGGCCAGCGCAGAACGGGAGCCAATGGGCGGTTTTTGGGGGCTCATTTTGGGGGGGTTGGAAGGTAGGGAGGTGGGTTTTTTGTGCCACGTTTGTACACTGTGGCCTGGAGGAATGTGTTGGGTGGGTTTTGTGGTTGGGGGGCCTTCAGTTTTCCCGTCCATAAGCGTCAAAAACGGACTCTCTCTTTTTATATATATAGATTTGTTTTACATATGGGATATCTCAATAAAAATGTTTGTAATTTTTTTCCTAAAAGTCCCTAGAAGATATCAGTGAAGCAATTCTTTCCTTTCATGATTCATGAAATTAATACAAGTGAACCATGCACCTACAAAAACATCACAATCCCTTTGTCCATTTGCATGCTTGTTCTAACATGTTAATACTTCTAAGAATGTTAAATCCCACATTTCACAATACTGTAAATCTAGTTTCAGGTTATTAACTTCCTTCCAAGTCCAGTCAACCACCACACTGGCAACCAGCGAAAGGAAGGAAATCAGAATTTATTTGGTTTTCTAGAAATATTTAACAGAGCTTGACCTGGGGTAAATGTGATTGTATGATCTTGCTATACAGCATTACACTCAGAACACTGAGCCCACATGTAATAATATTTCAGTTTCATGCCCCCTTTTTAAAAAAAATCAAATCCTTTCTATTCTAATTAGAAAGAAATTTATGAACTTGTGTCATTTGTTACGAAAATAGAATAAAGCATGCTCTGGAGTATATTCAAGTCACTTGTGTTCCCCCCCAAAGCTCTAAAAACAAGGATAGGACTTCTATTATCACAGAAAAGAGCTGGGGCACTTGACAGCAGATATTGAAAGATCACTATATTTAGCACATTCATTAAGGGCTGAAGATTTTGAATTTTTCATTTGTTTTAGTTGTATTTTAATACTGTAAATGAGGAGAAATGCTTGTCGAACATTGCCTCTCATGTCATAATAACTTGGCAAGAATTATTCAAGTAGACACCATGAATAAGGAGCCCATTTATTTTGGCCAACCCTGCTTATAAATGTATTTTTAAAATGCTTAAATATATACCTGAACAGATGTCCCACATTTTTGTTCCATTAATAATATTGGTGCATATCATCATCATGGGCAACCACTCATAGCCAAGTATGATTGTCTTCCAAGGGTAGATAGTGGTAAGTGATTGCAGAGACCTGTTTTGGATCTGCATGGCTTTTTTTTTTTGCAATGAGGACATACATTTCCAGATGGAAGACAGTCTCAACAAGGGCTTTCTTAAAACAACTTCCTCTTGGTATGTTTCTACCTTTCTCTCTCCATTTGTGCATTTTCAAAATCCACAGCACTCTTGGTAGCAGCAACAGTTAGAACTCTCAAGTGTCTGGACTTCCCAGTTCTCAATGTTTATCCCACTTTTTAAAGGCTAGCTTTAAGTCCAACTGTAAACCTCTTCTGTTGTCCACCAACATTTCATTTTCTGTTCTTGAGCTGACAGCTTCACCCCCCCCCCCCGAAATTCTTGGTGTGGTCCGCGAGAAGGCCTTACTGGTACATTATTTAAACTGTTATGTTTATTCATATTATGATCTGATCACCATGCTCAATTTATGGGGGTATTGGGTAATGATACAAAAGGTTTGCTAGAGTAGACCCTCTCTTATGCAGACTCAGCCCCCCCGAATCAAACTCAGCCCTCCCGAATCAAAATCCTGGCTATGGCTGTGGGAATAGATAATAAAGAGTTCAAACTACAGTACAGGCAGTCAATGATCAGGCATTTTGACAACATGGCGCTCCAGCAAAGTTCTTCCAAAATGCTGTCAGACTTCCAAAGAGATAGGCAGGAATTTTTTTTGACGGAAACGCTGGTGGAATCATTCTAGAAGTCAAGAATAACATTTGTAGATGGTATTCCAGAAGTCAAGAATGACATTTGTAGATGGTACATATAATCTCAGAATAAAACAATTTCCTATCAGTGGTGATAATGGAGCTCATTCCAGACTATTGAGAAAATGGTCCATTTTAGTGTACATAGGGGGAAAGCTATTCTTCTTAGTAGGCATATTTTCAAAATTTAGATTGTTAGCTTAGTCCTGATGTTGAAGGGACTGGGACAAAGAGAGATGAAGAAATGGAAAATTAGTAAACTAGATGGCTTGAGAGGGAGATTACTGAAAGACTCTTAAGATAAGAAAAATGCAAGCTAATATTGGTCAGAATTCTGTTGATGCAGATGAATATTTTTGTGAAATATATGTTTGCATTCACTCTAAGGTCCCAGAAGTTTAGCTGTGCCTATTGAGCCATTGCAGATATGTATTCTTGGCTGGTGCATATCCATCTTTACTCCTTCAATGGCATAACATTATCATTCAGCATAAAACTCATATAACAATATCACTATGTAATTCCACATATAGAGATCTATACTAGGTAACATTATAGAACCTCAGCTTACTGTGTCTGCAAATTACAGATTCCCTAGCCCAATAATTACGCAAATAAAATAATCCTCATTCTTAGAATTTATTTCGACTGAAGAAGCATTGTCTTCACTTAGTCAATTGGATATCAGTTAAGCAAACCAATCTTCAGTTTCTCTTGTATATTTTATGTAATGAATTACTTCAAACATACTATTTGAATTAAGGTTTTTAAAAGAAAATATTGTGACCTTAAATGCATAATGTTTGTCTCTAATCTTTAAATACTTCATGGTGTTCACCCTTTCCCCACCTCCCTGCTATTTCCATTTTCTTTCTGCCTGAAGTTAGTTTTGTTTGTTTTGCTAAATTGATGTCCTGACAAATCAATCCATGTGATATTGCAGGTATTTGCATCTATGGAGTTCTTTCTCTTCAGCTTAAAATGCAGAGAGACAGAAAATGTCTGACTTCATTAATGTTATTTGATACCTTTTCTGACAAAGCAATTAGAACCAAAGGAGCTGCTTAGTGTGCTGACTGAGTGAAGAAATGCCAAACTTAAATGTCTTCCTGCACTACTAAGGCACAAACAGAGAGAACAGCACACATAGGAATTCTAGAAGACATTACGTAGGGTGCATTCACATAACAGTTGTCTACTGCCTTGTCAACTTCCAAAATTCCAGAAAATTGGAAATATGGCAACTAAACAACACACTTGAAAATGGGGTGTGGCAACACCAAGGAAAGGACTCCCTGAAATGAAAATATGCAATAGTTTGAGGTAGCTTCAGGGTGCTTCCAGGCAGAACAAATATGTGGGTTTTGAATGGAGGACAAGAAAACCCTGGACGTAAGAACATGTCCCCACATAAACATGTGGGTCCCAGGATTTCTTCCCCTGCCATCCTCACAGGCTTCCTCTGTACTGGAACAAGATGAAGGGCTGACAAGGGACATCTGATGGAAGGTTTTTTAAATGTCACTCCATCATGCATTGGACCTTACATAAACACATGCAAATATCTTAATACATACAAACAGATTCTCATATGCACGTATGAGTTTCAGCACATAATGGAGGGATTTTTTAGAAAAACTTCCTCCGGTTTTCTCTCTTCCCCCAATTGTTTAATCAAGTTCTGCTAAATATTATAAAGATTAAAACAAAGAGTTTCAGACAGTTCTGATTGCTTTTATATTTGTGCGTCCTTAAAATCAGCTGTGTGTCCATTCACAGCCCAATCAGTTGATCAACTGTTTCAGGCTTTTTAAAAGTGGACATGTTTTTCATGAGTGCAGAGATATACAGTGATGTGAATATGCACATTTTCTGGTCAGAATTGGGATAAGAGCAGACCTTTGTACCTTGTGTTTTTCAACTGTTGTAGCAAATCAGTTTGGATTTACCACTAGCATCATGTAGCCAGTCCCCCTCCTTTTAATTCTGGAAATCCTATGTTTTAGGCGCTCAGAGGATGTGGCATAGGCAGAGGGCTGTGATCATAGCCAACCCATGGCAGTTTTCTTCCCAAGACAGAGAAGAACATGGCATTCCCTATCACACCCTCCCTTTTTCAATCCAAGTCAACATGCACAATAATGAATGTAGGACATATCATTTTGGTACTGGTAAGGGGGAGACACACTCAGGAATACAATTCCCTCACCTTGTGATAAATGAATATGTCATCAGAAACTAATCGAATTAGGATATTTTGTTGCCATTCCATCATTCTACAACTTTATTAGCAGAGGCAGCCACTTCACTCTGCCGGATATTGTCACCGACCCTAAAAGGAATCTGTGTCATCTCAATGGGTTAAAAATGGCAACTCCCATTTTCTTTTCTCCAGATGTCTTATATAGAGGTAGGCAATTTTAAAAAACCCAAAAGGAATATCCCCTTGAATTTCTGCATGATGAGACAATATGAGGTGAGCATACTGTATATCCTGATATATTTCAGAAAGTCATCCACTGATTTAAAGGATTATTTTCAAGTTTTTACAAAAAAAATCCCAAAAGAGGTATCCCTTTAATTTCTGCATGATGCGACAACATGGGAGGGCCATATTCCTGCAAAGCTTCAGAAAGATGTGATCACTGATTTTTAGGAGAAAAATCCAAATTAAGCACCACAGCAAGTCACACTCTCTCAGCTTCAGATTCTTGAAAAATTTAAATTTAAACATTATAAAAAAATGCTATCATGACTAAACTTCCCACACTTGTAGGTTACATTCACCAGTTTAAGCTTGCCAAGTTTCAGAACAGTTCACTCATCCACCACTGAATTTTATTAAATGTTTCCAATTTAAACACCTTGGGTGAGGCATACACTCTCAGCCTCAGAGTTTTGAAAAATTAAAATATTTGTATGGCTATCAGAATGAAATCTACAACACTTATAGGCCACATTTTCCACTTTAAGCCTGCAAGGTTTCACAATATTTTGGTCATCCGCTGATTTTTAGGGTTCTCTTCCAACAATGTGAGTCTTCTTCTTCTTCTTCTTCTTCTTCTTCTTCTTCTTCTTCTTCTTCTTCTTGAATTATTCGTCGGTACATCACACAGTCCTAGACACTTGGGAAATGTCCAATGTGTGATCAAATACAAAAACTGGAATAGTTATCTTTTTTGCTGTGTACTAATCTTGTTATGTATCAAATAATAATAATAATAGATAATAAATTATAATATAATAATATAATAGTAATTTCATCTTCCTGCTTGGCAAAATGGGGTGGAACTGGATGGCCCTTGGAGTCCCTTCCAACTGTATGAGTTTAATAATAAATAATGAATTCATAATTAATGAATAATAATAATAATATAATAATCCCATCTTCCTGCTAGGGCTAGAGAAAGAAGATCAAAAATTTAAATCCCTCTAAGATCTCCAGTCTAAGGTCTAGGGAAAGAGGAGTGTAATTTTTAAACACTTTCTAAGTTTCAGTTTTAAAGACACAGAATGGATCTCAAGCATACATCTTTCACTGAGGGGGTGAGACTAGCTTTGCAGCTGCCACATTCAGCCCCTCCTTTCCTCCAAATCCAGGCAATTTTCTTACATTGTAAAAAACACCTCGAATCAACAAACCTTTCTGTTTTGTTTTGGAAAGATTCGGAGGAATCAGGAGGAATTGGATTAAAGGCTGGAAAGTATGTGTTTTGAAGCAGCCCTTTTAACCCAGTTCCTCCTGAGAAACACACACTTTTCCATACCTTTGCAAACCTATGCCCCTTTCTGGACTAATTCCTCCCCCCCCATTTCCCTTTCAACTTACTGAAGGAAAGCTTGGATGCAGGCCTGGAGTCTTTTCCTCTCTTCCTCCAACAGAAGATCCAACAGGGAGAAATATCTGTGTGATTGTGTTTGTTTTTCCCATTGTATTACTTTGCACTGTATATTATATTTTACGCTTGATTTTGATTTTTTTTACTGTAATGTTGCTTTATGTTTTTATGTTACTGTATTAAAATGCACTTCTGGGCTTGACCTCACGTAAGCCGCCCCGAGTCCCCTTTGGGGAGATGATGGTGGGGTAGAAATAAAGATGATGATGATGATTATTATTATTATTACCCAAAACTCTCTTTCTCTGATCAGCAGGATGGATATCTACTAGGCATGAGAAAAATGAAACGGAAATTAAAAGAAATTGTAAGTGATTCGTATGTAATGGGCCTTTCAAGTTTATACGGATCGCAAGGCCAATCCCGGAAGTGGACTTTCTTTTAAGCACACCTTGGGACCAAAATTTCGTTAGATTATTAAATATTTCGGATGTCCCCCAACAGGAAAATTTCCCTCCAAAATAGCTTTGCAGACATAACTCACAGTGAAATCGGGGCCTTTCCATGCTTGCAGCCTAATTAGAGTGGAAGGCCTCTTCCAGGAAGTGAAAAGGGAGCCGGAAACGATAGAGAGCCCGAAATCGGGACTCCTAGAGGGGCTGGAGGACTGACGAAAAGCGATTTAAACACCCAGGAAGGGGTTTAGATAGAAGGACAGAGTAGGAGGACATAAGAACTGCTGAGAGAAGGGCAGCAGGAGTTAAAAGAGCACAGAGAGGAGAAGGAAGAGTTCAGAATCAAGAAAAGCCATAGAGTTCCAACGGAGGTCCTAGACTGCTATGGTAAAACTGAATGGGAAAAAAAGATGGAGTGAGGAGAACTCTACAGATTAGCAAGGCCTGCACCAGAGGTAGGCCTAGGCATTTATTTAATAATATTAATAATAATAATATATTAATGCATTATATGTGTCCCTGCAAAGGAACCCTGTCCTTTAATAATATTAATAATAATAATATATTAATGCATTATATGTGTCCCTGCAAAGGAACCCTGTCCTTTAATAATATTAATAATAATAATATATTAATGCTTTATATCTCCCTGCAAGGAAACCAAGGGAAATGTTGCCCCTTGATTTGCCTGTGTTTAAAACAGTATCAGTCCTGTTTCCCTGCTTTGCCTACTTTAGAACTACTAACGAAATTTCGTAAGTAATTAAGTTACATTTCAGAAATTTTTGGAATTTTTTTTGTAAGTCTTTCTTTTACTAAACAACCCCCCCCCCCCATTTGATATAAGAATCGCCATTTTGGGATTCTAAAACATGCCTAATATCTACACACTACCCCCACTGGCACAATGTGTTAAACCCTTGTTCCAGCAGGACTGCTGACAGAAAGGTTGACAGTTTGTATCCAGGAAGCAGGGTGACCTCTCATCTGTCAGCTACAGCTTCCCATGTGGGGACATGAGAGAAGACTCCTACAGGTAAAATACCCGGGCATCTCCAAGGCAACGTCCTTGCAGACAACCAATTATCTCACACCAGAAGTGACCTGCAGTTTCTCAAGTCTCTCCTGACATGAAAAAAAAACCCTGCTAAATCAGCTATGTGGCTTCCATCCCAAGAGGAAGTGGGATTTAAAATCCCAATTCCTCTTGGGTTTTTTTACCTCTCTGGAAGGACTCTAAACTTAAGCAGGATGAATGCAGGGAGATGTAGGGTAATATTACCTACTGCTTCAATGCCAGCATCCTTGTAAATATTGTGCCATATTCTACTTTGGCAGCCCACAATAGAGAAGCTGTAACTGAAGCATTGCTTTGCATGACATATGATCATACTTAAAATAAATATGCATTTATGTTCCCCTCTGTAGTCTTCTTATCTTGTGCAAACCACCACCTCAGACTGCATGAAACGTCTTTGAGTAATACATATAAATATATTCTGTTTGATTTCCTTAGATCTTTCAGAAAGTGTGACTTTGTGATAGAAACATCACACTAAGGTCTTTAGAGTAATGTCAGACATCAGAACTCTGCTTGATGTTAATACATACACAATAGTAATGGAAATGTAAAATGTGACAAAATTAACTGCCATGGAGACGTCACAGCTCTATATTAGAAATGTGTACCAACCACTGGATCTAGTATAAATCTCAGTTCAGAAAGTCCACCTTTAACCAATATTGAGACTGCCCAACTTGGATGCCAATCTTAATCTTGGTTTCAAATTTTTTCATAGTTTCTCATTGGACACAAGTTAAAAGTAACAAATAGCAGTAAATTGGGATTTTACACTTGTTTGTAAAAGCTTAATAGAGGCATAATATTTTCTTAAATTACGTTCTCTTCATAAACTGAAATGATTTCACAATGAATCACCGAGGTGTCATGCCCTTAGCATTTAGGTAGAATGAACTTCGCACTTGGAGGGAAACAGAATGAGGATGCTTATCTCTAACTTTCTAACTAGTCGATGAGCTACTGATGACTTGCACTGCTCATTTGCTTTTGCTGGCTGCCCTCTATATCACATTGATACCACTTTCTCCTGAGAAAATTCCCCATGAGAGCTACATGCCATGTACCCTTACTTTCCAGATAACCCTCGTATGTTCTTATCCACTTAGGTGTGTGTGTACAATCAATGTGAAAAAAACCTCAAATATAAAGGCGGCTCCAAAGAAGAAAATTACAAAATGCATACAACGTTTCTTGTCAAAGTAGACTGTTCTATTGGAGTGATGGGAACACATTTCTTTTTACCTTACCATAGGGTTCCTTTGAATATTATCTATGTACATCTACAAATGCTTTTATAGATCATGTTACCTATGTATATCTTCAATTGTTTTTATAGACCACATTTCATCTTGCTACTATACCTGAGTAGTACATATCCCTTAATGTTGACCTTGAGAAAGCCTGAAAAATACAGGTGAAACGGATTCACAGGCCCAACTGAATTGTGTGATTTGACCCCGTCAGCGTTTCCGGGGCTCTTGGGGTGGTCTGTCTGCTGACCCCCTGGAGTATGTGATGCTTTGGGAACATTTGTGGATTGGTGCATCTACCGGCTGTTCTAGAGGCTCCATTTGGATCCAGGGCACACTGTAAGCCCTAATAAACACTATACAAAGCTTTGGATATATGTGTATATAAGAGTGTGTGTGTCATCACCCCCTCCACGGCTGCATTGTCCATGGCTTTGCCTTCCAGCGGAGGCGAAGGGCGCCACTTTGGAACTCCACCGCAGCGTTTTTGGCCGCTACACTGAACGGGCCAATGGAGTGCTTATTTACAATTTGCATCTTCAGGCCTGAGACTCCCCTCCCTCCAGCATGAACCCCCTCTCGTACTAACGCAGATTATACTGCGCTACTCCAACATTGACCCAGCATTGGCCATCCCACTGTGCACGCAATCTGATCCCTCCATTGGTGATCGACTACATTGGTCTTTCTTCCCTCGAGTTGAGTCACCGCGCTAAGCTATTCATCAGCGCAGAACGCGGAAGTTCGGATTCTTCCGTACAGCTTCGCTCCATGAGTCAACAATTCCCAATGAATTATATGCTTGTGTTTTCTACCACCTTTCAAACAGTGTATGTATTTATTGTTTACCACTGTATACACTAGAGAGACAATTTTTTCGTTTTTTCATTAACCTGAAATAGTCATTCTTCTAGACTGTAGTGCTATCCCGGGGAGTGAGGCTCTCCATATTGGAGCTCACACACGCTTCAGCATGTCATGCGAACATTATCAGTTTTGAGTATTAATTGCACTAATATCAGTTGTTCCTAACTGTCTGGTGGTTTGCTCCACCACTCAGTTTTCAATGACTAGCATTGGATACTATCTTCCTTATTGTGTACATATTGTGTATTATATTCCCTTGTGTAGTTAGTGCTAGTACAGGTAAGACGTCCCTCAGTTTTGTGTTAAACAACCATCCTTCACATGTTTCCATACCATGTGAGGTGTCTGCAGCAGTTCATTACTCTCATGGTATGCAAACTCCCCATAGTTCTTTCTGTGGGAAGAAGAGAAGGCTTCAACAATTTGCATGTGTGAGAATGGATGAATTGTGCCACCAACAGTTGCATTAGGTTGGATGCTTAGTAAAATAGTTTCTAATTCTAGTCATTATTTCTGAGAATCACCATGGGTTGATAAATGAATCTCTCTTGTACAGTTATATTTAGCTTAACACATGCAGTAATGTTCTATTCAAGGCAGGCATTTAAAATAGTATAGTTCAATCTCTGGAATATTAGCATGAAATATATACTTCCCCCATCATTTCACAGTGAGGTGCTTTCTCTTATTCTTTTTGTCGTGTGTTAACTTTTTGTAAGGTGGGTATTCAGACCTATTAACCTGAGCTTGCATTTTTCAACATTCATATTATTTCTATCATTTATGTCATTGTCCCAGTTCTAGTTACAAAGTTTTAGGAGACCTCACAAAACATTAATGAGTCTATGGCTAACTCTAGGTCAGGATGGATGTAGTGCAACTTGTGGATTTCAGGCAATGCATGAACCCCACTTTTATGGCTCCTGAATTTCCCATAGATCCCAATCCCCAATATTAAAAAAAATAGAGAAATTTTCAGGCAATTTTTGGATCCCTAGTCTAGAGCACCCCAAAACAGATAAAAACAGACATGATACCCACCCCATGTCTACAGGTAGATGCAATGGTCAGGAGTGCTTACTATCAGCTTCAGTTGATACACCAGCTGGACCCCTTCCTAGATTTGGGGGATCTGAACATGGTGAACATTGGTAACCTCAAGGTTGGACTTCTGCAATGTGCTCTACATTGGGCTACCATTTTACCAAGTTCAAAAACTCCAGCTGGTTCAAAATACAGAAGCTAGACTGGTTATGGGAACATCTAGGAGTGAGAATATTACACCTATCCTAAAGTCACTCTACTGGCTGCCAATTAGTTTCTAGGGAAAGTACAAGGTGTTGGTTTTGACCTTGAAAGCCCTACATTGTTTAAGTCCAGGTTACCTAAAGGATTAGCTTCTCCCATACAATCTGCCCCACACACTTAGGTCCTCTGAGGGGCAGTTAGTCAAACTAGCCAAAACCCGACTGGCAACCATCACCCAGAGGACCTTTTCATTGGTCACTCCACAACTATGGAATGACCTCCCAGTATAGCACCAACAGCTGCATCAGCTGTCGGAATTTAAGATACAAGGGAAGACCTATCTCTTTTGGCAGGCCTACCTAGACACTTTTAATGATGAATTTTATACTCCACTGTATGCCTAATTTTTGTTTTGTGTATTTTAATATGTATTTTACAGAAATATGTTTTATTATATGTATTTTACAGAGTGTTTTAAAATGATTACATGTTTGTTTATGTTTTAGTAATACTTTAACCCGCCTCGAGCCATGATAAGATGCGGGCAAGAAATAAAAATTATTATTATTATTATTATTATTACAATCATCCCAGAATGCATTACTAACCTCCAATACCTTCCTCTTTTGACTCTCTCAAAATGGCAACACAATCACAATGTTGCAATTTTGAGAGGGAATGCAGAGGAAAATAGAGGTGTAAAGTTTTCAGGGAAAGGAAATTGTCCCTTTGCACATAGTTGCCCATACTTGTTCTAGGTATAGATCTGAATACAAGTAAATATGCATATATCAGCATATATATTTTTTAGAAACTGGAATGGGCACACTCTTAATTAGTGCAATCATTTCAAATTTGGGAAATAAACGGAACTCTTTCTGGGAGTAAATAATTCAGCTTTTTCTTTTTCCTCCTTGCTCAGCTGATGGCTGATCATCGGGACTGGATAATAGGGAGTATGGCCACTGGATTCAAAAGATGCCCACTGGCTCCACACAAAGCTGTGAAAGGTAACCCCGTGGAGCTTACAGGTTGAGTTCATCCCTATGCTACTTAACCCAGGGGGTTTATCACTCTATCTCCATAATGGTATGAATGTCTATAAGATTTACCTGATAAGAGATGACAAATCTGATTGGATCCAATTGTGCTATCTATTCTGAACGTAATGACTTAATGATCCAGACAGACTGCTCTAAAAGGACTTTGTGAAATGGGATCATAATATATAGCAATTGCCTAGGAAATGAATCTGAATAATAGAGCAAAGAGTAAAAGGGAAAGAGACGGTGATGATATAAACAGCTTTAAATCCCTTTTCAGGTCTCTTGTAAAATTAAAATTGTCTGAGTGAACATCAACAGCCTTAAAGGTTCTCCCTCTCCCTCCCTCCCTCCCTCCCTCCCTCTATCTCTCTCCCTCTCTCTTCTAGATCTTGGGCAAAAGTAGCTTTTTTTAGTGATCTGTCTCACAAAGGCACATGTTTAACATGAAAATACCAAGGCTGGGCAGAACAATCATGGTAAATAAAGTCAAACACCATTTTAATGCCCTGGGCCTCTCTGCAAAAATACCAATAAACAAATAGCAAAACAAAACCAGAAGGAGTCGGGTGTCTAATTCTGATTTAGATTTTTTTTTAAAAAAATTAAATAATGCAAAGGAGGGGGGCTTTTACCTATAATATCATGTGCCTCTTTCAGAGGTGGGTTACACAAAGAGTGATCTATTTAATAAACTACCCATCAGATAAAAAAACGTTGCCTTTGGCATCAGGGGTTTCAGCCATGTTTTTGAATGTAATTCACTTGTATTGTAATTGTAACAGTATTTTGACTTTTGTATCCATGACACAAAAATGTAACTTTTTATTTTAAAAAATGTACCCATATGTATATGCATTTGCTTTATTTTTTAAAAAATCTATTCTGTTGTGTCATGTCATTGTCAGTTGCTTTGATTCTCTTTGGGGAGAAAGATGAGATCAATATAAAGTAAATGAATTAATAAATATTGGAAGACTAATGTATTACAGAAGCTCTGATATGTCCAGGCAGATTGCAATAGAGAACCCTTCTGAGTGCCCTGAGGTGTGACAGCTATATTTTGAAGTATTCAAAATAGGTGTTCATGCATTGGCACTGTAAGTCTGAGAATAGTTCCATGAGGTGAGTCAGAGGTTATTGCCTTTCAGAGACAGAAAGTCAACATTAAAGGATAGTGATTACATGACTCACTTATTAAGTTGATGGATAAAATGAGTTTTGAAATGGAAATCTGCTGGTTTGTAGTTCCCATTGTTAATTCTTGTGTTACAACTACTTCTTTATGAAACTCTCAAGAAACCAAGGACACTGTAACAGGAGGCTGAAAGCCATGTTAAGGCTCCCAAGAAACTATTTATTTATTATTTGGATTTATACACCACCACTCCCTGAGGGCTCAGAGCGGATTACAAAACAGCACTGCAATCAACAATAAATTTATAAAACCAGATTAAAACCCATTTTATAACTCAAATGCCACATGGAATAGCTGCGTTTTGCATGTCCTCTGAAAGATTTGCAAGTCTCCCAGGGCCCGGACTTCAGCCAGTAATGTATTCTACAAGGAAGGAGCCATGATCGAAAAGGATCTGCACCTAGTGGCTGTCAAGTGGAAGGTCTTGAAATTGGGAATTTCCAACAGATTTTGATTTTCAGAGCGAAGTGATCTCTGGGGTTGGAAGGGGGTGAGGCAGTCCCTCAAGTACACTGGCCCTGGACCATACAAGGCCTTGAAGGTAAGTACCATCACTTTGAAGGTGATTCGGTGCTCAATCAGTAGCCAGTGCAGCTACTGGAGGATTGGGGTGACATGGCATCACGCCGGTTCCCCAGCGAGGAGCAGGGCTGCAGCATTCTGCACCAGCTTGAGCTTCCGAATCACTGCCAAAGGTAGGCCAATGTAGAGGCTGTTACAGTAGTCCAATCTTGAGATGACCGTGGCCTGGATCACCATGGCCAGATCACTCCTAGACAAGTAGTGAGCTAGTCGCCTAGCCTGACGCAGATGGAAAAATGCAGTTCTACTCACAGCGGAGATCTGGGCCTCCAATGTGAGTAGAGGGTCCAAAAGGACTCCTAGGCTCTTTACCAATGATGACAGACATAGTGCCTCATCATCCAGGGTTGGCAACTGGATATCCCCACTGCCCAGGCGACCCAGCTATAGGATCTCCATCTTCACTGGATTCACCCTCAACCTGCTGGCACACAACCATCTGGTCACAGCTTCAAGGCGAAGATGGAAACATTCAGAGTCTGGCTGGCCTTCCATCCTCAGAACGACCTGAGTGTCATCCGCATATTGATAACAAGTCTGAAGCTTTGCACCAACTGAGCAAGTGGTTGCATATAGATGTTAAATAATAGAGGGGAGAGAATGGCCCCCCGGGGGACCCCGCACATATGAGGAGATCTCCCGGAGACCAATCCTCCCCATTCCACTCATCGTCCACGATTATGGAGAAAAAAGGACAGCCAATCTAGGGCCATTCCCCTAACTCCAGGAACTGCGAGGCGGTGGGTCAAGTGATTGTGATCGACCATATCAAAAGCTGCCATGAAATCTAATAACACTAGCAGCGCCAATCTGCCCTGGTCGAGCTGTCAGCGAAGCTGATCTGTGATTTTTTTTACCACCACAGGATGCCCTAAACCCATTCCAAACTAATTTTCAATGAGTGTTAAAGTAGTAAATGAAAATGATTTTCCCACATCTTAAGACTTCTGATCATGTGGCTATTGGACTTGACTATGGCAATGTGATAGAACTGGCTTTTAAAATAATTGGTTTAATATGACTGATTTTAATATGGTTGTAATGCTATTTACCATGTTTTATATATTGCTGTTTTAATTTTTGTGTTTGTGAGTTTATGTATTTTCTATTAGTATTGTATTATGTTGAATGGCATTGAATAGTTTCTGAGTGTTAGCCATTCTGAGTTCCTCAGTGAGGGAGAGAGGGCAGGCATAAATCTCTCTCTGGCATTACTTTGCGAATGAAGATTCTTAGGAAGGACTCATCCCACGCTTTCTACAAGCGCATTGATGATTTCATTTTAGGAGGTTGGATGTGTCCTTCGAGCCTGTGCAATGGATTTTTCTGGTGCACAGAACTGGCCTCATCCTTTAAATTAAAGGTTTGTCTGCTGCGTCCTAGCAAGCTTGGATGGTGGCAGTGAGGACCTCAGGTTGTAGGTTTGATTTGAGTTTCCTTCTCTAGATGGTTGACCTTACAGGGTTAGATGAACACTAGGCATGCTAAAATTGAAACGGAAATCTAATTGATTCGTTAGAAATTCATAATTAATGGGACTTTTGTTGTTTTACGGCTCGCTGTCGTGAACCCGGAAGTAGACTTCCTTTTACGGCACTTCGCGGCGCCATTTTTGTATCTGGGCCGTAAAGCATTCGTATGGCTTCGTTGCCCTTTTTAAGCGTGTTTTGTCATTGGCTGAGGAGAAAGGCCCTCGCGCCTCTCTGCCTCTCTAGCCTGGATCCAGGCTAGAGAGATGCAGAGGGTGGGAGAGCTTCCAGCTAAAATATAAGCCGACCCAAGCCTGGGTCGGCTTATATTTTAGCTGGAAAGCGCTCCGCGCACACCCCTCTGCTTCTCCCCAGCCTGGATCCAGGCTAGAGAGAGGCGGAGAGGCGCGGGGGCCTTCCAGCTAAAAATATGCTCGACCCAGGCTTGGATCCAGGCTAGAGAGAGGCGGAGAGGCACTGGCCTTTCAGCTAAAATATAAGCCACCCAGGCTTGGGTCGGCTTATATTTTAGCTGGAAAGGGCGCCCTGTGCAAGACTCTCTGCTTCTCTCTAGCCTGGATCCAGGCTAGAGAGAAGAGAGGCGCGGTGCCTTTCAGCTAAAATATGCCGACCCAGGCTTGGGTCGGCTTATATTTTAGCTGAAAGGGGCCCATGCTTTCTCTCTGCTTCTCTCTAGCCTGATCAAGGCTAGAGAGAAGCAGAGGGGCGCTGGGCTTTTTTCCAGCTAAAATATGCAAGCCGACCCAGGCTTGGGTCGGCTTATATTTTAGCTGAAAGGGGCCCCGTGCGCCTCTGCTTCTCTCTAGCCCGATCCAGGCTAGAGAGAAGCAGAGGGGCGCGAGCCCCTTTCCAGCTAAAATATGCTCACCCAGGCTTGGGTCGGCTTATATTTTAGCTGGAAAGGGGCCCACAAGCCTTTCTTTCTCTCTAGCCTCGATCCATGGATCGAGGCTAGAGAGAGGCGAGGGGGTGAGCGAGGGCACCGCGAGCGCGGGGGGAAGAGGGGCGAAGAAGAGAAAAGAAGGGATGGGGAACCAAAGAGCAAAGGAAGGAATGAAAGAAGAGGGTAGAGAAGGAAGAAAGGAGGGAAAGGGGAAATAATAAGGGCGGGGGAGAATCGTACTTCACTTTCAATTGTCCTGAGAGCTAGTAGCTACTAGCTACTAGCCCTTATATTTATGTTATACATTACAGCTCCACTTATTGCACTGCAGAGGTGAAGGGGAAGGTTCCCCCCTTGATTTTAACTGTTCCCCTGCTTTTCCTACTTTAGAACCACTTTAGAATTTCGTTAGTACTTAAGTTACATTTTAGCACTTTTTGGAAAATTTTTTGTAAGTCTTTGATATACTAATCAAAAAAAATCCCCCATTTGATTTTAGAATCCCGATTTTAGGATTCTAAACCAACCCTAATGAACACCATCTGCCCGAGTTTAAAATCAGAATTTTCCTTCTCTTAGGATGATTGCCAAAAGGCTAGAGAGCCATCCATTTAAGAGATATTAAACAGGAGGACATAATTTGTGGCATAAGGATTTTTTTAAAAAATTACAAATCAAGGGTATATGCAGATGATCTTGTGATAATAATAGAACATCTACTGGATTGGACCAAGGCTCTTTTGGAAAAAATAAGCCATTTGGAGCATATCAATCTAAACAGTGATAAATTGTTGACTAAAATATGCCTTCAGTAGAGAAAAATGAGTTAATTGTTTTTTCTAATTGCAAAATGAGAAAAGGGGAAATATAATTATGAAAACTAATAGCTCATTGTTTAAAAAATATGAAAAGTCTGAAAAGAAATTAAAAGAGTCATAAGAAAATGGGGGAAAGTTAAAATTGTCTCTTATGAGAGAGTTGTAGAAGTGTTAATTGGACCCAACAGAGCAAGTGGGGGAAACAACCCGATGAAGCCAGGTGTCATCTCCAAACCACATTTTGAGCCTTCCCTTGGGTAAAACACTGGAGGCTTGAGAACAATTCAAATAGCTGGATGGCTCCCCAGCCAGCCACTTACTGGAAAGTAAACACAGGTGGGATGTCTGGTGTCTCAACTTTCTAATAATCAACAAACATTCTGTGATTTCCAGAGGGCATTTTAGATTTTTTTAAAAATATGATATTGATATGGCTACATTTTCATTTCTGAGCCTAGTACATGCAGCTGTGAGTCTAATCTCACAAAGAACAGCATGTTCATCAAGAGCCTCTCCCTGCATATGGCCTTTAAAAGCTTCAGTTAATGAACAACTCTCCACAGGCAAAAGCTTTGGTTTTTCTTGGCCAACTGTAAGGATGGTGCTCCTGACCTTTTGTCTTTGTGTGTTACATTGCAATTCATACTGAGCAGAGTATTCAAGCAGCAGAAGAATAATGCTGCCTCATACTAAGTATTGCTTTCTAACTATTTCCAATTTGGCCAAGAGCAAAAATGACCATATGTCCCTCTGACTGTTCTCAGAAGGCCCATCAGCTTACAATGTTGTTTTTAGTTTGCCTTTCTAAGTCCACACATTGCACTGTTCTCTGTTCTTTCCATAGTGCTCCATTCCAACCCACTAGCACACACATACTGGTAAAGCACAATATCAATATAAATAGTAAGCTTGTTTCATTAAAAAATGGTTCAAAACCCGTTTCGGATGTAGGGGGCGCTGGTGGTTCAGATCTAAAGTCAATTCCAATTTTTACAGAAAAAAAATGTTCAAAACTTTGTGAAACTTCTGAGACTTCCAAATCCTTCTTTAATGGTTTCAAAGTGTTATTTCCTGTTTCATTGGGTGGTCTTTACTTTGAAAGTAGTTGTTTTACTCCAGAAGTGGGGGAGGGGGGAGCAAAGGTAAGAAATCCATCCACTCTGGTTAAAACCACTTCTCTCACTTAAGACTGAAGCGGGAGGGAAAGGAAAGGAAGGGAATTCATCCACACTGGTTTAAACTGATGCAAATCCATCCACACTGGTTAAAACTGCTTCTCTCGCTTAAGACTGATGCAAGAGGGAAAGGAAAGGAAAGGAAGAGAAAGGAAGGGAATTCATCCACACTGGTTTAAACTGATGCGGATCCATCCACACTGGTTAAAACTGCTTCTCTCGCTTAAGACTGACGCAAGAGGGAAAGGAAAGGGTGGGAATCCATCCACACTGGTTTAAACTGATGCGGATCCATCCACACTGGTTAAAACCACTTCTCTCGTTTAAGACTGACACGGGAGGGAAAGGAAAGGAAGGGAATCCATTCACACTGGTATAAATTGACGTGGGAAGGAAAGGAATCCACCCACACTGGTTTAAACTGCTGCACTAGCTGAAAAAGGAGAGAAAGTTAGGAGGCTTATATGGCTTGAACCAAGGCCAGGGAACAGAAGCAGGGTAAAAGCCGAATCATTTCTGACTCACTTACTAATTCATAAGAGAAATGGCGGAAAAAGCTTCGGAAGGGCAAAGGGACTTCTGGTTTCCTTAAAAACTTCAAAATTGCCTCAAAAAGGATATCTTTTCAAATTTATTCCAAATTACGAAGACTCCAACTGAACCTACCATGCCTAATAAATAGCATTTTAGATTTTAAAAAAATATGTTTCTGTTGACTTATTGACCAACATTTCTTCCACCTTTATTTTCAAGCCTCTGTTGTCTGACAGATCAGATCATCTCAATACTATATATATATATATATATATATATATATATATATATATATACACACACACACACACACACACACACACACAAAATTAAGTTAGCAGTCTGAAAGGAAAATAAATGTCATTTAAAAATAAACTATAGAAAATGAATTCATTTGGGAAAGATTACCTAACTTTTACATTTTGTGAAGTCATATTACTACTGAAGGGTTTCATGCCTGGAATCACTGGGTTGTTGTAGGTTTTTCGGGCTATATGGCCATGTCCTAGAAGCATTCTCTCCTGACATTTGCAATGATCTGCAATATCTGTGCTACATTTGTGTTTTTGCCAGAAAATGTGAAGAGCTATACTCACAGTAACGACAAACATTTTGAACAGCTAGAAGAGAAGGTTCAACAACTTGAAGTCCACATAGCTACATTCAGTGTTATCATGGAAATTTG
This sequence comes from Anolis apletophallus, assembly GCA_030556195.1. Classification (NCBI taxonomy): domain Eukaryota; kingdom Metazoa; phylum Chordata; class Lepidosauria; order Squamata; family Anolidae; genus Anolis; species Anolis apletophallus. The sequence continues at coordinate 150,483,889 of JARBWK010000004.1, forward strand.
AGTCTTTTAGAAGAGAGTAGCACAAGGTCTGGAAGAGTAATATGTAGAAAATGCTTCAAGGGAAGATGGTAGTCCTGAATATAGGAGGCATAAAATAATATGATACACAGGAACAGAACTGTAAAGAACTATGCTGTTTGAAGCTGTACAGTTGGTTCCAATCTCTCCCCTTTGATCAGCAATTATGAAGCACAAAAACAGGGACAAGATTTTCAGTCCTCAGAGAGCATGAAGTCGCCCTTGGAGGGTTCATTAAATGAAATGACTCGTGAAGTTCCCAGAGGATGAAGAGATGTATGGTAGGCAATTCCCAGCTGAAAGGAACAGAAGCAGTGATGTTTAGACTTGACAATATTTATCAAGATACATACTGACTAGCTATTCTAAATTATTTCAAATCTTCACGACCAGATGAACTGCAAACAAGAACAGTAAAGAAATTAGCATATGTAATGTCAGATCTACTGTCAATAATCTGAACAAATTCTTAGAAAATAGGACAAAAATGTTCTTATAAAAAGGGAGAAGCAGAAAAGTCAGCTTGATATCAGTAGAAAGTTAGTTTCTAAAAGAGACGAACAGTTTAAAGACTCTTAGGATGAAATGCAGTGATTACTGAACTCTGGCATGTGTTTATCTGAAACAAGTCATGCCAAATTAATCCGGTTTCTTTTTTGATAGAGCTACAAGCTTGGTAAATTAGGAGAATTTTGTTTTTGTCATATAATCTAGTTTCAGTAAGGTTTTAATGATCTCCCTGCTTGTGAAAGGCTAATGTTATGGCAAGTAGATTCAAACATACAAAATCCAAAGAGTTATTAGTAAGGGTTCCGATATTGCCTGCTTTTCTAAGATAGCACCTGAAATGTTGTATCTAGTTCTGTGAATACCACAGTTAATGATAAACAAAGGGAAATGCTGCTTAACAGCGAAACCAAAACAAACTAAGAGACATGCGTCTAGAATCTCATATAAATCAGAAAGAACAATTGCAAAAATATTTCTGTATTATGTGTCAGGACACATGAGTTGTGCCACAACAGCCTGGTAGGCTGTATGGATCATATAAACACACTGAAAGCCATACAATGTCAATTTACAAATAACCACAATTTCCTCAAAATACATGTATCAATAGCCAGTCCATTGCACATTTAATTTCATTAAGTGCATTGGAAGTCCCAAAAATCCATGCGCCATAGTCCAGAAGCGTCTCCAATGACGCACAGAGTCTCGCGGAAGTAGCAGGCACTCTCGCGTGGCTTGGGCAAACCATGTGTCCGGAAAGAGGATGAGCGCGGTAATCCTTGAGGGCAAACTGTACTCCATATATAGCTCTAATGGCTGGTAAGTATCCCTTCGTTGTTACCAAAAATAAACAAGCCTCATGCACAGGTAAATAAATATCTTCCAGCCGACGGGATCACAAAGATGTATTAGGATCCTCCCGTTTCGGTCATGGCTGACCTTTATCAAGGCTGTAGTTGCATGTGGCAAATTATAAAATATATGTCACGATGCACGGACTTGACCGGCCCCTTAATCACACACACAGAGACGGACTGAAGGCTAACTACTTTATTGAATATAAAACAGTTCAAAAGGTAAATTGTCCATAAGAATAGCAATGCAATCCAAAGGCTTGAAGCAAACAATGTCCAAAACAACTTGGTAAAGTAATCCAAAGGCTTAAGCAGGGCTCCGCGCAGCAATGCGGATTCAGGAACAAGGCAAGGTAAATGCAAGGCAAGACTTGGTGGCCACTAGCCAACTTAGCTCCGTGGACCAACTTCGCTACACGTCTGCTCAGAAGAGACGTGGCCGAAGCACTGGGGATTCGTTCCCACGGATCCTATACTTAATCTTTCGGCCGAGGTCCCCGACGCCTAGGCTTCGTCGTCTCCAATCTTTGCTGACAGACCTCGGCCTGTCTAGGCTGCGGTACCATCCCCTTCTCCTGGACTCAATGCTACTTCTCCTATCAAAGGTTCGGCCTTGTCTCCCAGCACCTGGGTCCCTATCTCCATGAGAGCTCTCCTCCCTAGAATCTTCCCAGCCGCTTTCTTCCATGTTTTCACTCAGAAGCTCCTGTGAGCCTCTCCCACCCGGGTGTTCATAACTTTCGCTATCACTGCTTTCCATTTGCACCTGGTTATCATCTATGTCTGCATAAGGGTCAAGCCAACTTTCATCCCAAGCCAAGCTTTCAGTGGGAGAAAGAGGCCCAGTGATGGGAAACGCTCCTTCAGGTAACCCTTCCAAATCCTCTTCAGAATCTATCTCTGCAGGTGCAGGCCCTAATGCTAATGGAACCCCCGGTGCTGTTCCCTGGCCCCCAGGCACAAACGAGAACTGCTGTGCTACACTATCCCCCCCTCAGGGCCCCTCCGAGGCCTCCCTCGAGGCTTGGGTTTGTCAGGGTACTTGCGGTGAAACCGAGCAACAATGTCCGGGGCGTGAACATCTCGAGTCGGCATCCAGGAACGCTCTTCCGGCCCAAAACCTTTCCAGTCAATCAAATACTGCAGCTTCCGGTATCGAATGCGGGCATCCAGGATGTCCTGCACCTCAAACTCCTCCTCGCCGTCACGCATCACCGGGGGATGGGGCGGCTGCATCACATCAGGCCGCACCCCCTTCGCCGGGCGGAGCAAAGAACGGTGAAACACAGGGTGGATCTTCATGTCCGCAGGGAGTTGTAGTTTGAAAGCCACAGGCCCCACCTTCTCCAACACTTTGTAAGGGCCCAAAAACCTCGCATCCAACTTGCGGCTAGGCCTCTGCGTGGGCAGGTTCTTGGTAGACAGCCAAACTTTATCCCCCACCAGGATCTCAGGGCCCTCCTGGCGCCGCCGATCAGCCATTCGATTATAATCCGCTTTAGCCTGGTCCAATTGAGTACGTAGCAAATCCTGAAGCGCTGTGAGCTCCCGAAGCCAATCTTCTGCCGCCGGCACGTCCCCAGACGGGTCAACCGGAGGGTAGAACCGAGGATGGTGTCCATAGTTAGCAAAGAAAGGAGTCTCTTTGATGGATTCCTGCGTCGCATTGTTGTAGGCAAACTCCGCCAAAGACAGCAAGGACGCCCAGTTGTTTTGCTGATAGTTGACATAGCACCGTAGATACTGTTCCAAGGTGGCGTTAACCCTTTCGGTTTGCCCGTCGGACTGGGGGTGATGAGCCGTGGACATCCGCACATCAATCCCCAGCAGCTTCTGGACAGCCTTCCAGAACTGGGAAGTGAATTGGGTGCCGCGGTCCGTCACCAAACTCTGTGGAAGTCCATGCAACCGAAACACATGTTGCACAAACATATCAGCAGTCTCTTTGGCAGTAGGCACCCCCACACAGGGAATGAAGTGTCCCATCTTGGTGAAACAGTCCACCACGACCAGGATCGTGGTGAAACCCTTGGACTTGGGCAGGTCGGTGATGAAATCGGCCGAAATCATCTTCCAGGGAGCGGAAGGGGTCGGAAGCGGCTGGAGCAAACCGGCCGGCTTGCCCCCCTGGTTCTTGGCCCGCTGGCACACAGGGCAAGAGCCCACATAGTCCTCCACATCCCTCCGCACTTTAAGCCACCAAAAGTCCCGTAACACCAACTGGAGGGTCTTGAACAGCCCAAAATGACCTGCGGCCCGGCTATCATGGCAAAGTTTGAGAATGTCCTCCCTCTCGGGCCCAGGGGAAACATAGACAGAGTCGCGGTGGTAGAGCACCCCGTTCTTTACCTGGAAAGGGGCTTGCACCCCCTTGGTCAGCTGCTCTTGCACCCAAGGGTCAGTCCGTTGGCGCGCCTGGACCCGGTCACTCAGAGGTCTCTTGTCCCCAGGGGCCGGCGGGGCCACTGGAGGGTTCACAGGGGCCGCCCGAGCAGCCGCAAAGTTCTCCGCTTTAAGCAAACGCGCCTCGGAAAGCCCTTCTCCGCCACGAACATACTCCGGCTTCCGGGACAGAGCATCAGCTTGCTTGGTCTGCTTGGGGGTCACATAGTGGATGCAGAAATTGAATCGCTCTAAGAACAGGGACCATCTCTGTTGCCTCTGGTTCAATTTACGCTGGGTCTTCAAGTGCTCCAAATTCCTGTGGTCAGTGTGAACTTCCACCGGGAATTTGGCCCCTTCAAGCAGATGTCTCCAAACTTCAAAGGCTACCTTGATGGCCAGGAGCTCCTTCTCCCAAATGGTATAGTTCTTTTCCGGAGCCGTCAGCTGCCGGGAGTAGTAGGCACAGGGCAACAAGTCCGTCCCCTGCGGCTGTAGCAGGATCGCTCCCACTGCTACATCCGAAGCGCGTCAGCCTGCACGATGAAAGGGGTGCGGGGTTGGGATGCTGCAGAAGCGGCTGGGTGGTGAACAGCTGCTTTAACTTGCGGAAACCCACGTCCGCCTCCGGTGTCCACCGGAACGGCACCTTTCCCCGCAGGCACTGGGTGATAGGATCAGCCCACTTGGCAAAGTCAGGAATGAACTTTCTGTAGTAGTTGGCAAAGCCCAGGAATCTTTGAATGTCTTTCTTGCTGGCTGGAGCCGTCCAGTCAGCCACAGCTTGGACCTTGGTGTCATCCATGGCAATGCCCGTAGGTGAGATACGGTAGCCCAGAAAGTCCACCTCACGCAGATCAAAAGCACATTTCTCCAGCTTGGCATAGAGCCCGTGGGCTCTCAGTCTCTGGAGCACTTCCTTGACATGGAGGTCATGGGTCGCCTGATCCGGAGAAAAAAATCAGCAGGTCGTCAAGATAGACTGCCAGATAACGATCCAACAGGTCTCGGAAAATGTCATTCATGAAATGTTGGAAACAGGCTGGGGCGTTGCACAAACCGAATCCCATCACCAGGTATTCGAAACTTCCCCACTTGGTCTGGAACGCCGTCTTCCATTCGTCGCCCTGACGAATCCGCACAAGATTGTAAGCACCCCTCAAGTCCAGTTTAGTGAACACCTTGGCTCCCCGCATCCGCTCCAACAGCTCGGGGATCAGGGGTAGGGGGTAGCGGTTCGAATCGTGATCTTGTTGAGCTCCCGATAGTCATTACAGAGCCGCAGTTCCCCGATTTCTTCTTGACAAAAGAATGGGGTGCCCCGGCCGGGACTGAGAAGGCCGAATGAAGCCCTTCCGCAGATTCTCATCCAGGAACTCTCGGAGAGCCTGTTGCTCTGGTTCCGAGAGAGGGTAGAGTCTCCCCCGCGGGATAGGGGCTCCAGGTTCCAATTCAATGGCATAATCATAGGGCCGGTGCAGAGGCAAGCGTTCTGCCTCCTTCTCGCTGAAGACATCCCAAAAGCCGGCATACGTTTTGGGCAATGTGGCAACCTTTTCCACCTCCTGAGCCTGGCAAGCCCGGGCCGTCATGCAGTGGCTCTGGCAATGGTCGGAAGAAAAAACTAACTGTCTCTTGGCCCAGGAGATCTGTGGATCATGGAGCGAGAGCCACACAATGCCCAGGACGATAGGGAAATCCGGTAACTTGGTCAAAAGAAAGGAAATGTCCTCTTTATGGGAACTGGTCCACATCTTGGTAGGGGCTGTATAGTGAGTCACAGCCCCAGTTTTCAGAGTTCTCCCATCAATAGTCTGCACACCCTTTGGCTCTTGGAGTTCAAGAAATTGTAATCCGGCAGACTTGGCATAGTCTGCATCGATAAAGTTGTTGGTAGCCCCTGAGTCGATCATGGCATGGACCATCATCGGCCCCTTCTCTGGCGACCACAGGCTGACCATCACTAAAAACAATTGTCCAGTCTTGGGTTCAGGGGGAAGATGAGCGACATCGGCCGAGTGAGCGAACCCTCTTACACCCGGCCGGGCCCGTCCCCGTCGCCTGATTGCTTCTTCGGCCTCTGGGGCCCCTCCAAGGGCGGCTGAGGCCCGAGGAGTCTTTCCCGCGGCTTCTGGGGCATTCCCTAGAAAAGTGTCCAGCTCCTCCACAATACCTACACAGGTTGAGGCGTTGACGGCGTGCTTTTTCCGCCGGGTCTACTTTGGGCCGCACAGTCCCAAGCTGCATGGGCTCCGGCTCGTCCAAAGGTTGCGCGGCCGGGCACACTGTCGGGCAAGAATTGGCCGGCCCCCGACTCCTTCCTCGCCACTGGCTTTTCCACCGCACCTTTATCCCAACGCCTCCGGGTCTGCAAACCCGCTTCCACTCGTAAGCTCAAGGTGATTGCCGCCTCCAGGTCCGCGGGACGGCCATGCCCTCTTAGCATCTCCTGTTGCATCTCTGATGACAACCCTTTGATATACTGGTAACGGAGGGCAGAGGGGTTCCAATCCACCTGGGCAGCCAGCACACGGAAACAGGAAATATACTGGGACAAGGACATGTCCCTCATCGATAGCCGGTCCAAATCCCGCTCGGCTAACTCCGCATTCACTGGGGCTCCCCAAGTCGCCTTGATGGCGTTTAGAAAGTCTCTCAACGTGGCCACCTGGGGGGATCTGGCCCGGAGTAACGTAGTCGCCCACGCTGCCGCCGTTCCTTCCAACAAGTTGTAGACAAAGCCCACCTGGGCCCTATCGTTGGCAAACTCGTTGGGCCGCAGCTCCAGGTACATTTCCACTTGGCCGAGGAACACTCGACTTGAGCCGGATTGCCTCCGAATCGTGCAGGCACGGATACTCCGGGGTGCCGTCCGGCCCTGGTCCTTAGCTCCCCAGTTCTTGCTGCATCTCGGCCACTTGGGCATCCGACGGCCGAGTCATGGCGGCCACGTTCGTTTGGTGCTTCTTGCGCGTCCCGTGGTGTGATAAGGGGTTCTTGGAGTGCTTCGGCCAACTGTCACGATGCACGGACTCGACCGGCCCCTTAATCACACACACAGAGACGGACTGAAGGCTAACTACTTTATTGAATATAAAACAGTTCAAAAGGTAAATTGTCCATAAGAATAGCAATGCAATCCAAAGGCTTGAAGCAAACAATGTCCAAAACAACTTGGTAAAGTAATCCAAAGGCTTAAGCAGGGCTCCGCGCAGCAATGCGGATTCAGGAACAAGGCAAGGTAAATGCAAGGCAAGACTTGGTGGCCACTAGCCAACTTAGCTCCGTGGACCAACTTCGCTACACGTCTGCTCAGAAGAGACGTGGCCGAAGCACTGGGGATTCGTTCCCACGGATCCTATACTTAATCTTTTGGCCGAGGTCCCCGACGCTCTAGGCTTTGTCGTCTCCAATCTTTGCTGACGGACCTCGGCCTGTCTAGGCTGCGGTACCATCCCCTTCTCCTGGACTCAATGCTACTTCTCCTATCAAAGGTTCGGCCTTGTCTCCCAGCACCTGGGTCCCTATCTCCATGAGAGCTCTCCTCCCTAGAATCTTCCCAGCCGCTTTCTTCCATGTTTTCACCAGAAGCTCCTGTGAGCCTCTCCCACCCGGGTGTTCATAACTTTCGCTATCACTGCTTTCCATTTGCACCTGGTTATCATCTATGTCTGCATAAGGGTCAAGCCAACTTTCATCCCAAGCCAAGCTTTCAGTGGGAGAAAGAGGCCCAGTGATGGGAAACGCTCCTTCAGGTAACCCTTCCAAATCCTCTTCAGAATCTATCTCTGCAGGTGCAGGCCCTAATGCTAATGGAACCCCCGGTGCTGTTCCCTGGCCCCCAGGCACAAACGAGAACTGCTGTGCTACAATATATCAAATTCTGAGGAAACCACTGTTCATGTAAAGTAAGGGGATGGCTGTGGCCACAGCCATCCCCTTACTTTACATGAACAGTGGTTTGCTGAGAATTTGATATATTTGGATGGAATCTTGAATATTTGATGGGAAATGATGATGGGCAGATGGTTGTGTGATTGTTCTTGACAACAATTGAACTAGGTTAAGAAGGAATGTTTAATCTCTCACCTTTAAAAAAATGGAATGCACATACAAATATTTGGAAATCCGTATATCAGTATTAGTGCAACTTCACATGATAGGATGGCTAAAAACACCTTAGATGGATTAGAAATACCTATATTCACATGCATAACAGCAAAAAATATGAAGTGGCTATTACTATGCAGTCACCAAGGATGTAAATCAGAGGGGGTTTTCAAAGGTAAGCTCACATCAAAGTGTATTCATCCAGGGGTCATGTCTGCTGCATGTGACAGTAACAAAACAAATGTGAGATCTTTACAGATTGGGAAAATATAGTGCTGAAAAGGTTTTTATTTCCAGGTGTAGAAAGGCTCCAAAACAGGGCAATCAAGATAAGTATAGGCAGTCCTTGAGTTACAAACATCTGACTTAGAAATGACTCATAGTTCCAAACAGGGTGAGATAACAGGAAGTGAAAAGAAATCTACCCCTCAGGAGGGAAATTCACTTTTGAAAGAATTATCATGGGAAAAAGGTGTCTCAGCTAAAGTTCTATCACCAATCCTTATTTCCACAACAAGCCACATTTTTCAAAATCCAGTTACCACAGGGACCGAAAGTGAGGTGACACCTTCTGAATGGGGGCAGGATTTGTTTTGATGAACAGATTTGTTTGTCACTTAGGGACGGCCTGTAAGGAGCCGACAATACGATGCTGCAGCTAAAAAAAGCCAACGGGATTTTAGCCTGCATCAATAGGAGCCTAGTGCCTAGATTCAGAGAAATCACACTACCCATGCTCTATTTTGCCTTGGTTAGACCACACCTGGAATCACACTGTGTCCATAGGGGTATGAACACTTCCCTATGCTATCCAATAGGCTGGTGCCATCATATGTTTGAATAATTTGTTAGCTTCATACTTATGACAAGATATCAAATATGTGGTCCACGCCAAAAATGTAAGAATCAAAACTTAAGAGGACTTAGATTCTTAAGTTTTGATTCTTTCAGAACTCTGTGTGCGACACAGCAAAAAAAACAACAACAACAACCACAGAGCAGCCAAGCCCTGCTGAGAGTTGAAGCCAAACAGGGGTGAGGGAAAGGGGAGGAAGAGATGGAGTGGCTGAGCACATGGTGCAGCCTCCATTCATGCTGTGGAAGGGATCGAGAGAGGAGGATAGAGCTCAAGACAGGCAGGCAAGGAGATAGAAAATAGAAAGAGAAGGTAGCTTTTGCAAAGAAAAGGGAGAAGGAAAGGAGGAGAAGACACTTGGTGGCTGGCTGGCTGCTGGGCTATTTTGAGTTATTGCTGGCTGCTAGCTGCTGCATAGTAGTCACTTGTGCAAAGGGGCAACACACTTTAATATTATTTTGAGTTTAAGAAATATTATAGCATAGCATTAATAGGTAGCTGGCTGCCTTGGACACTTGAAATGGATATTTTGAATATAAAAGAAGCCTTGGACACTGGGCACAATCTGGCACAAACCCTACGTGGAAATTGAAATCTTTCAGAGCCTAATATTATAGCATAGCATTAATAGCTGCCTTGGACATTGAGCACAGGTTGGCAGCTGCTGCCACCTTTGACACACCAGCACAAAGGGACAACCCTCCTTGGAATAAAAGGGTTGGACTAGATTACTCTTGTGGGTCCCCACCAGCTCTAGGATTCTATGAAAATGATAATTGCTATTGGGTTCTACTGGTTAATATGAGAGACATTCAATGAGATAGATGCTGTGGCTTCTTTTAAAAAAATGTTTTTGTAAAAATGTTTTTTTTAAATCCCTAAAATCAGTAAATGTATGGAATGATCCCATGTTATCTTGTGTAAATGGCTAGAAAATTCAAGGAGATAGCTCTTGTTGTTTATTTTTTTAAAATGTTGTTTATGAAAACTTTGAAAATTTCCCAAAATTTCATGAATAAGTTAAATGTTCTGAAACTTGGTGGTAAATGGATTCTACAATTGTAGCAAGTTTCACCCCAATAGCTGTAAAAATGAGGGAGATAAGAGTCCCTGAAATATCTCCAATTATAGTAATTATGTGTAAATACAATAACAAAAAAGTAATGAAATTTTATTACTCTCAGTATAGTAATGAAATTTTCACTGGCAGTTTAGAAACAAAACACCAGTACACACACACACACACACACACACACACACACACACACACACACACACCAGTTTTGAATTGACTTTTGAAACATTGTTTTAATGAATTGCACATGAGTTCCAAAGGTAGAAAATATATATTTTGGCTGGAGTTACAATTAAAAATTTACCTGTTACAACTTACAAACAAATTCAATTTAAGAACAAACCTACAAAACCGTAAGTTTGTAAGTTGGGGGCTGCCTGTAATGGCTTAAGGAGCCATGTATGTTATGCTTGGAAGCAAAAGATTGATAGGTGAAGTGATAACCATCTTTAAATACGTGAAAAGATGCCCCATGGAAGATGGAGCAAGTTTATTTTCTTTTGCTCCAGGAATTAGAATGCAAACCAGTAGATACCAACTTCAAGAAAAGAAATTCAACTAAACATTATGAAGAGTTTCCTGATAGTAAAAGTTAATTTGCTGTAGCATGGACTGCCTCTGAGGGTGTTGTATTAACTTTCACTGAAGGTCTTTAATGAAAGATGAATTTCTCTAAGGAATGCTTTAGCTGTATATTCCTGCATGGCCCTTATATTCCCTTCGAACTGTATTATTTCAGGATTCTATTTTGAATGGGCCTACTGAATTAGGGCTAGTGAGAAAGGATCAAGCTGAAGAAAATGTTGTGTTGTGTTCGGTATTTATCTTTTAAAATACAAATTATTAACATTTCTAAAGGATCTGGTACATGTTTCCATTGCGTAAATATATTTAGATTCCATTTGTTCTCTTTTTTTTGTTGGTTCTATATCCAAAAAGGCCATCCAATCAATGGGAATTCTAGTGGGCTTCTTTGTTAGGTGCATCATTTGTCTCACTCCTTTCTAGGTTCTCTGGTGGCGCAGTGGGTTAAACCGCAGAGCTGCTGAACTTGCTGACCACGAGGTTGGTGGTTTGATTCTGGGGAGTGGGGTGAGCTCCCGCTGTTAGGCCCAGATTCTGCCAACCTAGCAGTTCAAAAACATGCAAGTGTGAGTATATCAATAGGTACTACTTCTGCGGGAAGGTAACGGCACTCCATGCAGTCATGCTGGCTACATGACCTTGGAGGTGTCTATGGACAATGCTGGCTCTTCAGCTTAAAAATGGAGACGAGCACCACCCTCCAGAGTCAGCCACAACTAGACTTAATGTTAGGGAAAACTTTTACCTTTCCAGCTTTTATAACTGGTAATAGATATATAATTACTTTTCCTGCCATTTCATACTTTGGCACCTGGAACATTATTTGTTCAAAGTGATTTGTCATGTTTAGTACCAACATATTATTATTTTAATTTACACACACACACACACACACACACACACACACACACAGAGAGAGAGAGAGAGAAAGAGAGAGTGAGAGAGGGAGAGAGAGAGAAGTTCAAATATCCCACAAATTTCTCCTGAAAAGGTTTTGCGCATTAAGAACACTGAGTACAGTGAATCCTTGGTTTCATTCTAAGTCCCACCCATCCACCCTATTGATACCCAAATCCATTAGTGTCTTATATAAAATTGTAAAATCAAGGCTTGCTTTTTGGATTTCAATTTCAAACCTTGGATGATTGAATCTGCAAATGCAGAATCCGAGAGCTGACTGTAAATGTTACCCATTCCTTTAACAAATTATCTTGAGTCTCCAGTGTCTTTCTTGTAAAGCAATTTACAACTGCTGTGCAACAAAGACACAAGGGACTAGTAATTTTAAGACTTTAAGAATGAAGAATACCCTAATTCAAAATGTGTTGGATTTGAAAGAAGTAGTCTAATCTTTATTTGCTACTGTTTGATTTTGTTTAATTGAAATTACAGAATTCTCAGAAGATGTCCTTTGACAGTGTTACTTTTTGCAAGGAAATATACAGTATATAAAAGTTGGGTATGCTGAATAGCATCATATAGGCTGTGCGTGTGTTTGTCTGTGTTCACTGTCATACTGAGAATTCTAAGGAATCCAGAGATGGGATTTAGGGCTAGGTATCTCCTAAGACCAGACAGAGCTCCAGTCTGCAATTTGCTGTAATTAAGAAGGAAGGCGAATGCAGTGACTATGGACTCCTGCTGGGGATGTCGACATCATGCCAGACTTCATAAGCAATGGGATCGGCAATGTGTCAGCTTCTTGCTGAGGGATAAGAAGACACAGCGGGTGTGCAGAGACAAATGTGGAGTTTTAGGACACTCATCCCCACTAAAAGGACAAAAAAAGGTCCATGCCGCTGGCTTTCAACTCACCCAAAGAATTAAAAAATAGGTTTCAATTCTCCTTTGTATATCTCTTTAGCTCTTCACTGACAGCTGAAGAATTTCTGGATACTTGAAATAGTCTGTAATACAGGTCCCAATTGGATGAAAGTGTCTTTGAATCAGCCTTGTTAAACTCAATAGCTTAATTTCTTTTTGGTGTGGTAAATGTTTGCTGAGTATGAAACACTTCAGACTTCACCAAAGTAATCATGATGGGAGTAAAGAAAGGAAAAAGATTCACATGTATGCATCACATTATTGCACAGAATACCCATGACAGGCACCATATGACTGCATAATGTTGTTGTAAAATAGAAAAGCAAGGCAACATCCTTCTCCTTTTGGTGTGCAGGTTGTCAATGTGGTTGAGTGGAGGAGTAAGACACCAGATCTCATGCCCTCTTGTGCTTTGTGCTGGTTATTTTAGGAAAACGTGATAATGTTGTTCGGTTTCTTTTAAAGTAAAAACTTACAAAAATGCAAATGGCCTCATCAATCTGACAGAAAAAACTGGAGATGATATTGATTATGATGATAATGTGTCATGAATACATTTTAAACATTAAAAAAGGTTCTTTTATTCTGTTTTCAGTGAAACAGAGTATATCACAGAGCAATACAGAGAAAGAAGTAGACACACAAGAGACTATATAACTACACTGGGTACACAAACAAAGTGGATATTACATTTCACTCGTCATTCACACACATATGACATTAATTCATTAATTCATACATTATCATTCCTTCTTCCTGCACCTGGAGAACCACCTGTAGGCCCGATTGTTTCCATGCAAATCTGTCATTCTGAGAAGACACCATCTTCCTCTGTCCTTTGGAGAAAGTGGTAAAGTACCAGACTTTGCATTCCATTCCAGATCTGACATACTTTTTAATAGTAATAAGGTCTCTTATATAGCAATTTTCTTGCTGCTGTTGTTCCAAAAAAATGTAAATGATTGACAAGTTGTTTTGCTTAGCTAAAACTTGCTGACTCTATCCGTTCCAGACAGATGTTAGTTTTCCTTCTTAACTAAGGCACATTGTTTGAGTTCCCCAACTTAAAAGAGTGACTCTCTGGTAATGTAAAGATGTTGTTTTCCACCAAGAGTTAATCATTTGTCAGCAGTTTAGCAGTTCTCATCCACAACTTTTCTTTCACATATCATCAGTTCATAAATTCTTAATCTCTTTTTTGTAGTTTTTCAAGCCATGATATTCTTAGAATGGTATCTTCAGTCTTATAGGTTCCAGTCATACTAAACACATCATATTTATCATATATTATATTTGTATGTTGACTTTCTCCCCAAAACACCCACAATACAAAATTTAAAGCAATTCAAGCCATATATAATAGCACAGAAATATTTCAAAAACAAATTTCAAGTTTAGCAAGACAAATAAAACATTTCTTCGGGGAAAAAATCCCCATCTACTAGTTAAAAACATGTTTACTATATGTAGGTTACCTTATCTATAGTTGTATAGTAGGCATGAGAAAAAAGTTATGAAAATGAAATGATTCGTAAGAAATCGTAAGAAATGCTACTTTTGAGTATTTCCGCACCTGGAAGCATCAACCAGGAAGTGGACTTTCTTTATCGAACTTCGGGGGCCAGGATTTTCTTAAGTGTCGTTATGAGGTCGTAAGGGGGGCACCCTCCTTCTCTCTCACCACCCTCCCGCCTCCCTTGCCAATAAGTATTATGGCAAGGCAAGCCCTAAACTCGCTCCTTCTTTCAGCTGGAAGCCTGGAAAAATGTAAACAGAGAGGTTTTACTCAAGTAAACTGCAAAGGAGGGCACTTTGGATGAAGTGCCCTCCTTTGGATTTACTTCTGAGTAAACCTCTCTGTTTACATTTTTCCAGGCTTCCCTGCCTCTCCTGCCTGCCAGGATCTAAAGCATCAAAGAGTATTGGGGTGAGAAACCAACCTAATGTATAATAGAATGAATGCTACTGTAAGTGCCTAATATTATAAGTAATCCAACTGGTCATATACCTACATTCCATGCACATGCAATAATACAGCAGTAATAACAATGGGTATAAGAAGAGGTAAAATTCAAACCGAAGTATTCTGACTGTGGTCCCTCCTCAAACTGCAAAGGCTCTTCTCTATGAGCCGGGAAAAGCCAAAACCCCGGGCACAGCATTTGCTGCCTGGGTGCACACACATACATATTCTTTGGGGATTTGCTGCAGAATCCCGGGCTCATAGAGAAGATTCTGCAGCAACCCCCCAAAGAATATGTATGTGTGTGCACCCAGGCAGCAAACGCTGTGCCCGGAGTTTTGGCTTTTCATGGGCTCATAGAGAAGAGCCTTTTGCAGTTTGAGGAGGGACCACAGTCAGAATACGGTTTGAATTTTACCTCTTCTTATACCCATTGTTATTACTGCTGTATTATTGCATGTGCATGGAATGTAGGTATATGACCAGTTGGATTACTTATAATATTAGGCACTTACAGTAGCATTCATTCTATTATACCTTAGGTTGGTTTCTCACCCCAATACTCTTTGATGCTTTAGATCCTGGCAGGGCAGGAGGAGTGGACGGCTCTCCCTGCCCCTTCTGCCTGCCAGGATCTAAAGCCTTGAAGAGGCTTCATGAGGGGCCAACTTCAGCCCTCCAGGTGTTTTTGGACTTCAACTCCCACCATTCCTCACAGCCTCAGGCCTCTTCCTTTTCCTCTCAGCCTGGGCAAACTTGGGCCCTCGCTCCCTCAGGATCGGGGTGAGAGAGAGGCAGCGAGGAGCGAGGGGGGGGCTCCTCCTCCCTTTTTTTGCTGCTTCCAAGAATAGAATACCCCCTCCCTCCCTCCCGCCTTCCTATTTGGAGAGTCCCATCTAGAATTCAGTGTGATTTATTCAAGTTTTGGCCTACAACTCCCAGAAATCCCAGCCAATTTACCAGCTGTTAGGATTTCTGGGAGTTGTAGGCCAAAACCATCTGAAGAATGCGCATGCGCTGGCATACGAACTACTAACGAATTTCGTTAGTAATTAAGTTACATTTTAGAATTTTTTGGAATTTTTTTTGTAAGTCTTTCTATTACTTATCAACCCCCCCCCCTTTGATTTTAGAATCACGATTTTTGGGTTCGAAACCATGTCTATTGTATAGTATCAATACAATTCTAATAAAAATGAACAATTTGAACAAAATGTATTTTCCTGATGAGATGCAAGAAATAAAACTGGAAGATTCATCCATTCAGGCTCAAGGTCAGGCTGGTGGTCAGATGAGTTTCTTATGTTATAACTGCTTCAAGGTATTGTTTTACTTCACATTGTCTTTGTACATGAAATACATATAATGATTGGTCCTGTTTGTGTCACTTCTCTTAATTGAGGGGAAAAAACTTGTTTATTTCCCTGAAAACTAACCACAAACACACCATATGGAGAAGAAACATCTCTAGAAATGGAGTTACAATGTGATTTACTACACTTGAGGGTCATTTTGTTTATGATATCCACTCTGGCTCATTTTTGCAGTTGTAAGAGCACATAGACTATACAAATCTAGAAAGAACTCTAATGAAAGTCATTAGGATTTGCTTCTAATCAGATACACATATGATTCCTCTGGAAGTGATTGCAATATAGAAAATAATGGTGACCCTGAGTGTGTGAAAAGGGGATGCCCACATCCCTTCATCTGGACACCCTCAAAGCTAGGGTGACCTCTGATTGGGAAACTGCCTTGCCTGTTTCTCTTTCTTCTTTATCATCACATTGGCATTGAATGATCTCATTACCCTTCTTGTTGTACTCCCTCACCTCACTCCATGCTACACCACACCTCCTTCACTGCTCCATACCTGCTACATTAACCTGCATTTTAAACTGTGGTTTCCCTGTTTTCTAATCTGTTTTTTGTAACTGCTTCTCTAGAGAACTGCATTTTTACTTCCCAGGGCGTTTGTGTGCCCCACTTTGTGCTGGTCATGAACCGTAATAAAGTTTTGTTGTTAACTCATATAGTCCAGTTCAAAGCAGATAATCTGGGATCAGAAATTGGATTATTTGGCAGTATAGATCCAGCCTAAGACACAATTAATTTAATCTTTCATGGCTCTAACAGTAATAGCTTCATGCCTCTACTCTGTCAAAAAAGAAGACATCTGTAACCGTGAATGTTCAGGTGTTGGCTTTAGGCAATCACTGATATTATTCATGGCATCCCTTTTCTTCATGTTGCTTATCATATTTGCAATTATCCATGGCGAAGCTCGAATTCTGTTTAACAAACTATAAATATCAACTTCAGCATTGATAATAGTCTCTATTCAAATTATATTCCTTTCTTGTTCTTTTCTCTCTCTACAGGTTACTGATATTGCAACTCCCAGTGGTTTATGTTTAGCGTATGTCAAGGAATGCCCAATTTACATGTATTAAGAAGCTATGGGTACAACTTGTCAAACCATTTACAGCTCAGGGGTGCTTCCAAGCAAATGATCTGAAGACGCAGGGTACTTTGGAGATTTATTCAGCAACTTCAGACCTGTGTAATCAATTGTGGCACTTCTCATTTGAGAAGTGGCACAATTCCATTTGGGAAGTAGCACAGTTGATTATATGCCATCCCACTTTCTCTAGCTTGGGGAGACATGTCATCCATCTAACTTACCTAAGCAGTGCACACTGGACATCAAAATATCAGCTCCTTGGTGCCTGGAATAATGATATTATTCAGTGTGCCAACAGGAACAGAAGGGGAATGGGGAAATGATTTACCTTTTACCCCCTCCCCTCTTCTTCATCTTCTCAACCCACTGATTATCATAATTCCAGATGCCAAGGAGTGTCTGGTGGGCACCGCTAAGGTAAGTTAGAAGAGGAAAATATATGCCTGGTGAGCAAGCAGAACTGAGCTGGTTTTGGCACTATTTAACTGTGCAGCCACCAAGTAGCCTCTGTGTCGATGCTGTAGCCTCCATGCAGCTCCTGAAATATGACAATATAGTTACCACCAATGCTGATCCTAAATAGTCCATTCCAGATCAGCAGCAGGGTAACTGCCCCATCAAGATATGCCCTAACAGTAAATACGGATGATTATTCAACAGTTGCCAATTGCAAATGGAAGGAACGCTACATTTTGAATTGGTAATAATTTTATAATAGTCTTGAGTGACATCATCAATTCATTAATCTGCAGATATGACAGACTGTGTGCTTGCTTCTTATCAGGTTTACTCAGTGATTGGTAATAATACTAATCTCCCTGCACTACTGCATAATGCAGAAACGGTGAGGGGAGAAGGAGAGAAAGGAAGAGAAGAATGAATACAGAGAATGATTTGCCCTTTATTGTTTAACACCCTACAACCCATGATGCTAGAATATTTAGGGATAATATTGCTTTATAATGGTTTCGGTGATGTGTAGCATTAAGGTCTAGTGTTACTAGAGGTATCCCCTGGAACATACAAAATTCTACCGTTTTATTGTGCAATTGACAATATCTTTGTGAACACTAGGCATGGGTAGGTTCATTCAGAATCTTCGTTATCTGGATTGAAATCAGAATAAATCCATTTTTGAAGCGATTTCGAAGCGATTTGGGAATCCGGAAGTATCCTTGCCCTTTCAAAGCCACTGTCGCCATCTTTTTCCAATCCATGAAGTGAATCAGAAATGAATCTGCTTTGGAGGCAAGCAGCTGCTTGCATGCTGGGATGCTTGCCTCCAGCCAATGACAGGAAACCACCTCGGAAGGGGCAAGGTTTCGGCACGGCAGCCATTGCCCTTAAAAAAGGGCCGTGCCTGCCTCGTGGGCTCATTGTGAGCTGAGGATGTGAAGGCCGAGGGACTAGGGCAGGCTACTTGGGTGGGAAAGGTGCCACACCACCGCTTTCCAAGGGAAGGATTGGGTTGGGAACAAATTCTCCTCTGCTGTTAATTCCCTTCCTGAAGCAAGGAATCCAACTTCTAAGGGGTTTTTTTCTCTCTCCTGGGGTTTGACTTCTGTGCTTTAAAAAACCCAGAATTCCCCTTTGCTGTTAATAATTCCCTTCCTAAAGCAGAGGATCCAACTTATAAGGGTTTTTCTCTCCTTGGGGTTACAAGTTGTACTTTTTGAAACTAGAAATCTACTACTCCAATCTCATCCTTGGGAATCAACTCAATAAAACTTTGGAAGGCCCCCTTTCCGCTCCTTGGGGTTTCAAGTTGTACTTTTGGAAACTAGAAATCTACTAATCCAATCTTATCCTTGGGAATCAACTCAATAAAGCTTTGAAAGGACCCTTTCCTCTCCTTGGGGTTACACTTGGTACTTTGGGAAACTAGAAATCAACTAATCCAATCCTTTTCTTGGGAATCAACACAATAAAGCTTTGGAACGCCCCTTTCCTCTCCTTGGCGTTACAAGTTGTACTTTGGAAAACTAGAAATCAATTAATCTAATCCTTTTCTTAGAAAATACCTGAGAGCTTTTTCTATATGGGTCAAAGACAAACAGTGAATGGACCAGTGACTGTCTTCATGAAACACTTTGATGTATGATGAATATCCAAGGTTATTTCAATTTAAGCCAACTTTAGCCCACTTTAGACAAAGTTTGTTCAACACTCCTGAATATTCTGGTTCTTTAGGTCAGTCTGGACAGCTGGATCAGTTCTGATTCATCCTTGTTCAGATGGAAATCATTTTATCACTTGTTCTCTATACCAGGGGATTTCAAATGTTTTTAGCCGTGGAACCCTTTTTGAAGCTAAAATTTCTTGTGAAGCCCCAAGATTTTATATATATATATATATAAAGGCAGGTTTTAGAATCCTAAAATGGCGATTCTTATATCAAATGGGGGATTTTTTTTTTTTTGATTAGTATAGCAAAGACTTACAAAAATTTTCCCAAAAATTTCGGAAATGTAACTTAAGTACTAACGAAATTCGTTAGCAATTCGTATGCCAGAGCATGCGCATTCCAGATGGTTTTGGCCTACAACTCCCAGAAATCCTAACAGCTGGTAAATTGGCTGGGATTTCTGGGAGTTGTAGGCCAAAACTTTAATAAACCACACTGAATTCTAGATGGGACTCTCCAAATAGGAAGGAGGGAGGGAAGGCGGAAGGGAGGGAGGGAGGGAGGGGTTTTCTATTCTTGGAAGCAGCAAAAGAAAAGGAGGAGGAGCCCCCCCTCGCTCCTCGCTGCCTCTCTCTCACCCCGATCCTGAGGGAGCGAGGGCCCAAGTTTGCCCAGGCTGAGAGGACAAGGAAGAGGCCTGAGGCTGTGAGGAATGGTGGGAGTTGAAGTCCAAAACACGTACCTGGAGGGCTGAAGCTGGCCCCTGCGATGGGGCATGGCAGAGCAACGGGGAAGAGAAGCATCTGAGAGCGCGCTGGGGAGAGAGGAGGAGGAGAAGCGTGCGCGCGCGCGTGTGTGTGTGAAGCAGGCCCCTGCGATGGGGCATGCATGGCAGCAGGGCAACGGGGAAGAGAAGGAGGGGGGGGAAGCCTGGAGGACTACACTTTCCAGAATGCATTGCCTACCTAACAGCAGCGTCACTTCCAGTTCCCCATAGAAATGCGGAAAAAGAAGAAGCTGAGCTGAATGAAGGCGGGAAGGAAATGAGGGGAGAAGACAGGGAGAAGTGAGTAGTACAATAATTAATTAATTAATACTTAAGAATTTCTAACGATCCTAACGCAAATTGTTGGCCTCACGGACCGTAAAGGAAGTCTACTTCCTGGTTCGCGGCAGCGATACGTAAAACCTCAAAAGTCCCTTTACATACGAATCTCTTACGAATCCTTTTAATTTCCATTTCATTTTTCTCATGCCTAATATATATATATATATATATATATATATATATACACACACACACACACACACACACACACATACACACATACACACACACACACACACACACACCCAACAGATGGTCACCCAGCAATAATAATAATAATAATAGCTGGGTAGCCATCTGTTGGGGGTGCTTTTCCTGCACGTCAGAAAGGGGAAGTTTTCAATTTGTGATTTTGTGATACAAAATGTGATTTTTTGATGTGTGTGTGTGTGTGTGTATGTATATATATACACACACACATATACATACACACAGACACACAAACTGTTTGCTGTTTCATACTGTGCTTTTGTGTCAGTAGAATATCTATCTTGGCTTTTCTTCACGAACGAAGATTCAGGAAAGACTCATCCCACACTTTCTACAAGCATGTTGATGATTCGGAGTTTGGATGTGTCCTTCGAGCCTGTGCAATTGACCTTTCTGGTGGAAGGCAGCGTGCACAGATCTGGCCTCACCCTTTAAACCAAAGGTTCGTCTGCCAGGGCCTAGCAAGCTTAGGACGGTGGCAGCCAGGTCCTCAGGTCATAGGTTTGGTTTGAGTTTCCTTCTCTAGATGGTTGACCTTACAGTGTTAAATGAGCACCATTTGCCCGGGTTTGTAATCAGAGTTTTCCTTCTCCTAGGATGGTTACCAAAAGGCCAGAGAGCCCATCCTGCCCTTTGACTCTCTTTGTCAGACCCTTTGGTTGTGACCTGTCTGGCTATTATGCCACCGCCAGCATAGCTCACAACTTCATTAGGGTACACAAGCCTCTCCCCCACGACAAGGGGGCGCCAACGGAGAGGGTCAGTAGAATATAATAATAATAATAATATTAATAGAAATAGGCGCAACCCCAGGGGCTAATCAGTCCAACCCCCTTCTGCCAAGCAAGGAAAAGCACAAGCAAAGCACCTCTTGAGCAATGGGAAAGAATGAGGGTTTTGTAAACAAGGAAAGTGTGTGTGGGGTGGGAGTGGGGTGGTGGGAATGGGGATCAAGAAAAAGAGCCTGGGCCGCAAGGGAGGCAGGAGAAGACACTGTTTTGGCAGCTTCAAACTTTTAATTTAGCTGCATTTCTCAGGAGGAGGAGGAAGGAGGAGGAGGAGGCAGGAAGCAGGATGGTGCTGCAGAGCCCCTCACTATCACTCACAGAGCCCCAAGGGCTCAATGGAGCACAGTTTGAGAACCCCTGCTCTATTCCGATCAACATAAGGAAAGAGGATTGTGACATCACCACATTACTACTCCCAGACGACGACAACTTTTATTTATAACCCACTCTATTTACATGTCTGCGTGTCATTAGTTGCATCTGTAATATGAGAATGAGTAATTTGCATGACCAGTAAGAAGGAGAGGAGCTTGACTCTCATTTTCTTGCTGGTTGCATAACCACCCTGTTCTGACTTTAAGAGCCTTGTATTCTGTATGTGCATGCTGGATCCAGGTTAGATTTGACCTGGATTAACCTGTCTAATATAGATGAGCCCAGAAATCCTTATGTTTGTCTTGTTCCATTTATGCTCTTATGATAAATCAATCTATCACTACTGCCTCTACTGCTGCCAAGTTGATTGTGTGTGTTTTGCATTAACAACATATGCTAAGTTTTACATCAAGTCTCTCATCAGCTATAGTGATAAGATTCAAATTTTTTTGGCTGACAAAACTCACTTTCTCTCACACCTATAACCACAGAGCTCTTTTCTCTATAAGTACTCTTAAGCATTCATAACTGGAGAATTCTTAAGTGGTTTCAAGATTAGGTCCTTCTTTGACAGTTTTGGAAAGTGATGCACATTTCTTTTACAAGATGCTTTTGTACAAGTAATATGCCCTGAATAATGAATATAAAGGTTCATGGTTTTCTATAACATTGCCCTTTTGGAGAGTTGAAAAAGTGTGTAAATGAGCCCAGAGACAAATGTTGATCTTGCAGTTTATCAAATCATTATGTGCAATTATTTGACAGTTATTTCCAACTGAAAACCATTCTGTCACCTGACATATCTGGGTTGGGCTGATTTACTGCCCTCTTTTCTCTTTGTGACTAGCCACTGTCCAATTTTTCTTCCATTTTTGTCATGAATTACTATTTATAGAGGTGAGTTTGAAGTAGTAGCTAAAAATAACAAATCATTTCCCCCTTAGACTCTCCAGAAACCTGAACATGAAGCTATAATTAGAACTTGTGAAGAAGTCATTTTGTTCTATTTTCAAATTACCATAGGCCCCTTCACACCTATATAATTTTAACTGCTGTGAGTACTTTTTCTGGTAACCTATGATTTGCAGCTTAAAAATTAACATTAAAAATCTGAGTCAGGCCCCATCTACACTCCTATATAAAATCCATATTATCTGCTTTGAACTGGATGATATGGAAGTGTAGACTCATATAATCTAGCTCAAACCAGATAATGTGAGTTATCTAGTTTGATAATATGGATTATATGACAGTATAGATCCAGTCTCACACCAAATTATAAACCCCAAGACTCCACATGATATTACCATGATAGGTAGTGGTTTATAAAACAAAAATAGCATTGTATCAATGTGCTCTTGACTCATTGCCTTTAAGAGCAACATAGTGACTTACAGTCCTTCTATAAGAGTTATCTGCTGCATTAAGTTTGAATCTTTGTAGACCTGTGATCCAAGAGGGCAACCTTTATTCCAAGTCCGCCACTCTTTTATTAATTACTAAATGAACAATTTGACCTTTCTCTCTGAATATATTGAGTGCCAAGTACACTATTAGTTTATTTAATGTAGAAATGAATAACTATAAATCACAGAAATCATAGCATAAGTGATGCTTTGTCCAAGTACTGGTATAAGTTTTCTCCCGAAAGCACACTTAATAAAAGGATCAGTCCTGATCCCCAAATCTACTCATTGCAGAACAGTAGTGAGAAACTTTAGAATTCAAAATAGGCAATATCATGTCCATGGTGCTTCTGTGGCTCCAAAAACTGGCCCAAATACAAGGGAAAAAGAGTGCTGGACCATCACCTTATCCTCCATGTCACCACTGCTACTCCTCACCAACCATGAAGCTCCATGGGAGCACCTGGCCATCACCTGTCACATCTGTAGATGTCAGAATAGAGCACTTTAACAACAACCTCCTCCTTGCTCACTGAGCAAGGGGCCCATTTTAATGACAAAATATATGACTGTGGAGTCATCCCCTTGTGCTTTTCAACCCAGAGAAAAGGTGATGTCGTTGTTTCTGTATGAATAGGGGGAAAACCTATTTGGATCTTATCCAATTGTTCAAATTGCTTTAAAGCCTGTGTACACTCTGGAGTTTTCTAGAAACTCTGCCATGTGCCCTGACTTTGCCTAAAGCAGGACGAAGTCTGGTAAAGGACAGAAAAATTCAGGCTACTCTGTAGAAATAACTGTGCATTACAGAGACAGTCAGTGCTGGATTCAGGATGAGCCCACTTTTTCTTGTTCATATGGGCTCAGGGAAGTGTTACAGACACCACAATGGAATTCAATACTGGTTGAAGGGTGCATTATCCACAAAATGTACATTCCCTATGCACTCATTAAGTCATGCCCCTTCTACACTGTCATATAATCCAAACTATCAAAGTAGATCATCCACATTATTTGCTTTGGACTGGATTATGTAAGTCTATACTGCAGTTCATATCATGAAATCTGGATTTTATATGGCAGTGTAGAAGCGGCCTCAGAAACCGCATGTTATAAAAACAACCCAAAAGTCCAGAACAAGCTTGATAATGTGTTGTGGCTGATCAAAGTAAGGCAGTCCCCAAGTTACAAACATCCAATTTACAAATTACTCATAGTTAAAAATGGGGGCACTTGTGATGGTCAGTGAATGTAATAAATGAGGATGAGACAACAGAGAGTGAGAGAAATCTACCCCTAAGAGGGAAAAATCGCTTTTCAGAGAGTTATCATGGGGAAAAGGTATTTCCACTGAAGCTTTATCACCAATTCTTGTTTCCACATCAAGGTGCATTTTTCAAAATCCAATTATCACAGAGACAGAAAGTGAGATGAAATCTTCTGAACAGGGACACAGACAGCAAAACAAACACTGCAGAGGTGTTTTCCCTATGCTATCCAAACCATATACTTTTGTATACTTTTGGCTCGAGTTGCACTTTAAAAAATGTACCTGTTCCAACTTACATACAAATTCAACTTAAGAACGAACCTACAGAATTTATGTTATTCATAATTTGGGGACTTCCTGTATATCTCATACATGGTCTGAAACTGGGTTATACCCTCATTGTCTGCAGTCCATCATTATATCCCAGTGGACTGGTTAGGAAAATTAACCTCCCTTTTCCAGCAGCTGTCAAGCCACAGATAGTGTGATTTTTTGGGTTCAATTCTGATCTGTGGTCAGTGGATGCTGTGGCCATTATCCAAGTCTTGAACCAGTTCCTGGGTTGTTTGTGTAGGAGTTTGCAAAGAAAAACCAGTTTGTTTCAATCCACTTCCAAACTGGATTATAGTGTTTCTGTAGAACTGCCCTCATCCTCAGATTTCAGCAGCTGAAGTTAGTATTAGCAGGTGGATATTCAAGCCGTTATTTGCTCAAAATTAGATTTGGACATGTTTTTACAGCTAAAATGTGACATATTCAGAGAATTTTCAAATTAAGTATATATTAACAAGGTGGTGAAAATGAGTCCCTAAGTACAATAGATGGTATTCAGCTAAATAGGCATGGATAACAGATAAGCTGCAGCATTAGGTACAAATCCAGTTGTGCACCAAAAAATAGTGGACTCAAATGTTGATTGGTTCACAAAGCAATTGTAGCATAGACTTTAAACATCTTGCCAAATGAGACAGAAGTTATAATGTGATAAGCCAATGTAGGGCTATAGCACCTAACTTTCATCATCTGCATGAATCAAGTCCAAGTACTTTGGTCCTGCAGGAGTGATTTGTCCATTATTCACTTTTAATTAAAAGTAATGATGAAGAATGTGATGGAAAGAGGAAAGGGCCCTTTGAATTTAGTAAAATTTATGCCTTTTCCCATCTATATAGAAAACTTTAGAGTATCAAACTGATTATAAGCCCCTAAAAAGAATGTGGATGGATATAAAGATTATTAACAACAAGTCTATAAGGGAAAATATTTTAAGAGAATGGGCAGAAATTTGGGAGTTGAATGAAAGGGAACCCCCTTCACATGAGGTACTCTGGGATGCAATGAAAGCAGTTCTAAGAGGATTGTTTAGTAAATATTCGGCTATACTGAAGAAACAGGAAAGAGAATGAGAGAACCAACTGATAGGAGAAATAAATAAACTGGAATCAATGTATTTGTTAACAAAGGATCTGAAGATTATAAATAATATTACAAGATTAAAGAAAGAGTTGGAGGCTAAAGATATAGAAAAAGTTAAAAAAAAGATATGATGTATATAAACAGATATTTTTTGAATATAATAATAAAAGCTCAAAACTGCTGGCAAAAATAGCACAGACCAAAAAACTAAAAAGGGAGATTGGATGTATCAAGGATAGCAATGGTATTGTTTGTGCCAGAATGGTAGATAAAATTAAAGTGATACAGGATTTCTACTCTAATATGTATAGAAATACAGAAGTGGATATAGAAGAGCTGGACAAATATCTGGAACAAAACTTAGGTACAAAACTAAGTGAGACACATAGTAAGGAAATGGAGAAATCTATATCACAAGAAGAAATTAAAGACACAATTAAGAAATTAAGGAAAGGTAAATCACCGGGTGAAGATGGTATTCCAGCTGAAATTTATAAAACTTATATAGATTTCCTAGTACCCAAATTACAGGGATTGTTCAATGAAATATTGAAGGGAAAACCCATACCAAATTCATGGAAAAATACTAGTATAATACTAATACCCAAGCCGGGTAAAGATAAATTACTATTAGACTCTTATCGCCCTATCTCTCTAATTAACCAAGACGCAAAAATTTTCACGGCAATTTTGACAAATAGATTAAAAAATTTCATAGAAGATTATATTAGCCCAGATCAATGCGGGTTTTTTAAGGGCAGACAAATGTCTGACTTGGTCCGCAGATTGATAAATATTATAGAGAATGCTAAAAATGAGAAAGCTCAAGTAGGCATTATTGCACTTGATATATATATAAAGCCTTTGACTCGAAAGGTTGGACAGTGTTGAAATTATTAATTAAAAAATATGGTTTTGGAGAGGGGTTCCAACATATAATAGAACAAATATATTCAGAAAATAGGGCTAAAGTCATAATTAATGATTCAAGTACTGAAACCTTCAGTATCATGCAAGGAGTTAAGCAAGGCTGCCCTCTTTCTCCGGTATTATTTATATTAGTTATGGAATTATTGGCCTCTGCAATCAAGAAGGATAATGAAGTACAGGGAATGGGAGTGGAAAACAAAATCAAAATTAGCTTATTCGTGGATGACACCCTTTTGACAGTCAGAAATCCAGATAAGGCACTAGACCGGATAAATCTACATTTAAAACAGTTGGGAAAAATGACAGGCCTAATAATCAATTGGAAGAAAACTGAGGTAATGACAATAAACCTAGAGAAAAAAGACAAGGAGAAAATAATTGATCAATTTAAGGTTAAGATCAGAAATAAAATTAAGTACTTGGGAGTCACAATACCTGTCAACTTCTCAGAGTTAAAAAATTTAAATTTTGATAGATTATTCAGGGAAATTCAAGAAAGACTGCTAGAATTCAAAAAATTTAACCTCTCATGGTTTGGCAGAATAGCAATCTTTAAAATGAAAATACTACCCAAATTCAACTTCCTCTGTAATATGTTACCTATTAAACTGCCAGAGGTTGATCTTAAAAAATGGCAGAAAATGGTCAATGAATTTTGTAATGGTACCAGAAGATCCAGGCTACCGAGAGGCTTATGGTATATTTCTCAGAAATTAGGGGGACTAGGAATACCAGAACTAAAAACCAACCACCAGGCACACATTATAAAGGGAGTGTTTAGGCTGCTCTCGGAACCAAAATTAATCTGGCAGGAACTGGAAGGGAAATGTTGGCAAAGAGATTATGGGGAAATATTTTATAGGGCAAAAACAGGTAAAGAAATTAAGGAGTGCAAAAATAACCTGGCTAAAGACGTTATGGAGATATGGGTTAAGTTAAAAAGCAAGGTATTTCCAGAAATTTCCCCCTTAACCCCAATAGTGTTACTGGAGAATTTCCCAGAAGACCTGAGAATTAAACTTAAATATAAAAAATTAGTGGAGGTGGAAACTGCTCTTTCCTGGAAAGAATGGATACAAAATTCAATGGGCAAGTTCAATAAGTTAGAAGAACAAGGTGCTCTGAACTGGTTTGAGAGACAACAGCTGTATAACTGGGAATAGGGACTTCTTAAGTAAAAATCCCAGATGTAGAGCATTGAATAAATATGAGGAATGGTTAAGCAAACTTAAAACCCAAGAAATAACAGGGAAAGGATTAATTGGGAAAATATATAATGGATTAATTGGCGAAGAAACAGGGCTGAAGCTGTTTGAAAAGGTCTGGGAAGGAGACCTAGGGCCTCTGACAGATTTCGATTGGAAAAGGGTTCTGAAGTGGAGAGTGGCTAAGAATTTATCAACAAGATTAAAAGAAAATGTATTTAAAGTTATATGGAGATGGTATACCACACCGGTCAAACAACATCAGATGGACAGCAAGCAAAGCAACCTCTGCTGGAGATGTGGCATGCACAAAGGGACATATTTTCATTTATGGTGGGAATGCCCCCAAGTGAAGAATTTTGGAAGGCTATATTTATCGAAATAAGCAATATTATAGGGCTAAATATTACCGGATGCTAGGTTAGCATTACTAATGGATGCCACAATGTTGAATTTAGAAAAGGAAAAGAAAGAGTTGATGATTATTTTATTCACTGTGGCAAGAATTATAATAGCAAGAAATTGGAAAATAATAACTAATCTTACACTGGAAGCTTGGTATAGGGAGGTATGGAACATAGCCTTAAATGATAAACTAACAATGGAAATGAAGTTATTCAGGGGGGAAACTAATAGATCAGATTTTGAAGCATACTGGTCGGTTTTTATTAAATACACTTTAGAGAGTGAAAATAGAATGCAATATAACCCTGTTGGTCAGGAATTTTGGATTTGACATTTAGTTTAAGGGTTGATTTATAAAGATATGGCAAAGTAAAGGATACCTGTTCAGGCCTTGGTAGTGGGTTATGTGTATGTAAAATGTTCACTGTTTTGTATTCTGTCTACATTGTAAGTTGTTTTTGTATGTAAATAAAATCTTTAAAATAAAAAAAAATAAATAAAAATAGAAAACTTTCAATATTTAGATCTTTAAAGTTGGAGTGTATGTATTCAAAATTGTTTATGCTATTGACTTAAGGATGCACCCTAGGGTATTATTTCTGACAAGTCTCTATTTTTACTAAATGACCAAAGCAAATGTTTAGCCTGGACAAGAGGTTAAAGGGGATCATGATAGCCATGTTCAAATATTTCAAAAATACAGTGTTCAGGTATTAAAATATGGCTATCATGCCCTCTCTTAAAATTATTGCGGTGGAGCAAGATTGCTTTTTTGCTGGCCCAGAGATTTAGGGCATATTGATACATGCCACAGAATCTGAGTTCAGTCCATAGTGAAAATTATTCAGACCAGCCCAAGGGGTGGTTACACTACCTCTTACCCTTGCATTTACTGTTGTTTCTCAGTGCTGTGGTCCCCCTCCTTTCCCCAGATCATGTGAGTATCTTTGTTGACATAAACAAAGATGCTTGGCAATGGTCAGGAGCTCTTCAGAATTCAGAATTTTTTTCTGCATTGAAAGAACAAGGAAAAAAGATGGTAGCACTGCTCATGTGGGCGTGTTCAAATTGAGCTAGATTGGTCACAGGATCATCTAGGAGTGAGATAGTAAATCTATACTAAAATCACCCGCCGACTACCAACTAATTTCCAGGCAAAGTGCAAAGTGTTGGTTAACTGCCCTGATCCCCCCCCCCCCCGGGAGAGGGGTGAGAAGGACAGGGTATGTGTGGTGTTTCAGCCTGGTGTTCATGTGCATGATGGGAATGATGGGATTGATGTTTCTGTGCCTGATGGGGATGCTGAGATTGACAATGAGCATACTGATGTGCAAAGTGCAGTTTCAGATGAGGCCCCTGTTCCTGAGAACAGTTTAGTTCCCAAGGCACTGTTAGATAAACATTCCTTCGTCAAGGACTCAGAAGACCTTGACAGAGATAGTGCTGCACCTGAGAATGTTAATGACCAAGAGATGATGTTTGATCGTAGAGCAAACATTCGGGAGTATAGACAGGCCTCCCATGACCTTCGCCGCAGCTGCAGGCTCCGTTCAGGGGATACAAAGTGAAACTGGGTTTTCTGTACTTAAGATTGTAAGAAAGACCCTAGTTTCAGTTTCCAGGCTTCATTTAGAATAGACCACGTAAAGACTTCCTTGTCTCCAAGTTCATGTTTTTTGCCTAGGCCTTTTTCATGGATTGTTTCTACTGCTGCATTGAAGTGATTTAGAATCTAGTATTAAGCTTTTAACTTTTGCCTTTTGTATCCTGGTCTTTTTGGACTGTGTGCTCACCTTGGATATATCTTATGTTTTACCTTTTGTTGGACACTATATTTTGTTTCAATAAAAGCCTATTATTCAGAGACTGTCTGATGTGTGTGTGAACTAGGGGGATTCTGTCAGTCTGAAGTGCAACAGCATGAAGGCTTGAAATAAATAAATAAATAAATAAATAAAGAGCTTTAAAGCCTTACATGGTTTGTCCATGTACCTACAGGTTATCCTTCTCCCATATAATCTGCCCTGGACTCTGAGGTCAACTAGGGGGATGCTTGCTTCAGACAGCCACAACCTAACTGGCAATGATTACCCAGAGGATCTTTTCATCAGCCACCCCTAGACTGTGGAATGACCTGCCAGAAGAGCTTCAATGGCTACTTGGGCTGTCAGAGTTTTAAAAATACAATTAAATACCTATCTTTTTTGACAAGCCGACTCATTAACTTCAAGTTGTGAATTTTGAATTTACATTCTATTAGCACTGTGTTTTAATCTTCATACTATGTATTTTAAAATGTATTTTATGTATTTTATGATATTGTGTTTTGTCTGGGTGTTGTAACTATGTTGTACATTGCCTTGTGTCATTGGGAGAGGCTGGTAACAAATAATAAAATTAGTTGTTGCTGTTGCTGTTGGACAATTGGTAAGGCAGATTTCCTTCTAGGCACTGTTGTAAGATATTTAATTATCATAAGGATTGATGGATGAAAAAGAAGAGGCTTTACAATCATACCTGCCTTAATGCTGCTTCAATTTCTCATGTACACTTCCCTCCCCAGAGTACCTAGAAATGGCCAAACAGCAGAGAAGAGATTAATCCTTCAGATTATGGACGCATCTCAGTAATTTAGTGTTGTATGTCCCAAAATACTCCAGCTTCCCCAGAGCCATGTTATTTAGCACTGGAGTTCTTTTGATGAATGGAGAGTGTTGAAGGCAATCTCTCTTCCAAAAGTCAAGCTGAGCTCATATTTTTACTTGATGTAGCTTTTGAGTGGTAACTATTTTTCCCTCTCTCCCTGTCCATTAAGAAATATTCTGTATTTAGAGGACTGGTACTTTGTATCCATTATAAACAGCAGTAGACTAAGTTTTTGAGAGAGAAAAAACTACTTTAATTACACTACTTTAATTTTCTGTTTTATTGTTGTAAAATTTCAGTTGTAATTGATTTCCAAATGGATCACAATTACAATGATACTACAATTAAAATACAGGAAAGGGACTACTGTTCACACTATGAAAACACAAAAAAAAGGGAGGGAATGGGATCACACAGGTTTCCACTATATAGTAAAGTAGGCAATGAAGTAATGCATATAATGAATAAACAACAAAAATTATTCTTATTCTTGGCTTTTCTTTGCGAACGAAGATTCAGGAAGGACTGATCCCACGCTTTCTACAAACGCGTTGATGACTTTTCGGAGGTGGGATGTGCCCTTCGAGCCTATACAATGGATTTTTCTGGTGAAGTGCAGCATGCACACAACTGGCCTCACCCTTTAAACCAGCAGTTCATCTGCCGGGGCCTAGCAAGCTTGGACAGTGGCAGCGAGATCCTCGGGTTGTAGGTTTGGTTTGAGTTTTCCTTCTCTTAGGATGGTTGCCAAAAGTCTAGAGATCCTGCCCATTGACGCTCTTTGTCAGACCCTTCGGTTGTGATCTGTCTGGCATGAGAGGCCCTACCGGTGGCTATTATGCCACCACCAGCATAGCTCACAACTTCATTAGCAAGCCTCTCCCCCACAACAAAGGGGTGCCAATGGAGAGGACAACAAAATTATATTATTGTGAGTAATAGAACCCAAAGATTAAATGATAGTTAAATTCACTCCACAATTATGAGGTTTGGGTACAAACGATAGAGCAAGTAGATTACACATAGAATATCATCATGCATAACAGAAAATACTAGTCTTACATGAAGGTAAGAAAGGTAAGTATCAAAGAGGGAACGCCAAATGTCTATAGTAAATGGAGGAAAGTTCCTCTGGTGGATTACTCACGGAGTAATACTCCCACAGCAGTGATGACTTTCCTGTGAATGCTGTGGGACTATTACTCCTGTGTGCTCCCGTTCCTTCCCTTTCGTTTTGTGACTACAATTAAAATATCAATCAAAAGGACAAATAGAAAACTGAAATTTATGTATTGCTAAATACAAAACAAAGGGAAAACAAAAGAGCAGATAAAAAACCACGTATAACTGGAACTGTGACTGAAAAAGCACTATGACTCAGAAAGAGATTTATTTCCCTTCAAAAGAGAGGAAATAGCAACCTGATCTCACAGGGCAGGGAGTTCCACAGTGTAGAGGTCACAACTGAAAAGGACTTCAAAGTCTGAATCCAGCATCCTGAATCTGGTTTTGACATTGACTATATTGTACCTGCCAATTATAAAGCTTTGAAAAATGAGGTGTCATTCAGGAGGAAAAACAATAACAGACCCAATATATTTGAATACACGGGAATCTTAAACCTGACTTTGATGGGTTAAGCAAGCAAAATCTTGCATCTGGGTGAACTATTTCTATTTCTCTCACATTCATTTATGCTCCTCTCAAATTCTATGAAGGTTTTTTCAGAATTTTTGGTAAATTTATATCAAAAAGAGATAAAATTAAATCCTTGTCTTCATTTTAAATATTGTTTACACTATTTAAAAATGCTGTTTTAATGGAACAGTAAGATCCAATAGAACTAAATGGAAAGCCCCTTACATACTGCAGCTCCTGATGAACTGGGAAATATAGGAGCACTTTTTTGAGGAAAAGCATGAATAAAGAGGGGAAAATGGTCAGCTGTGACCATCAGTAGAACATTGGATTTACGTTTTCTGAGTTCACAGTCTCAATCCTAATCCTAGTTCATTATGCTATATATTCACGGTTTCATGGGATATTGCAATCTGCTTTGTGGATCACTTTTTTCTTTTAATAACCTTATTCCTATCTCAATCAGCAGTGCTGCTATGGAACTGAGTATTTCCACCAATAATACTCCACACACACCATGAAATTTCCCTTCACTCTGCATATTTCTAACATGGCGGTGACTTGAAATTTCAATTGAGCTTCTAGAAATGCTATTTAAGCTTCCACTGAAAAAGAACAGACAAAGTTTCCATGGGAATGCAAATACTGCAAATTGTGAAGAATTTTCATTGTGTCACCTTCTGAAATGTTATAAATTTAGAGATTGAAGGATAATTCCATTGGAGTAGAAACAGATGATTTTTTATTTGATAGGCATTTACTTCCCCATATATGCTATTATTTTATTAAAGTCATCAAAATAGCTCTACCTCATCCTATGTTGTTGAACATGATGAACCGCACCATGATGATTTATAGTTTCCCAAGGGCACAAGAATAGAGAAATGTGAGTTTTTATTCTTAAAAAAATTATTGAGGTTTTAGCAGTGATACATTAAAAACAGTAGAAATATAGTAAGGGAAGTGAAGGGAAGGGGGGAGGGGAAGGAATTGAGGATCTAGAAAGAAAGAAAGGAAAGGAAGGGGGAAGAAAAAAGAAGTAGAAAAGGGCAAAAGTTGTGCTTCCATTCTTCTTTATAATGGTTGTGTAAAGAAAAGCAATGACTTTATAGTGTCCTTTTAAGTTCTTGTTTTCTTGGTTGTTCAACATTGGTAGTTCTTACTTCTTCTCTTCTAATCAAAGTATCATCTTAAAATTATCTCTTTTCATCCATTCTTTGATGGGGGTCCAGTTTGTTGTTTTGATGTGTTTGCTCTGTAACCTCGTTAGTAGGAAGTCAGTTGATCCATATTCATTATATCTAATATTTTTCTATCCATTCTTCCTTCTTCGATATTGTGTTCTGTCTCCATTGTCTCACATACACGATGCGAGTGGCTTTTTGCGCATGCTCGAAGAGTAGCTGGACGCACTGAAAACTCCTCTCCCCGAAGAAGAGATTTATAGCTCACCCAAAGGATAAGAAAACAAAACAACAAAGCCATCTTGTTATCCTCAAGTGTAGTGCACCAGAAGGCTAAAAATTCCTGGTTGAGAGTCTGTGTGAGCCTGTCTTTGAGCCTGTAAAAGGAATATTGTTTGTTTGACCGGGTGCCTTGAGAAGACAGATAAGATGGCGCGCAACCTCCATGAACTAAGTCAGCAGATTAATTACTCTCTGGCTTCAGTGGAGAGGAATATTAGGGGTGATATACGTTCACTTCAGAAAGAAATGAAGGAGATAAAAGATGAAGTCAAAGTAGTAAAAACTGCTTTGGAAGCTCAAAAGAAAGCAGAGGAAAACGAAAGCAAAGTCAGTCAGCTGATTCGCGCGTGAGTCAACAGGAAGACCGGCTGAGAAGGCGTAATTTGAGACTAATGGGGATTCCTGAGAGTGAGTCGATGAACCCAAAAGATATGGAAACACAGCTGGTGAACTGGCTCACAAACCTCAATATTTCAATTAAAGAGTCAGACATTGAGCGAGCTCACAGAATTTACAGACCGGGGGCGAGTTCTGGATTCCCAAAAGAGATAGTGGTCGCCTTTTCTACAGAAAAGATGAAGGAACAAGTCTATAAGGAGCTTAAAAAGATAAAGGATTTGAAATACAAGGACAATGTGGTCAGGGTGAAACAAGACTTTTCTACAGAGACTGCCCAGGAAAGAAAAAAAAATGGTTCCTTTTACTAAAAACTATTTGAAAAAGGGATCAGATTCTCCTGGGGATACCCTGCAACAATTATAATCTTCAAGGACGGGAGAAGATTTAGAGCAAAAAATTCTAATGAAGCCATGAAGTTAATGGAACAGCTGGGAATTGAAGGCTCCGCCCACGAAGAATTAAGCAGTATTGAGGAGGACCCAGAAGATCCCGAAGAAAGCTCTTCGCAGAGTCTTGAAGGACTGGCTTTGCAAAGAGAGAGAAAAAGAAGCCGGAGAAATGAATCACAAGAGTTACTTAATGAGTAAAAAAAAATGTCTGAATGTGATAGTAAGGCTGTAATCTGTGCTAACCATTATAGCTGCATAGTAAGGATATGTTTTGTTGGATGAGCAAAAAAAAGATGTATAGAATGTTAAATATGGAGGGGAGGGGAGGGGAATGGTGGTAACGCAATAAGCCAAATGTACAAGGAGAGACAGGGAGGATTTCTCCCATACGTAACGTCTCTACCTGATGGGGGAAGGGGAAACCACAAAAGCATAAGTAAAATTAATTTCCACGCACACAAAATGAGACTTGTTTTGAATATCTTGAATGACTATGGGATCTCCTAGGATTATTTGTATAAGTGTAAATGTAAATGGACTGTCAG
Source organism: Anolis apletophallus (assembly GCA_030556195.1). NCBI lineage: Eukaryota > Metazoa > Chordata > Lepidosauria > Squamata > Anolidae > Anolis > Anolis apletophallus. The sequence continues at coordinate 150,518,851 of JARBWK010000004.1, forward strand.
GAAAAACCGGGAAGGTTAAAAAATTTAGACTACTAAATCTGGCCAGATCAGAAGGAGCCCACTTTCTCTGTTTACAAGAAGTTCACTGGGAAATGATAAGCAACCCATTCTGAGCTCAGGTCTGTGGGAAACAGTTGCTTTGGCTAAAGGGACTAATAGATCAAGGAGAACAGCGATTCTAATGAGGAAAAATACATATATTCAGGTTCTAGATCAATTGGGAGATAGACAAGGGAGATACATATTCTTAAAAGTAAAAATAAAGGACAAAAAATTTACAATAGCAAATATTTACTGCCCAAATCAGGGTCAAAACAATTCCTGGAAAAAGCTATGAAGAAACTGCAAAACTTCTACTAAGGAGAAACTATTTTAATGGGAGATTTCAACCTAGATATAACTCAACACAACTCAATCAAATTAAGTAAATGGGATTTGAGATGCTTTTGAGATAGCTAACAAAAAGGCCCAACCTACGTATTATTCTCACAGACATAAAAATACACACGCATAGACTTTATTATGTTGAGGGAATCCAATGAATTAAAGATAAAAACATACAAACACATGGGATTTGGATTTCAGACCATGCCCCAATACAAATTGAGATAGAAATTAACTCAGAACCAAGAAATAAAACATGGAAATATAACAGTTCAATTCTATGAAGGAAAGAGGATAAAGAATACATAACTAAACAAATCCAAAACTATTTTAAAGAAAATAGTGGTTCAGCCCCAGGAAGCATAATATGGGATGCAGGTAAAGCTGTAATAAGAGGCCACCTTATCATGCTAGAAAAATTAAGAAAAGGGGAATATTGAAGGAAGAGAAGGGAAAAGATTGAAGAATTGGAAGCTCTCCAAAAACAACAACAGGCCCAATATAAGGTGCAGACCCAAGACAAAATAAGGAAGTTGAAAGAAGACCTAGATGAGTTAGACCTCTTTACAATGTGGAAAAGAGAGAAATTAGTTAAAAATGAATTCCAAAGACCTAATATAAAGTCACTGAAAAGGTTAGCAAAATATTTGAGGGATAAAAAAAGAAAAACAGAGAATTAAGGCCATAAGAATGCAAAATAATAAATTAACACACAATTCAACATGAATAAGAGAAGCTTTTGCCACATTTTACCAGGGGCTGTATAGTGAAGGTAATAAGAGCCAATTAAAAGAAGTAATAGATATAAAATTAGACGAGGAAGAGAAACAATTATTAAATTCAGAGATCTCAATAGAAGAAATAAAAGGAGTAATAAAAAATTAAAGAAAGCAAAATCCCCAGGAATGGATGGATACACAGCTGAATACTACAAGGAATTCATAGAAATCCTGAATCCTGAGCTACATACATTATTTAATAATATTCTGAAAGGAGGAAAAGCACCTGACACCTGGAGGAAAGCTGAAATTATAGTTATACTGAAACCACAGAAAGACCCAAAAGAGACAGGTTCTTACAGACCAATTAGTTTATTAAACCAGGACTATAAAATATTTGCAAAAATTTTATCTAACAGACTAGAAAAAGTATTACCAAAATTAATAAAAACAGACCAATATGGATTCATTAAAAACAGATATATTGGACATCCAATCAGAAATATTTTGAATATAATGGAACACAAGAAAAAGAAGAAACTAGCCCTTTTTGAACTAGACATACATAAGGCTTTTGACTCAATAAATCATGAATTTTTGTGGGAGGTCATGAAAAAATTTTGGGGTAGGTGATTCATTTCTCATAGCAACTAAAGAACTATACAGAAAAGGATCGGCGGTAGTCAGAATAAATGAAGGAACATCAGAGGAATTCCCAATTCAGAGGGGAGTAAGACAAGTATGTCCCCTGTCACCGCTGCTCTTTGTTCTGGGAATGGAGGTGGTAGCTGACAGAATAAGAAACAGTGTAAGGATCGAGGGATGTAAAATGGGCAAGGAACTGGAGGCCAAATTAAACCTTTTTGCGGATGATCTTTTGGTGATATTATCTAACCCCTTAGAAGGAATAAAGGAATTAAAAATTATACTAAGTGACTATGAAAGAAATACAGGACTAAGGGTCAATATAAAGAAATCAGAAATCATGTACTTTAAAGTAAGCAAATCCGAAAAAGAGGAAATAGATAGAATAACTGAAATTGGCATGGGAAAAGAAAAAAAATATTTGGGAGTGATATTGCAAAGAAATATAGATAAGATGAAGAAGAGTAACTATAAGGCGGCATGGGAAAAATTCTTAAGACCATGAAAAATGGAAGGAAAAAATCTAAGCATCTTTAGTAAAATAAAAGCAGCAAAATGTTCTTAATCCCAAAAATAATGTATTTATTTCAGGTTCTCCCAATAGAAATTAATCCAAAACAAATAAAAACTTGGGACAAGATTATTAGAGAATGGATATTGAACAAAAAGAAACCCAGAATCTCAAACAAAGTATATTACACACACCAGAAAGAATTAGGATGGAGACTACCAAATTTGGAAATTTATTACGAAGCATTTCAACTAAAGGCATTGATAGAAAACAGTTTAAGGAGAGAAGAAAAATGGTGCAAAGTAGAAGACACAGTTAATAATGGAGAGGGAAAATTTGGGATTTTTACAGGAAATATAGAGGCTACCATAAAAAAAACTAGAGGCCCTAGAAGACTGGCATTAAAAATATGGAAAAAATGGAAACCACTGTGGATGCCAGATATAATAAAGTGGACACCCCTAGAAAGTCTATACGGGAAAGAGTTTGGCCCCATTTGGTGGAAAGATCTGAAAGACAAAGGATATTATTGCATTAAGGATATGTATGATATAAATGGACAGCTGACTCCCACGGACAGGTTAATAGAAAAAATGGGTAACAGAAACTGGATAAAAGTATTAGGCCTTTGCAATAAGCTTAAACAGGGGAGATATGGAGAATGTTTAGGTAAAGAAAATGTGGTTGAAAGTATATTGCTGAAAGGACAGAAAGCAACGAAAGGCTTGGTAGGAGTAATATATAAAACAATGATAAAAGATGAGGAATATATAGTCAGATCATTACAAAATAAATGGCAGAAGGAGGGGACACTTACAAAACAAAATATTGAGGAATGGAAGAAGGGGTAAATAAAATTAAAATGGAAAAATATAAAGAACTAGAAAGGAAATTTATTTGGAAATGGTACAGGACACCAGCTCAATTAGCAAATATGGGAACAGGATTAAGCCCAATGTGTTGGCACTGCAAAGCTGAGAAGGGCTGGTATGCACACATGTGGTGGGACTGTATAATTGCAAGACATTTTTGGAATAAAATAATGAGGAAAATTGGGAAACTTTTCAAAATAATAACTCAAGCTAATATGGAATTTTTACTAATGGCAGTCACAGGGAATAAAAACATTGCTGCAAAGGATCAAGAGTTATTTAAAGCAATGATCCTAGCAGGAAAAGCAGTAATAGCATGGGGATGGAGAGATGAAAAAAAATGGAATCTGAAAAATTGGAATAACTACTTATTTGAACAAGTCCAATCTGATATCATTGCATGTATAAACCAAGAAGATTCACAGATAGATATAACAGAAGAAATTAAAGAGAAATGGGGGACTTATATGAAATGGTTAGAAGAAGGAGAAGCCAGTCCAGATATTGTACAGAGATTTCAAAGGTTGTGTTCGTGGTTAAAAATAAATATATAAAGAAGAAGTGGTGGGAGGGATAGGGCGGGGGGAGGTGGGAGAAAAATAAAAAAATGTAATTATGAATGTTCTGTAAAGAATGTGAATAGATAACACAGGAATTATGTTCATTATAATCTATGCCTACAATAGACTATTATAATCTGTTCAAATATATTATTTTCTTCCAATAAACAAAATTTAAAAAAACATACACGATGCGAGCTGTAGTTGTCAAGTATACAAATAGCTCGTCTGTGTTTAGGTCCCATTTGATATCTGTCATCCCTAGCAAATAGTACTCTGGTTTTACTGGAATATTTATTTTCAGAATCTTTTGACAGGTTTCCTGAATTGTTTCCCAGAAGGGTCTTACTTTTTCCTAGGCCCACCACATTTCCAGCACTTATTGTTTACATCTTTTGAAAACTTCACCAGTTTCTGCGGTGTTATGTACCACTGGTACATCATCTTCAGCCAGTTTTCCTTCAAATCATATTAGTAGGTGTATTTGATTTTCCTGTTCCATAGTGACTCCCATTCCTCTAACATTATTGACCTCCCTACGTTCCTTGCCCATTTTATCATGCAATGTTTTCTTTCTCTGTGGACCATTCTAGCAATACTCTGTAGATCTTTGTGCCCAATTTCTTCTCATTGGCAATTATTTTTCCCCAGATTGTCATGGTCTCTTGAAATCCTATAAATGTTCATTTTAAAATATTCAGACAATATTGAAGCCATGAAATATTGCCAAATTGTTTATTCAGTTCTTCCTGGGATTTAAGTTTTAATTTGCTATTTTCTTTTTTCAGCATGTGCTTATATATGAGCCACCTATTCCAACCCGATTCTCTCCTCTGGTAGGCTTTGAATGGAGATACACTTAAGAGTGTCTTCATGTAAAATCTCCCCTTGTATTGCTCCCATATTTTGAGCAGTGCCGAGCGTACAAAATGGTTCCCATTTTTTCCTTCTGTCTCCTCCCGTAACGTAAGTACATGTGCCAGCCGGCTCTTAAGTCATGGTCTTCTAGTAGTAAGGTCTTTTTCTTTAATATTATCCATTCCAATCCGCTGGTCTCAAAGTATAATTTTAAGTTTGGTGGTCCAAATCCTCCCCTTCCTCTTTCAATTGTCAAATTTATTAAGCTTATTCTTGCTTTCTTACTGTTCCAAATGAAGCTTGCTAGATTTTTATTCAGTTCCTTAAAAGTTTGCATCTTTCTAATTATAGGTCAATTTTGAAAAATGTATAGCATTTTAGGAAGAACGTTTGTTTTGATCACTGAAATTCTGGCCAATAATGAAAGTTTTAAGGATTGTCAATTTTTCAAATTTTTGTTATTTCCCCCCATTGGCTCTCATAATTGATTTTTAGCGACTGTATTTTTTTTGCTGTAATAATGACGGCAAGATATTTAATTTTGTTGGATATTTGTAGACCTGCTATATCCCTCAATTTTGCTTTCCTATCTTTAGGGGTGTTCTTTGTAAGGATGTCAATTTTTTTTGTTCATTTTAAAGCAAGAAACATTGCCAAATTCTTCTATTTTTTGGAGCCATTTTTAAATATTATTTAATGGGTCCTCAATTGTGCATCTAAGATCATTAGCATATGCTCTCAATTCTTTGCTCTCTTTTATTCATTTCAGTGTTTTGTCTTCTCTGATACTATTTAATAGTATCTCCATGGCCAGGATAAATATCAATGGCAAAAGGGGGCACCCCTGCCTCGTACTCTTTCCCACTTTAATTCTTTTCGATTCTTGCCCATTAATCCATATTTTTTGCCTCCTGGTCATTATATATGGTGTCTATTGCATTGAGAAATTGAAAGCTCACGTCCATTTATTTGAGGGTCAGCTTAAAGAAATTCCAATTTAAGTTATCGAACACCTATTCGGTGTCACTTGTCAGGATCGCTAGTTCTTTTTCATTGTGGTTCTCATAATACTCAATGACATCTATTATATTCCTCATGTTGTCTTTTATATTTCTATTCGGCAAAAAGCTCGTCTGTTCTTCCTTTTTTATTCTTTTTTAAATTCTGCAGATGTTTGCTGATACAGATTAATGGAGGTGGGGACGAGACCGGCAAAGGTGGTTTCTCCACAAAGACTTTACTTTCAAACCCTTAATAAAATGTATCAATTTCTTTCAACTTTCTGCATACCTTGTATCTTTTAATACTGTTCTTATCCCTTTATGAGTATATATAAGGTATATGATTTGTGTCAAAATATAACTAGAATTGTCTCAGGGATTTTCACCTTCAGCTACCTTGCCCAGGAATTTCCAAGACCAGGTTAGCTCTTGGCTGTTCCTGGCAAAGGTGATAATCAAAATCCATTGTGTGAACATGCAAAACAATATATAGTTTTGTGCCAAATCTGATAAAGCCAAACAATATTTGTTCAGCCAAATATCCCACTTGGGCTGAAAGGTTGCTGATAATGGAAATAGAAGCTTGTAATATGTAAATTTACAGACTCTTTTATTTCAAATCCAAGATTTGATTAAAGATATCATCACCTTTTTTTCTTGATGTCTTCACCTTTCTTTTCCCAAAGTATTTCCAATCACCTGGAACTGGACAATTAGGCCACTCAGAAACTCATTAACATTTCCCAAATATGGGCATGGTTCTTCCAAAGCTTGCCCTCTCCCATGGGGGACACCTCCCCCAGCTGATGGTCTTTGCAGAACAATCCCCCATCATCTCCTCCCTGCCAGAGGGATTCCCTGCCTGAAGGTGACAACATCATTGGAGCACTGGCCAATCAGGGCACAGATCCAAACCAGCCTTTCTTTTGGCCAATCAGGCAAGGAAATATGAAGTTTGAATAGCTGTCAAATGTTTAAAACCACGTGTCACTGTATTCATGTTACACTGTACCTTTGAAAGCGTCTGCTTATACATGCTTCCTTTCTGACCAGATCAAATAGACCTTTGTGGGTTGTCTTCATCATGTTGAATGGCATCTCTATCATGGTCTATTTCAGTTCAGCTTGAACGCTCACTGGGCATGGATCCTCTTATCCACAGTCATAGTTCTGCATTTGACTACATTATCGAGAGATGTCAATGATACATGTTGAAATGAATAAAGATGAGTTAACATAGCTGAAACCAATAAAATAATAATAAATATCTTATATTGATACATTGGTCTTTTAGGGTTCCATTGCAAAATATGAACTCTGTCTTAATATATGCTACATATATTAGAATTGGGCCCTGATTCTTCCTGAAAAACATGCATGTCCCTTCTTAGCTGAGCTCATAGATTCACAAGAATCTAATATAGTTGGAATTTGCTGCTATCAGACTGGGAGTGATCTATCTATCTATATTCTATGGGGCTGTTAAAGAGATAAGGTGGTCTTGTAATGTTTAGTACATAAAGAACTATTTGATTTAGGAACCAAATTCCCACAGTGATACTCAGAAAGCAATGTGTCTAGTGCCTATTGCTGCAGTTAGGTACATAAATAATAGATTCCTGCTTTAGAATTTGTCATAGCAGGAGGGTTGCTATTTCAAAGTGGATTTCATCCTACCAGGGACCTTTGGAAAAATCTTTGTAAAAATTATTTACCCAATGTGCATCCAAACTAGAGACAGACTGCTGTTAGCTCTCCCTCCTTTTCACTCCCGCTCTTTCTCAAAAAAACAAAAACAAAACAAGAACAACACTCCAACTCAAATAAAGCTGATCTATGAGGCTTACAGCTCAAAGAGTTTTACAGTGCAGTCAGCAATTTTTCCTTTTTCTATGATAGAGAAGTCATAGATTTAAACATGAGAGATTTAACTGGACAGCATAGTAGAGAATATAAAACAGATCAGTTAGTTTGTGATGTTGTGTTATCAGTTAGCTATACATTGGTAACACATGGAGGAAAGGGTTAAGGTACATTTTTCCTTAGTGAGAAAAAGTGGAAATGGTAATAACACAATCATAGATTTCTCAGTGCTAATTTAAAAAGGGAGGGGGTTTAAATCACTATTACAGCTATTCCTGAATATACAGTAATTCAAATTCATGCTTTTACGATATATTTAAAAGCATTAAGCACTTATTTCTCATGCCAGTAAAGGAATGCTCGATATCCTGCAAGGAAGACTCCAACAATACTTGGAGAGAAAGTTGCCAGATGTATACGCTGGTTTTAGAAAAGGCAGAGGAATGAGAGACCAAATTGCCAATATCCACTGGATAATGGAGAAAGGCAAGGAGTTTCAGAAAAACATCTATTTCTGTTTTATTGACTATTCGAAAGCCTTTGACTGTATGAATCATAATAAATTGTGGCAAGTTTTTGGTTGTATGGACATACCAAATCACATTGTCTCTCTCCTGGGGAATCTGTATAATGACCAAGTAGCAACAGTAAGACCTGACCATGGAACAACAGACTGGTTCAAGATTGGGAAAGGCATATGGCAGGGTTTTATACTCTCACCCAACCTATTCAACTTGTACGCAGAACATATCATGCAAAGTGCGGGGCTTGATGAATGCAAGACTGGGGTTAAAATTGCTGGAAGAAACATGAACAGCCTTAGATATGCAGTTGATACCACTTGGATGGCCGAAAGTGAGGAGGAGCTGAGGAGCCTTCTAACCAAAATGAAAGAAGAAAGTGCAAAAGCTGGGTTGCAGTTAAACATAAAAAACCAAGATTATGGCAACCAGGTTGATTAATAACTGGCAAATAGAAGGAGAAAACGTGGAGGCAGTGACAGACTTTGTATTTCTAGGTACAAAGATTACTGCAGACGCAGACTGCAGCCAGGAAATCAGAAGACGCTTACTTCTTGGGAGGAGAGCAATGACCAATCTTGATAAAATAGTGAAGAGACATCACACTGGCAATGAAGATCTGCATAGTTAAAGCAATGGTATTCCATGTAGTAACCTATGGATGTTTGAGCTGGACCATAAGGAAAACTGAGTGAAGGAGGATAGATGCTTTTGAACTGTGGTGCTTGAGGAAAATTCTGAGAGTGCCTTGGACCACAAGAAGATCAAACCAATCCATACTCCAGGAAATAAAGACCGACTGCACACTGGCGGGAAGGATATTACTGGAAAAGATGAAGTACTTTGGCCACATATTGAAAAGACAGGAAATCTTGGAGAAGACAATGATGCTGAGGAAAAATGGAAGGAAAATGGAAGAGGGGCCGGTCAAGGGCTAGATGGATGGATGGATAGTATCCTTGAAATGACTGTCTTGACTTTGAAGGAACTGCGGGCGTTGATGGCCAACAGGGAGCTCTGGCGTGGGATGGTCCACGAGGTCACAAAGAGTTGGAAGTGACTGAATGAATAAACAACAACAAAAAGCATTAAGGGGGTTTGTACTGATTAGTCCAAAGGCACTAACTAGACCAACATACTGAAAATGCAGTGGCCAATGAGTTGTTTATAGGAAGTCCACACATACAGTTTGAGTACCCTCACACTCCTTTCTGTGTAAGGCAACGGCAAATCTCTCTGAACAAATTATCCAAGAAAGCTCCATGATAGGCCTGCCTTAGGGTTGCTATATGTCGGAAATGACTTGGGAATACATAACATGAGCTTCCGATACTGGAAGTGATTTACAGGCATCCTGAAGAATAACTGCTGATGGCCATAAGTACCATTGATTTATTCTGTTTCATTTTATTCCAGTGAGCAACTATTGCTACATCTTACTGCAGTGAATCCCACAGTTTAACTATTTCTGTGAAAATACTTTGTTCCTTCTGTCCTTTATCTCCCATTATTTAGTGATATATCCATGACCTAGTATTATGGGAGAAGAATCTATTTTTACTACTCTCTATTAGGCCTGGTTAGGTTCGTCAGAATGCTCCAAAAGTCATATAAATTCAGATGTAATTCACTTATTTCGCCCTTTGGTGTTCCTAAAAGGTAGGAACTGCCAGTATGTTTTCCTCGCCCTCTTCTTCCTCCCCAAATCCCCAACTTTTACATCTTCAGCCTTCTACCTTCTTCTCCTCAGGAGTACACAACAGGTGAAATGTCTTTAGTCACAAGGACTACATTCATTTGTTATCCAGAAGCAAATAAAAACAATTCCTACAAATATAAACAAATAAATCTGTGTAAAAATACCAATAGCAACTTTTCTGACATCAATATTATAGTTTAACTTTGGGTGTCTCCTCCCTTTTATCTATTAATCAGAAGCTGTCTTGCATTATAGTTCCTCAACCCAACTTACAATGAATGGCCCTTTTCTATCTCATCTCTCATAAACATATCCCAGCCCTTTCTGATACATTAGATGCCAAGCATATAAAGTACACTAATGCCCTTGCCAGTTTCTCAAACTTACTCAAATCATAGGATGTGTCAACATTTTTTTTTTTAAAAAATGCTGGACTTTTTTTTGGTGTATATCTTATTTCCCCCCCTCTTGCTCATAGAAGTAGGGAGATATCAAACCAGATCTACAACAATTTGTTTGAAAATATTTCTATGGAAACATAGAAGGTTCTGGTCGTCATGATTCTGTTATGTTGTCACGATTCTTCTTTGTCCCTGCTTTGTTGGTCTTTACTAAAACTATTGGTCACAATGGAGTCATGGAAGCACTGTGTTTTATCTCTCATTGCTTATGTCCACTAACCTGGGGTTGAAGACCACTTAATTTAATGGGATTTATTTCCAAGCAAACATTGTTAAGAAAGAACAGCTGATCAGCATCATATTTTTTTCCTGGATGTACTGGGAGAAACTTCCAGTAAAACTGGACACAGTATTCGACTTCTTAAATACAGAGGAAGAGGCACTGAAAAGCACCCTATGGATAAATCTTGCCAATAAAGAAATACATGAAAGTTGCCATAAGTCAAACTTCACTTGAAGTGCACTGAAAATGGCAGCAGAGATGGATAAGATTTTGTTTTATTATAAAATGGTGTTAGTGACACGTATATGAAACTACGTGGTTCTACATGTTTGGAATAAAATTAACTTTTAAAAAATGGCTGAGGAATCAACTTTGATTGAATTGTCCGCTAAGGCCGGAATTTGGGCTCTTTAAGTCTTAAACATCTGGGTTTGCATCTTTGCGTGTTGAACTTCCATACCCAAATATCTCCTCATCTTTAATACATATGTGACAGACAGATACAACATGGAAATCTTCCCACTGGGAATAGCAAATCCTGTTTGTATTTTGCTAATGTAAATTGCAAGCAGGTGTCATAGATATTTATCTTATAATTATAAAATCATAGAATCATAGAGCTGGAAAAGACCTCATGGGCCATCCAGTCCAACACCCTGCCAAGAAGCAGGAAAATCGCATTCAAAGCACCCCTGACAGTTGGCCATCCACCTTGGATGGCATGTGTGGGAGAAAGGCATTTGCAGTGAACGGATCTAGACATCCCTTTGAGGTGAGGACTGGTCATAAAAATCTGCAAGCTTTAGAAACTACTCAGAGGCTAAGTGCCAAGCAATTTAGTTGGATCCCATTATTTCATTATTTCCCATGAAAAAGGAATTTCATGGCAGATACATACCTCAGTATGGCAGCCAGCTCCAAGACATTGTAGGAACTGGTTTTACATCACAAGAGTTCAGATTAGTGGTTCAGATATAATCGCGAGCTCAAGGACAAACCAGTCAGACACTCACAGATCTCAATAGATCTGTTTTTTTGTTATGAGTGTTTTCTTATATCTGACAAATCTAGAAATTAAAAAGGTTATTTTAAGAACAGTTGTTTCAACAAGACCAGTTTGTGCCTCATCTAAACTTACCGTGTAAGTTCTTCTCCAATTATGTTTATAGGTAGGTAAAGGTAAAAGTTTTCCCCTGATATTAAGTCCAATCGTGTCCGCCTCTGTGGGGTGGTGCTCATCTCCATTTCTAAGCCAAAGAGCCAGTGTTTTCCATAGACACCTCAGAGGAGCTGGTTTTGTCCATAGACACCTCTGAGGTAATCTGGCCGGCATAACTGCATGGAGTTCCGTTACCTTCCCATCAGAGTGATTATTGATCTATTCACATTTAAATGTTTTTGAACTGCAAGGTTGGCAGAAGCTGGGGCTAACAGCAGGAGCTCATGCCGTTCCCTGAATTTGAACCTGTGACCTTTCAGTCAGCAAGTTCAGCAGCTCAGCGCTTTAACCCACTGCGCCACTATGGGCTCCAAGATGGAGCTAAATTTCCATCTATTGTACTTAACTATTTAAATAATGACAGTATTTAGGATGGGATTGTGTTGTTTAATATGCTAGGCTATGATCAGAAAGTTGTTTCACCCCAACAGCTCCCTCATTACTCAGGTCCTGTAACATTCATATATACACTGCCTCAAGATCTTTCCTGTGCAAGGAGAAACAGGACCAAATGAACTATTGTGAAATAAATATTCAATGCAACTGACCCTTGTGAAAAGGAAAACTGACTTGAAATAATACAGGAAAGGAAAATATTTATCCACATAACGGTGTGTGTATATATATAAAAAATACCTGGGAGGCATGAATAGGTCTTTGCAGAAAATCGAATGAGTCAAAAGTTGATTGTGTGCTTGGTTTTATTTTTATATTTACCTGAGTATGAAAAACCTTTGAACAACCTTTGTGATAGAGTCTGATATTTTTCTGGTAAACTTCCAAGAAAATGTAGATCTAAGTGCAGTGCCAAAGATAAGAGGGTGGGGAAAAGAGGGAAATTGGGTCGAGAGTGTTTGAAAGCTGCCATTTAAAGAAATAATAGAATTAATTTTGTTGGGTTCCTTTGTAGGAAAAACTAACTCTTCTTTTTCTCTCACTATGGCAATAAACATATGTATAGATTATTTCACTTCACACTTCGGATGGGTAGGCATATATGATTAGATGTTTCTCCACACCATAAATAAATAATCCACATTTTAAACATGATTCCAGAAGTGAAAGTTTTAATTTAGCCGGACACTACTTTTCACCATATAGAAGGGATCTGTTATAAGAAAAAGTCTTCAATCACCTGTAGTTTAGAGCAGGGCAACTCCTACACAAATTTGCCTTCTGAAGGAAACAGGAAATAAGGGAATCGATATGCATGTCAGATCAATGAAGAGATAGCTAAGAAAGGCTGCCTCATATGTGAACTTCTAAATGTGTGCCTTTGTAATACCATGATCCCATCTACAGTGATCATTCCAGGCAATTTGAAGCCAACTTCAAACTAAGGTGGCTACAAAACCCATGCAGTGGTGCACTTTGAAGGGTTTAAAGCACATCAAGCCAAGTTGCAAAAAAGTTGGAGTTAAATCCTAAATGTGTTAGGATCTGAAAAAGAATGCCATGATATGGTGCGTTAACTGGAGAGAGATATGTCAGCAGCCGATTGGCTGATTGTGCCAGGGGCTAGGGTTCCGATTGGCTGCTGTCTCTAGCAGGCTGCTGGGACCAGCAGTTCTAACTGTCATTCTGCTTTTGTTCTCTCTTTGGACAGTGAAGATTCGTAAGTGCTGGCTGCCAACTATCTTAAAGACTGATCATTTTAAGGAATGAGGCTTATCTCAAAGATTATTTTAAAAGACTATTTGATTTCCCTTTTCCCTGCCTGTATTCGAAGACCGGTGTATATATTGTTAGCATGTTTGAACCTTTGAACTAAAGTAAAGATACTGTTACTTGTTTTACAAGCCTGAGTGACATTTTATTTCACAGCAGAATATACATTGGTTTAAATACTGTGGTAAAGCTTCTGCTTATTCTGCTTATTCACATTGATCAACCCTTACAAAATGCACTTGAGCAGACACTCCACCCCATATAAAATACCATATTCTCTGGTGTACAAGACTACCTTTTAACCGAAGAAAATATTCTCAAAAGTCAGGGGTTGTTTTATATGCAGAAATCGTCTTATACGCAGGAATCAACTTATACACCAGGAGTCGTCTTATATGCTGGGAGTCGTCTTATATTCCGGGAGTCGTCTTATACGTCGGGAGTCATTTTATATGCCAGGAGTCATCTTATAGAGCAGGTGCTAAAACTTCCAATCCAGATTGGAGAATCTGTGGTTGCTGCATATATGGTGGGGAGAGCTCAAAAATGGCAGTGGCCACATCCCTGCCATATGCAGCAACTGTATGAAAGCATTAAGGGCGATGCTGTACAAGAACGGTAGAAAAAATCAATTCATCAGGATTCATGTACTTAATGCTGTCCTGATGGTGAGGTGAAGGAGAGCCTCACTGGGAAGGTGTAAGTGAAGGGCGGAGCAAGCTGCAGGCGTCCAGCGCGCCTGGGGTATGGAAAAAAGAGATAAAGTGGCTCTAGGCCCAGAAAAACACACCTCTTTTACCTGTCTAGCCCACCCTTGTATCCTAGTACCATACCTCCTCCTCTGCCTCTCAGATCTCGCTCCTGAAGACTAAAATGAAGTGGTGCAGGTGTGCATGTGCGAGATCTGAGAGGCAGAGAAGGAGGTACAGTAATAGGAAAATTATCATTTTGAAATCAAATCTGATGCTTTAAAAAATTATTTGGTGTGTGTTGGAAGAGGGATAGTCTGATATGGCGAGTATATCCCGAACTCTATATTTTAACTGGAAAAGTTGGTGGCTGTCTTAAACCCCCAGTCATCTTATATGCCGGAAAATACGGTAGTCACACAGTAAGGTACACTCCACTGCTAACTATCACTTTCCATTATTTACAAGCTCTTACGCCTCCACACTGTGCACATCTCACTGGGAAACTGTGGATTCTAGAACAGGTTTGAGTCTTTCTTCCATGGGTACTTTAATCACCATCCTGGCCTCGAACAATCTTATACAGGACAACAAAGGAAAAACATTATTTTTCTCATCATAAACAAAAACATACATTTATAAATCAACTTTTCATGCTAAAACCTAATATATATTCAGTTTTGTATTAGCAAATCTGGTTTATGAAATACAACCATCCATCAGGTTCAATAGAATTTATGTATATTTCAGAAATGTGCAGGGAACATAGTCATATTAAAGTTCACCTATATTGTTTATTTCACTGATATCATAAATATATATGATCAATTTAATAAACATATAGAATTAGACTGCTACTACAAAAAATAACCATCAAAATCATTAATACGATTTTCATCTGTGCAATTTAGCTAGCTTGTCACAATACAACATCCAACAGTAATCTGCCATCATGCTTTCATTCCATAAACCTTGGTAGAATATTTCCATCAGACAGTTGTCTTGGTAGAATCATTCGCCTTACTCATCACACACTGCTCCAAGATTTTCGGGAAAGAAATTGAGACACAAATGTAAACAATGCCATTCTGAAACATATTTTGAACACCAGCTTCATATGTGGAAGATTTGTGATTGCCCAGAAAATTTTGACAAATTCATGTGAAAGACTGCAGAGCTTCTTTTTCATCACCATTGAGAGACTCTTTGAAGTTTGTGTACTGCAAAAACCTTCTGAATTTGGGGCCAAACGAAGATACCCTCTTTTAATTTTGCTGCACTTATCTTTAGATATACTTTTTCCAAGTACTGAAATCTTGCAGAATTACCTTTCCCTATTACTTTCATAAATTTTATGTGTAGTTTAGGCAAAAAGCCAGTTGCATTAACATTGCAAAAGTAGCAATTGCTCCGATGATCCTTTGGTTCCTTCCAAATCATGGGGATGGCAAATGGAAGTGAGGTATTCTGTCTATGAAGCCAATCATGTAAACCACCACAACATGATGTGCAAATGATGTGCGGAGCCCATGCTTTGTCCAGAAGACCTAGTGGACATTCAAAATACATTTTGTAGATTTTCATTAGACTTTTTAGAATTTTACGTTGCTGCCCAAAGTTGTAACTACATCACACACACAGCAGAAGGCGTTGGGGTGACTTTGGCATGTTCTAGGCATGCTAATAAGTTTAATTATAGTGAGAAAACTCAATCTGAAAAGATAAATAACATTATTGAAGTTGTAACAAAATCAAAAATATTGCTCACACGTAAAGCATCACATCACAAAAAATCTAGAGTGCTACAGAAAAAAAACCCCAGATTTAAAATCAGGGTGAAAAAATCTATCAAGTGCACCAAAAATCATGTCTAATGAAAAGCTTTGCTGATCAGTGTTATCAGCACAGTAAAGCCAGTGTATCCCAAACCAATTTCAAACTGTCCTAGATGGTCAGTGTAGATGTGACCCATTATAAAATGGACAATTTTCCCAGCCTCTTGTTGCCATCACTTGACTCTCAAATCTCCACCTAAGAAATAATGGTAGTAACTTTATTGGAACAAAATGTGCGTAATCTAAGTGACATAGAATTGAACATTTCTGAAATTGATAGACACAATGTAGAAGTAAGAAGTACAACCAGTTCTTTCTCATAACGTCAACTTTGGGAGTATTTTCATCCAGTGTATCATCTGGCCCCCCTAATGGAAACTGATCGAAATGTCAGGTTATTAGGTACTTTCTCACATTTTACTGCTATTATCTTCTAGGCAGGATTACTTGGCCCAAGTTTTGCCCAATACAAGTATTCATTTTTTTGAAGTATCAGATAAACTTGAGGATGTGCACTACAGCTTCAGCACATTCAATTCCTTTTTTTATTATTATTTTTATTGATTTTTTACAACTTATAAATACTTACAGGGTGACCGACTTGTGGACTGTGACACAAGGGGTACATTGTGTGGAAAGTCTGGGGATTTGGATGTGAGGGGGCGGGATGGTGGGGAGGGGGGGTCCGGGTATGATGGGAAGGGCTGGGGGTATAGGGTAGGGGTGACAACAGAAAACATATACTTTTGACTTCTTTTACAGTCTTAAAAGTGGTTATCATTTCTTCCAATATGTCTCTAACCAGGCTGCTGTCTTATTAATAGACAGTAGGACGGTTATGTCTCTGTTTTATCCTACTGGCTATAAGTTAGCCAGTTTTGTCTTTCATTTATATTTGTAGAGATCTATAGGACTCCAGTCTGTTCTTCTTCTTATAGTACTTGTACTTCTTCTCAGTAGGAAGGTAAGGGTGTCCATATCTTTTATATCATGTAGTTTGTCCATCCAATCATTTATTTGAGGGGTTTTATCCGATTTCCAAAGTCTGGCGAAAACAATTCTAGCCGCCGTGGCCATATGGTTGAAGAGGATCTCGCTGTTACTATCCATCTTTCTGTCTTTGTCTGTTAGCCCAAGTAGGTAATAATCTGGTTTCAGGGGGAATGTTTTTTTTAATATTTTTTGCGTGTGTTTGTGGATGTCTCTCCAATATTTTGATGTTATGGGGCATGTCCACCACATGTGGAAGTAGCTTCCCAGTTGTTCGTGGCATTTCCAACAATTTGATTGGCAGTTCTTATACATAATCCCGATTTTTTGGGGCGTAATATGCCATCTGTGGAACATCTTGATCCAATTCTCTCTTAAATCTGTCGCATAGGTGAACTTGATTTTCTTGTTCCAAATCTGTTCCCATTCCTGAAGTTTAATTTTTCTCCCCAGATTTTTGGCCCACTGGATCATGCAGTTCTTAATTAATTCTGTTTCGGTGTGCCACTCGAGGATTTTGTTATAGATTGTTGCTATGTTTTTTTTCTCTAGTTTGATCAATTTCTCCCAAAAATCTTCTCCCTCGTGAAAGCCCTTTTCTTTGTCTAGAGCGAAGGTCTTTTTTAGTTGGATATATTGGAACCAGTTTATGTTCATCCTTGACTGCTTCAGCTCTTCATGTGTTTTCAGGTCTCCAGTTTCGTTTAGTAGGTCTTTATATGTTGGCCAGTTGTTCCAGCCCTGTATCCTTCGATGTTCCGCCTCTAACGGTGAGATCCAGAGGGGTGTTTTTGTATAAAAATAGTTCTTATATTTGTTCCAGACTCTAAGTAGGGCCGATCTTACAAAGTGGTTGCCAAAGTTCTTTTCGATATTCGATCGTTTGAACCATATATAAGCGTGCCAACCCACCCTAAGATCAAAGCCCTCCAGAGTCAGTAGATTTTCTTTCTTTAACGAGATCCATTCTTTCACCCACATGAGGGCACATGCGTCGAAGTAGAGGGTTAGGTCTGGAAGGCCCATACCGCCTCTGGTGGTTCTGTCTATCATTATTTTATGTTTAATCCTTGGCCTTTTGCCATCCCACACGAATCTGGAGATTTCCTTTTTCCACATTTCGAAAAGGGTGTTGTTTCTTAGTATTGGGATATTCTGAAAAAGATAGAGAAGCTTTGGGAGTACAGTCATTTTGATTAATGATATTCTTCCCATTAGGGAGAGTTGAAGATTTTTCCAGTTTATCAGGTCTCTCTTCATTTTTTTCCATGTATCTTCGTAATTGTTTTTTAACAACTGTGAATTTTTGGCGGTTATCCATATGCCAAGATATTTAATTTTGGAACATACCTTAAAGCCGGATTTCTCTTGTAATTCTTCTTTCCTCTTGTTGGTCATATTTTTTGTGAGTATTACTGTTTTCTTCTTGTTTATTTTAAGACCTGCTATATATCCATATTCTCCTATTTTTCTTTGCCAATTTTCTAAATTTTTAATCGGGTCCTCAATTATGCCTATGATGTCATCCGCATATGCTCTGATTTTAAAGTCTTTTTTGGCAAATCTCAGGCCTTTTACTTCCTTGTCATTTCTTATCGCTCTTATGAGGATCTCCAACGCCATGATGTAAATCAGTGGTGAAAGAGGGCAGCCTTGTCGGGTGCCCTTAGTGATTTTAAATTCTTCCGTCAGAGTACCATTGACCAGGATTTTCGCCTTTTGGACATTATAAATTGCTTCGATTGCTTCCCTGATTTGGTAGCCTATGTCGATTTCCTTAAACAGCAACTTGAAAAAATCCCAGTTAAGGTTATCGAAAGCCTTTTCGGCGTCTATCGTCAGCAAGGCCAGCTCTTTTGCGGGTTAGCTTCGTAATATTCTATGGTGTTCAGGATTATACGAAGATTATCTTTCGTGCTTCTGTTAGAGAGAAATCCCGCCTGTTCTTCTCCTATCCACTTAACCAGAAACGCTTTGAATCTTGATGCCAGGATGTGGGTGAAGATTTTATAGTCCACATTGATAAGTGAGATGGGTCTATAGTCTTGTACCCCAGGGGTATCTTCTGTTTCTTTTTTAATTAATATTATCACCGCTTCTGTCCATGAGGGCGGGATTGCATCCCCCCTCAATATATTATTCATTATTATTTTAAGATGCGGTGTTAATTCTGCTTTCATGATTTTATAGAATTCAGCCGTGATGCCGTCCGGTCCTGGGGCCTTATTCGGACTTAGCACATTCAATTCCTTATCTGGTTATGTTGGTGGCAAATGTCTATAACCCCATTGGCCTCAATTGAATCAAAAACCTTTGGTAGTAATAGTCACTTAAACATAGTAATAGCTCCTTTTCAATCTAAGAAGATTAAAAAGGTGCAGTCCATGAGTGTTTATCCCTGGGTCCCTTTTCACATATCAAGAAATTAATACTGTAATAGCACCTATTGTCCTATTGTCGTGAATCAGAGTTAGGGATGTAATTCTTCACTAATTCCATTCCTGAAGGAAGCAATGAAAAGTATTAATTCTGTCCTTCAAGCTTTAAAGAGCAAAACTGTGCGGGTTTGAAAACTTATTTGTAAATTAGGACACATTCAAGGCAAATTATGTATGTGCAGAAAACAATATTTCCTAAATAGAAAACAATATTACTGTGCATAAGATTCTGTTTCTGGTAATAAAATACTATTTTCAAGAATTGTACTTCTCATCAGTTTAGAATTCTTCTTCTTGGTGCTTCCTGACATACTAATAACATTCTTAAAAACCAACATATTTTTTATATTATCCATAGGTTGTGCAACTTCCAACTTGACTGGAGAGATGTAGCTGTCAACTTTGAAATACAGAGATTTAACAGCACAGATTTCACAACCATGTTCTGAAGGTTACATTAAAATAATGCAAGTAGATTGCATCATATCAATATATTAGCAGGTTTATCGCCAATTACACCGATTGTCTTCTTTATGAAGAATTTGTCTTTTAAAAAGTTAATTACATTTCGTTGTTTATTCATGGTAAATATTAATTTACTTCCCACTAGATATATTACAGCTAACCTTTCTGTTAAAGCTCATTTGCCATCTCGTTACTGAGTGATTACAGCAAATTTGAGAAGCAATAGAAGAGCCGGGTGTGATAACCTCTATGAATCAAAAGGTTTCAGTTCGCTAATGCCATAAACCTGGATCCACTAGAACAGTGTTTCCCAACCGCTGTGCCGTGGCACACTAGTGTGCCGTGAGCAATCATCCGGTGTGCCGTGGAAGAACCAACCACCCCGCCAGGAGTCATCTGGGCACCCTGTCTCTCACTCTGTCTCACCATGTTTGTTCAGGGCGGAAGTCCCGAGAGAGAGTGGAGGGGAGGGGGCACGGCCTCGGCTTCCTGGAGAGGCAGTTGGTTGGAGGCTGAGGAGGGGAAGGGCCAGGCGGCACCTATCCCTGTGAGGTCACTTCTGGAGGAGGCGGAGAGCTTCCTGAGAGGAGCATTGGGCTTTGTTTTTCTCTCAGCCGCCTGTTTTCCCCTTCTGGCTCAGGATTCCTTTGGGCTTTGGGGCCGATGCGACTCTGGGGCCTCCTCCTGTCTTCCTCTCCTGGCCTGGGCTCTGCCTCAGCCTCTCCTGCTCTCAGGCCTTCTTCCTTCCTTCCTTCCTTCCTTCCTTCCTTCCTTCCTTCCTTCCTTCCTTTGCGGCCTGCCTCTCTGTTTCAGAAAGGAGCGGCCTGCCCCTGCGCCTCCCTCCCTCCCTGCCTGAGGGAAACCCAGGTGAGCAGCAGCCTTGAAGCACTGGGTGGTGATGATAGGGCAGTGTCAGCCCAGGCGACCCAGTCCAAAGTACACAAGGTGGGATATCTATGTCCGAAGCACACAAGGCGGGATATCTATGTTGTGTTGATCAAAACAGGCCCAGGTTTCACACTGAGTATATAAATACATTTTAAAACATATTAACTATATGTATTACTGTGTTAGAGTGTCATTTTGTGTCATTTTGGTTGGTGGTGTGCCCCAGGATTTTGTAAATGTAAAAAATGTGCCGCGGCTCAAAAAAGGTTGAAAAACACTGCACTAGAACACTACAAGACTGTGTAACAGGACTAGGGAAGTCACTATTATTTTAATGAATACTATTATAGCCACCTCTAGTTTCAAATAAAATCCAGATTTTGAATTCAGGACCAAAATAAATGGGGTGGGGTTGACAAGACTTAAGGGTAGGGGAAGGATCATGTTACAATCCCACATAATCACTGATTTAAAGTTCAGCTAAACAAAATTTGTGTTGTTGAAGGCTTTCATGGCCAGAATCACTGGGTTGTTGTGTCTTTTCCAGGCTGTATGGCCATGTTCCAGAAGCATTCTCTCCTGATGTTTTGCCTGCATCTATGGCAGGGATCCTCAGAGGTCATTAGGTCCTCTGAGGATGCCTGCCATAGATGCAGGTGAAACAAGAGGAAAGAATGCATCTGGGACATGGCCATACAACCTGGAAAACACAAAATAACCCTGTAAACAAAATGTATTTATACCACCATCATTTGACATCTTGACTATCAAAAGTGCAAGAGATTGGCTATGAATGCTTCTTCAGAGCTATAAGTCAGTCTTCTGATAAACACCTATTTGCCAATCTTATTTCTCCCCCTGTTTATGAAAAAGAGGGAAATTAGGAACTGGATTATTAATGAGTAATTAAATAGAGATTAAAGATCTATTAACCCACAGTTTGGTAATGGATTTTATTAACTGTCAGATGAAGCAAGAGCTGTCTCTTAGGAAAAATGTCTGATGAATGCTGGTTCATCCAAGGTTGTCAGTATGATGAAACAAGCAGAACCGGGCTTAATAGATGTATCCATTTCTGCTTGACAGACTGTAATAGGGTGCAGAGTCAACCTGCTGATCACTGGATTGCTATAGGAAGCTCATTACACAAAGAGTAGAAACAGTATGGAATATCCAGATATGATTACAAATTAATGTAGTTCACCATATTCAGGGACATTGTACAGAATTGATATTTCTGTTGTCTGCAAAGGGGGGTGATGAAAAATGAAGAACACAAGCAGAGACCCTATTGTCTTTTGAAAAATCTATCTGCTTCCACTATCTCTTGTATACTGAAGCATATCTGGTGCAATGATCTAAAATCAGGATCATTTTGCACATACTGATACTATAGCCACTTAACATATGGGAAATTCCTCTCAAGAGTTGAGAAAGATTCATTTGGTTCACATTTTAATGCCTCAAATTGGACTTTCAAATGAATCTGCAAACCAAAATGATTTGAGAAATCTGCTTTTCTACAATTTTTTGCTGTTAGAAAATGCACACAAAAAATGGTTGTCACTTAAAGTAATATAACATACAGTAATTTAAAAAATGATGGTTAAAATGTGCAAAATGGAATGCTGCATACAGAAATATTTGACTTAAAATATGTGAACACAAAAACATGTTCAAGTTTTCATGGAAGTTGTTTTTTTTACGTTAAAGTTTAGAATTAATTAGACTCAAGATTAAAATAATGCTCAGTGTTTGGAAATAACTGGATTTTGTTTAAATGCAGAGAAACTGAAATTAACATATCAGTCCATTCCTTGTCTCTCTCAGTAGTTGTATGCTGACTGATCATATGTCCTTGAAAGTGGCATGCAGACCCCAAACCATTTGAGATTTAGATCCAGTTGCTGGGCTCAGCTAGGGTAGAATCACTGAACATATGGAATATTCACATACCATCCAGATATAGGTTTAATTAAATCAAATTGGTTCTAGGTCCAGTATTTATCTCTCTTTTCAGGGTCTTGTTGGAGAAATAAGACCCCTCCCCCCATTAAAGTTTTTCCTTTTTCTCTCCTGCAGTCTCAGCTGAGATACAGAACTCTTGGGGGATGTCTGAAGACACCAAGATCGACTTCTTATGAATGGTGAAGAATAATGTGCTATCTTCTAGTCAAAACTTAGACTTTTATGCAGTTTAGTCTACAACATACATGGATGAGACATGGATGACCCTTGCTAAAATGCTACCGCAATAATCCTTCCCTCTACTGGCTATGTTGAGTAACACTAACAAACATTGTAGCTCAAAAAGTAGACATTAGTGTTCCCTATCTCTGATCTTAAGCACAGCAATATCTATTTTGTTAGGAAACTGATATTTAGTGTTCTCACAGATCCTAAGTTGAGTGAAAGATGAAATTCTATTGCAGAATTTGGACTTTCCCCCAACATAGAATAACACTGTGTTGATGAGGCCTTGCCCAATATGATCATGAATCAGCCCTATATGGGATTTGGCTACCACAGGTCTGATCCTCATCTACACTGACATAAGCAAGTCGGTGAAGATTTGGCCATAGTTTTAAATGAAGGTCTCTCAGGATGCTTCTTGGCAGGGAGTTGGACTGGATGGCCCATGAGGTCTCTTCCAACTCTATGATTCTATGATTCTAACTACACTATAGCATTATGCAGTTTGAAGCCACTTTACCTGCCATGGAATCATAGAAGTTCTAGTTTTGTGCAGATCCAGCGCTCTTTGACAGAGAAGACTAAAGACCTCCTCAAAGTAAAAACGGGTCAAAGCATTGAACTATGGCAAATAAAGGTCTATCACACTTCATTGATTCCACCCATAGTCTCATATAATTTAACCATCAACTGTGAAAGCTGTTTTTGGACATGGTTGGAATTTTTTATGTTATCCCCTAGATTGAGCCTAATTTGTAAAGTTTAGCACGTCAGGAAAGAGAAAGAATAGCTTGTGTACATTCTAAAGCAGGGGTGCTCATTAGGTAGATTGCGATCTACTGGTAGATTGCAGGCAGGGTGGGAAGAAGGCTCAGTCCCGCCCCACAGGCTCCCGAAGCCGCCCAGGTGTAAAAAGAGGTTGGACTGGATGGCCCTTGGAGGTCTTCTCCTATTCTAGGAACCCATTGTTATTATTATTATTATCAGAGGCTGAATGGCCCTCTGTGATGAATGATTTGATTCTGTTTTTCCCTTATGGCAGAAGGAGGTTGGACTGGATGGCCCTTGGAAGTCTCCTTCTACTCTAGGAACCTATTGTTGCTGTTACTATTATTATTAGTAGTAGTAGCAGAGGCTGAATGAATATCATCATCATTATTATTATGAATAAATTCAGGGGCTTATTATACTCACATTTAGTTAAATTCAGTCTTAAAGTATATTATATGGCTCTCACTGAAATAAATTTCCAAATATTTTGCTTTTATGGCTCTCTGAGTAGTGGGTAGGTAGTTCATTTGGACTTGGTTGTTTTATAAGTATCTCGCATGCTGAAAAAGTGTGAGCACCCCTTCTCTAAAGTCCTTCCTTCCATTCAACATATAACACACCCCAAAAACCCTTTTGCTTTTTCTGGAAACAACCAACAATTCACATTTTTGATTGTCCACTGCCTAAATGCTATAGTCCAGGGCTGTCCAACTTCTACCGGACCTGTGGCCGGAATTTCGGTTACTGATGACCTGGGGGGCTGAAGGGTCTGCCTCCGCCCCCGGCTCTGCCCCCTCCCCGGCAACTCCCCCTTCCCGCCCCAGCTCTTCCCCCTCCCGGGCTCCGCCCCCTCCCCAGTTCCGCCCCCTCTCCAGCTTGGACGACACCAGGGCTTTGACTTGGAGATAGAGATGAACACCAAAATCCCAGTCTCAAATCCCAGTCCCTGCTTTGAACTGGATTATATTGCAGTGTGGACTCAGGGCCCTTCCACACAGCCATATAACCCAGAATACCTGCTTTGAACTGGATTAACGGAGTCCCCACTCATATAATCTGGTTTAAAGCAAATAACATGGGATTTTATTCAGATGTGTGGAAAGGAAGTCAAATAAGAAGCCAGGGCCCTTCCACACAGGCCTATAACCCTGAATGATAAGGCATAATATTCATTCTGCCTCTGCTAATAATAATAATAATAACAACAACAACAACAGGTTCCTGGAGTAGGAGACCTCCAAGGGCCATCCAGTCCTACCTCCTTCTGCCATAAGGGGAAAATACAATCAAAGCATTCCTCACAGATGACCATTCAGCCTCTGATGATGATAATAATAATAATAATTACAATGGGTTCCTAGAATAGGAGACCTCCAAGGGCCATCCAGTCCTACCTCCTTCTGCCATAAGGGGAAAACACAATCAAAGCATTCCTCAGCCATGTTGAATCAAACTTGGCAGACTAAACTCTCATGAGAGCAACAGAAAGTACTGAACCTTGAGTTTGGGAGTTGTAGTTCTCCTCCATCCAGAGAGCACTGTGGACTCAAATAATGATGGATCAGGACCAAACTTGGCACAAATTTTCAGAAGAGGAGGAAGCCGGAAAGGGAATGGATGAGCACCCCCCACGCTCCAAACTTGGCCCCGCCCCTTTTTTGCTCTGGCCACGCCCCCTCTCGCTCGGTGCACTTTCTCTCTCCCTTTCGTTCAGGTGGTGGAAAAGGGAAGGAATGAAAGGGGGAAAGAGAGAGAGAAGGAGGGAGGGAGAGAGAGGGGGGAGAGGGAGGGAAGTAGTAGTAGGAGGAAGGGAGCCTGCTCCTCCTCCCTGCCCCGCCCCGCCCCTCACCCCCCCACCATGAAAAAAATAAATAAAAATATTCAAAAAATATTCAAAAATAATAATATATTTTTAAAAAAAATCTTAAAAAGCAGATATCTTGCAGGAGGGTAGGGGGCCGTGGGGAAGGGGTTGGGGGGCCGTATACAGCCCGGGGGCGCCAGTTGGACAGCCCTGCTATAGTCCATGCAACCCTCTAGGACAGGGGTGCTCAGAATGGTGATCGGGATCACCAGGGTGATCTTCAGGCCTCATCCTGGTGATCTTCAGACCCCTGACCAGGTTTTTTGCTGTTGGTCCTCTTCACGCGCCCCTGCACGCTGCAAAGAAGTCCTCCGTCATTGCTCCTCCCCACTCCCTGCTCGCGCGCCGCCTCCAAAAGCTCCAGAGTCCAAGAGGCAGAATGGGCCCCCTCTTTTGATTCATCCTCCTCCCTCCGTCCTTCTCCAGCCACTCAGAGTCATAGGAGACCAAAGGGGGCGGGCCTGGATGACCCGATGCATGGCTGGCCCCGCGCGCATGCGCAGAAGCGCTCATTCTGCCTCTCGGACTTCTCGTGAGCTCCTGGAGGCGGCACACATGCTGGCGGAGTGGAAATAGGAGCAACGATGGAGGAGGAGAAGGACACTTTGGGGTAATTTCCTTACCGCATCTCAAAGGTCGGTCTTTTTTACTTTGGGGTGGGTGCTTGATTGTTCTGTGGCATGTCTCTTTGTTTATTTTTAATGTTTAAAAATGGCCTTTTAGCTCCAAAGCCTCTCTGCTTGCTTTGTTCCTTGATAAATATATGTTGGGGAATATGGAAATGTGGGAGAAATGGGGTGGTTGGATGTATTTTTGCATGCCCCTTTGTTTACCTTGCTGAGTATTAAATGGCCTTGCAGTTCAACAGCCTCTCTTCTTACTTTCTGGCTGATAATATGTGTGGTAATATGACAGTGTGGGAGAAATGGGGTGGTTGGATGTATTTTTGCATGCCCCTTTGTTTACCTTGCTGAGTATTAATGGGCGTGCAGTTCAACAGCCTCTCTTCTTACTTTCTGGCTGATAATATGTGTGGTAATATGACAGTGTGGGAGAAATGGGGTGGTTGGATGTATTTATGCATGTCCCTTTGTTTACCTTGCTGAGTATTAAATGGCCTTGCAGTTCAACAGCCTCTCTTCTTACTTTCTGGCTGATAATATGTGTGGTAATATGACAGTGTGGGAGAAATGGGGTGGTTGGATGTATTTTTGCATGCCCCTTTGTTTACCTTGCTGAGTATTAAATGGCCTTGCAGTTCAACAGCCTCTCTTCTTACTTTCTGGCTGATAATATGTGTGGTAATATGACAGTGTGTGAGAAATGGGGTGGTTGGATGTATTTATGCATGTCCCGTTGTTTACCTTGCTGAGTATTAAATGGCCTTGCAGTTCAACAGCCTCTCTTCTTACTTTCTGGCTGATAATATGTGTGGTAATATGACAGTGTGGGATAAATGGGGTGGTTGGATGCATTTTTATGTTTTATATTGTTGTTATTAAATTGAAATGTTGATGTTTTATAACTTCATTTTACGTAAACTGCCCCGAGCCTGTTGGAAGGAGCGGTACATTAAAATGAATAATATAAATAAATAAATAAACAAGAAAATAGTTATACGTTTTACATTTCTGGGCAGGTGATCTTTGGGACTTGGTTTTTTAATCAGTAGCTCCCATGCTGAAAAAGTGTGAGCACCCCTGCTCTAGGATCTCAGAAGAAAACTGGCTCCTAGACCTTGTACAATTTCCCAATGTTATTTTAGCAGAATTTTCCAATATCTGAAACAGGACATTTAAATGTTCACAATTTCTTTAACACTGAGCATTTTGTTCACATAACAGTTGTCAAAATGCTTAAGTGTAAATTTAGATTTTGTAAAAAAATATTTTCGATTCAGTTGTCAAAGCTTAAAATGGAAAGCAAAACTTAACTCTGGATTTAGAAATCCTCATGGCATCTACACAAATCTATGCCAGAGACAAAGAGGCAAAATTGGAGGGGTCGAAAGTAAGAATCATGGTACTTGTCATCCCCAGTAGGTAAGTGGCACTGCTCACATGTTAAGCAGCACAAATAGTGACATGCAGAAAAAATACTGTATCATAGGAATTTATTTGAAAGTGAAAGAACATATCAATACTTGCTAAAGGGAAACTATGGAAAAGTGATTGTGAAAGCCACTATTACAAAAACCGGTAGCTCTGAAGTTTTCCCTATTAATTTGTGTACTCATTTAAGTTCATGACAATGATTTATAAGAAACAATACAAGTCAACACTAAAGCACATTTGTGGGAAATTATTTTCTTTTAGGGGTAATTATGAACCTGTGGACTTATGTTATTGAAAATTTTTGAGTTGGTTTCATTTGGGAAAGCAAGAATTGAATTATAACGATTTTCTTGCTTCTTCTCCATCTCTTTTCTTCGTCCCCACCTAGATGGGTTATAAAGAATAAATCTATTAATGCTTCCATTAAATATTTATTTAATTCATTTACTGCATTATTATCCTGCCTTTCTCCCAATATGGAGACTCAAGGCAGTTTCAATATTAATATAGACATTCTCAAATTTCTTGAGTACTTAATTGTTTCAGTCTAATTCAGGGGTGCTCATTAGGTAGACCGCAATCTACTGGTAGATCGCGTAGGGCGTCCTGTAGATTGCAGGCAGGGTAGGAGGAAGGCTCAGTCCCGCCTCCCAGGCTCCCGCCGCCGCCTAAGTGCTGCCAGCCCTGGGTTATCTGAGGTCCTTTCCACACAGTTGAAAAAAAATCCCATGTTATCTGCTTTGAATTAGGTTGTATGGCAGTGTGGACTCAGAAAACCCAGTTCAAAGCAGATATTGTGTTATATGTTTCACATTTTTGTAGTGGGTAGGTAGATCATTTTGACTTGGTTGTTTTATAGGTAGCTCGCATGCTGAAAAAGTGTGAGCACTCCTGGTCTAATGATTCAAAAGTCAAACTGATGCAAAAATCCTAAATATTAGTAGTACTTCCTATTGTGACAGTCACTATTAAAAAATCTGGTAAGGGTAAGGTTTGTACCCTTAACTAGACAAGAACGCCTTTTTTTCATACGCTTCTCTCCAACTGCAAATTCCATTTTTCAGAGAGATTGTGTATCAGTATCCAATCTTTTGTAGGATTTCTGACTATTGTGATGATTTAGTGCCCTGCAATAGAGTAAAGAATTCCAAAAGTTATGTGTTCCCTGTCTTAATATCTGCCTTCTTCCCCTTTAAGTTATTCAGCACTGCTCTTTAGAGGTCATATCAGGCAATGTTTCTATTGCCCAGGGGGGACATTTTACAAGATCAGTGACAGACCCCACCATCACCTGAACATATGAAGTCTTAGAACTAATGACATGGTGGTGCAATGTGGAATACATGACTTTGGTGGGAGGTTCGATCTCAGAATGCCTAGTTTCAAGAAAAAGCTGAGAAATGGTTTTGCTAAATTTTGTCTTTAGTCTAACTTAATTGTAATTCTGAGGACTGTTTTTTAACCACAATAGTTTGCAATAAAAGATAAAAGGCTAATTAGGCGGGTCTGCTGTAAGGTTTTGCTTTGTAATGTATTGTAAAACTCTTCTTTTACTTCTTTCATGTTTTTTGGCCCACTTAAGGTGACATTTGTGAATTTACACAACATTTTTTTATGGATTATTATGTTTCTTTGTAGTTCCATTGCTGCATATACATTCAGTGATAAACATGTCTATGTGAAAAAAAGCCTTGTGGACAAAAATGCAACACATTAACATAGATATTAAGGCTGAGAGTCTTTAGCAAATGTTGAATTCTGTATGTTCACTTCCTCCTTCCAACAAAATGTAGAATCAGAGAATGTAAAGAATGATATTTTCTCATCTTTCTCGTTTTCTCTAATTCAGTAGGTTGATGGGACACCATTACATCAGGATTCTATATTAGCGATCCCATCTCTTTGGACACTTCCATGAGAAACACCTTTGTTTTTAGAATCTAATCTATAGATTCTGATATTTCTAATATAGCACTCTAAGCAATTCCCATAAATTAAGGGGAAAGCAGTGAGAAATTGAGAACATGTATTGGAGGCTGAAATAAAATGATCAAGGGTCTGGAGAACAAGCCCTATGAGGAGCGGCTTAAAGAGCTGGGCATGTTTAGTCTGAAGAAGAGAAGGCTGAGAGGAGACATGATAGCCATGTATAAATATGTGAAGGGAGGTTAGAGGTCAGAGGGAGCAAGCTTGTTTTCCGCTGCCCTGGAGACTAGGACATGGAACAGTGGCTTCAAACTACAAGAAAGGAGATTCCACATTTCCTAAATGTGAGAGCTGTTCAGCAGTGGAACTCTCTGCCCCAGAGTGTGGTGGAGGTTCCGTCTTTGGAAGCTTTTAAACAGAGGCTGGATGGCCTTCTGTCAGAGGTGCTTTGAATGCAATTTTCCTGCTTCTTGGCAGGGGGTTGGACTGGATGGCCAATTAGGTATCTTCCAACTCTATGATTCTATGATTCTATACGGCTCAATCTATTCTGGATTTGTGTACATCATAATACTGCTGAATTGAATCATCAGATATTTCACAAAATATTATGGGCTCCTAGAATGTGTTTGTGTGTGGGAATGTTTGCATGGATGTGCTACACTTGCAACTCCTTTTTCCCTCAGGCAGAAGGTATCTGAAATTAACTATAATGAAGTTACCAGATTTTTAATATTGAGATAAATGTTTTTAATGTTTATGTATGCATATATTAATTCTTGTCCTGGCATTGAATGTTTGCCGTATATATGCTGTGCTCCGCCCTGAGTCCTCTTTGGAGTGAGAAGGGCAGAATATAAATGTTTTAAACAAATAAATACGAAGGCGGGTCAATAAGGTGGTGACTTTTTGAATGAAACACGGGTTTTTGGACTTAAAAATCATTTTATTTTTCAACGTAGTCTCCTTTGAGCTCTATACATTTTGTCCAACATTTCTCCAATGTTTTATCCTTTCCAAAAATGAGATTTGTTGAGGTCATCAAAATAGGTATTTGTTTGTGAGATGATTTCATTGTTGGAGTCAAATCTCTTTCCGCCGGGCCATTTCTTTAGGTTTGGAAACAAGAAATAGTCACTCGGGGCTAAATCTGGAGAATAGGATGGATGAGGAAGCAATTCGTATCCCAATTCATGGATTGTTGCCATGGCAACTGCACATGTGTGCACCCTTGCATTGTCCTGGTGCAAAAGAAGTTTTTTCTTGGCCAAATGCTGTCATTTTTCCCCAAATCCTCATTAAATCAACCCAATAAGTTGGCATATTCACCATTTATTGTTTTACCCTTTTGAAGGTAGTCAATGTGGATTATACCGCGTGCATCCCAAAAAACGGACACTATGACTTTATTGGCTGACAAACCCACCTTGGCGTTCTTTGTCCCCAATTCACCCAGAGAAACCACTGTTTTGACTGCTGTTTGGTCTCTGGTGTGTTGTGGTGGATCCACGTTTCGTCCACGGTTATGAAACGGCGCCAAAACTCATCCATATTGCGGTTGAACAACGCCAAACACTCCTGCGAAATTGTCACAAGATTGGGTTTGTGGTCGATTGTGAGCAAACGTGGCACCCATCTTGCAGAAAGCTTTCTCATACCCAAGTGATCATTTAAAATTGAAACCACTGAGCCATATAAGATGCCTATGGCTTCCACAATGTCTCATACTTTCAAGCTCTGATCGGCCAACACCATATTGTGAATTTTTTCAATTGTTTCGGGTGTAGAGACCTCAACTGGGCATCCAGAACATTCGGCATCTTCCGTGCTTGTACGACCACAACAAAATTCAGTAAACCGCATTTTTACCATTGAAACTGGTGGTGCAGAGTCTCCATAGTATTTATCAAACTTAGCCTTGGTTGAAGTGATGGTTTCCCCCCGCAAAATATAATGCTTAATGAGCACACAAAATTCACTTTTTTCCATTTTCTCCTCAAATCACATGGTAGTCTGCTATCTTTCAAACACAAACTAAATGATGCAGCTTGTTCAAATTTTGACAGGAATCAACTGACAGATGTCTGTTGACAGGAGCAGTGTTGCCTTTTCAGTTAAGAGGCAGGAAATTCAAAAAGTCATGGACTTATTGACCTGGCCTCATAAATAAATACTTTTAATACTTTATCTTCCACTTCAGGTCTTTTCTATAGCTTAGTGCGGACCTGCCCAACAGGCGTCCCGTGGTCCGCACACGGCCCGCCAGCCCCTTGGATGCGGCCCGCCTACCCTCCTGCAAGAATTCAGCTTTTTTTAAAAAAAGATTTTTTTAAAAATAATCCATCTCCCGGGGGGGGGGCTCAAGCTGGGCGGGCCTGGGAGGAGGAGACTCCTCCTCCTTTCCCGGCACCGCCATGATCGCGGGGTGCCGGGAAGAGTGGGAGAGGGCAAGGGGGCAGGCCAAGGAGGAGGAGACTCCTCCTCCCCCTCCTCCTTTCACAGCGCTGCCACGATTGCGGGGCGCCGGGAAGGGCGGGAGGGAGCAAGGGGTTGAGCCAGGGAGGAGAAGACTCCTCCTCCTCCTTTCCCGGAGCCACCACGATCGTGGGGCGCCAGGAAGGGCGGGAGGGAGCGAGGGGGTGGGCCAGGGAGGAGGAGACTCCTCCTCCTCCTTTCCCAGGTGCCTCTGCGATCGCGGGGCACCGGGAAGGGCGGGAGGGAGAGAAAGAGAAAGAAGAGAGAGAGAGAAAGAGAGAGACAGAGACAGAGAAAGAGAGACAGACAGAGAGAGAGAGAGAGAGAGAGAGAGAGAGAGAGAAAGAGACAGAGAGAGAGACAGAGAAAAAGAGAGAGACAGAGAGAAAGAGAGAGACAGAGAGAGAGAAAGAGAGAGAGAGAGAGAGAAAGAGAGAGAGACAGACAGACAGACAGACAGAGAGAGAGAGAGACACAGAGAGAGAGAGAGAGCGACCCCACCCCCACGAGCGGCCCCGCCCCCATGAGCGGCCCCGCCCCCACGAGCGGCCCCGCCCCGCCGTGGCCCCCCAGGTGATCAGTCACCCGAATTCCGGCCCTTGGGCCGGTAGAAGTTGGACAGCCCTGGCTTAGTGAATAAATTTAGTATGTGGGCTTTGGAACTCCCTTCCTGGTGAGATCAGATTGGCCCCCTCCCTCCTGTCCTTCAGAAGGATGGTAAAAACTTGGCTGTGGGACCAAGCTCTCGGGACAGGGCAATAAAGCAGCAATAGGAAAGATTACCAGGCAAATTAGATTTGATGCAGATGACCAAGACAGTTTTTAACAGTGTATTTTAGTATTGAGATAATTTTTTAAAATATATGAATTCTTGTCCTGGCATTGAATGTTTGCTGTATATATGCTGTGCTCTGCCCTGAGTCCCCTTCTGAGTGAAAAGTGCGGAATATAAATGTTTTAAATAAATAAATAAATAATTTCAACTATCTGTGTCTATTATTATAAGTATTTCAAGTTTTTACACCTTTCTTTTACAATGTGCTTCTTACACCGAATTAACATGGTTTGTTATTGTTCCCCTATTCATCTTGGGGCCAAAGGTTTCCTGTAAATGCCTTCCTTTCCCCAAGGTAGTGTAAGATATTTCATTTTTTGTGTCAGCAAAGTAATGTTCATTGAACTCAAAGTAGTGTAGTGCAATACTCTTCTGAGAAATGTTGCTACTCTTGTTTCCCTCCCTGTCCTTCTCATTTTCCTTGAGTAAGATCTGTCAAATTCACTACAAATTTCAGTCTGGGTGACATGTAGAAACAGCTGCTAAGGGAGATATTAATGCACGGACACAAAGTGGGTTTTTTGTGGTTCACTGTGGTTCCATTAACTGAAAAGGACCATCTCTACATGATCTAGCATAGCTCAGTGTATGTGTGTTTGTTTATATATGTTGAAAAAGATTGTGCTGAGGTGGTAGAGCTCTTTAATGTCCAAAAAAGCGGTCCAGTCTAATGTACAGTTGTCATGATTCTTTTCCTCCCTCATGCACATTATGAGGTCACAATGGCCAACATTAATTTCAAGCAGACAAGATAAGCATTAAGCTTCTTCTGATGTTGGCATAGCATACTAGATAATATGTGTTATGGGTGAGAAGGAGCCTTATTTTACAGCAGTTAATGCACAAACGGCTCTCTACTACCTCCACTGTCAATTTTAGTACTGCTGGTGGAGTGGAGAATACTTGGATCTGGGGTGGGAAGATCATTCTAAAACTCTGTTTTTTGTGAAGTATTGTGCCAAACAAATACCTTAGAGTTGTCTACAGATGGTGCTGGTAAGTGAAATCTGACAGCAATGATTTCAAAAAGGCCCTTTGAAATGGTTAAAAATATGGATATTTACATCACTAGCTATGGATGGAGCTTCCTATAATATACCCTAAATTTCCAGACCATCTATCAGTTGTCCTCAACACTTGGTCTTTCAGGTATTTGGGACTTCAATTCCCAGAAGTCCCAACAAGTGTGACCAATTATGAGGAATTCTGAGAGCTATAGCCCAAAACACCTGGAGGACCAAAGTTTGGGAACCACTAGTTTGGATTGACAGAGATTATCTGGACTTGTTCTGATATTTTCCTCAAGAAGTTGAAGGCTAGGTGGATGGTGTGGACATAAACATGGAAGTAAACTCTGTCATCCAAAAGTAAGGTGATCAGCTAAGAAGTGTCCAGCATTCTTTTGGCAGCAAGGTACTTTGTGTTAGTAAGATACAAGGACACCACTGGTGTCCTGGAAGCAAAATATTTTTAATATTGGACTTATAATATATTGAGAGTAGCCTATGGCATCACAAATATGCTTCTTGTGCATATGAAAGTTTTAGCACCCCCCCCCCCAACCCATTACCCAAATGGGAAAATAATAAAAATGCATATAAACTCTTATAACTCTTTCCCAACATGGACAGAATTTTTCAAATCTGTATTTTAGTGAGTAAAATGAGATAAGTGAAGCATTACATCCTTACTATCTCAAAAGGGTTTTTAAAACATACTTTACCTGAATGTGTTTGCAGGGTTTCCAGTCTAATGGGTATGCAAGTCTAATGTATGTTCTGAATGCACGAGAACATTCTGATTAAGAAATAGCATGTATGCCCTCTACTATCCTCTTAGCCCTCCATAAACTCAGATAAATGTCTAAACTGGACCTCTTTTGTTTATTCTTTATAATCGCAGCTTGTCGCTTTCACTTGACAAAAAACCCTGACTACTGATAAACTGAATTTTAAATGGGTATACTTGTTCAAATGATAACTATTGTGCTCTTTTTCCTTGGAAAAGAATTTGCTATCTAAAACTAAATCCTGCCTCATTTAATTCTACATTTATTTTGCAATTAACAAAACCTTAATTCAAATTCCTTCTCCATTGGCGCCCCCTTGTTGTGGGGGAGAGGCTTGTGTACCCTAATGAAGTTGTGAGCTATGCTGGTGGTGGGCATCCCATGCCAGACAGGTCAAAACTGAAGGGTCTGACAAAGAGCGTCAATGGGCAGGAAGGGCTCTCTAGCCTTTTGGCAACCATCCTAAGAGAAGGAAAACTCTAAATTCAAACCCGGGCAGATGCTGCTTGTCTAACCCTGTAAGGTCAACCATCTAAGAGAAGGAAACACTAATCAAAACCCATGACCTGAGGACCTCGCTGCCACTGTCCAAGATTGCTAGGCTCCGGCAGATGATCCTTTGGTTTAAATGGTGAGGCCAGTTCTGTGCATGCTGTGCTCCACCAGAAAAATCCATAGCACAGGCTCAAAGGACACATCCAACTTCCAACGCGCTTGTAAAAAGCATGAGTCCTTCCTAAGAATCTTTGTTCGCGAAGTAATCCCAGAGAGAGAGAGAGAGAGAGAGAGAGAGAGAGAGAGAGAGAGAGAATTCAAATTCACTGAATGGCAAGCAATGGATAGTTATTTTATGGTGCTTTATTTGGGAACTTCCTGGGGAAAATTTTTGCTGATACAATAGTATTTTTCCTCCTTATAACTACAACTAATACTAATAAGTAGTAAAACATGTTACCAATGTTTCTCCGCCCTTGTGTCAATCTTTCTATAACTCCTAAGTTGAGTAGAAATTGTTATTGTAAATTCCCAACTTCTTCCCCCAATGAGTCTAAAGAAGTTATGAGGTGGAAAGGAAATACGTTTCAAAATACTTCAAAAGAGTGAAAAATGAAGAGTTAGGTGTCAGCCACAAGTTGTGAAACAATAACCATGAACTGTGAGTCACAAGACTTTTTACATCAGTCTGCTGTCTTGTAGCATGCACATTTTAAGTAAATGCCAGCGTACTGTTGCTGGAAAAATTATTTCACACTTTGCTGCCGTTGTGCATTATTAAATCATCCCAGTATTTTATTTATTGCAATGGCCAGGGCATCAAAACAGCCCTCCAGTGGAAAGTGGACAGAAAAGAAGCCAACCTAGTTCACAAGAGAGGAAATTCCACCACACAGAAACAACCACAGAGAAGGCAACCCATGACCTCACCTACTACAGCTCCCAATCCAGGGCATACCTACCCAGTTGCAGAGCTTCCAATGATAGCCTTGACATTACTTTTTATGTCTGTTTAGGTCATAATGGGATGTATGGAGGGGGTAGAGTGTAGGACAAGTGGTGGGCCGGCAAAGTGACAGGCAAGGCTATCTAAATACATGGCCCTGGATTCAGTAGCTAAAGCTGAGTTTGGAGCAGCTTCCAGACACAAATAGCCTGTTCTGTGTTGATGTGGCCTCAGTGTCTCTGCCATTATAGTTCAAACCAAAAAACTTTATTACGGTCACAGACCAGCACAAAGCGGGCACAAGCGCCCTAAGAGGAGAAGGACAACTCCCCAGTAAACAGTTATTTAAAATCAGACTAGAAATCAGTATAAAATATATTTTAAAAGACAGGATATTGTTGCCTTACGATGTCAATCATCACCCGTCTGATATTAAGAGCAGCACCACAGAACTTAGCAACACTGTAAGTCATTGCAGTGTTAGAGTCTGAAAGCAGCAGGGTGGAATAACATCTTTCACTGCGCCCGGGTACTTTAAAAGCCAAGGTCCAATGAGATTTGATCTAAGATCTCTGTAGAACATGCATTGAAGAAGCACGTGCTCAGTTGTTTCCACATGACCAGACCCACAGGGGCATAGTCTCTGCTTGAAGGGGGTCTTCCAATACCTCCCATGCCATTATAGTTGTAGTTGGTAAGGACATGGGACAGAGCCTTCTCTGTGTTTGCTCTCGTGTTGTAGAATTCTCTCTCTTGTGAACTAAATAGGCTCCTTCTCTGTGATCTTTCTACTGGAAGGAATTATGATGGCAGTGGTGCGCATCTTAACAGTGATGAGCCCCAAATGAATTAGACAAAACAGTTCATGCAGCTGCAAAGCACACAAATACATTGGAATTTCATGCAAACTCTAGAGCAGTAGGTCCTTAGATGTTTTGGCTTACAACTCCTTGAAATCCCAGCCACTGCTCTAGAGTATCCCCCAACTTTGATTAAAGCAGACCAAAGGCTAAGGCAGTGTTTCTCAACCTGTGGGTCCCCAGATGTTTTGGCCTTCAACTCCCATACATCCTAACAGCTGGTAAATTGGCTGGGATTTCTGAGAGTTGTAGGCCAAAACATTTGGGGACCCACAGGTTGGGAACCACTGGGATACGCGCAAAAAATGCAATATACTTACTGTAAGTTGCTGTGCATCATGTAGGCCAGTGTTACCCAAACGTTTTTTAGCCGCAGCACACATTTAACATTAAAAAAATCCTGGGGGCACACCACCAACCAAAATGACACAAAACAACAGTTCAGCTCTGCCACCGCTGACTTGGCAATGCCCCCTCAAAGCTGGAGCAGCTGCTGGGAATGCTAAAGCTGGGGGAGGGGGAGGAGCCAGGCCGCACCATGCCCGGCCCCCTCCCCTTGGCTTCAGCTCTCCCACAGCTTCT
Source organism: Anolis apletophallus (assembly GCA_030556195.1). Taxonomy (NCBI): domain Eukaryota; kingdom Metazoa; phylum Chordata; class Lepidosauria; order Squamata; family Anolidae; genus Anolis; species Anolis apletophallus. The sequence goes on from JARBWK010000004.1 coordinate 150,556,150, forward strand.
CCAGCTTTGAGGGGGCATTGCCAAGTCAGCGGTGGCAGAGCCAGCACAATGCTGGCTTGGCACTGCCCCCTCAAGGCTGGAGAAGCTGTGGGAGAGCTGAAGCTGGGGGAGGGGAGGAGCCAGACTGCACCATGCCCTGCCCCCTTCCCCAGCTTCAGCTCTCCCACAGCTTCTCCAGCCTTGAGGGGGCTGTGTGAGTGAAGGGTGAGAGTCATGGCCCCCGTCCCAGGCGCCGCTCTCCACCATGACTCCTGCCCCTTGCTCGCTGAAGCCGCGTGGAGGCTCCTCCTCCATGCGGCTTCAGCGAGTGAGGGGTGAGAGCCATGGCGGATTGGAGGCTGGCTGGGGAAACGGTCAAAGGAGGCGGTGCCCCGGCCCCTTCTTCTTTTTCTTCATCACCACCTGGCCCTTCCTCCTCCTCCCCCAAGCAGCAGAAGTTCAGCAGGAGGAGGGGGGAAGGAAGGGGGGCAGAGAGCTTTTCCCGCAGCACAGCAGGAGGTCCGTCACGGCACACTACTGTGCCCCGTCACAGCGGTTGAGAAACACTGATGTAGACATCCAATGCTGAATTCAAATCCATTTTTAATTCATGTAGAGGAGTAATGACAGAAAACCCTCTCTCAAGATCTTAAATCTCAGACATGCTATGTGCTTTAGAAAAACATAGCCAGCTTCTAATTCATTTCATTTCTGATATCTTTTTTCACATATTTGTTCTGTCCAATGTTTACAGTTGTTTGCAACTGACAAACAAAAATGATTGTAGAAATTGCCTTGAAGTATTAAAACGAACTTTTAAAACCCTTTCATGACATTTTTCAAAATAAAATCAGTGTATTAAAATGCATTTTAAGACATGAATCTGGAAGAGCATCAGCACCCTGAAGATGTTCAGAAGCATTGGAGAAGTGGCACAGGTCAGTTCATACCAGAATGCACAAATTCTTCAAGCATCTCTAATGTTATATGCACGGGTCACATCCTTTATGCAGCTGTCAGAGTTGTGTGTATACAGCCTACTTCAAACAGTAGACACGGTGCCCACCTGCTGTTTAGGGGAAGAGGAAAGACTAGTTTCACTCTGTGTTTTTCTTTTATTTAAATAGTGTATTTATTTTAAGGCTTTCTACTAACTAAATCATTTTACTTGATTAAGCATTTGCTTTCACCTGAATGGTTTATTAATCAGTTTCAGGGAGAAAGGAGGACATATTTTTTCCTCTTCCCTAGCCTCAAGTTCCTTCCCTGCTATGTGAAATTTTGTAGTATTGCACAAATGTATGTAAAAACAGAATCAAGATAGATGTTTGTAGTAAGTATGTTTGGGTTGGCGAAGTACCTGAGAGCTATACCTCAAGTATTTTTTCAGAGTCAAAATATGTATTCATTATGTTTATTTCAATCACTGAGGGATGGACAAATTCATCAAATTAATTTTTAAATAAATAAATAATAAATAAACGACTATCAGTATATACAAATAAATTCTATGATTCACTATAATTCACTTGAGGATTTATATGGTAATTTAACTTCTTTAGATGGAACAGTGTCAACCACAAAATCCCAACATGCCATTTTAAGTCTGTCAGAAATAGCCAAAGTGATAGGATTATTGGGAATTTTCAGTGAATAGACAATCCCTGCATCATAGAAATCTGGTACTGGTTAGCCAAGAAGTGCTGTGAAGCATGGGAAACTGCTTTGATTAATTGCTTCCCCTCTCTAAGCCTCTGCACTCAGGGCAATTAATTGTTTTTTTCTCTTTAATTAATTGACTCCCACTTCTATTTCTGCTTTACATACTGCTGAGTTAACAACGAGACCAGCTGGTAGAAACAGTTAAGAAACTGTTAAGGAAAAAGCTTGATTTGTGTTGTAAACTCATTGTCACTGTAAATGTCCATCCCCCTGTTGCTATTTTAAAATGTGACTTTTTAGATTCACTGTAAATATGCATTATGGTTTACATCGGCAGTATATATTTTGTAGCTGCAGATTCAAGTCCTATTGAAACTGCATTATAGTGTCAGTATACATGGGACCAGGAAGTGGTGGACTCTTCATCTTTGGTTATCTTTAAACAAAGGTTGGATGAGTGTCTTCCAGGAATGCTTTATTTATGTAGGCTGTTTCAATATGATAAACCCAATTAGGTTCATGTCCATATCCACCAACATTTTCCAGAAGACAACTGGGGAATATGAGGTTATTCAAGACCAGAGTATGGACTACTGACTTATATGAGAGATTTATTGGCTCTCTCTAGCATAGCATTTGATGCACTAAATGGAAAATTGAACAGTCCATCAGCCCATTGCATCCTCCCATCCACAGTACCTAGCAGAGAAAGAATCAAATCTGTCTTCTTTCAAATGTATATAAAATGGTTTCTCTCTCAGTACTTGTGCATAATTAATCTAGGTAGATCTTCTTTTTTTTAAAAAAAGGTACTCATTGAATTATCAAATAATTAACAACAGAAATATACACTGAAAACACAGAAAAGAAAAAGAAAGAAAAAACACAAAAAACATCCATATGTATTAACACGCCATTAGTGTATCGAATAGATTAACCACAACGATTGTGGGATTTTCAAAAACAGAATAGAAAAAAGGAACAAAAAGAAACACAGGAATAGAATCGACGAGACGCGAGTACTTCTACCCCTGTTAACGGCCCCATATACAATTTCTATAATACACTTACTGTTCTAACTCAGACGCCAATAGAGCCAAGCCCAGAAGTAAAAAGGGGTAACAAAAATGTTTATTTTACAAGGAATGGGAATGGGACTAACAAAAACCTAGCCAAACTGCAAAGCAAAAAAAAGACCAAAAAAGCACTGCAGAAAACCAAACAAGGGAAGTCCTTCGTGGATGATCCAAAAAAGTCACTCCAAAGAAGAAGAGAAATGGAAAACAGGGTCCGACAGGAGCTAAATGTATAGGGATAACACACATCGTAATCCCCATAAATCATAGTGTCAACCTCCCTCCATGTCACAACGCAGGTCCTGGCCCTTCCCCGTAATCACACACACAGAGACAATGTCAATTAACTATTTATTAAGCCAAAATAGAAAGCAGGTGAAGAAAGTTGAAAGTCCAAATAGATCAATGTCAATTAGTCCAAGGCAATTATCAATCAGGCAATGTTCATCGGAGCAATCCAAAACAGGAAATCTTTCAAACAATCGTGATCCTTGGAACGAGGCAAGGCAATCCAAAGTTCATGGAAAGAAACAAGGTCTCTTGGAAGTACTTGGACAAGGTGAGCCAAACTATGGCTTCCAGGGATACAGAGAATCACCGATGCTTCTCTCCAGCAACAACGTGGCCTCCGAACTGAAGAACTTTCCCACAGGGTGTATAGTTAAGTCCCACCCTTGTGAGTCCAGCACTTCTCCATTCCCCATCTCCAATCTTTGCGCGAAGACACAATATGACTCCTACGATCGAAGTAACTCTCAGGCTCGGCACCATCTGGCCTGCTATAACCCTGGGAGCCCAGCAATGCTTCAGCTTCCAGGCCCTGCTCAGCAGCTGGTGAAAACAAGTGCTCCTGAGAACCGAAACCTCCGGGTCTTTCATATTCGCAATCCGAGCCAGAATCTGGTTGACCTTCATCATCCGAATAAGCAGGAGGCCAGGTGTCTTCCCATTGCAAACTGTCTATCGGTGAAGCATACCCATTGGACCCCTCGTCTTCTCCATCTTGGTCCAAAGCAATCGGCACCCCCGGAGCAGCACCCCGCCCCCCAGGCTGGAATGAAGGCTGGGGTGCTACACTCCATTGTAATATAATAATATAATACCAGTCATGCAGCTTGAACTCACAAAAGATCCAACGAAGTCAAACTCCCTCACTAGGAACACACGGCTGTAGCTGGATAAAAAGCAGAACATTGAAAGCCGAAACCCCCCACTTTTCCCAACTGCAGCCAAAGCAGCAGCTGCATTCCAGCCCCACAAAGAGGCAGAGGAAAAAAAAACCTTAACTCACGAGTGGACAGGAACAAGATACCAGATAACAGGATGTCAAAGTAACAGGATGCCAAGATAAACCATAACCGATCTTCTATAAATGTATCACCCTCTAACAGAACTTAACATTCTATTTTGATTAGCCATTCTATCTTAATATGTTTTAAAGATTCTGTCACCAGAGACCAGTCCGGAGACCAGTCTGTTTCCGCAACTGCTTGTGGTAGGATGTCCATTTTCATAATTTCTAAAAGTTTGGTTAGCCAGTCCTCTGCTTTTGGAGGATCCTCTTATTTCCAATTTTTTTGCCAACGTCATCCTGGCCACTGTGATACAGTATACAAATAATTTTGCAGTATTTTCATCTAATTCAAAATCAAGAAGGCCTAGTATTAAGTAGTCTGGCTTCAAATTTTAGTTTTAACATGGTTTGTACTTCCTTATGTAATCTTTCCCAGTATTTTTTAACTTTACTACAATTCCACCACGTGTAGGAAATGATTTCCTACCTCTGTTTTGCACTTCCAGCACATTTGATTATAGTCAAATAATCTGAGAAACTGAGAAATTTAACTATTATTAAAGTTAAATTTTGTAGTTAATAATTTTGTTAACATCTTTGTTTTATTTTTGTTAATCCTCAGCCCCATCTCATTCCCATATGTCTCCATTTTATTCAACCATTTATTTATATTTTCTAGTGGATTTTCAACGATGCAGACCATGTCGTCTTCAAAGGCTCTGACTTTCAGCTTTTCTTTCTTTAATGAAAGACCTATTAACTCATCATCTTCCCGAATATCCATTAGCAGCAACTCTAGTGTCAAGATGAACAACAATGGTGATATAGAGCAGCCCTGTCTGGTACCCTTCTGAATTGGGAACGCTTTAGTCTCTTCCCCGTTAATCATTATCTTAGCATACTGGCATGTATATATGGCTTCAATCGCGTAGATCTTGTTGAAAGGCTAGGAAACGTAGAGTTCTACATGGTATCAGGAAATTAATACTTTTTAGTAAGAGATATTCTTATCTCTGGATACTTCAAGGAGAGAAAGAATAGCAATTACATGCCTACCCAGGAAGACAAAAGGAGAGCCTATATGACAATGGAAGAGAGAGGGTGTGAAAACCACAAATAGAAATTAACCATAGCTGATATTTCCATAAACTCCTACACAGTAAAGTAGTAGTAAAGTAAAGACAAGGGAAAGGTTTTAATTAGTAATGATAAACTTAAAACTAGTTAAAAACAAGGATATTCTCTTGACCTACTTGACAACAGCAGGCAGGATAGTTTATGCTCGATACTGGAAAACTATAGAAGATATATTATGAGCCTACAAAGGGAAGGGAAAACATTCTTTGGATCATAGAAAGGAGGAGAAAATAGGATGGACATTATAGACTTCAATATCACAATGTTGAAGATTGGAAGTTAACCAAATACCCCACCCCCATTGTTTCCCCTCCCCCCGGATCCCCCGAGACTCCTTTTTTTCTTCCTTCTTCCCCTACATTTATATCATGCTTTAAAATAAAATATTCAAAAGAAAATTTAAAAAGAAAATAAAGCTCATCCACAAAAAGGGCGGGATTTAGCAATATGTAAATAATCCAAGGTAGGATTATAGGTTGAGTCTGATGTATACAAGAAGGCAAGCTTTAATTATGTTCCATTTGTAACAATGAAAATGCATACTGCCTATCAGATATTTACACTTCGATTCATAACAGTAGCAAAATTACAGTTATGGATTGTGTGATTTTACTAATTGATGTAATTGTTTTTAGATTTTTTAAATTCTTTGATTTTAATGTAAATCTTTATCAACTGCATGTGGGGGTTAAGAAGGACTGGGTACAAATGTTGAAATAAATAAATAATTTAAGTAATTGAATTGTTGCCGATGTGTGAAGCTGCTATGAGTTCCTCTCAGGGTTGCGAAGGGTGGGGTACAAATGTGGTAATCAATAAAATAAGTAGGAATGAAAATAATTTAATGGCTGGGGGTCACCACAACATGAGAAACTATATTTAGGAGTCACGGCTTTAGAAAGGTCGAGAACCACTGGTTTAGCAGGATTTTATCTTTACTGCCAGGTGAGCTCACCTCACATTTGGAAGATGGAAAGTTCCACAAGCATACACATATTTATTTTAAGAGTTTCCCATATATATCTCTCCACTTCAGCACCATTTATTTACTTCTAATATAAAATATAATATAAAATGATTTTTCTACAGTAGTAGAAAGATAGGGGTCTTCTCTTAAAGCCTGAATTCCACCTGGAATTCAATTTTTCCCAGCATCATTGTCTTCTCCAAGCTGTCCTGTCTTCTCAATATGTGGCCAAAGTACTTCACCTTTGCTTCTAATATCCTTCCCTCCAATGAGCAGTCTGTCTTTATTTCCTGGAGTATGGATTGGTTTAGTCTTCTTGTAGTCCAAGGCACTCTCAGAATTTTCCTCCAGCACCACAGTTCAAAAGCATCTATCCTCCTTCACTCAGTCTTCCTTATGGTCAAGCTCAAACATCCATAGGTTACTATGGGGAATACCATTGCTTTAACTATGCGGATCTTCATTGCCAGTGTGATGTCTCTTCACTATTTTATCAAGATTGGTCATTGCTCTCTTCACAAGAAGTACTGTAAATGTCTTCAGATTTCCTGGGTACAGTCTGCATCTGCAGTAATCTTTGCCTCCACGTTTTATCCCTCTATTTGCCAGTTATCAATCAGTCTGGTGGCCATAATCTTGGGGTTTTTTTATGTTTCTTCTTTCACCTTGGTTAGAAGGCTTCTCAGCCCCTCCTCGCTTTCGACCATCAAAGTGGTATCATATGCATAACTAAGGCTGTTAGTGTGTTTTCCAGCCATTTTAACTCCAGCCTTGGATTCGTCAAGCCCCACACATCACATGATGTGTTCTGCACACAAGTTGAATAGGTCTGGTGAGAGTATACAGCCTGCCATACTCCTTTCCCAATCTTGAAAACCAAAGTGCCCTTCTAGCAGTCACCAGCCAATCCCTCTCCAATGCCAGAAATACAGCCTAATGGTGCAACTTTAGGATATATTGACCATTTCTGCTATCTTGGCAGCTACCAAAAGTCAACACTGACACTGAAATACAACACTGCCTGAGCTCTGCAAGTGCAGCATTTTTCCAAGTGAAGCACAGAGTGTTTGAGGACCGGGACATTCATAGGGATACCAAGGTGCTTGTGTATAAAGCTATAGTCCTCCCAACCCTGCTATATGTCTGTGAAACATGGACTATCTACAGATGTCACATGCAACTCCTGGAATGATTCCATCAGTGCTGCTTCTGAAAAATCTTGCAAATCTCTTGGAAAGACAGGTGGAGAAATGTCAGTGTGCTGGAAGAAACAAAGACCACCAGCATTGAAGCAATGGTCCTCTGCCATCAACTCTGCTAGACCAGACAGGTTGTCCAAATGCCTGATCACCGTCTCCTAAAGCAGTTGCTCTACTTCAAACTCAAGAATGGAAAATGGAATGTTGGAGGACAGGAAAAGAGATTTCAAGATGGACTGAAAGCCAACCTTAAAATTCTGTGGCATTGACTTCAAGAACTGGGAAGCCCTGGCCCTTGAGCACTCTAGCTGGAGGTTAGCTGTGACCAGCAATGCTGTAGAATTTGAAGAGGCATGAATAGAGGGCAAAAGAGAGAAATATGCCAAGAGGAAGGCGCATCAAGCCAACCCCAACCGGGACCACCTTCCACCTGGAAACCAATGCCCTCACTGCAGGAGAACACGCAAGTCAATAATAGGGCTTTACAGTCACCTACGTACCCACTGCCAGTACATCAAACTTGGAGGATAATCTTACTCAGATAGCGAAGGATCTCCTAAGTAAGTAATACTGAGAATATGAAAGCCTGGGCCTTCAAGCTAGCTGATAATCTTTAATTTCTTATTTCACCTTCTTTAAAATCTGAAGTATCTTTTCAGGTGAATTTTACATGTCAATTAGCTGCATTCTATATACTAGCTAATTTCTCAAAAGCCAGATAGCTTGTCTTTCACACAAGATGAGTGAAGGTACTTGATTGCATGCATCTGTGCTTCTTTTAAGTTGTAAAGCCCTCTTCTGCTTTTTCTGGCACTCATTGGTGATGATCCCAGAGAAATAAAAAGCAGCACCAGTGGTGCAGAACTGAAATGCACACTGGTGAAGGCAGACCTGTGATGTCTGTTTTTATATGTTTCTGTCTCACTTGAACTCCCACAAGCAGATTCACCACAAGTAACAGGATTAGGGAAACTCAGAGAAGCTTGTTCTTTTCCACGAGATTAGCTTTACAGCTGTAGATAATGTATCTTCTGCAGTATGGTGCCAACTATTTCGTTCAGATGTATAGCTCTTCTGGAGATTGGGATTTTTTAAAATCTCACTTTCCAAAAGAGCTATACATCTAAACAATCAAATAAACATTTGTGGTTGTTGTTTTTACATTAGTTTTGATTGCCTGCTCAGTGCTTACTTATTTTCAAATAGCTGCAACTCAGTTTAACCATATAAGAAATTCTAGATGATCAGGGATCAGATATATAAATACATGGTGCCATAGTGTTATGCAGCCGTCCCACTAGCCAATCAGAGCTTAAAGGCCAAAAAAGAGTTAGGGCTTCCCACACTGAGTCATAGGTTGACATCATTGCAAACATCAGAGGCATAGTTTTTGTAGTTTAGTGAAACACTTAAAATTCTGCTGCTAGAGATATCTAGTCCACTCCCCTGGACCATATCACCAATTCTAAGGTTTTCATGAAACAACAGATACTGGATTCTGAGTTATGCAGGCATGACAGTTAAATTGGTACCAAACTATAACATCATAATTTCAGGTGTATTTTTGATGCAGCAGATAACGAAAACTGATTAAGGATGAAGGGTTTTCTATCTTATTCTGATCTGCAGACTTCGATTTGTTATTTTGCAAACAACTGGAGCTATAGCTGAAGGTTTCCTAATGTCATTGCTGCAGCAATATTACCTCACAGCTGGTCCAACATGCTTAAATTAGACAACTGAATGTGGCATTATTATTGGGCTTTTAGCTGAGAAAGCTGTGTTTTCCTGGCACAATTGTTCAACAGGTGAAAATGGATGACTAGCTTCCTTAAATGATGTGGCACTGTGAAGTTATTTCATTATAATGAAAAATGTCTCTGATATTTTCCCTGTGGTGGGTGTCTACAGCGATTTAGAAAACTATTGGACTATGAGAGGTGTTGCCAAGTTTAATATTTAGAGTGCTGTGCTTGTTAACTAGGTAAAAAGTATACAGCAGTGGGGAGGGAGGGAGGATCAACTTAAGTGTTACCTGAGAACAGATAAATGTGCCTTGATACAGGAGAAAGAAATAGAGGCAGAAAAAAGTGTTAACAGTGCTTTAGACTCAAGAGGTTAGCATAAACAGTAAAAGTAGAAGCGGCATTAATATGAATAAAACTTTGGTTTATTGTCATGGCTTTTCTTGCCTATTTACAATCAAAACCTATGTTAAAAGCTTGACTCCTTTTAATTTTCTTTATTTTAATTTAAATATATATCAAAGGGGATTATTCTTTGCTCTTTATTTCTGCATCTTATGATAAGGCATAGAGAATGATGGGACAAATAGTTGGAGTTATGTTCAATAGTGTACACATTGAAGTTTCACAGATTATGACCTCAAAGTGTTATGTAATTCTTCCAGGAAAAATAGTAAGTGGAAAAACGGAGGCGATGCAGAGATTGGGAGCAGACAAGTCCCAGCAGCTGCAGTAATCTAAAAGCACTTGCAGTTTCTTCAAGCAATTGAGGAACAGATTAGTGTGATAAGAAGAGTGACAACCCTGATGTCCTCCAGCTCAAAGCAAATTGGGGTTGCAATGCAAGGACCCCTTTTTAGAGTCACATGCAGTAAATTCCTAAGTGTATTTTTTAGGACATTTTTTGTAGTGGTAGGAGATGAATGACTCTTTGGGACTTGAAGTAACTTCATTCTCTTCCTGAGACCACTTTGATCCTCATCCAATCACTGACCAAGACCAAACTTGGCACATATAGACCCCATGACCCACGCTACATCCTGGTGTAGTTTGGAGGAGGATGGACCATGGATGACAGGACTTATCTGATAAACATCTGATAAGGAACAACCCAGGCACACAATGCCTTTCTCAAATCACCCAGGCACCGCCGGGTCCCCAAGCTAGTGATTTAATATAAAATCTTAGATGATGTTTGGAAGGGGAAATAGATGGTCCCCAAGAGAGGGTTATTACATTGCACACATCCCTTGGCCACTTTAAAATGACAATTAAGTCACAATGTACAGACATTCCAATGATTATTTGGAATAAAAAGAGTTTGGACACTGGACTTTAGTCACTGACTGTATGTGAACTCCCACTGTGAAATAAAGAGACCAGACACAGAAAATGGATAGAAAGGGTTATTTCCTGACCTATTTATTTATAACTTCTGGAATCACATGTGAATGAAAACGCCATTATAAAGACTTAACTCATTAACTCTTGTGTTATTAGCCACCTAGTCAGAACTGTCCTTGGACAGGGTGTCACTCCCTCTGACCACCTCCCAGGACATATGAGCACCATAAGTCCAGAAGGCCAAACCGATTTATTTGGTGATCATCACTGGAAAGCCATCCTGAGGGCACTCCCTCCCAAGGGCACTCCCTCCCAAACGTCATAGTATTTCAAGAGAGAAAACTTTCATTCCAGCCCTAAATGCAGCCCCTTAATGTAGCCCCCATTCATGAAAACATATAAGAACTGTTATGGGAGTCAAGTCTTCACTCCCAAAATGGTGGTGCCACAGTGCCGACTAGGAGAATCTCACCTCTTCAATGTCATCAAAAGGGTGGGTTTCTGCTTAGCCATTTTTTCTCACCAGGCTGGTGAACAAGCACTTTATCCCCTCTTTTAAGTCATGAACAAATAACACATTTCCCTCTTCCAAGAGTTGTACTCCATTGGCCTATACAACACTGGGAAATTAAATACAATTTGTGTGTGGAGAATCACCAGCCCCCCAGTTTGCCCCATGGCAAATTTCAGCTCCCAATTGAACTTCAGTTTGGCCTTACAATCCCATCACCACGTCAAACATGGCAGCAGTTCCAAACCAGGCAATCTTTATTCCAGGTCATCAATGTCTGATGTAACTGAAATCCCCCAGGGCTTGCAAAATCATTGCTTTTCCCTTTAATAGGCCTAGATCATTGCCACCAAGATGAGGGTTAACGAAAGAACAAAATAGGAACAGAGCAGGAGGATGGGGTTCATTTAACAGCAAAATATGGCCATTTTGTTCAAGGCGAATGACTTTAGATGTGGCGGAGGCCCATTGCCCTCCCCATTCAATGCCTGTAGCATAGCTGAATGGGCTATGTAAAGTGTACAGATACTCCTTCTGCCCAGCCTCTATAGGAGTTAAACCTGATCTCTCTCCTGCCCCCCCCCCCCCCCCCCAAATCAACTGGAACAGGTAAACTATTTAAATGAACAGGATTATGTAATATTCAAATATATGTTTTGATTTAAATAATTAGCCAGCACATGTTAATTGCAAATGACGAGTGCTAAGTAGCCTTCTTGCTCACATTTCACATCTGTCTGCCAGATGTACAATTTAATAGTCGAAGCAAACTAGAACGTGCTAAGCTGCCTTCTTTTAACAATGTTTTGACGGTTTAAGGTAACTATTAGAAAAACAAACAAGAGAAACCTAAGGGAAATGCTAATTGCCAATGGATAGCAGTCATGCTGCTTGATTTCTATTTATAAGAAATGTTTAGAGGGGACTGCTCAGAGGAGTAATGTGTTTTTCAGAAGGAAATCCCAAACATGTTGTGTCTAGTCAAATCGTATGAACAGAGGAATTGATAAATTGGGAAGTTCCATTTTCTCTTGTAGGAAAGGAAATATATTGTCATTTCTTTTTACTTTATTAATGAAGAATTTGAAATTTGTTGCCACATTTCTATAAAAAAAATAAAGAGACAAAAAAAAATCAGCCATCTGCATTGGCTATTTTCTACTACTTGGCATTGTTAACTGTACATCACATCGTCTATGACTTATGCTGACCTCTAAGAACAAGAAACCTACAAGGCAAGCTGTTACTAACACCCACTGAGATTTTGCAATCTCAGTGCCATGGCTTCCATGATACAGTTTATCTACCTGCAATATGGCCTTCCTTTTTCCCTGTTACCTACCACATTGATGGGCATTATTTTCTTTTCCAGTGAATCATGTTGTTTCATGAGAAGTCCAAAGTCCAATAGTTGTATTATTCATTTTGACTTCTAGGGAAAAAATCAGGCATGGCTTACTGTAAAAGTAAAGGTTGGGTGGTGGTGGTGCTCAACTCTATTTCTAAGCCATTGTCCATAGACACCTCCCAGGTCATGTAGCCAGGATGACTGCATGGAGTGTTGTTACCTTCCCACCAAGGCATTACCTATTGATCTCCCATTTGCATGTTTTCAAACTACTAGGTTGGCAAAGGCTGGGCCTAATAGCAGGAGCTCACCCCGCTCCCAGGATTTGAACAGCCAAACTTTCAATCATCTAGTTCTGCAGCTCAGCCATTTAACCTGCCGTGCCACCAGGGGGTCCATGGGTTATTGTAGGGCCCATTTATTTGTTTTTGAGTCATCATCATAGGTGATCCTTCATTGCCAAGTATGATTTTCTTCCAAGGATAGAGTCTTGGTAGTGGGTCTGCAAGTGACTGTAGAGACCTATTCTGGACACATATGGACTTTCCCAATGAGGACATATATTTCCAGATTGATGGTAGTTACGACAAGGGTTTGCTTGATGTACCTTCTTCTCCTTCTATTTGTGCCTCTTCAAAATCCCTAGCACTGTTGGCAACAGCACATCTTCAGTTAGAATGCTCGACTGCCACAGCTTTCCAGTTCTTGGTGTTTATGCCACATTTTTTAGGTTTGCTTTTTATCCATCTTTAAAGTTCTTTTGTGGTCCACCAATGCTCTGTTTTCCATCTTGAACTGAGAGTAAAGTAGCTGTTTTGGGAGATGGTGATCAGGCATTCGGAAAGTGTGGCCGGGCCAGCAAAGTTGATGGAGAAACATTATCACATGTATAGGGATAACAGAAATAAGCCCAGATTCATTCCTCCTGGGTATGCTCTGACTATTCTGCCCACAACCCTGTCCAAATGTTACCCTTGTTTTCTTTGGCACAAACTTTGTTTCTTCTTATCTATGGTATATTGGAGACAAATTACTGCTTTACTCTAATTTCTGTAGATGGCCTGAGGTTCTATTCGGAAATCCTAAAATTGTAAATTCATATGTATGTATGTCAGTCCATCCTAGCCCCTTCCCCAAGTGAATACAGTATAAATTCACATGAATTGACTTAATCCTCAAAACATGTGGGAAAGATGGATGGGGTAAAAAAGAGATACATCATTCTAATTCTTTATTTTCCCCCTCACTTCAAGGTCTTACGGCTTCCCTTCTCCTGGTCAGAAAGCTGCAGCCAAGATTTTTTACAATATCTAAGTGTTATAAATTCTCCCCTTGCTGAGGTCATTGTGTAATCACATAGCATAAATCCCTTGCACCTTTTTGTATAAGCTTGTGGAAATTACTGAGTCAGTGGGATGGCAGTTTTACGTTTTGACTCATTTTTGACTCATTTTTGTTGTAGTTTCTTTTATAAATGCTGATATGTTGTTATAAAAGTGATTTAAGAAAATTGGATAAATATAATGAGAGATAAAAAAGGAGTTCACATTTACAAATAAAATAGGAAGAAGTAAAAGTGAAGGCAAAGTGCTGGCCCAATAATGAAGCTATTTTGATCATGTCTACAGGGGAGGTAATATTTTGAAGGACTGCTCTTCATGAGACTGGAAAATAATTTTAACAAGAGCGTCCCTCCTACTTGAATTGATCTTTCTATCACTTGCTGCTCATTTGCTATAGATAAATTCACACACAAAGCTAAGCAAAAGCACCTGGTATAGATTATTTCCTGACTGTTGAATCTTTCCTTCTTGACAAAAGGTGCTAAACAAACTGGCAAACATCATTTGCTTGAGTAGTTTCTTCACAGAGGAATAGAAAGGGTATTCACTGAAGGAAATCGATCTCAAATGGAAAATATTAAAATCTGAAACACATACAAGCAGGGGCAGTCTAAGGTAATTTTAAATGGTAAGCAAACATTATTTTGGTGCCCCCAAAAAAACATTATTTTGCCCCCCCCCATGTAAAACAAATATACAATTATAATATCACAATACCATTAGTAGTATTATATTGTATCAATGTATATACAATATATTATACCATACTCATACTATATTATATCATAATTATATTATACTACATTACAATTTAACTATATTATAATATATTGACATTATAATAGAATGTTATATTCTATTATATTATTATTATAAAATTATAAATAAAATTATTTATTTAAATAAAATTATCTTCTACTAAATATTTTCATTACTCCTATAAAACACAAATAACCCAAAATAAAGTAAAATAAAATATTATATATTGCTATTTTGTACAATACTACTATACTGCAATATTGTTTGTAATATTACATATAATATAAAATATATCCTTATTCTATTGTTATATTGTATTTGTATTATATTGTATGACAATATTAAGCAGAACTGTATAATAATCAACAAGAAATGCAATGTAAATGCATCAAAATCAGAATATATTACCTACCACCCGTCTCATAATTCATAGGAGTCTCCCATAAGTCCAAAATTAGGATCCCAATGTAAATGTAAATAGAAAAACAGCCAAAATGTTCAAATGAGGTCGAATACAGGCAGCGCAGCCTGGGCAAACTTGGGCCCTCCCATCCCTCTAGGTGTTTTGGACTCCAACTCCCACAACTCCTCATAGCCTCAGGCCCCTCAGGTCTAGACAGAAATAGAGCCGAAGAAAGGAAGGAGGGAGAGAAGAGGTCACAGAGGAGGAGGAGGAAAGCCCTTCATTCATTCCTTCACTGATTCTTTTCTCCTTCTCCGCAAACGCCCGCGCGGCGGAGACAAAGGGAGAGGGGAAGCACTCCCTGCCTGCCCGATAGGGAGTGCTTTGCTTACAGGCTTCTGCGCAAGGGAGCTACTGGGCATGCACGGAGGTTTTCACGCATGTGCAGTTGCTCCTGCGCTCAACTTCAGCTCTGGAGCAACTGCGCCTGTGCAAAAACCTCCACGCATGCCCAGTAGCGGCGTTGGAGTGCACAAGGCCGGGGCCCAAAAGCAGGCAGCTGCGGCACTGCCTGAGGAACATCAGCAGGGCCAGGATGGCGCCCCATGCAGCCAGGATGGCGCCCCCTTCCCAGATGGCGCCCTATGTGGCCGCTTACTTGGCCTACCTGTAGGACCGCTCCTGCATACAAGGAAGGTAGAGCACATCCAGAATTGGAGCACCCATGAGTCCATATAAACACATTAGACCACCTCTATGACTGCATTATTTTTGTGTAAAGAAGTTAAAAATATCATAAATTAAGCAATAAGAAATACCAGGTCAACCAATCTCAAACACTGGGTTAAAAGCTTTCAGAAGAGACTGTGGATTATTCATTTTTAAAATCCATCCATATGGAAGACAAGACAGTCTAATGCCAACTTTGAACAGAACACTAGAAGACTGGATAGAACCCAGGGCCATAGCCAGAGGGGCGGGGGTGCCATTAAGGGTTCTACCCCACCCCCCCCCCAAACCTGGTATACTCATGAATTTTAACTGGTTAACCAATTTATGTGTAAAGCAGGTTTCTTTTTGAACCTGACACATTTCAGGTTCACCAATCACCAATGTTTGCTATTACACATACAAATATCTCCATTCTGAAGAGGCAGCTCTGGCTCATTGAACAAGGGATCCTTTCAACTATGCAATTATAGCTATATTGGGCTATCTATACTGGCAGTGACCACATACTCTGAGTTCACCCAGACATTGCTCTTTGGCATCGAGAAGATGTCTAGAGACTTTCAGTCCCTAGTGCATGCTAAAATGAGTTAACCCAATACTATCATCTATATATATATATTTCTTCACGTCGTGCAACGGGAGATATAGACAAAGAAACTATAAGCCTCAGAAACACCAAACTCGACAGCCCCATTAGCCATATCACTAGGTACAACCAGAGCCAAAAAAATCACCCCTAGGAACCTCGCAACACCCCAAACACCAGCCCCAAAACGGGCAACGGAATTCCCATCCCGGCCTCTACGCTGCCAGCACAAACGTTTAGAACGTTCATGCATGCCAGCCAGAGCGCCCGGCCCCATCCCAAACACTCCGCCACCTTCCGCATATCGCGGACAACGCGATGAGGCCCGATCCCATATAATTCCCCACAAAACGTCCCCAAAACAACACCCCCGCCCCTTCCTACGTCCCCAAAACCCCCTTCCAAAAACCCCTAAACAACAAATCAACAACATACCCTCCCCGTTCCAAAGCACATGGCGGCCAAAGCGAGCCTGCCCGACGCGGCGCCCTGGGAGCCAGGGAAGGAGGGGGTGGGCTAAGGAAGGGGAAGCAGGCGCCTCCTTTCCCCTTCCTTAGACCCGCCTCCTCCGTCCCGGCTCCGCGGCGCCGCCCAGATCGCGATCCGCAGCGCCCTGGGACCCAGGGACGGAGGGGGGCTAGGAAGGGAGAAGCAGGCGCCTGCTTCCCCTTCCTTAGGCCCACCCCTCCGTCCCGGCTCCCGCGCCGCCCAAATCGCGATCCGCAGCGCCCTGGGAGCCAGGGACGGAGGGGGGTGGGCCTAGGAAGGGAGAAGCAGGCACCTGCTTCCCCCTTCCTTAGGCCCACCCCTCCGTCCCGGCTCCAGCGCCGCCCAAATCGCGATCTGCGGTGCCCTGGGAGCCAGGGACGGAGGGGTGGGCCTAAGGAAGGGAGAAGCAGGCACCTGCTTCCCCCTTCGTTAGGCCCACCCCTCCGTCCCGGCTCCCGCAGCGCCGCCAGATCGCGATCCGCGGCGCCCTGGGAGCCAGGGACGGAGGGGGTGGGCCCTAGGAAGGGAGAAGCAGGCGCCTGCTTCCCCTTCCTTAGGCCCGCCCCCTCCGACCCGGCTCCCGTGGCGCCGCCCAAATTGCGAGCGGTGGTGCCCTGGGAGCCTGGGTCGGAGGGGGTGGGCCTAAGGAAGGGGGAAGCCGGTGCCTGCTTCCCCCTTCCTTAGGCCCACCCCCCTCCGTCCCGGCTCCGCGGCGCCGCCCAGATCGCGATCCGCGGCGCCCTGGGAGCTAGGGACGGAGGGGGTGGGCCTAAGGAAGGGAGAAGCAGGCGCCAGCGTCCCCCTTCCTTAGGCCCACCCCTCTCCGTCCCGGCTCCCGCAGCGTCGCCCAGATTGCGATCCGCAGCGCCCTGGGAGCCAGGGACGGAGGGGGGTGGGCCTAAGGAAGGGAGAAGCAGGCGCCTGCTTCCCCCTTCCTTAGGCCCACCCCCTCCGTCCCGCTCCCGCGGCGCCACCCAGATCGCGATCCGCGGCGCCCTGGGAGCCAGGGACGGAGGGGTAAGCCTAAGGAAGGGGGAAGAAGGCACCTACTTCCCCCTTCCTTAGGCCCGCCTCCTCCGCAGCGGTGGCACCGGCGGAAGAAGGTGCCCAGCGCCATCCTCTCCTCCTCCTCCATCCCTCGCCAGCCGCCGCCTACTGAGAGGCCGCTGCCGCTCTCCCCACACGCCCCTTTGGATGATTTGGGGCTGCCGGTGCTCCCTGGTCAGCCACTTCACCCCCCCCCCTAAATCTTTCCTTCACCCCAGTCCCCTTCCAAAGGCCTGGCCAAACCTGGGCCTAACAAGGGTTTTTGGACTTCAACTCCCACAGGCCCACGTTTCCCCAGTTTTAGGAGTTCAAGTGAAAAACCCCTGAAAGGCCCAAGTTTGCCCAAGCGAAACTTGAGCCTCTTAGGGGTTTTGGACTTCAACTCCCACAATTCCTCACAAACCCAACCCCTTCCAAAGGCCCCTTCAACTCCCACAGGCCAAAGTTTCCCAGTTGTGAAGTCCAAAAACCCCTGTGAGGCCTGTGGAAGGGGCCTGGGGCTGTGAGGAAATGTGGGAGTTCAGGTCTACAATCCCAAAAAGGCCCAAGTTTGCCCAGGCCTTTGGAAGAAGATGAGGTCAGGGGAAAGTAAAAGGTAGAAGGCATGAAGGATGGAAGAAAGCAAGGAAGGACGGGAGGAAAAAGGATAGAAGGATGGATGGATGGAAGGAAAGAAGACTATGCCACAGCATCTCCTAAATAGTGCACAGCAATGCGTGCCGGGTACAGCTAGTGTGTTATAAAAAGCTCTGGAGCAGTCCCACATTTTGGTATTTGTGGACAGTTGGGCTGGTTCTGATTCACACAGGCCAGTGCTGCTATCCTGATTATCCTCATAATCTAAAGTATGGTAAATAGGAAATGACCAATCTCAATAAAATAGTGAAGAGTAGAGCCATCACATTGGCCAAAAAAAAAAACTCATCTCCATAGTTAAAGCAATGGTATTCCCCATAGTAATTTATGTGAGAACTGGACCATAAGAAGAGCTGAGTGAAGGAAGATAGACACTTTTGAACTGTGGTGTTGGAGGAAAATTCTGAGAGTGCCATGGACCACAAGAAGATCAAGCCAATCCATACTCCAGAAAATAATGCCCAGCTACTCACTGGAGAGGATATTACAGGCAAAGATGAGGTACTTTGGCCACATATTGAGAAGACAGGAAAGACAATGATGCTGGGAAAAATGGAAGGGGAAAGGAAGAGGGGCCAAACAAGAGCTAGATGGATGAATGGTATTCTTGAAGTGACTGGCTTGACCTTGAAGGAGCTGGGGGTGGTGACAACTGAAAAGGTGCTCTGGTGTAGGCTGGTCCATGAGGTCCCGAAGAGTTGGAAACGACTGAATGAATAAACATCCAGTGTCATTTTTTACTTTTTCTTTCTTCCTTTCTCTTTTAACATCTTTTACTTTCAAGTTGTTAACGTTTCTTAATTTCTTTATTTCTTAGTGTGTATTTGTTAAATATTGTTATTATCTTGCTATCGCAATAAAGATTATATTTTTTAAAAGAGTGTCAATTTTTTTTCATCATACCAGTGGCCATGGAACATAGCATCCCAAAGCCCTAGAAGTGTCTTGGCCATTTCAGAGCACCATAGCAGATGTCAGCAAAGGTGCCTGCATAAATTAGAGGGGGGGGGGGAATACCTCCCCTCCTTTCACCTCTCCTTGATATATATACTATATATATATATATATATATATATAGAGAGAGAGATAGAGAGAGAGAGAGAGAGAGAGAGAGTCAAAGAGTACAGAATCTCATAATTTATTTATTTAAAATTTTTGTACCCCGACCACATTGCCATTAAAACCACATTCAGCTCGGTCTATAAAGGTGGTCACTCATTTCAGATTGAAATTAATCTCAGCTTATTCTGGGAAAGCCTCATTCCACATCCAAGTCTTCACCCACCTCCTGAAGGACCGCAGGAGGGGGCAGACCTAACATCGCTTCGGAGGAAGTTCCACAGCTGAGGAGCCACAACAGAGAAGGCCCTGTCTCTTGTTCCCACCAGACACGCTTGCGAAGATGGCGGGATCGAGAGCAGGACCTCTCTGGAGGATCTTAATGTCCTTGATGGTTCATAGGGGAGAATTCGTTCGGACAAATAAACTGGGCTGGAACCGTATAGGGTTTTGTAGGTTAAAACCAGCACTTTGAATTGTGCTCGGAAACTAATTGGCATCCAGTGGAGCTGGAGTTGTATGCTCCCTGTACCCCGCTCCTGTTAGTAACCTGGCTGCCAAGCATTGGACTAATTGCAGTTTCTGAGCAGTCTTCAGAGGCAACCCCACGTAGAGGGCATTGCAGTAGTCTATTCGAGATGTAACCAGAGCATGGACCACCGTGGCCAAGTCAGACTTCGGCTGGCGGGCGCAGCTGGCAACAAGCTTTAACTGTGCAAAAGCTCTCCCAGCCACTGCTGAGACCTGGGGCTCAGGCTCAGTGATGAGTATAGGATCACTCCCAAACTGTGAACCTGCGATTTCAGTGGGAGTGTAACCTCGTCAAGAACAGGCTGTAACCCTATGCCCTGTTCGGCCTTGCAACTGACCAGGAGTACCTCTGTCTTGTCTGGATTAAGTTTCATTTTGTTCGCCCTCATCCAGTCCATTACAGTGGCCAAGCACCAGTTCAGGACTTGAACAGCCTCCTTAGTAGCAGGTGGGAAGGAGTGACAGAGTTGGACATCATCTGCGTTCAGATGATACCGCACCCCGAAACTCCAGATGATCTCCCCCAACGGCTTCATAGCATTACTTGCTTAAATATTCAAAAGATTTTTGATGGTATATTAGCCAAGGCTCCTCAACAAACTTTTCAGTCATGGACTAAAATGAAAGATAGTCTTAAGCTTAATAACAGATCTAAAGAGTATGACTGGATTGACAGATCTCAAATTAGAGGGATATAAACAGTGGAATATCCCAGATTGGTATTAGGCACAGATGCTTTTAAAATTGTTGATAAAGCAACTGGGTTTAGAAATGAGAATTATCAAAACACCCCAAGATAAGTTTGCCATAGGATCGCCATAAGTTGGAAATGACTTGCACACAAAACAAGTTTTGAGTTAGTCAATTCATGGCACCAAATTATTCAATTGCTAAAAAGGAAAGAGGGCAGCAATGATTATACAAAAATTACTTTAAGGCAAGTGAATAGACAATAAAACGGAGAGTTCAATATAAGCAACAACAAAGCGATCCACATTGAAGCAAAGCAAGTATGCAACTGCAAAAAATAAAATTTTAAATTGGGAGTCATTAGTAAAAGAATTTAAACTAAAACTATCAATGTCATATTCATCTATAGTGTGAGCAAACCTAGGTGAACACACCTCTGAAAAATTATAGATTTAGCACCTGTAAACAGTGCAGAAAAGTACATCAAAATGATCAGGGGCTGGGAACAATACATTTACAAGGAAAGATGATTACATTTGAAACATTTTTAGAATAGATGGGGGACAGGAAGACTTCTCACCTGTTACTATGACTGAGGTCCCTCCCTACCTGCTGCTATCCCAATCACTGTCATCTCCCTCAGCAGCTGTTACTTGAATTTGTTTAGAGCACCTGAAATGCAAAGAGACATTTAACATCTCATCTATTTTGGACCTAATAGAGCAAGATGTTTGGAAAGCAGTGACAGCAGAGATGGCAAGAGCAAAGTAGGTCAAAGCTTTGTGTTAGGTAATGAGAACAGAGGAATACATGGGGTATTAATTTTAATATTAATTTGCTCATTTAGTAACTGTTTGATTCTGATAGGGGAAATTTGGCAGATGGTCCTCAAGTGTGATTATTTTACACTAACAGAACATCATCCTTGATTAACACCCAGTTTTTGTAATCTTTGGTACAGTCAGTTTGACAGTCAAAACCAATTAGTATTTGGAAGGAGCAGGCTGTTCGTGTTTATATTATGGCACACATAGACTGTCAGCTTCTTCATTATTTAAAGTCTTGATTTGAAGCAAGGAAGAAGTGGGTTTAAAACATAGGATCTAGTGTCTAATCAGCAACACAAATCTTTTCTCATTCAGTTTTCAGAAAGGGAAACTGACTTACATCTGGTTGTATCTGCCAAGCCAATTAAGTGGAAAGGAGTGAGAGGTAATAAATAGCTTTTCTCCAGAAACGTATTCAATATTCTAGGCAATGGAACCAAATTAATGGGCTCTTCATTTCACTACTTCTCATAAAGGTTTGTTCAGACATGTGCGTCCTTCAAATTCTGATCACAATATCAAGTGACCACTTAAACATGTGAAATAGATATCACAGATAATTTACCAGAACTCCCTTATAACTTAAAATGAATTGCAAAATGTAAAATAATTCTTTTACAATCATTGCTATAGTTCAAAGGTCCCAAAAGTAGTTTTTTTACAGTTACAGATACATCTGAGAAGTTACTTCCAGATCACAAATTAGATTAGAGAGCTGACCCAAAATTAACAAAATTAATTTCACCAGGAAGAAATGTTAGGCATTACATTAAGGCAGAAACATTAAAATGCACAGATATAAGATGGATAACATCTGGCTTGGCATAAGTACATGTGGAAGGGATCTTTTGACAGATCACAAGCTGAACATGCGTCAGCAGTGTGATGTGGCAATGCGATTCTAATTTCCTTGCCAAAAAGAGGAATTTGCATGGTGGTGGCAATAGAGTTCAGGTAGCCTTTGGATTCTTCCTGGTAGCCCATTTTTGACAGCGGCATGCCATCATCAGCAACGTATAATACACTACCTCATAGAATTGTGGAATCTCCTTCATTGCAGATTTCTAAACTGAAGCTGGATTGCCATTTCTTGCATGTTGTAATTGCTCATTCCTGCATGGCAGGGGGATAGACTGGGTGGCCCTTGTTGTCTCTTCCACTTGTGTGATTCTGTGGAGGCAAGCCAAAGCACAAAGATAGCTAAGCTGGTTTCTACTGTGTGGGAACTGCCTTTTGCATTTATAGCTTATTAAAATAATTGACTTTTTATTATTTCAAATAATTCCCAGTAAAACCAGAGCCAGTTTAATATTGCCTCCAAGCCCATCAAAGCCACATGCAATAAGTAAAAAGCAAGTCATCCTCTGTTCCATGTCTTGTGCACTTTACTTGGGCTGATTACTTATTAAGTATTCATAGTGAGCTTGGTACTTAAAGTCTGGGAAAGACAACACAGGTTCTCCCGTAATATAATTTCATGATCTAAATGGATAAGAAACAAGCCCAAGAGACATAGAGAAAGACTGAAGTGTGGCAGGTTTTCACATCTTTCCCCCCACTTTCTTAAAAGTTATAGCGATTGAATGACCTGTGATGTGCAGTGCCCTCATCCCCCTGCCATAAAGGTTTTGTAAAATCTTTCTGACTACTCTTAAATGGCATGTCATTTACTTTTATTGAGATACCTTTTTAACCATTTTGGTAGAATGTTTATTTACATGATGTCATACATCCTAGTAAGTAAGTAATTCCATCTTTGTAGGTCTTGCTTGATTTCTCCCCAAATTTTATTGTAATTGTTCTGGAGTTAAACCTGAGATTGTAGTCCCTGGATATTATACTTTCTTATCCATTGCAAACTCTGATATTTGTGTCAGTTTTACTTTTATTTATTTATTTATTCAATTTTATATACCGCTCTTCCCTGCCGGCTCGGGGCGGTTTACAACAATCGGTTAAAAATACATGTAAAACACACAACATGCAGAGATCATAAAATACAATTTACCATTAAAACATTTGTCAAATAGGACATGGTCAGAACCGGAGGGCTTAGTTAAAGGCAAGCTTAAACAGAGTCATTTTACATGCCCTCCGGAAAGGAGCTAGCTCCGTGATGGCGCGGACGTCGTCTGGCAGCGCGTTCCGTAGCGTCAGGGCCACTGCGGAGAAGGCTCGCTGTCTGGTCACAGAGAGATGGCAGGAGCGGATTGATGGAACTGTCAGAAGATTTTGTTCTTCTGAACGTAGTGGTCTCGGGGGAACATATGGGGTGAGACGGTCCCTCAGGTACGCTGGCTCTAGACCATACAAGGCCTTGAAGGTCAATACCAGCACCTTGAACACAATCCGGTGCTCTATTGGCAGCCAGTGCAATTGTTGCAAGATAGGAGTGATATGCTCTCTTGCTGATGCTTCAGCCAGCAATCGAGCGGCAGCATTTTGCACCACTTTTTCCTTGATTTCTTGGCTTTAGTCATTATCTTAATTTTTTGGTATATGTTAAATCTTGCCACTTCTCCATATTCCTATATTGTTTTTAATTTTGGTTCCATGCTGTTCAAGGGGCCATCCAAAACTATCATCAAATTGTCTGCAAATGCTTTGGTCATATAACTTTGGCCTTGTATGTTTGGCCTGTAAGACGGCCCTTTTTAGGCTGGCGTTTGGGTAAACCCGAGCGTGGACATTGTGTCTCCATCTGTGCTGAGAAATGTAATCTGCTGATGTTCTGTCATGTACTGTGTTTTTATCTGATGTTTTATTGTATGTTTTATCGCATGTTTTATTGCTCATTGTGATCCGCCCCGAGCCTGCAGGGAGGAGCGGAATATAAAATTGAATAATAAATAAATAAATAAATATGACTATGCTTAGATTTCTTTACTCATGGATTACCATATTTGCTGCCTCCTCTGCTGCTTTTCTAATACCAACAAAATATATTCTCTCTTTATAGTCATCCTCCAGTGAAAGAAATCATAGAATCATGCTGGAGGACCTAAAACTAGTATCAGTTTCATGGGCATATGGATCATGCCTTACTTAATAGTATTAAAAACTCTAAAATTATAACAGTAAATAAAGAACAACACTCCACCACAGGGAAACTCCAGATGAGAAACAACTAGGGACAGCTAATCACCTCTCAACAAAGGATTCCCCCAGGTAGTAACAAGCCAAACCTAAAAACTGTCAGGCCATCAAATGCTAATCAAGGTGGCCAATTGAAACATTAATTCCTAGCTCCAACAGACAAGAGTTCTTTCTCCCACCCTGGACTTATAAACCCAATTTCCCTAGTTTCCAACAGACCTCACAGCCTCTGAGGATGCCTGCCATAGATGCAGGTGAAACATCAGAAGAGAATGCTTCTAGAACATGGCCATACAGCCAAAAAAAACCCCTATGACAACCAAGCCACTGTTGTAACAGAAAATGCCCTGTATAAGAACTGGGTTTCAAGGGGCTATAAAATCCACACCTCTCCCCTTGATGGACATCCATGCAACTCTTTGGGAGGAAATTGGTATTGTGCCACACCAGGATCCCAAATGTTTAAGGTATGTTTGTTATTGTGTAATTTAAACTCTAGGCTATGAAGTTTACACAAATTCAACCTTTGAACTACTGGTGGATCTCTACAATTTTCTGGGAATGTCTTTTTTCTTCTATATAAATATGTGGAACTCAATTCAACAATATCACTTGTGGGGGCACCTAAATAATTATATTAAGAAAAGCCAGGGCCTAGTAAGCAAATAATGGTAGTTAGTATATTAATAGTTTTTCGTCAGTCATGTATACACTTTTGAATTATTATTATTTTGTAAGTTCATCTCAAACTCAACATTATTTGGAGATGGGGAGGATGACAGTTTTATTTTCAATATAAGGACTATCCAAAGAGAATTTGTAATGAAGGACCCAATCTACAGCATCACAATCATATGGAGATGGAGTTTTTGAATGTGAACTGCCCTAGTACAGCCATTGTCATCTTGTGCAAGTAGCAATATTTTCTCTTGAGAGGAAAAGACTAGAACAGCAGAGTGTTTTTCAAGCTATGTTTGTGATACATTGATAGATCTCAGAAGAGGGGGTGAGGGGCTTTCAAAACACCTGTCTGCCTTCTGTCTAGCTGAAAGAGGTGCTATTATTCACTCTAGCAGTAGTTCAGTAACGATTGCTATACAGGTTGTCTGTACTTGGCTGCACTTATGTCTTGAGGGGGATATGTAACATACTTTACTTTGCATAACTGCATATCAGATATATCAGGAAGGTAAAACTTTTGAGGGGTCTTTTGATACCACACTAAAACTAAAGCAAACAAAAAGTAATCAGAAAATACTTTTATTTCCTAGGTGCAAACTAAGAGGTCCCACTGGCACTGCACTCCCAATAACAATAAATTGAACGGTATCATCATTCTGCCTAATCCATCCCCCTTTATTTGCTTTCCTCTGGACTAACTTGATGTGGCTATAACAAACTTAGTGTGGCTATAAAGAACACATGACAGAATGACTTACAACACATCTACTATGTTATAGAACAATTCTCTAACAATATCCCAGGTGACACTCTGGATTTGTCAGCCCTTGTTAGAAATGTTGGGAACTATGATAGAAATATTGCCCACAATTCTTGACATCCATGGATAGTTGTATCATCTTCTAAACAGATTTCAGTAGTCAAGGACCTTAGTAAATTTAGGTCCAGGACTTCCTAACATTTCTAGAAAACCTGGCAAATGTAGTACCCAGGGAACTGGTGATGATCTGCTTTGCAAAATTATAGTGTTATTATTCTATATGCTATGTTTCTACCCTATGGAATCCTGGGATTCGTAGTCTAGTCAGCCATTTTGGTTTTATTGTGTTTTATTTACATGCCCCTCCCTAAATCACAAGTCCCAGGATCCCAAAGACGGGACCATGACATTTAAAGTACAATAATAAAACTACAATCCTGTAGCTCCTAACTCTTGGGATATTGCAGGAATATTGTTCTAGAGGATTTCCATGGAGGAAACCTCACCAGGAAATATGAATAAAACTGGATTTGCTGATTCCAGATCAGACCCAAAAGTTGCAGATTGTAAGTAAGCCTAGTTCAGCATGGGTTCAATTGAATAGAAAGTATAAATCTGTCTTTTGACCATTCCCTGACCCTTTGCTCTTTTTCTGAACTTCTGCACAATCACTACTTTTATGTGGAAAAAACCTGAGTGTGTTCCCTCAAGATGTAAGATATACTGTGCTTTGGAGATCAAAGAAAAACAAACATCTTATGAATGTTATGAGTCTTCCATTTTACCAGAAATGGACTAGAAATGAGTGTACATATTAGATTTAGATGCCATTCTGAATGAAGATCATTTTCGGAATATATTCCACATTCTAACTAGTCATGTTTATTTTATTTCAGTCATAAGATGAGGTGACTTTCAGTGCATGAAAGTTGGCAGTGCTTTATACATTTCCTCAATCCTTACTTCAAGTATATGCAGATTAGTCTTATTTTGGGTGGGGTTTCCCCCCTGGACTTTTGCATCTCTGGACATGAATAGTCTCAGATGATACTATTTTGTGCCTCTTTCTTGGAGGGTAAACAGTACCACTGAATCCTCTTCTAGCAGAAAGAGGATTTTCCATTATTCAAGCTGGGTGAAATGTCTGTATTTTTTATTTCTATCTCAAGCTGTAGGAAAGCTTGGGCCATCCTTGCTTACAAAGTTTTCTCTGAAATTGCTTGCAGCTTCTTTCTTGGAAGTACAGTGGTGTTTATGCAAAAGCTATAAACCTGGTCTTCTCTATAATCTTCCATCTCCTTGATTAGAAAGTGTGAGGTAGCTGCCTCAGGCAGCAGATTCTGACTGTCATGACTGTATGCATATCGTTTTTTTTTACTAAAAGCAATAGGGAAAATATTAGAGATTTTCTACCCAAATGACTCACCAGAATTGGATTTCAGTGGGCAGATAATTTGTTGCCCCAGATCAGGCAATAAAATGCCTTGAGTCAATTTAGGACCTTATCACATTAGCCTTGAGCTCCATACTAGGATGCTTCCAGGATGGAGCCCAACAGAAGCCATCACATGTTACAAGGCTACTTCCAGTGGAGCTCTGTCCTGACTCCATCCTGACAGCATCCTAGAACAGAGCCCAGAGAGCACAGGGGACTTCCCGTATTCTCATTAGTAGAATGAGGACAATGTGGGGGAAGCTGGGTGGTGACACTTTCCTCTGTGTGATGGTGCAAGTAGCGATGTGGACAATACAGAGTATGGGGGGGTGATGATTTCCTCTATTGCTTAATGGATTCATCACATTGCCTGGCAACTCCCCCCCCCCCCCCCACCAATACTGTCACCCATGTTAGGAACCTCAAGATGATTTTTGTCTTATTTGTCTCAGTTGCAGTGGAGAACATAATTGTGGGTCTAATGGAAGACCTTTCTCTATAATGAATGAGGTTGGGGGGGATGACAACGACGACGATGGACACCATCATTTCCTTTATCACAAAGTGCAAAATATCTTGAGCTACCCAAGATGAAAGACAGATGAGAGATAAAAGCAGCCTATTGAGGGTTGTATGTTATTCTTTTAAAAGGCTTTATGATTGATTATTTTTTAAAAATAAAACACAATCATCAATAAGCATGGGAAGACCTATGGTATGTCCTTTTTTGCCAGTGGTTCTTAATATGTTATTTTCATGTTACTCTTTGATTCTAGCCTAGACATTTGAGATATAGTCTAAATTTGTACAGACCCAGGTTTACTATTAAGCATGAGAACTAGGCTTTTCTTTCATTTTTTATGGTTTGCCTGAGAATATAGAATGTTACAAGTAGAGAAAGTTCAAACGCCATGTGTTACATTTGAGTTTAATATCTTCCTTGATGTTTTTAAGCCTCCAGATGTTGTGAGGTGTTGCTGCATCTTGTATAAGGAAGAAGATTTCCCAGTGGAACCAGTTTCCTCACAGTTTAATGTTTAGCTCAGTAGGGGATGAAGGATGCATTCTACCGAACCTTCAGTTATACAAATTACTATTCATTGGCCTTATAAAGAACTGTGATGTGGCTATAAACCAAGCAGGAGAAGTCAGAGCACTGAGAGTTGAGCAGAACTGTTATTTTGTATCAAAGTTTTCTTTGGGATTATACTGCCTACATTAATATGTCTGAGTCCCTCAACAGGTCGGGGTACAAAAGTTTTTTAAAAGTAAATAAATTATTTCTCCACGTCCTCCATATATGAAGATTTGCAATCAATGTTATTAGTTGGAAAAGAAAATCCTTTCTCTTGTTTTTCTTGTTCTGATTTTTCTTAGTTGTTAAAAATATTTTTAGTTTTCACCTGATTCTTTTTCTAATTATTTATTTTCCAAATACATATTTTTGTTGTGTAAGTGTAATATTGATAAGATGACAAATTTATCTCCATTTGTATTGGTTGTTCACATTGTTGTTGTTGCATTGAAGATGAATGTAGATACAGACGAGGAAGCCTTTTGCCTTTGATGAAGAAACAAACTCAGTCGTCTTTTGCAGAGTTTATAAGATAACACACACACACACACACACACAGAGTCCAAATGTTCTCTTTCAGACACAAGCCTTGTGTAACTCCAAACTCCTTCTCCAGTCCTCAGACTAAGGGCAATGACTCCTAGGGTGAGATATGAATGTCTGTTTTCCCCCTTTGCTAGACTTCGTTTTTGTTTTTACTTTGAATTCTATACTCATTGCTAATATTATTGATGTTAGTTACATCACCAGAGTCTGTCCACTATGACATCACAAGCAGAGATTATAGAGCCATAGCCCAACACTCCAACCACTACACCACGCTGCAAACTTCTGACAGATAATAGATCATCCCGTAAATTTTCTACATTTTTTTCCATTTAAAAAATAGTTTAAAATCAACGAAGTCCAACAGTTAAAACATGATTTTTTCATATGTTTTGGAGAAGTTCCATTTGATTTTTTTTTCATGTCCCTAGGTCTCTACAGAAACCCCAGTTTCTCTCATGCCACAAATCACCATGTATTTAGGTGCAAAAATAGTAACAGAAAGGGCCGACTTAGTGCAACTCCCCACACCATATAGAACAGGGTGAGCATCTCATTATAACCGGATTGTCTGAATTGTCTGAAATTCAGTGAGCTATGATAATTTTAAAGTACCAGTAGCTCCTTAAGAAGTATATTTATTTAGTGGTGATGCATGAATCAGAATATATTAATAATACAACCACTTCTTAAAAATATTTGCCAGGGGTAAAGTTTATTGAAATGAGAACCACTGTGTTGGGTTGCTTCTTCTTTGCAAACCACAGCAATTTCTTTATTTGCAGTCAGTGAATTAAAACCTTAGTTTTGAAGTGTAGGAGCTCATCATAACTGTCCTCAGTATCATCATAGATTCTGAATGTGCCAGAGCAAGGGAAGTCTGTCAGTTTTCCTGGTGCTCTGACACATGACTTCAGTCAGGCAGTCGAATGATACTTGAAAGGTTTCTGATTAAAACACAGCTGCTATATTGTTCTTGTCTGGCTATTATCCGAGAAAGCAGTAGGCTGCCTGCCTCCTCAGTGGGTGGTAGTTATTTCTAAGGAAACTTCAGGTCCTCTTCTATGTTCAACACAGTCTCACAAACATAATGAAAAGGCACCAGGGACCATAAATGTTCCTGGACCACATTTTGGAAATTATTGTTTGCCAGATAAAATTCTTCATCAGCACGTAAATTTTTTTTGCTAGGTAACCATGTGCTTATCATCATAAAACTTTCTGATGTACTCATACTATTTTTGGTAGAGTAAATAGTTCAGAATCAAGTGTCCCATCAGATGTGCAATCATTATCCCAATAGACCTCATTGTGACGCAATTCTCTACTAATTTTCTTCCCAAAGAAAGTAATGATTAATTTTAGGAATTTCCTTCTTGCTGAAAGAAAGTCTTCCAAAACTCTACCAACTCCTGGTTTGAAATTTATTCTGTGTAAAATTCACTTGTGCTTCATATGCACTGAAAATATCATTTTGCATGCAGGAAACAGCATAATTTTTAGATAATAATTTCTTCACATAATAAAATGCTATTTTCTGCACAATCACACTTAAATTTTGTGTAAAATAAGCCCTACAATGCAAAGATAAATATCAATCACAGATTTTTCTAATCACTGTTACTGGAAACTCAAGAAACTTATTTTTGACTGTATTTTTCCCAACTTTCTTTTTTTTAAAAAAAAAAAATGTTGGATGTATCCGAATTTTGGAAGTTTTTCCTGTACTTCTGACTATTGAATCGATTACAACGAGAGTTAGTCAAACAGGAAGTGGATTCGCCATTTCGAAGTCTCCGTCACCATCTTCGAGTAGGGCTCGTATGTCATTTCTGCCCTTTCCAGCTGACTCTCCTCACTGGCTGATGGCTATCTGGTGGCTTCCTTGAAATCACCAGAATTCCACCAGCCAATCAAGGGCATCCAACAAGAGAAGGGCAGGGACATTAGCCTTTAATTTTGAAAAGTGTTGAACTTTTTTTCTGTGAAAATCAGAATTGACTTTAGATCCGAACCACCAGCACCCCCTACATCCGAAACAAGTTTTTAACTATGTTTTGAACAAACAAGCATCGTTGTTATCCATGTAGATGTGCCTGTCTAAGAAAGCTTGTTCAACTAACTTTGTAATCTCTAAGGTGCTTCAGGATCCCGTTGCATACAGATATTCCAGACAAAAAGGGCTATGCCCTTGAATTCTACAAAATTCATACAAAACTGCAAACCCCATAATTTTGTAGGATATGCATAAGGCAGTTGAAATCTGCTAAATTGTGTAGTGTCAGGTACAGCTGAAAAAATTAAATCATTTTTTCCAGGAGTTTACCCTTTTAGAACTAACTATGATTAGATGTTTTTCTCTTCGTGAAAACTCATGGTCCCTCACACAGAAACTGGTCAATAACCTCAAAGCAATCACTTCCCAAACAAGTTGCCTGCTTTTTAAATGCTAAATTCTACCTAAACCTTTAAAATACAAATTGAAACACAGACACATTTCGATCAGTACTGGATTTATGTAACCTTTCCAAACATTGGCAATCCTCCCCTGTGCTCACACTGATCAGTTATTTTGATCATTTACATATGCAAAGGCATCATTCTTCTCTCGTTCCCTCTTGTGCTTATGAATATGTTATAAGTTAGGGCTAAATGTAATTATGTAAATGGTAGTCATTTGTTTGCTGTACAGATTAATGTTCTGCTTCGTTGGGATCCCAACAGGAAGAGGCATAAGTTTGAGCTCCACAGCTGTGCCTCTGTGTGGTGCTGCCTTTCAGCTAAAATCTAAAAAGAAGGAGAGAAATTGCTCTCGTTTATTTTGATGGATTTTTTTTCCACAGGTGTGATTTACCAGATTGTCACTACATCATAACAATTACAAAAAAAATCACGTTACATTTGGACTTTTATAAAAGGATGCACATTTCCTGATCTTTGTATTGTAACTCCCAGAATCTTCTTACTATCAGATATAGTTAAAAATTATGTGAGATACAGATAAAAGTATCATTCCCTTGCTCTGATTATTTTTCTTCTACGATTTCACCCTTATAAAATGGAGTCCTTTTAATTTTGATTTTAATATTTAAGCTTTTAATTATATTGTTTACAATTGATTTCATCTGGGGCATATACACAAAAAAGCCATCACATAATCATAGTCTTAGGATCCCCTGGTGGCACAGTGGGTTAAACCACTGAGCTGCTAAACTGGTGTTGCTGTTGTGAGAGACACTTAACATTTCTATAGTGATTTTATAATCTCTCAATAGTAACCTCATGTAAGCAGATTTACATGCAGAAGTAGTCAGCCAATTGAGAAATAATGATATATGCATGTTTAAAATGTGATCCACATTGCCTGGATCAATAATGAAAACTAATTTTGCTGTTGAAAATCTGTAAATTTCAAAACTAGTAGTGTGCTCTTCATGGGAATTGATATGCTGACAGCAAGCCAAAATGTTCTAAAAATACCATATATATCCATACAGGTGGGTAAAGATGTAAATCAGTGGAAATCAATTTGGTAAATCACCCTATCCCCTATCTAGTATTCGGTCCACATTCCCGTTTCATATAGCTATTCTAGAAAAATACTTTATTATGACTTTACTGGAATGCTCAAACTGAAGTTAGTTGGAAGCCATGATGAAGTGATCAATATAGTAACAAGGTCAGGACTGTCCCATGTCCTGAGATTTCAGGGCCAAAACCTGAGATCTAGGGACAATCCCTTTTGAAATCACAAGAGTTCGATCTGATAATATCATAAAGGTGATGTTAAAATGGTCAGCTTCTGATGATATCATTAAGTATGACATGTTAAATTCACCCTCCTTCTTTCCAGTTGTGTGCAGGCAATTGTACTGATGTCATAATGAGGTCCCTACAATGACTAGGAACTTGGACATACCTCCATGGGTGGTGCAGTGGCAGTGAAATGACAGTCCAGTGGGTGATGTGATCTCAGCTACACTAGACCATGTGTGCTCCAATGTGGCACCATATTAAGTTTAACTTAAAGAGGTGTGTGTTTTTGTGTGTGTATAACCAGTATTAAACTACAAATAGTTCAATTGGTGCAGTTTATCCAGACCCCTCTTCAGATAAGATATAAGTGCAGAAGGGGAGAGGGTGTTGCCTTTTCTTTAGCCAATTTGTGACTCTTCCAGTGTTTATTTTATTATCTATATTTCATACATTAACTGATTAACTGAGTAAAAATGCATGGGATAATGCTTAAACGACATTATCAGAAAGGCTCGTGGCTTCACCCCACAACAGAGTGAAACCATGGTCTCCCAGTGGGAGATGTGGAGAAGCTGCAGCTCCACAGCCTGCATTGCCCACCTTACCTTCCTCCTCATCTCATGGGGGGAAGTGTCACCACCCAGCTTCCTTCTATTGAAGGGCAGTCAACACGGGAAGGCTCCCATGTTACCATGGCAGCAGCGTGCGCTGCTTCACCCCCCCCTTTTTGGACACAGAGCCTGGCCAAAAGTTCCTTTACACTTTGTGAAGGGCTCTATGCTGAAAAGAGAGGTGAAGCAGTGTATGACGGGCAAATCAGCCTGTCTGATGAGGTCATTAGTCTCATTGATGTTGAAGGGCTGAAAGTGGGCTGTCTATTGCAGTTTGCAATTCATTATCTGTCTGTCTGTCTGTCTGTCTGTCTATTTTATGTAATCTATACACTACCATCCTCTCCATTGGCGCCCCCTTGTTGTGAGGAAGAGGCTTGCATACCTTAATGAAGTTGTGAGCTATGCTGGTGGTGGCATAATGGCCATCGGTAAGGCCTCCCATGCCAGACAGTTCACAAACGAAGGGTCTGACAAAGAGTGTCAAAGGGCAGGATGGGCTTTCTAGCCATTTGGCAACTATCCTAGGAGAAAGAAAACTCTGATTTCAAACCCGGGCAGATGGTACTCGTTTAACCCTGTAAGGTCAACCATCTAAGACAGACCTGGGCAATTGCTGGCCCTCCAGGTGTTTTTGACTTCCAATCCCAGAAATCCTAGCCAGTTTACCAGCTGTTAGGATTTCAGGGATTTGATGTCCAAAACACATGGAGGGCCGGCAATTGTCCAGGTCTGATCTAAAAGAAGGAAACTCGAACCAAACTTACGACCCGAGGACCTCGCTCCCACCGTCCTAAGCTTGCTAGGCCCCGGCAGACGAACCTTTGGTTTAAAGGGCGAGGCCAGTTCTGTGCATGCTGTGCTCCACCAGAAAGGTCCATTGCACAGGCTCGAAGGACACATCCAACCTCTGAATCATCAACGCGCTTGTAGAAAGTGTGGGATGAGTCCTTCCTGAATCTTTGTTCATGAAGAAAAGCCAAGAAAACACTACCATACCTAGAATAAGTCATGGTTATGTATATTCTGTGCCTTCAAGAAATCTGTCAACTTACGGTGATCCCATGAATGTCATAGGATATTGCTAGACAAGGAATACTGAGAGGTAGTCTTGACAGTTCCTTCCACTGAAATAGAGCCTGCCCCATCTGATATTCTTTAGCAATCTTCCATCCAAGTGCTACCCAAAATTGGTCCTGCTTAACATAATATAAACATCCATAAAGGGACTTCCCTTTTGAGAACAGCTCAAGGGCCTGAAATTGCTTTTTCTCACTCCCCAAAGCAAACAAAACACTTCCATAATTGTCTGACTGGTCGCAAAGCACAATTGATGGCTATTGGGTTACATTCGGTTTGCTGGCATAGTGACTTTTATTTAACAGAGTGTGCATTTAGCTTTACCCTATTTTGATTAAGTATGAAAGTCATGTAGAAAAGGGAGGGGAGGGATGCAAAACCAGTATATTGGAAACCGATGAAGCCCTAGTATTCCATGGCAGTCCTGTTGAAGCTAATGGATAACAGACCTTATCATTCTCGTGGATGAGAAACTGCTCAATGCCCCTTGTAAGAATAGCATATAAGGATGTTGCAGAAGGCGAGTAGTAGTTTACAATCAAACAAAAATCATATACAGGTTCAAATTAAAAACAAAGCTGTGTTTATCCTTTTCAATTTGAAAGAAAGTAACAAGGGGGATGTATTTATTAAAAGTGATCCAGCTACTTCATTGATAAATAGCAGAAAAAATAAACATGACATTTAACAAATGCTTCGTAAAGAACTCCACTTAGTAAATACTTTTAATGAATGTAATTAATTTTATGCCAGAAATTATTTTTTAAAATGTCCCAAGCCATTTGAATGCCATTTCATTCCAGTGTAGAAATCATCATTTACTCATCACTCATTTGTTTAATAATACACTGCATATCTGAACGAGACAGGGATATTATTTATAACAGGTACAGGGAATTACCATCATTTTTAATTTAGTTATTTATTAAATAGTTCTTTATCCCACATTTCAAAATAACACACAATTGTTATAGTGTTCATTCATCACTTCATCATCAACAACCCCCTCCCCTAGCTCTTCCAAAAAGACTTTTTGCCTAGAGAAATCTGGGTGGAATACATTAGTAGCTCGATGAATATTTGAGATGGCTGAACTCATGGAGTGCCCTACTGGGTCAATTCAGCTGTCAGCATCACATAGACTAAAAATTATGCTGTCATAGGACACAGGAGAGGCAATGAGAAATAGATCTAGCTATGGCACAGGCAACTATTTGAAGCATAGCTGCCTTTTTATAACATTGCAAAGCTAGATCATAAAAGGAAGAAAGAATAAATGAGTCTAGTAACTAGTATATTTCATAGCAACTTTCCAAGAATTTCTTTCACTGGCTCATAGCAGGGTCTGCATGCATGGCATAGAGACAATAAAAGGAAACACACAATTAAATATAATATAAAATATTGATCTAATACTCAAGCTATGTAACGGACAATAGCAAAAGACCAGGATATATGCCAAATATCTGCAGGAAAGGGGATTGCTATGCCAGCAATCAGAGAAGTAGATATTCACAGATGCATATTTCAATACATAATGAACCAACTAGATAGTGGGAGTGTGAACACTCTTGGAAGTCTCACTGTCCAATAGGGCTGTTTGATTTTTTTTAAAAAAACATTTCAAAACTTGTTTCAGATGTAGTCATAGATTGCATTTTGGATTATTTAGACTTCCGAAAAAATTCCGATAAATTTCAAAATTGATTCGGAAGTCCCCACCGCCCTAAAATGCAAGAGATCCCAGTTTAAGCTGATATCTGGAACCACCCTTAGTTACAACAGTAGCATGGGAGAGAGAAAAAAATCTCCTGGAAAGTGCTTTAAAAATACATTTTCACCCACAACAATCTAATCTCAGGTTGTATTGTTTCAGGGTAGAAACTAGAAATTTAGGTGGAATAGATTTCCCACCCCACTCTCATCAATGCACAGCATTTAGATTTCCCGGTTTAGTCCTGGCAACCAAATAATGATATGGCCATCAGAAATATTTCAGAACTGGGGAAAAAGAGCATAAAGAGGATCTGAAAATGAAAATGCTGCTAAAACACAGTGAATTTTTCGGCTTAGCTTCCCTCACCCCCTAAAGAGATGTCACTAGTAAAATGTTTCAGTGGCCCTGTTCCAGCTTTAGTGCCCTCATCACACAAACACATCAATACTGGCTTCTGCTTTTAAAATATCAGGCAATGCAGATTAGAGAGTATAAGGCCAAACCTCAGCACATGATACATAAAGGTTGCCTGGATAACACAAAGCCAAAGTTCTACAGACTATGTTGCCAACCAATATACTGCAGCTGTGGTTTGGATAGCGGCATTTCCTTTAGCTCCCTCATGTCTTTGTTTGTTCCATTGAGAGCATCAATTTGTTTCAATCAACAGCTCTTTTGGACCCATCAAAACCCATATCCTATTGTCTCAGAAGTCCAGATGTAGCCATAGGTACCTGTCATCACAGCCAATTGTATACGAGTGCAGCTGATAGCAACTGGCAACAAAAGAGACGAGACACAAAGTATTGGGTTCAAATTGAGCAACTTTTATTTAAAGTTACCTATTTAATTTTCCTTAAGTCTAACTCAGAAGGTGTCAGGAATCAAGGTGTATTCTAGCCGGGGTATCATGCCCCCTCGGCTAACGATATCGATTTCGGGCGAAACACCTGGATTCCCTGATTATCCAACCAGGGCAACCCCTTTTAGGGAAATGAATGAGAGGTCTGTACTCGAGATCTTGAGATCAGCCTCTTTCATTCCAGGGCCATTACACTTTGTTAACCCCTCAACTTGAACTTTGAGGTGAATGTTAACTTAATGGCCCTCACCCCTGAAGGAGGTGCCTTAGGTGCACACCGACAATGGGCTTTCCCTAGCTATTTTCCGCTAAGCCTATTTAATACATACCGCTCCCCTTACTAGCCCCTACGCCGTAGAGGGGTAGGCAAAAAACTCCCTCCACAGTTAAGGTGGCAGGGGAGAAAATTCCTCACCCGATCCTCTTAGTTAAAGAGCGATCAAAAATCTTTACTGCTACAGGGCGGGAGTGGTGGGTCAACCGTCTCCTCCGGCTGCTGAGCTCCGACTGAGCTCTTCAGGGGACTGGCCTTCCTAAAGGGAGGCCACGCCCCCTGCCTCCCAGAGGTTCTAAGAACCTCCTCTTTCTCTCGTGGGAGGGGGCAAACTCCTCTCCCTTTAGCCTTTGGCTAAGAGGGAAATCCACTTGCCCTCCAACCCCTGAACAAAAGAGACGAGACACAAAGTATTGGGTTCAAATTGAGCAACTTTTATTTAAAGTTACCTATTTAATTTTCCTTAAGTCTAACTCAGAAGGTGTCAGGAATCAAGGTGTATTCTAGCCGGGGTATCATGCCCCCTCGGCTAACGATATCGATTTCGGGCAAAACACCTGGATTCCCTGATTATCCAACCAGGGCAACCCCTTTTAGGGAAATGAATGAGAGGTCTGTACTCGAGATCTTGAGATCAGCCTCTTTCATTCCAGGGCCATTACACTTTGTTAACCCCTCAACTTGAACTTTGAGGTGAATGTTAACTTAATGGCCCTCACCCCTGAAGGAGGTGCCTTAGGTGCACACCGACAATGGGCTTTCCCTAGCTATTTTCCGCCACCGATGGGGACAGGTGTCCACCTAGTCCCCATCCCCCACCGAGAGTCCTAACACCCCCTATCCTGTTAGACGAACGGAACGTTGCCCAATTCCGATATTACAATCCAACCGCTCAGCAAACAAAGCATTGTCGCGAGCCCTGGATAAAGGAGGTAGTGTGCTACCCCCCGTACTGTTGAGCGCATGGCCCCTTCCTTGTTCCCCACTTTATGAGGACTCTCACATCTCCACACACCGAACCACCAACAAGATGGCATATTGGTGGACCGGACGATGTGTATGCAGGGCCATGCCAGCCACCCAGTATGAGTTTGCTCGGGCCTGTAAGACGCTTTGCCCGTCCGCAAGCCAAAGCCGTTCCCCCTGATGTGGAACTCCGCCAGTCTCAGCTAAGAGTCTCAAACCAACAGGGGGTAAGGACCGTGCCTGCAAGTTTGCTGTAGACAACGTCTACCACTCCATTCCAAAAGGCAATGGAGTCCAGGCCCAAATGTTGGCCAAAATGAAATGTAGGACCCCTTCACGGCTGGTCACTACCATCAGACAGGCCCGACTCACCCACATGGCCCTTTTTAAGCCATCCTCACGCTTTCCCTTCGACTGGGCTGTGGGTCGATGGCCGACCACGGATTGTGACCTCGGGCACTGCCTGCCAATTTCTGAAACAGAGTAACCCCAATAGGGGCCAGAGTCAGCACATGCAAATGGGACTCCCTTGAGCTCTCCTTTCCGCCAAATGGCCATTACTGTAAAAGCAGCGAAGGTGGTTACCTAAATGTCAGCCCAGGGACTGACCCCTCAATAGCTGGTACTAACTGTGTGAGCATCCATTGTATGTAATGGACGCATCAGCCAACGCTGAAATAAAGTTTTTCAAACTCCCAGCCTATTATAAGGCTGAAATGGAATGTTCAAAATAATATTCCTCTCAAATTTTAAAGAAACTCGCTTTCGAACTCCAAAGCCATTCCCAAGGCTGAGAGGGTGTAACTCTAACTCCTAATCTTCTTCTTCTTAAAAAAAAGCGCTTTCAAACCCCCCAGCCGATTAAGAAATCTGTGAGGGTGTAGCTCGACTGCTAACCTTCTTCTAGAAAAAACCGCGCTTCTCAATCTCTCAAGCCCAGTAATGCTGAGAGGGTGTAACTCAAATGATTAAACTTCTTTAACTTTAAGGGAAACACGGTTTTCAAACTCTCAAGCCTTATGTAAGGCTGAGAGGGTGTCATTTTAAAACAATCTTTTTGTGCTATAAAGAAAACGCGCTTCTCCCTCTCTCCAGCCATTCATACTGCCAAGAAGATGTACTCACTGACTACACTTATAATGTAAGGAAAGGTGCACTCAAACCTTCCAGCCAATTAAGGCCGAGTGGATGCAACCCAACAGCCAACCTTCATCTGTTTTTCATGAAAAACTCGCCATTTGAACTCCCCACCGGGTAAGGCTGGAGGGACTCAACGACAAACTTCTTCTGTTTCACAGAAGACCGACTTGCAAACTCTCCAGCCCTTGTTGAGGCTGAGATGTTATGCTCAACGACTAATCCCTTGTTTGTTTGCCCTACTCAAATTCTCCCGCCATTGAAAGGGCTGGGAAGGTGTGACTCCGATGATTAATCTTTATCTGTCTTTAAGAAACCCCTTATTTATATATATATATATTTATTATTATTATTATTTATTTATTCATTTATATATAACCCCCCCCCATCTTTAGGGCCAAGGGGGGGGTATGCTCTAACCATTAATCTTTTTATGTTTTAAGGGAAAAAATGGGGGGGGACTCATTTAAACTCCGCAGCCATTTTTAGGCTGAGAGGGTGTAACTCAAACTATCAATAGCCTTATATATATATATATATATATATATATATATATAATTTATTTATAGAAAACATGTTTGTAAATTCCCTCGCCGTTATGATGCTGAGAAGGTGAAACTCCACTAACTAATCTTCTTATAAACTAAGAAAAACACGCTTTTCTAACTCTCCAGCCTTTTATACGGCTGAGAGGGTGTGACCTAACAACCAATCTTGTTATGTTTAAAGAAAAAACGGGCTTCCCAAACTCCTGAGCCTTTTATAAGGCTGAGAGGGTGTAAATCAACAACTAATCGTCTTATAATTTTAGAAAGCGCTTCTCAAACTCCCAAGCCCATTATAAGCTGAGAGGGTGTATCTCAAATGACTAAACTTGTAAGCCTTACCGACAAAATACGCTTTTACGCTCCCCAGCCATTTACAATATTGAAAGGGTGTGACTCAAACAACTAATCTTCTTCTGTTTTAAAAGAGAATGCGCTTTCAAACTCCCAAGGCCTGTATAAAGCTGAGGGACTGAACTCAAACAACCAATCTTCTTATGTTTCAATGAAAACGCACTTTATAAAACTCCCCAACCTTTAATAAGGCCAAGAGGGTGAAACTGATATGACTAATCTTCCTGCATTTTAAGAAAAGCCCCATTTCGAAACCTTCAGCCGTTTGTAAGGCTGAGAGGATGTGACTCAAATGACCATTATTCTTTTTGTCTTGTAAGGAAAACCGCTTTCAAACTCTCTAGGCATTTATAATGCTGACCGGGTGTCACCTTCATAACCAATCTTTTTGGTTTAAAAGAAAAAGCGCTTTCGAACCCGGCAGCCGTTCATAAGGCTGAGAGGGAGTGACTTCAATAACTGGTCCTTTTTGCATAAAAGGAAACACGCTTTTATATCCTCCCGCCGTTTATAAGGTCGAGAAAGTGTGCCCACGTAGGCCTGGCGGTAAGGTCTTCTTAAGAAAAGGTTAAGCGTTTAACTCTCCCGCCATAAATAAGGCTGAGAGAGCCTGTCTCCCTTGGAGACCACTGTATTTTAGCTCCGTTAATTAAGAAATACGTTGGTTGAAACTAATAACCAATAGCCAATGCAGCCAAGCATAGGTCCGCAGTAAGCTATACCAAAATCATGAGCTCTCTTTTATGTCAAAATGAAAATGACCCAGGTAAATGACCAATACCTTGGTTAAAATTGTTAACTCACTAGTAAGGTTGACAACATAGGTCAACATTAAGCCATACCAAGGGTCAAGAGCTCGTACATAAAGTTGAAATTCGAAATTCAAGTTACACTTCAAAAGACCCAGGTAAAAGGACAAATATATTGCTTAAAATCAATAACCCAATTACCAATGCTACCAGACCCGTGCAGGTCAATGGTAATCTACACCAATGGTCAGGGGCTCCCTCAAATTAATTGTAAAGGAACAATTACATGGTTTAAAATCAGTAACTATATTGCTAACGTTAACTAACGATAGATGGTGAGCCGTACCAGTGGTCAGAAGGTCACTCCTCAAGTTCGAAATTTAAAATACCCCAGGTGAGACTGTAACTCAAATCTAGTGTCAACGGACATAGGCCAACCGTAGGTTATGCCAAGGGTCGGGAGCTCACTCAAGCTGAAATTTAAAACTAACCCAGGGAATTAAATACATCACTTGAAATTGTAACTCAATTGCCAATGTTGACAATATAAGTCAACAGTAAGCCATACCAAGGGTCAGGAGCTCCCTTGCCCAGTTGGAATTTAAAATGACCTAGGTGAAAAATTAACTCAATTGCTAGTGTTGACGGGCATAGGTCAACAAAGCTATACCAAGGGTCGGGATCTTACTCCCGTTGAAATTTAAACATGACCCGGTGAAAGAATAAATATATTGCTCGCAATTCTAACTCAAGTGCAACTGTTGACCAGATAGGTAAACGGTAAGCCATGCCAAGGGTCGGGAGGTCACTTCCTCAAATTGAAATTTAAAATGACCCAGGTGAAAAGTAACTCGATTGCTAGTGTTGACGGGCATAGGTCAACAAAGCTATAGCAATGGTCGGGGTTTCACTCCAATTAATTAACTTACTTTAAAAAAAATTATTGTGATTGTTATCCATTTATCTGTTTTTATTTTCATTTTATTTTTATAAAAGACCCGATAAAAGAATAAATACATTGCTTGAAATTATACTCAATTGCTAATGTTGACAAAATTAGGTCAACAGCAAGCCATAACAAGGGGTTGTGAGCTTACTCACATTTAACCTTGCAAATAACCCCGGCGAAATAATAACCACACTGCTTGAAATTAGCAATTTAATTGCTAATGTTGTTGGGCAAGGGTCAACAGTATGCCATATCAAGGATCGGAAGCTCACTCTTCCAATCAAATTAAAATGACCCAGGTGAAATAAAAATTGCATTGCTTGCAGCCAGTCACCCGTTTGCTAATGTTGCCAGACATAGGCCACCAGTAAGCAATACCCAGGGTCAGGAGCTTATCAAAATGAAAATTAAAAGGAACCGGGTAAACTGATAAATGTATGCTTAACTTAATAACAAAATTGTTAATGCTGACAGTCATAAGTCAACCATAAACCCGCACCCAAGGCCGGGAGCTCACTCATCAAGTTAAAATTAAAAATGACCCAGGTGAAATGATAAATATACTGCTTAAAGTTAGCAACTCAATTGCTAATGCCAACCATGGGTCGATCGTGCGCTGTACCCAGGGTCAGGAGCTCCCCCTCAAGTCAAATTTAAAATAACCCGGGTGAAATGATAAATGCATATGCTTGAATCAAAATCTCCATTGTTAATGTTGTCAAACATAGGACAACCATTAAGCCTTTTTATTTATTTATTTTATTTTATTTTTTTTTATTTTATTCTTATTTTAATCATTATTATTATCATTTATAAACCAAGCCA
The DNA here is from genome assembly GCA_030556195.1 of Anolis apletophallus. NCBI lineage: Eukaryota > Metazoa > Chordata > Lepidosauria > Squamata > Anolidae > Anolis > Anolis apletophallus. Next base: position 150,598,932 of record JARBWK010000004.1, read on the forward strand.
AACGAATCAAATTGCCAGGCAGAGCCTAGCCTTGGGTAAATTTTGGCCTCCCCTCCTAAGTAGCACCTTAATGTCTTGCTTGACAAATGCAACTGTCTTTCGGGTTGCAAAGGTCGACAACAAGCTACACAATAGGTCGAGAGGCCACTTCGACTTGGGCAGGCCTCGAACTCATGACCTTCTGGTCAGTAGAAATCTAATGCAAAAAAGGGGGCGGCCTTAAAGGAGTCTACCTAAATCTTTGTCTGCTGAGAGCATCGAATAGAACAAGATATTTACATGCCCAGGGCGGATCACAATGCACATATACAGGCAAACATTCAATGCCATAAGCATACAACATATATAAACAGACAAAGAGCTACACAATTGGTTGAGAGCTCACCCCAACCCGGGCAGGCCTCGAACTCATGACCTTCTGGTCAGTAGAAATCTTATGCAGCTGATTCCCAGCTAGCTGCACCACGTTCCTGGTGCACAAATATCCCTCCCGGCTTGCAAACGAAGGAGAGGGGGGGGAGAGCAGCAGCCATGTGGCCAACATGGCGCCTCCCCAAGCCAGGCCCCACATTGCCCGGGAAGAATTAAAGGGGGGAGGGGCCGGGCCCAGGAGCTGCCCGGCCAGCAGGCCCCAGCCATGAGGACGGCTGCCCTGTGGGGAAGCAGCGTCCGTGTCCTGCCCGGGCACGGCGCGGCTTGCCCCACCCGCGAGCGGCAGCCCCAGATGGCGAGGCACGGGAAGGGGACCAGCCCCGACCGCGCCGCCTCGCCTCCCAACAGGGGCGACAAGACCGAAGCCCCGTCGCCCGCCAGGGACTCGCGGCGAGCCCCCAGGAGCCAAGCCGCGGTATCTTCAGGACCGGCGGCGCTGGGCCTCCCGCAACCCGCAATGAGGGTGAGCGGGGAAACGGTGGAGGCCCAGCCACCCAGGGCCCAAAAAGGCTGCCCTCCCCGCCGACCAGGCCACGCGGGGAGGCAAGAGTCCGGCGCCGCGGCCCCCTCGCGCCACTCCGGGCCCGGGCCCCGCAGCACCGGGCCCAGACCTCGCAAAAGCGGGGACCCGGGCCCAGGCGAAGGGCTTAGCCCACAAACGGGGGGGGGAAGGGATAAGGCCCCACTCCCCCCCACGGAGCTTACCTGCCGGAGGAGACCTGCGACCGTCTCCTCCGATTGCTGAGCTCCGACTGAGCTCTTCAGGGGGCTGGCCTTCCTAAAGGGAGGCCACGCCCCTGCCTGCCTCCCAGAGGTTCTAAGAACCTCCTCTTTCTCGTGGGAGGGGCAAACTCCTCTCCCTCTTTAGCCTTTGGCTAAGAGGGAAATACACTTACAGTCTGTTAGCTTTTACTAATGATGCAATTTTATAGGAAACCTACTGCCTAAGTAGTGAAAAAGAAGAAGGCTAGTAGGCTAATGATCTTAGTACCTGCTTGTACAAGCAAATCTCTTCTTTGCATGCCAACCAAACTGTCCCATTAACTAAAGTGATTCTGTGTTAAATATTGTTTTTTGTTCATATTGTCAATCACATCACAACACCAGAAATGTACAGAGTATGAGATCTGTGCCCAATACAGGCAGAGAGATTCAGGTTCAAGGGGAAAGGACTTTGCAGAACATATTTAATAGGCTTGTTTTAGAACCCAAAAATCGCGATTCTAAAATCTAATGGGGGGGGGGTTGATTAGTAATAGAAAGACTTACAAAAAATGTTCCAAAAAGTTCTAAAATGTAAGGTAATTACTAACGAAATTCTTAATTAGTTCTAAATTAGGCAAAGCAGGGAAACAGGACTGACACTCTTAAAAGCACAGGGAAATCAAGGGTCAACATTTCCCTTCACCTCTGGAGTGCAATTGACTGGAGATGTAGTACGTATTCCTCCTCCCCCCTTTATTTTTCCCCTTCCCCTCCTTTCTTCCTCCTTTCTTCCTTCTCTACCCCTTTTTTTCATTCCTTCCTTTGCTCTTTGGTTCCATCCCTCCTTTTCTTTTTCCTTCCTTCCCTCTCCCTTTCTCTACTTCCCCTATGTCTCTCTCCTTCCTTTGTTCACTTTTTATTTCCCTTTCTCCTTCCTTCCTTCCTTCGCTACGCTATCTCTTTCTGTCCGTGCCTTCTTCTCTCCTTCCTTCCACCTTTCCTTCCTGTCAGTTCTCCCCTAACTGTATTCTATGTGTGTATTTAATATTTTATGGGATTATGTCAGCTCACCTCTATTCTTAAGCCAAAGGAGGGGGGGGGGGGAAGTGAATCGCCTCCTCCTCCCCCTCCTTTCCTTGCCAATAAACCAAAGTCACAAAAGAGTCTGGAGCAACAAGAACCTGAGGCAAAGTACCAAAATCAATGTGTACAGAGCTATCATACTGTCTGTTCTCCTTTATGGGTCTGAAACATGGGTCACCTATCGCCAACACCTACGACTCCTCGAACACTTTTATCCGCGCTATCTTCGCTCAATCCTAAATATACACTGGACTGACTATGTGACGAATGTTCCTGTCCTTGAGCAAGCAGGGATCACCAGCATTGAGGCCATGCTATTGAGAACACTGCTGCGCTGGGAAGGGCACATCTCCAGGTTGGAGGACCACCGCCTCCCAAAGATACTACTCTATGGTGAACTCGCCACTGGTCAACGCAAGAGAGGTGCCCCCAAAAAGAGATATAAGGACTATCTGAAATAACATCTCAGGCTCGGCCAGATTGATCATCAACAATGGTCCACCCTGGCCTCACATCGGGAGGCATGGAGACGCATTATCCACAATGCTGCGGCCTCTTTCGAGAAGACACACCGAATGAGTCTCGAAGAGAAACGACAACGCAGAAAGAACTGCAACTTGGAAACAACATCACCCAAGGAGACTTTCTGCTGTGCTTTCTGCAACCGAACTTGCCTATCTCAGATTGGCCTTTTTAGTCATCAACGTGCTTGTAAAAAGCGTGGGATGAGCAAGGAAAGAAGGGGGAAGCGAATAGCCTCCTCCTGCCCCTCCTTTCCTTGCCAATAAACCAAAGTATTGGCAAGGAAAGGAGGGGAAGGAGGAGGTGATTCGCTTCCTCTTTCCCTCCTTTCCTTGCCAATACTTCGGTTTATTGGCAAGGAAAGGAGGGGGGGCATTCACTTCCCCCTCCTTTCCTTGCCAATAAATCGGAGTATTGGCAAGGAAAGGAGGGGAAGGAGGAGGCGATTTGCTTCCTCTTTCCCTCCTTTCCTTGCCAATACTTCGGTTTATTGGCAAGGAAAGGAGGGGAAGGAGGAGGCGATTCGCTTCCTCTTTCCCTCCTTTCCTTGCCAATACTTCGGTTTATTGGCAAGGAAAGGAGGGGGGCGTTCACTTCCCCCTCCTTTCCTTGCCAATAAATTGAAGTATTGGCAAGGAAAGGAGGGGAAGGAGGAGGCACTGCTTCTCTTTCCCTCCTTTCCTTGCCAATACTTCGGTTTATTGGCAAGGAAAGGAGGGGGGCATTCACTTCCCCCTCCTTTCCTTGCCAATAAATCGGAGTATTGGCAAGGAAAGGAGGGGAAGGAGGAGGCGATCGTTTCCTCTTTCCTCCTTTCCTTGCCAATACTTCGGTTTATTGGCAAGGAAAGGAGGGGGCAGCTATTTTCCCCTCCTTTCCTTGCCAATAAATCGGAGTATTGGCAAGGAAAGGAGGGGAAGAGGAAGTTTAATCACCTCCTCCTTCCCTCCTTTCCTTGCCAATACTCTGGTTTATTGGCAGGGAAAGGAGGAGGGGGCGAGAGAGAGGAGGAAGATGCCCCCTCGCCCTCGCTGCCTCTCTCAGCTTCGATCCATGGATCCATGGATCGGGCCAGAGAGAGGCAGCGAGGGGCGCAGGGGCATCCTCCTCCTCTCTCGCCGCCCCTGCCATAGGCGGGAGAGGAGGAGGAGGCCCCCGCTCGCCCCGTCGCCTCTGTTTCGCCCCGATCCATGGATCGGGGCCAGAGAGAGGCAGCAAGGGGCGCGGGGGGCCTCCTCCTCCTCTCTCGCTGCCCTGCCATAGGCGAGAGAGGAGGAGGAGGCCCTCGCTCGCTGATTGGCTAAAGGAAAGAAGGTGGTTTTATGGTACCACCTGGTCTCCATTAGCCAATCAGAAACCACGTTGACTAAGGGCAAAGAAGCCATCCTACGTCCCACGACACTTACGCACCAGATACAAAAATGGCGCCGTCCAGTGTCGAAAAAGAAAGGCTACTTCCTGGTTTGCCGGTGAGTTGCGTAAAAACTATAAAGTCCCATTTCTTACGAATCTCTTCCAATATCGATTAATTTTCATAACTTTTTTTCATGCCTAATAGTTATCATATATCTTATCGTTAGGAACAACTAATGTATTCCCATTCAACTTTGAGTCAAATTAAAAGGGTTCTTGTTTATGAAAAAATCTGTAGGAATGTAAAGGAAACATTTTATTGAAGTATTTTGCTAAACACAAAGTATAGCTACAACCAAATTACAGGCAGTTGCCAAGTTAATATAATAATAATAATAACTTTATTTTTGTACCCCACTCCATCTCCCCAAAGGGACTCAAAATGGCTTACATGGAGACAAGCCTGATCAACATAGTTAAAGTATAGCATATTAAAATACTTGAACAACAACATAAACCAGAATAAAACAATAACACTATAACAAAATATAAAAGCAAGTATCAAACCAATAACCAATGAGCCTACAATGATGACCAATTTCTGGGCATGGGTGTGTGGGCTGGTGCAACAAACAATTGTGAGGATAGGGCTGATGGATAAAGTGCAAGTTACAATGAAAATAGGTTCTGTAGGTTTGTTCATAAGTTGAATTTATTTGTAAGTTGGAACAGGTACATTTTTCAGTGTAACTCCACACACACACACACACACACACATGCTTTGGATAGCACAGGGAAGGGTTAACATCCCTTTTGTGTTTATTTTGCTATTTGTCCCCCTTAATTCAGAAAATTTCAGCCACACTTTCTGTCTCTGTAATAATTGGATTTTGAAAAAATTGGCTTGTTATGGAAATAAGGATTGGTGATAAGCTTCAGTTGAGACACCTTTTCTAATGACAACTCTAACCGGAGTGAATTTCCTTTTCTAGGGGTAGATTTCTCTCACTTCCTGTTGTCTCACCCCTATTCTCAACTATGAGTTGTTTGCAAATCGGGTGTTTGTAACTCAGGGACTGCCTGTACTTAAAATTGTGTACTTGGGATAAAGTCTTGTAGGATTTTTCTATAAATTGATATTGGTTGAGGGAACTAGTGACAATTTTTAAAGAGATTCCAGATATCTCTACTAAGATATGATGAAGGTTTCTGGGTTTCAAATTTTATTAACTCCCCTAATCCAGTAAGATCTCTCAGAAAATCATTCTTAGGGTGTGTTAACTCTCCTTACAAAATAAATCAGTAAAAAGATTCAAACCCTTCGGAAATTATAAGTATATGCTTAAGCGCTCATGATTTCTTCAAGCACTGAAAGAAATCAAGGGGAAGCAAGAGCAAATTTTATTTTCTCTAAAGAAGAAAATGCTGAAGAGTGAAATTAGAAATATTGAAAACTGTGTCGGTAATATTTCTCTATGTCTGTACCTTCAGCACATCTTGAGAAAATTATGTTTTTGGCCCTGGAGGTTAAGTTATCAAATGGTTGAGATATAATTTAAATCTGAGACAGGGAAATTTCAGCTTTCTGGCCCAATACAATCCTTGCATAATAATAATATGTGTCAAAAGAAAGAGCAATTGAGTGAGCAAGATAGGGAGATTGAAAGTGACCATGTGATAGTTGTGCAATGCTGTGACCCATGTTGGTCAGCTGCAAATGTTTTAAGATAGGGCAAAGGGAAGTTTGAGATGTTAAAACATATTTGCCATAGTCTGTTGTGGATAACGTCTATTAGGACCAGCGATTGGCTGTTTCAGTACAAAATTCCTCTCTCTCTCTCTCTCTCTCTCTCTCTCTCTCTCTCTCTCTCTTGAGAAGTGGGGCTTCCACCTTAAGTCCAAAAAGAAGCAAAAAAGTCAAGGGATGGGTGAGCATAATCAAGATGACAAAGATTATAAGGAAAGACAGACAAACTAGGAAAAAACTTCAGCAGTTTGCTTTTTACTGGCCTACTGAGAAAGACAAGCTCTTGTCCCCTTCTCTCCACTCTGATGAGATGAGTGCAAACTATTTTTGTACTTTGAGACCAATTTGCAGTATTTAAAGGAAGTTGACAAAAAAAATTAAATAGCTGTAAACAGGATTTCAGAGGATCACTCAGAGCTGACAAATCAGGACAGTTGGAGAGCATGATTTCTTGAATATCCTTTCCAGTCCCAATTTGTGCTATTAATGCAAAAATCTGGGAGCCTGTCTGAACAAAATTTGGCTAACCATTTGGCTGTATACATAAAAGTGAAACTATGTAAGTAAATATGTTCCGCAAAGGTTCCTACTTCACTTGATGGATCTGGACCAAACATGGTTCCCAAAACCTTCATAGTCCATTTTAAAATACTGGTATGGTTACAAATAAATGCTTCCCGGTTCAGGGCTAGGGCCGCAAAAACTTTAAAAAAGGATGTAGTGCTCAGATGCAACCATAAGAGATATTGGGCAAATCCAGACAGTCTGTTTATTGTGGAAACTCCTGGGATAAAAAGGGGGCTGTCCAGATTACATCCTTGAGAAACCCGAATTAATCCACCACAAACCAGAAAATTCTGGTTTGTGGTGAATTAGTTTGATAGTGGGTTTATTCAGCAGCTTCCTAGAGGACACGGGATAAAGCCCGAAAACTGTGGGAATACCAACCCCTCCCCAAAAGACCCCAAAAACCCTTTAAAAAGAAAAGTACTTACCCGGCTTCCATTGGAGAGCTGCCGTAGCTCTCCAGGCATGTACAAATGACATGCCAGGAGAAAGAGGAAAGAGGAGGAAAATCACTCCTCCCCCTCTTTTCTCCTGCCATGTCATTTTTATATGCCAGGAGAGCTGAGCCTGGATCCTAGCTGGGTAATTTTGCAGACAATAAGGAGCTGGTGCAGGTATTCCAAACAGCCATCACAATAAATCAATATTATCTGTATTTCCTAATGCAGTATGTCAGATCTTTGAGAGTGCATGCTCTATTCTGACATTCCTTTGGGTTTGAAAGAATAAACCTCTGCTCTTTTTGCCTTCAACCCAGTTTGTGTCCTTATTTGATCTTTGGGGTAGGTTGGTGCACCAGGCTACAGACCCATAACTTTAGTGGTTATTGAAATCACTCAACACTACAATGAATCAAAAAACATAGCTCTGAAGGCCATATGAGAACATTCACCCCATAAAGAAGTAAACAGTTTAATGAAGAATTATATTTAAAAGAGGTGTGTGATTTGCTCTGAGGCTGAGAATATGTAACTTACCAAAAGAGGCCAGATCTGGTACCTTTTAAATAACTAGGCCATGAGCCTGAGCAGGCAGAACTTGAGGAGCCCCAACAAAAACATGAGAAAAAGGTCCCCCATGAAACAGCAGACAAAATGGCCTTCTTCAGAAAGGGTCAGCATGGGGCCTAGCATGAGGCCAAACACCACAGTCCTGAGGGCTATGGCTTCACAAGTTAAAGATGTCTTCACAAGTTAAGGAAGCAATCAATGTGCTAAAATATATTTTAAAGGGAGTGTGGTGGCAAACGTCACATGCCTTCCTCTGCGACTGAGAGAAAGTGACTTTCCTAAAGCAGCAATTTCAGATTTTATTTTAAAGGGGGATTTATGGACCTTTCTCTGAGGTCAAGAATGTGTCTCAAGGTCAAGAGAGTATGATTCACTCAATACCTAGTTTATATACTCGACATTTACTTGGTTACATTTCCTAATGCTCTTTATTAGAAATACTTATTGGCTGTACATTTTTTTAAAAAAAAATCTATTATATGGATATGCATTTTAATGGAACCATTCATATAATCAAAATAGCATTACAAAATGCCAGATATATACGGTAGTACTTTAAAAGAGTTCCCACCACCTAATTTAATCTGGTGGTTAGTTCCTGGCTAGGCCATTTCCTTGGTTTATGTACCAACATGTCATAGGAACAACCATTCCAGATCTTCTATTTTCTTTCAGAACCAATCTGCTGCAGTTGGTTGAGATTACAAACTTGTAATATGTATGAATTACATAGAAGGGGTTCCTAAAGTTTGTTCTTTTCTTCCACTGACTGCTTCTACTGCCTTCTTTAACAGTGGAATAGATTAGACCTGGACTATATTACTTATTAGAGCCAGTGTAATATCCCAGTTTGAGAACTGGACTATGGGTTTGGAGATCAGGGTTTGAATTCTCACTCAGCTATGGGAATCTCTTAATGATGTTGGAGAAGTCACACTCCTTCAATCTCAGGGGAAGCCAGGGGCAAGTTATGCCCAGAAAACTTGTCGTACTTTGGAAATGACTTGAAGGCACACATCAATAACAACTTCATTTTTAAAAAAGTTAGAATAATCGCTACCGAGAACTAGAAGCCTGTAGAAGAGAACAAGAGGTATTTTGCTAACAACATTTGTCCATGGAGAGGCAACTAAATTTTATTTTATGTTTCTGGCTACTGATTAATATTCATAAGTCCATTAACACCATCCCCATGAGTCTGAGAGTCAGAATTCTCATAATTTAAGTTTCTTGTCTTCATTCTCCCCTCCCACACCATCATTCTATTCCTCAAAGCTCAAATGGCATCAGACATACATATGCTTACAACTTGTAAATGATTTTCCCTTATGGGGAAAAAATCCTCCCTTTGCCCCATATCTTTCTTAATGTAACATTTCAGAGATTGCAGACCAAATCTTTACAGTGCTGATATCTCAGTTTGCTTTTGTTTCTTGATATTTTTTTTACTTTACAGAAGAAAAAAATGAGGCACATATGTATTATAAATCCTGCTACACTGATTGGAGAAGACAGTGCCTTAATTATTAATTATTAATTAATAATTACCATCATTATCATCATTGCCATGATTAGAGACTGGGCCCTAAAATGCAGAGGTGGGCATTTTACTAGTACAATGGAAGGAAGAACATTTTATTTCAAGGAGGAGGAGGAGGAGGAGGAGGAGGAGGAGGAGGAGGAGGAGGAGGAGGATTCTTGGTCTTCATTTTAGCAATCTGACAAAATACTTTCTGAAAATGCAACATATATGGCAGCACTCGCCATCACCACAGCAACACAGGAGCCTTTCCGTGTTGCCATCCCATGTTGCTTTCCCTTCTTTGGGGGAAAGCTGGGCAGCACTGCTTTCCCCCATGGGATTAGGAAGAAGGTAAGGTGGGTGATGCGGGGCATGGAATAGTGGCTTCTCCATGCCCCTCGCCCATGGACTCACCTCGATGTGATAAGGTTGTTAGTTTGTATTGAAGAGGAATACAAATTTTTCATATTTGTGTTTTTTATGGGTTAGAACAGCATAACTTACTTTTTCTTCTTTTATTCAAGAGGAGATGGTGAAATATTGGTGGGTTGGGAATCCCTAAGATACGTTATGTTTCTGCAAAAGCAGATTTATCTTGAGGAGCCCTTTCACACTACATAAATGTAGTATTTTTATACCAGTGTAATGCTCATAATATACTGCTAAAGAATTCTGAGTTAGTAGCTTTGTGATGCATTAGAGTTCTCTGACTGGGAATTCTAAATGCCCTCCACAATGGCAAATCTCAGGATTCCATGCTTTTGTCAGTGTTCTGTGATAAGGGAAACACTGATGGAGATATAGTAAGCTTGGCGAGGGAAGATCTGGCCATTGCTCCCTGTGAAAGGGCTGTGAAAGTATTGTGGTTGTATGTAAATGTTAAGGAAGAGGGCTTGGGAAAAAGGGAGAGGGCTGCGGGGGAAGGGGGTATATATAGCCCATCTACCAAAGCAAACATTGAATTGAGTCCTATATTCTTATTTTGGTCAACCAAATTTCTTCTTGTTGTTATTTAAATGTGACATGAGATATCTTTGTACATCTCCCTCAGCCCCGTAGAAGATAGTTTGGATAATAATCTGTATACCTTTATAAAACGGAATGTTTGTATGTGTGTATGCGGAGGGCAGGAGGGCAGAAGGGCGGAAGCAGCCACTTTCACAGGCCAGGGCGGATATGTGGCAGCCACTTTCACAGGCCAGGGCGGATATGTGGCAGCCACTTTCACAGGCCAGGGCGGATATGTGGCAGCCACTTTCACAGGCCAGGGCGGATATGTGGCAGCCATTTTCCCAGGCCACAGCGACCAGCGCGGGTGATGGACCTGCACCAAACTTGGTACACATAACCCCCCTAACCCCCTTTACGTCCTGATGCGGGTCGGGGGACATGAACCACGGATTATGGGATTTGTAGTACTTTCCAACACTTTGGTTCCCACAGACCACTGAGGCCACCAAAAAAGACCAATACAGACCACACTCAGCACACACAGCCCTCATGACCCACTCTACGTCCTGGTGCAGTTCGGAGGAGGGTGGACCATGGATGATGGGACTTGAAGTGCCTCTACTCACTTCCCAAGTCCGCTGCAACCCTCATCCAATCACTGATCGAGACCAAACTTGGCACACATAACCCCCATGACTGCCTTCACGTCCTGGTGAGGTTTGGGGAGGACTGACAATGGATGATGGGATTTGTAGTACTTTTACACCCCTCTGTTCCCACAGACCACTGTGCCCCCCAACAAACACTGATAAAGACCACACTTGGCACACAGAGCCCCAGTGACCCAGTCCACATCCTACTGAAGTTTGGAGGGGGACAGAACATGGATGATGGGACTTGCAGTACCTTCCCTCACTTCCCAATCCTGCTACAAACCTAATCCAATGACTGATCAACACCAAATCTGGCACACAGAGCCCTCATGACCCCTCTACAGCCTGGTGCAGTTTACTGTGAGACGGACCACGGATGATGGGACTTGAAGTACCTTCACTCACTTCCGAAAAAGAATGCATCCTTCTACACTTTGGGGGGCAGAGATGATGGGACTTGCACTACCTTCAGTAATTTCATGATACCACTGCAACTCCCAATAATGATGGATCAAGACCAAACTTGGCACACAGAGCCCCCATGACCCACTCTACATCCTGCTGCGCTTCACAAATAACCCGGGCAGGGCCGGGTCCCCAAGCTAGTCAGGAATAAATGTGGGTTAGATTTACAGTAAAGATCCAAATTTAAAGGTGTGCCAGCTGTAGAATTTGGCACAAGCCTTATCTGTTGTCAAAAACCTCTTTCTGTAGAAATAGCCTTTCTCCCCAATCCTTTTTTTCTCGGGATGGAAATAAATTTCCTTGGACTTGAGATTCTTAGTGAAACTAGTATTTTTTTTCTTCACCCCATGAGAGTCTGGTGTCCAGAAAAGAGTTCTTGATGTTGGCAGTCTTAATTTATACTCAGATCCCTAGGATGGAAGTGGTTTTAATTCAGTGTTGGCTCAGCTGGTTTCTGAACATGTTCCCCATTCTGGTTTGCATTTTTAATAATAATAATAAAGAACTAAATTCAGTCATGATGTACTTACATTCTGTTGATTTCAGTGAGCCTACATTGCATCAATTGAGCCCTCTGTCAGCTGATGAAAGCTGGATACCTGCTTGAGATTTAGTCATGTCTGTAGTTAATGTGCTACATAGTTAATATCAGCAAGGAGCTGCTGTAATTAATGGGGATCTGTTCCCCTGTTGATCAGCAAGCAGCTGACTGATGGTTTTTCCTTCACATTAGTGATATTTGGGGACAGAAGTAGGACCCCTGTTGTTATTCACCCTCATAACAGTAATAGTGGAGTGGTTCCATCAGCCAGCAACTCCCCAAGTGACAGGATATGACTCCTGTCAATCACAGCAGGGCCTTCCTGGAAAGTTGAAATGGGGAAACTTTAATGGTCCCTACCTAGCCTAAAAGTAGGGATTATGGACACAAAACAGTCACAAGTAGGTAGGGATTAGAAACCCAAAACATTCATGAATGCATAACTCCAAGTTTCACATTCCTAATTGCTCAACAAGATTCCGATCAATATGTATTATACTTTGATTTCTTTATTTTAAACTAAGTTTGTTAACAGAGTTACTTTTGTTTACTATGGAGCACATGAAGTTCATATGAAATGCTTATACAACCTTCCCTATGAATACATCAAATGAATAAACATAGGCGTAATAGGAGTATCTCTTGAGAAGCAGCTTGCTACAGAAGTTTCTTCCTCATATACGAATGATCACTAGTAATACTAATAAGGAATCTTTTGGGTTCAATTAATGTACTTGCTTTGGTGTGTAAAGTAGAAAGTAGGCTGGAAAAGCCTTAAAGGGGGAAAAAGTTCAAAAGACCAGGGGGGGATCCTAAACAAAAGACTTTATTGTGCTTAAGCCTTAGGATAGTTTGAAAGAGAAATTCATTATGGGAAGCTTTGCCTGTAAATTCTCCAAAGTCATCTTCACTTCAGTTGCATTCCAGCTGCTGTCTGCCAGCTGGCATCGGGGAATCTTCTAAAAGATTATTTCTCTGTTTAATTTTACATTTTATGTCAGGTTCTTAAATAAAGGTTATCATGAGTCTGAGGAATTAACGTATTTCACAAGGAATTATCACACAGAGCTGCAAGCTGCATAAAAAGACACTTTCTTGTTGGAATATGTCTCAGGTGGAAGTAAAAAATTATTTTTGAGCTACAGTTCATCTAGAATTGGACTAGCAATGTTGTTCCACATCTGGTTTACCAAAACCAGGCTCAGAAAGGGCTATGTGGAATACTTCTACATAGGATATGGCAAACGGCCAAAATACATCCTTGCCAGTTTTAAAGTAAAAGTCATTCACTGTCCTCCTGTCAATAATGTATTTCCGCATTCCACAATGGTATTTCGTCAAATATGTCATATCAACTAAGCTTTTAATATTAAGCCCCAGCTTGTCTTCTAGGACCTCATCAGATACAGTCTTTTCTCCATTTTTCTGCATTGTTGTGTCCCGTAGAGACCATCACATGATGCAAGGCCACTTCCAGTGGTTGCCTATGGGTCTCGGTTGTGGCAGCACAGAGAAACGAAAGGAAGACTGCACTTTCAGGAGTATTCCCAATAGGAGTAGCCAGAGAGAAGCCAGGTAGAAGCAGGGAAAGGACATGGGATGGCTTGCATTCATAAACACAGAAAGCCATGGGACGTGACCATAGAGAACAAAAGAAAATAGTTCCTTCCACAGTGATAAACTTTATTCAAAATTTCACTCCTTTTGATCCCTTTCTTTATGTTCTTAATTCCAGCGAGAAAGAATCCCTCCTTTTTTCTTACACTGAGGAGAGGACAACAGAATAGGGTTTTTTTTCCATGTCAGGAGCGACTTGAGAAACTGCAAGTCACTTTTGCTATGAGAGAATTGGCAATCTGCAAGGACGTTGCCCAATGGACACCCAGCTGTTTTGATGATGTAGCACAGCAGTTAACAGCAGCTATGAACTAGAAGGTTGCAAGTTCGAACCCCGGGTTGGTTTGGGCAACCAACTGTCAACCCTGCCCACTGTTTAACTAAGCAGTTCAAAAACAGCCTAGCTGTGAGTAGAGAAATTAGGGACTGCTTAAAGCGGGGGAAGGGCTTAAATAATGCCAGAAAAAGAAAGGTCGTTTGACGGAAAGGCTGAAAAAGGGAGTGTAAGGAACTGGAGTTATGGCTTTGATCATGCTTTGCTTAGGCCCCATCTCCAGCCCCTCCCATTCTGTAAACAAAGGAGATAAGCAAGCAGCTGTGGCCTTGCCAGCAATGGCTCGAGCTTTTGGCACGAATGCCAGGAGCCTCTTCCCGGGCTTTTCCAGCTAAGGGGAGGGACTTAGGTTCAATTGGGAGAATGTCTATATAAGGCTGTGCCTGGGGACCCTTCCCCAGTTCTGTTTTTTCCGACCTGGATTAAGGACTCAATAAACTACCTTTTCCTTCAACACCATTTGGAGTGAGCGTGGTTCGTTGGGCACCCTACCGGAGCTGACATAAAAACAGAACTCAACTTCCTTTTGCAGTTGTGACTACCTTCCAACTGCAATGGGCTCTTCCCAGCCCTCAAGCTGGTGAGAATCCAACCCAACTATGAAGAAGGTGTGTGCCCTCAAGGCGGAGGGCGCAGCCCCCTGGAGGAGAGGGGCTTTGGCCGCAAGAGAGCGAGCGGTGGGAGGGACCTGGGCACCCAGAGGCCCCCACCCGGGAGGATGGAGTCGGCGTCTCCCAGACCCGAAGGATGGAAACCGTGGGTGTCTGGCTGGAACCGGATCGGAGGCCGTGCCATGCCGGCTGGAAGAACCCCGACAGGATAGACGTGGCCGAGGAGAAGTGGCAAGCTTTTGAGAACATGCGGAGATTATTCCCTGACCTGGTGCGGCCGTTGGAGGCGGAAGACTGGGATCCTGACCCCGAGGAAGAAGACTACGAGGAAGAACCTGCCACCACAGGCTACGTGTTGGGGGTGCCCTATGTGGTGGAGAAGGGCCCCTTCCCCGGGATCCCAAATTGTGCCCTGCTGTGCGAGTTCCTGAGTGATGACGATGGTGAGGATGAACCCCTTGTTCCCCTTAACCCTGATGAGAGACCTGAGGTGTGGGTGGAAATGGAGCCCAGGCCCCTCCAGGACATAAAGGAGGCGAAGGGGCCCCAGGCTGCCGGGAAGAGAGGAAAGATCCCCCCATCCCGAAGATCCCAACACAGGAGGGGCCGGGGCGGAAGGGAAAGAAGAAAGCGAGCCCCCATTGCCCAGGAGTGGTGGAAGACAGTATACCGGATGATCGGAGTTGGGGAGACGGGAGAGGTGCTTCGCCGACTCTCCCGCAGTTAAAAGCCTTAGTGGACCAAATTCATGAGCAGCTACACAAGGAAGGCCAGTCTGAAGTGGGCCCCTTGGAGAAACAGGACAGAGGTGCATGCAGAGGAACCCTGTCTCCCGATTTGCGAAAGGGTTGGCTGTAACATTAACCTCCATCGGGGAGATGGTAAAGGCTGTGCGACCTTGTTGGGAGTTCGAGATGAACCAAAAGACCTGGCTGCCTGCTTAAACTCCATCGAGGGAAGGGTGAGAAGTTGTGAGGCCCTGGCGAGGAGGCTGGTGGGCGAGGACCTGGGGAGAAGACCCGACGTGCGAGGCCCGGCCGGCGATGGTGACACCGAAGAGCCCTTCGTCCCCGATCCTTGGGATGAAACCGCAGCTTGGTTAAAACTAATAGCCCTCAAGAGGAGTGAACGTTCCTGCCCTTCCCAGGAGCGAGCGCAAGCCCAAGACAGGAGAGGAGCGACCAGGAGAAGCGGCTGTGGTGGAAAAGGTGCAGACAAAGAAAGAGAGTGTGGCAGAGTTTCGCCATCAACAGGGACAAGGAGGCCAGGCAAAAGCCCCCCCTGTTGGCTTCGAGACCCAACCGAGAGACGTCGGGGTTAAATCCTCAAAACCCCAGCCAGCGTTTGCAGCCGGGGCCCTGGCCCTGAAGGAGAAAGAAAACCCCAGCTTTACAAACAAAGTAAATCACCAAAAAGATTGGCCAGGCCATCAGTGACCCTGAGGCGGCGGCAGAGGTGAGCGAACCCTTGAGGGAGAGTGAGTGTGGGCCCTTCAAGGCAAAAGCGGTTGCAAAACCCTTTCCCCAGCGTGAAGTTGCTAGCCCGCCAGAGTCCCCGGGAATCCCTACCGAGCCAGCAGACCATCCTGATTGTGTGTCGGATGAAGAGGCGACAGGAGCGAGTGGGTTAACCGGGAATGGCGAGAGAAGCGCGGCGGCGAGTCTGTGAAACTTCCCAACCTCCAAAAGTAACAAGGAGCCGCAGAGAAGCCTCCACTCTCTCCCCTATTCAGAGGTTGCTAAGGAACCGCATTCCGATGGCAGAGATGAAAGGGAGGGGTGGAGAGCAAGCCAAGCGCAAGAAAGAGTAAAAGGAAAAAGTTCAAAAAATTGGGCCGTGGAGAAACCTGTGGCTGACGTAATACAGGCTGGAGAGACGAGCCGGGAGGATGCCTTTGCCCCCCTTCCCTGGGAAGGAAAGCCTGTCAGCTCGGAAGCGGGGAAGGGTAAAGGCCAGGCTGCTTCAGAAATGAAAGAGGAGCCGGCGTTTCAGCGACCCAGTGTGAGTGGGTTGAGAGAGTCGACACTGTTGGCAGCAGGAGGGGAGGCCCCTTTTCCCCTCACGAGAACCAGGGAGGAGGGCCAGCCGGGACGGGCGACAGCCCGAAGTGAAGATGTTACTGCAGAGGGAGGCCAGCCGGCTACCACTGGAGAGAGCCCTTTCCTCCTACAGAAAGGATTGGCGTTACTGCCGCCAGAGGCCGGCTATATGGATGGTAAACAGACACGGGGCCTAGGGGCTGAGAGTAAGGTGCCACGGCTGCCCAAAGGCGCCGAAGGATTCCAGCCGCTTGAGGCCATTCCAGCTTGCGGACAGGAACCCAGTGGGAGCCTCACAGCGAAGAAAAGCAACAAAGCCGCCTGGCAGAGGGCTGGAGCTGTGAGTGAAACCTCCCAGCGAGAGACGGCAGGGGTGAGTAAAGACAAGCCTGAACTCCCCTGCAATGTGGCGACTGCTCAACCAGAACCAACTGAGACAAACTTAGTTTTAGCCATAAAAGGAGCCCACGACGCCTAGGCCGGCTGAGAGGAGAGAGAGAGTGGGCCATACGCCCCAATAACCTGGGGACGAGTGATGTGGAGAGTTGGATCTTTTGGGTGGTGGCCCTCTTCACATGGCAAGGCTGCGGGGGAGCTGGGATGGAGGCCGAGCCGCACCAGAGAACGGCGGCCCCCGCAGAAGGTGTCCCGCGTGAGGTGATAAGGTCCACGGAGAACTCCCAAGGGCCTGCTGACAAATTCCTAGCCACAGAGGGGCCTGGCATGGTTCCAGAAAAGAGCCAGACGGGCCGGATTATAGTCCAAGACAACGAGCTGGGCCCAATTACCAAGGTGGCAGCTGAGGCAGAGAAAGTGTTGGCCGAGCGGGAGCCTGCCCACCAGGCCCCAGCTGCTACAGGTGGAGAGCGGGGAACCATGGCCGGAACCAAGGAAGGGCCAGTGGCGGTTGACGAGGTGTCAGACAGAGATGGTGCAGCGCGAGACCGAGTCATGGGTTCGAGTGAGTTTCAGTTCCCGGTTCAGCCTTGGCTAACCGAGGCGGGGTCTTGGCTTGGAGCCGCCAGGGAATGGGCATCTTTTGACCAACCAGCGCGGTCGGGGAAGGAGGTCCCTGTACAACATTCTTCTCACCGGAGCGATGGGGGTCCTCCCATGGTTTGGGGAGACTCCCAACCGGGACCTGCAAGAACTGAACTCTGTTTAAACCCAGACCCTGAGCTGGAGAAAGAACTCTGGCTGGATCCAATGGCTGGATTGTTCGGACCGAGCATGGACCTACCGCCCCCGAGGACTGGGGCTATTCACACACCGCTTGGGTTTCTGATCTGTGTGATAGACATAAATGGGTTAACTGTGACAGAGGGGTATGGGGAGATGCTAATGTTGTGTCTTCTAGTGCTTCGACCCCTAAAGGAAGAAAAGCGGTTAATACAGTCTCTCTTTAAGAGTGGCAGAGATGGCCATGGTTTGTTTGAGATAGGTGTTACATGAAGGGGCCACCTCTCACATGTACCGGATTGTTATAAAAGGTATCGGATAGACACGGTACGAGTTAAAAGGATTATGAAGATTCTTTGGATATGCTTTATTGAAACTTTTGAATAATGTGGGTTATTGGATATATATGAGGCACCCAGGCCTCTTTGCTGTATAAGGTATATTTAGAAAGTGGTTAAATGTATGTAGGATGTATTGGACCTGATTGGGCCTTCCCACTTGGGCTGGTCACTTTAATTGCCTTGGGTTATAAATGTGCTCTTAGGACAGTCACGCATATGTCTGTTACTA
This sequence comes from Anolis apletophallus, assembly GCA_030556195.1. Taxonomy (NCBI): domain Eukaryota; kingdom Metazoa; phylum Chordata; class Lepidosauria; order Squamata; family Anolidae; genus Anolis; species Anolis apletophallus. The sequence goes on from JARBWK010000004.1 coordinate 150,616,833, forward strand.
CAAATTATAGTTAGCTAGAATGGGGACATTGTTATTACTGTTTTGATTGATATATCTAGGTGTTAACTTTGGTTAAGATTCAAACTGAATATTTCTTGCTAGATAAATATGTGATATGATGCTTTATAAGTTGCCCGGGTGTTGAGAACACTCCGCCTGGTTACGTTAGATGATGTTAAAAGTTTCTTAAGGTTCCTAGTTTTTAGACTGCTGGGGCTTTGAGACTACTCCGCCTCATCAGATAACCTGTTATGGCTTAGATAAACGATAGTTGTCCTCGAAACGTTGAGACTACTCCGCTTTGAGTAAAGAGCTCCAGAAAGATCTCTCGAAATTGAGTGAATGGGCAACAAAGTGGCAAATGCATTTTAACCTAAACAAGTGTAAAGTCATGCACATCGGGGCAAAGAACCCCAACTACACTTATCAACTGATGGGGTCAAAGCTTTCGAGACAAACCAGGAAAGGGATCTTGGGGTCTTGGTGGACAGCTCAATGAAGATGTCAACCCAGTGCGCTGCAGCAGTGAAAAAAGCAAATTCTATGCTAGGCATGATCAGAAAGGGAATCGAAAATAGGTCAGCAAATGTTGTATTACCTCTCTACAAATCTATGGTAAGGCCACATTTGGAGTACTGTGTACAATTCTGGTCTCCGCACCTTAAGAAGGATATAACGGAACTGGAAAAGGTACAGAAAAGGGCAACAAGAATGATCCAAGGGATGGAGCGGCTCCCTTATGAAACCAGGTTGCAACGCCTTGGTCTTTTCAGCCTTGAAAGACGGCGTTTAAGAGGTGACTTGATCGAAGTGTATAAAATCATGCATGGGATAGAAAAGGTGAATAAAGAAAAATTATTTTCTTTGTCACAAAACACTAGGACTAGAGGGCACTCCCTGAAGCTCCAAGGTAGGAAAATTAGGACTAATAAAGGGAAATATTTCTTCACCCAGAGGGTCATTGGGTTATGGAACTCACTTCCAGAAGAGGTTGTGACAGCTGTCAGCCTGAACAACTTCAAGGCAGGATTAGACAGATTCATGGATACCAAGTGTATCGGTAGTTACTGAAAAGGACATTCAAGTGCCACCTCGGAGTTGGTTGAGGTAGGCAGGATTTCCCTGGGTACTGGTTGTGGGGGTCGGGGAGCAGGTCAGGTTTTGCCCTCCCTTCTGCTCGAGATCCCCCGTGTACAACTGGTGGGCCACTGTGTGATACAGAATGCTGGACTAGATGGGCTGAGGTCCGATTCAGCATGGCTCTTCTTATGTTCTTATGTTCTTATGAGTGATATATTGTGATGCCCTAAATTGTATTGATTATGCTGTGTATTGTATTGTATTGATTATTGATTAATTCTGTATTCTATCGTTTTCTTGGAGGGCCGGTATGTAAGGAACTGGAGTTGTGGCTTTGATCATGCTTTGCTTAGGCCCCATCTCCAGCCCCTCCCATTCTGTAAACAAAGGAGATAAGCAAGCAGCTGTGGCCTGTGGCCTTGCCAGCAACGGCTCGAGCTTTTGGCGCGAATGCCAGGAGCCTCTTCCCGGGCTTTTCCAGCTAAGGGAAGGGACTTAGGTTCAATTGGGAGAATGTCTATATAAGGCTGTGCCTGGGGACCCGTCCCCAGTTCTGTTTTTTTCGACCTGGATTAAGGACTCAATAAACTACCTTTTCCTTCAACACCATTTGGAGTGAGCGTGGTTCATTGGGCACCCTACCGGAGCTGACAGGGAGAATCCAGACAGGTGGATAAAGCTCTTTTCCATGGGAGGTTGAAGCAACAGCACCCCCTTGTGACGTAATGGAGCAACAGCATCCCTGTGACGCAATCAGAAAAAGAACTTCCTGCTATAATATGTGTGTGTGTGTACGGTACTGTGATAAACGGCAGGGATTGTCTATTTGTATGTGTACCTGTAATCTGCCCTGAGTCCCCTTCGGAGTGAGAAGGGTGGAATATAAATAAATTGTTATTTTTATTTTTATTATCCTTATCCTTGTGGGAGACTTCTCGCATGTCCCCTTCTCTCATGGGGAGCCGGAGCTGACAGAGGGAGCTCATCCACTCTCTCCCTGGATTTGAACCTCTGACGTCAGTCTTTAGTCCGGGGGCTCCAACAGAAGAGGTGGCAATGTAGGAGTGGGAATATGGTAGCTAAGAAAACTGTTGCCCTTGTATAATTCTCCAGAAAATATTCTCAAAGTACACTAAATTTAGTTGGAAAAGAGTCATTTTATATTCTAGCTTAGGTAGAGTAAAAAAAAAGACCCAAATTCATTTGGTTAATCTTAATGGATTGTTTCTAATCTCTGATCATTATCTATAATGTTATCTGTTCATTATCTATAATAAACAGAAAACATTTGCTTCTAAGACTGTGCTAGGTGAGTTATCTAGTGTGTCCCCAAGATTAGAAAAATTGGCTAAAATTAGTCATGTCAGTTTAGTCTTCTACATAACCACAGTGCTGTATCTCATAAACTGTTGTTGTGTGCCTTCGGGTTATTTTCAACTTCTGGTGACCCTGGAGTGAATGGCTGGGATTTAGAGTGTGTGACTCCTCTAAAGTCACACAGTAGCTTTCTATGGCAGAGTGGAGAATTTAATCCTTGTCTCCAGAGTAACAGACCAATGCTCAAACCACTACACCACACTGGGCTCCCATATACTGTTTACTGCCTTCATATATCAGTTCTGGAAAAATGGGAAATCCTCCAATTGTGTGCCAATTGCCTTTAAATGGTAGAAGAATAATGTGTAGTGCCTTTAAATCTTTTGAACTTACATTAATTTAAACCTGAAGTGTAGCTGCTTCACACTGGGAAAAAGCAAACTCTTATTTTCTCAGATTCTTCTTGTGGCTGGTATAAATAACTTAACCATGGAGAATCAATATCTGTTAGGAACCACTGTCATTTAGCAATTCCTTAAGGCTATACCTGGGCAGAGCTATTTTGCCTCGTCAGTTCTGTCCTCTTAACTACTGCTCTTTGCGAACTGTCTTGCCACAAGACACATTGTGCTAAACACCAAACACTAAACAGAAGTCACCTGCTGCAAATCTGAATAAGTCCTATGAAGCTCAATGGGCCTTACTTCCAGAAAAGTGGCTGTCATCCTATATGTTTGAAGAGGTACTCATACCTTCATTTTGGGCTTCTCATGAAACAGGCTAACTAATCAATCATTGTATGAATAGAACATTGACAAAGGCAGACCTTTAGCCTGATCTAACTGACTGTTCTCACATTCACATGTCAGCATATGTGATTCAGGCTGAATCTTACTTATTTCTGAAAGCAAACCAGAGTGGTTTGCATGGTGCTACAGGCATCTGGTGCGTTTGCTTGTCTGCATTCTTATTTTCATTTGGCTCTTTCTGTGAGAGAGATTCCATATCAATCAAGCATATACTTTGACAGCCCTCTTTGCAGTTGATGCAAAAGCATTTTGTGCTGTACAAGTGTTTTACATCAGACCACTCTTGGCTGGGTTTCCATTAGCCCCATTCTCCTGAGAGTGGAACATTGTCTCTCAGTCACAGTAACAACTGAATCATGCGTGAAAGCACAAGCTCATTTAATCTCAGAGAACTCTTAACTGGTTTCCACCCAAAGGATTCAAATCAAGATCAGTATATGAGCAAGAGCTGGCCTCAAAAACATCAACTCCCCACCCCCACCTAGCAGAATATTAAAATGCATATCTCATGCTTTATTTTTCCAATCTTTCAAACAAAACAACATCCATCCATGTTTCTTGCTCCTTGTGTCAAAGATTATAGAGCTTGAAAGGAGAATTTCTGGTCCATGTGAATGATGTCCCCAAACTTCATAATGACTTAAATGACAATAGAAATCTATCTCCTTGGGCTAGGGAAGCAGCTTCTTTATAAAAAGCTAATTGAATTATGAACAGATCCAGAGATGCTTAGAAGACCTAGTGCCAGTAGAGCAGGGGTGCTCAGAATGGTGATCGGGATCACCAGGGTGATCTTTGGGCCTCATCCTGGTGATCTTCAGGCCCCTGACCAGGTTTTTTGCAGTTTGTCCTCTTCACGCGCCCCTGCATGCTGCAAAGAAGTCCTCCGTTGTTGCTCCTCCCTGCTCGCACGCCGCCTCCAAAAGCTCCAGAGTCCAAGAGGCAGAATGGGCCCCTCTTTTGGATTCCTCCTCCTCCCTCTGTCCTTCTCCAGCCACTCAGATTCGTATGATACCAAAGGGGGCGTGCCTTAATGACGCGATGCATGGCTGGCCCCACGCGCATGCACAGAAGCGCCCATTCTGCCTCTCGGACTTCTCGTGAGCTCTTGGAGGTGGCACGCATGCTGGCGGCGTGGAAATAGGAGCAATGACGGAGGAGGAGGAGAAGGACGCTTTGGGGTCATTTCCTTACCGCATCTCAAAGGTCGGTCTTTTTACTTTGGGGTGGGTGCTTGATTGTTCTGTGGCATGTCTCTTTGTTTATTTTTAATGTTTAAAAATGGCCTTTTTGCTCCTGCTGGAAGGAGCGGTACATAAAAATGAATAATAAATATAAATAAATAAATAAGAAAATATTTATACGTTTTACATTTCTGGGTAGGTGATCTTTGGGACTTGATTTTTAATCAGTAGCTCCCATGCTGAAAAAGTGTGAGCACCGCTGCAGTAGAGGATCTGCACAATTCTCAATCTTGACCAAGTCCATGAACCAAATCCCTATATGAATCTCTAGCTCAGTGTTTTTCAACCTTTTTTGAGCCACGGCACATTTTTTACATTTACAACATCCTGGGGCACACCACCAACCAAAATGACACAAAAACATAGTAATACATATAGTTAATATGTTTTTAAATGTATTTATACACTCAGTGTGAAACCTGGGCCTGTTTCGATGAACACACCATATATATGACTTCCTCTCACATACTGTACTTATACATGGCTATCATGTCTTCTCTCAGCCTTCTCTTCTTCAGGCTAAACATTCCCAGCTCTTCAAGCTGCTCCTCATAGGGCTTGTTCTCCAGACCCTTGTGAAATTTCACCCTGAGTGAAACTTGCTTCCAGTTAACTATGGATGTCATGAAGCTGTTATAACCAGTTCCTTGGGGGGGGGGGGGGACTCTAAAAAAAACCCCAGTAAAATAGTAAAACAAAAAAAAAACATTTCCAAGTAGAGAGGCTCAATTTGTTTTTTGGAAACCTGTGAATGCTTCAGCCTCCCGGTGCTCCCAGGTTCGCTCACTGCCCAATTCACCGATGTGGAGCTTCCTACTTTGACTGTTCATGTGAGAAATCCAAGCAAACGCAAAAATGCCTATTCAATCACTTCTGCCCAGTGCTCTGCTTTTGCGGAGGGAGGCAGTGAAAGAGGCCACACAGATCTATGAAATGTATCGGGAGGCTGAAGCAGCCCTGAGCGGGAGCTGGAGCCATGCTGAGTCGAGGCTCCTGAAGGCTTCCTCAAGGCGGGCCTGGCCCTGGCATTCGGCGGAGCCCTTCCTTTGCCTTGGGGAGGGAAATAGGGAGAAAGAGCTGCTAGGAGCAGGAAGAGTGCCAATTTCCCACGGCACACCTGATGATCGCTCACGACACACTAGTGTGCCACGGCACACTGGTTGGGAAACACTACTCTAGCTGATAGCTGAAAGACATTACAAGAAGCCCACAGTTGTGGAAGGTAGCACCTTAAAGGAAATTATTTTCGCAACTAGGGCAGAAAATCTCACCAGTATTTTTCCCTCTTCAAGTATTAAAAATCCAAGTGTGATCAATTAAAAAAAATCTGTTGTCTGCACTTCATGATATACCTCACCTTCAGTTTTAAGAAGGGAGATTTACTCTATTCAACAGTAAAGCCAGCCTGCTTATAGGGATTTCCCGTCCGATGTATAAGTTATATCATGAATTGGAGATATAATTCTATATAAAGCCAGTGAAAATACTGCATCAAATTGTGAGTGCCTCTACACGTTAAAATAAATGTTGTTTGACACCACTCTCATTGCCATGATTCAATGCTGTAGAATCCTGGGATTTGTAGCTTGAGGAGACACCAGCACTCTTGGGCAGAAGAGGTTAAAGTTTTGTAAACCTACAAGTCCCAGGATTTCATAGCATTCTATCATGGCAATTACAATGCTGTCAAACTGCATTAATTCTGCAGTACAGATGCACCATGAGATGCACTCTTCGGCACGGGAAGCTGTTTAGACATACGTTTGAGTAGACATGCATAGAACTAAATTGTGCTTTGCATGCTGGGTGGGAAACTTCAAATTGGGCCTCCAGCTAATATAAATAATGTTTATGCAATATGTGTTAGCAATCCTCCCTAGCTGCTATTTTTTTCCCAATCTCTTTAGTTTATGGTGGGGGCAAAAGTTTTTATGTTCTAATTCTGGTCTTGCATACAGATTCATTAATTTAACTGATGGTGCATCCAAGCAAATTTCCAATACACTTGAGGAGGTGCAGTTGGAGTAGAATGAACTGAGGCCTGAAACTATTGGATAGTGTTTTTCAAAATAATTCAGTCTACTCTTGCTAACAGATTCATGGCAAGAATTAAATGGAATCAGCCCATATACATCAAGAGATGAAAAGAAATTGGAAAACATCCACATGAAAGCTTAGGTTGAGATAGAGCACTGGGCATCATACTTTTGTGATATTTATTGATGCAAGCATACATCTGGATCTGATTGTGTGATCTTTCTGCCCTAAAGAAGTTTACCTGGTGTTGACAGGGAAGGCAGAGCTACACATGCCTCAATGGATGTTCTTTCCTTTTGTTCCCTCTTGCAAAGTTGAAATATTTCAGGTAGTTTTTTTTTAACCACCATCTGGCACTCTCCACAAGAAATGTGATTTTTTTAAACTAATTTTATTTTCTAGTACAATAATGAAAAATTTAAAATTGAAATTTTTTTGGAAAGATTTATTCAGAGGATATTTGTGTTTGGCTTCTTCAGAGAAAATGTGACTTGCTCAAGGTCAGTGAGCTTCAAGGGTTGAACAAAGATTTGAACCCCGCTGTGTAGAGTCCTAGTCTAATGCTCAAACCAGTACAAGATGTTGACTTTCAATCCTCATGGAAGAATTCATTTCTTGGCCTACTTCATGAAGTATTGCAAGTATAGAGATGTCCCCAACTTTGGAACTCATTGCCTGGAGAGATTAGGAAAGCCCCTACTTTGGAAACCTTTTAAAAAACACCTTAAAACCTGGCTTTTCCACTATGCCTTTGGAGAGTAGCTGCCTAACCTATTACTCTCCTCAATGCTCCTGTCTCCGGAGTACACTCTCCCCCCTTATATGAAGGCCTCCCACAATCCGTGTCAACACGAGCTCTCCTTCACAAAGAACCTACTCCTGTTATGTTACCCTGAGTTTTTAACATATTATCTTGTACCTACGGCCCGCTTTGTCATTTGTGATTTTAGATATTGTATTTGCATATTGTTCTTTTATTTATATGTTTGTATTTTTATTGTTATTGATGTTTTGATTTTTATTTTATTGTAATTTGTTGTTTGGGCCTGGCCTTATGAGACCCCCCCCCCTCAAAGTCCCCATTGGGGAGATGGTGGCAGGGTATAAATAAAGATTATTATTATTATTATTATTATTATTTGCTGGCTCTATTGGAAAGTGCATGTGTAGGTCACAATGCTTTGTGCCATGATAGAGAATGTGAGGTGGAGTTTCAAAGGCTTAAGTGTTCCAAGCACCATTTCCCATTTGATCAATGACATTGAATGGTTTGGTTCTTCAAAGGGATTTTGATGAAGGCATTGTTTCACTCATTGATCCTTTAGTTCTTATTTTTAGTTTCAATACATGCTGGAAGTTTAGTCTAAAGCAAGGGACAAAATGGTACCCCTATTTTGTATATAGAGAAACTGGCTCAACTGAACATTAGTGCTGTAGCTGAGAGCAGCAGTTTAACCCTGGGTTTCAGGCAGGCAACACAAAAGCACAGGTGTATTTTGCAACATCTTGCTACTGCCTTGTCTGTTCCCACCTTCCACCACCGTGTGATGTCCAAGGCGACAGCCTCATTTGACCTAACAGTAGAGGTGGCTTTGTGTATACTTCTAACATTTCTATGTTCTTTGTGAGGCCAGCAAATGGAGATCATTTCAAGTGACAGGTCTGGTTCATAACATTTGAGATGACAGAAAATTCAGATATAAAAGAGTTAAAAATGCAACATGTACCACAAAATAAAACATGCACAACACAGTTCTTCAATTATCACAGCAACAAAGCCAAGCAGGGTGGAATTACACTAAAGAAATAATTATGGCATGCAAATAATTTTTACAGAAAAAAGACATTAAGCAATGAGTGAAGCTGGGGCAAAATTATGTTTGAAAAGGAGAAGGAAATAATGTAGTTTAATATTAAAATTTTCTAAAGAAAAAACTCTACAAATCCTGCAGAGATTATTTCAATATGCTTTATTTTAAACTGCTTTCACTCACATTGTTTACTCCAGGTGATCTTTACCAGAAGCAGGAGAAAAACACACACTGAAACATGCAGTTTAGAAGCACAAAAAGATGTGTGGGCATCAAGGTCCCTTGGGTCTTATGAAAATAAAAGATCAAAGGCTAATTATTCTGCTAGAATAACTAGAGCTTTACTTTTGATTGGAACATGGCGGTAGTACTTGGCTTAGAGCCACGGTCAACAACAATAAGACCCATATTGTGCACTGTGCAAGGACCGAACAGTAGCAGCATTGATTTTGTCTGTTGCCTAGTTTTCAAGCAAGGTGAAACATATCTCAAGGGGCCAAAGCCACCTGATATCTAGTTTATCAAGACTGATGAAGTTGATGATAAAATTCATAAAAGTTTCATCTAACTCCATTCTTTTGAACAGTCTGTATTTCAGAGTTTGCAGGAAACATGGACTTTGCGGCTCTTTGGACAGCTGGATTGGGTCTTTTTCAACCCAATACATCACAGGAAGAGGGAATGTGTCATCCCCATGTCACCACAATCACTCCTTGCCAATCATGGTGGTCCTTGCAAGTTCCTTGCAAGTGCCGAGCTGTTGAAGCTGGAATCCATGCAAACAGCATGCTGGGGTGTCCATACTAACAGCAGGAAGGTGGGTGTTTCTCTATTCACTCCTTGCTGATTGCATGGGTGCCCCACTATGACTTCAGCAGATGACCACGCATTTGCAGGGAGTAGTTGGTGAAGAGTGGTAGTGAGGACATGGCCAAGGGGAAGGTCAGCAAGGGGATGAACTCAACTGTCTTGACACATGGCTCCAGATTCAGTAGGTACATGATTTCAAGGTAGATCTGGAGCACAAATGCCCTGGATTAACCTGTCCATGTAGATGTCCCCTTAATTATGGCAGAACCATCAATATAGGATGAGAGCATTATTGAGCAAACTGGCACTATAGGATTAGATTCTATGATGCATTTTTATTCTCGGGAAATAAAAATGCATCATAAAAACATGTAATTGTAAAAGAGGTTATCACTATCTAATTCAACCCACTGCCACATAGGAACCCACAACTAAAGCACTTACAAATGTTAACCCAAACTCTGTTTTAAGTCTGCCAATGAAGGAAGAGTACACTTTGGGACAATCTATTCCATTTCTTAACATCTTTTTCCATCAGAAAGTTCTTCCAAATGTGTTGATGAAACATTTTTCTTTTGATTGGAATTCAATCATGTGATAGCCCTTAGAGAAGCATTGAGCAACTGTGCTGTGTTTTCTATATGAAATTCTTAACATATTTAAAGATGGCTTTTGATTGCTTGGTCAACATCCTTTGGACATACTAAGGATCACAATTATTTTCATATGGCTTAGAGGCTCTTTAAATGAGTGATAATATCAGAATTGTTTCAGATGTTAGTCACATCTTGCTTCATGGTGAACAATACTGACATGTATCGTTTCAGGGTAACACAAAAATCCCTAATCAACTATTATGTTTTTTCCTTGACTTTTGACTACCAAATTCAGGCTTCACACAAGTGTTGGTAACATAAAGGACCTACTATATGGGCACAATAGAGTTCCATTGTAAGACTCTTAACACAGAGTTGCAGCAAGGTTTTTCTCAAGCCAAAATTTGAAAGAAACTGAGCCTTTTTACATGGGCACAATTCCAGGGCTGGGCAAGAGCACTGTTGCTTCAGACTGTCCTTGGATTCAATAGAGTTATTTGTGTGCTTTGTTCATGAACTGCAACAGCAACAGAAATCCAGACTGTCCAATTTGACCCCGTTGGATAGCCAACCTTACCTTTGCTGTAATTTGTCACTTCAGCATCAGCTATGAAGCTCTTGGGAGCTTCTGGCCATCACCAGGAGTATTTGCTGACATCAGCAATGGGGCCCATTGATGGCCAGGAGCTCTCTGTAGTTCCATGGCTACTGATGTCGTGGCAAACAACATTCCAGGTAAATCCCATCTTCCTTTCCCTGCACCACATGTTATGAGTGGATTGATGGATGGCACTGTATGACTGGAGGGTCTGACTAAGGATGTATTAAGGCTTGTGCTGAAGACACCATCCTATAATTGAATCCTGGGAAAACTGCATTATAGAGAAACAAAGGAGGTAACAATTTGATTAACTTGTGGCATGAAAAGTGCTGATGAACAAAAACTGAACTGCTGATATAACTGACCTAGGAAGTTCTGGTGTAAACAGCACAGCACATGTTTACATGGTCAGAGACAATAATTCTTTAAGTGAAGGAAGTCAGAAATAATAGTTCATTAAGGAAGAAACACGACACCTGTCCAGAATCGATGGAGTTTCAGCAACTCTTAGCTGAATGACAGGTTGCAAAACAATCAAGAGCAACAATGGAAAAATGCTACATAAGAAGCTCCTTTGCCTCTTGGAAAAGTGTGGCAGATCTGTGGGGAATGCAGATCCAAGATCTTCCTTCCAAGATGGCCTGAATGAAGAATGGTGAGTATGCATGTGAATGAATTTATGTGGAATGAATGCTGAGTAAATGTGAATGTTCCCCTTCGTCTGCATAACTAATGTAGGTATTATAAAACCAGTACTGGGTGTGTGTCTACTTCTTTCTCTGCTGCACTTAAAATCAGACGGATGAAGATTGACACCGTAAGGCAACACCCTATTGGGAATGCAGTTAGAGCAACATGTTACAGCTAAAATGATACTATACTCCAGTGCAGGGGTGCTCAGAATGGTGATCGCGATCACCAGGGTGATCTTCGGGCCTCATCCTGGTGATCTTCAGGGCCCTGAAGGTTTTTTGCTGTTGGTCCTCTTCACGCGCCCCTGCACGCTGCAAAGAAGTCCTCCATCGTTGCTCCTCCCCGCTCCCTGCTCGCGCGCCACCTCCAAAAGCTCCGTCCAGAGTCCAAGAGGCAGAATGGGCCCCCTCTTTTGGATTCCTCCTCCTCCCTCCGTCCTTCTCCAGCCACTCAGAGTCGTAGGAGACCAAAGGGGGCGGGCCTGGATGACACGATGGATGGCTGGCCCCGCGCACATGCGCAGAAGTGCCCATTCTGCTTCTCAGACTTCTCGTGAACTCTTGGAGGCGGCACGCATGCTGGCGGCATGGAAATAGGAGCAACGACGGAGGAGAAGAAGAATGATGCTTTGGGGTCATTTCCTTACCGCATCTCAAAGGTCGGTCTTTTTACTTTGGGGTGGGTGCTTGATTGTTCTGTGGCATGTCTCTTTGTTTATTTTTAATGTTTAAAAATGGCCTTTTAGCTCCAAAGCCTCTCTGCTTGCTTTGTTCCTTGAGAAATATAGGTTGGGGAATATGGAAATGTGGGAGAAATGGGGTGGTTGGATGTATTTATGTATGCCCCTTTGTTTACCTTGCTGAGTATTAAATGGCCTTGCAGTTCAAAAGCCTCTCTTCTTACTTTCTGGCTGATAATATGTGTGGTAATATGGCAGTGTGGGAGAAATGGGGTGGTTGGATGCATTTATGCATGCCCCTTTGTTTACCTTGCTGAGTATTAAATGGCCTTGCAGTTCAAAAGCCTCTCTTCTTACTTTCTGGCTGATAATATGTGTGGTAATATGGCAGTGTGGGAGAAATTGGGTGGTTGGATGTATTTTTATGCTCTGTTTTATATTGTTATTAAATTGAAATGTTGATGTTTTATAACTTCATTTTATGTAAACTGCCCTGAGCCTGCTGGAAGGAGCGGTACATAAAAATGAATAATAAATATAAATAAATAAATAAGAAAATAGTTATACGTTTTACATTTCTGGGCAGGTGATCTTTGGGACTTGGTTTTTTAATCAGTAGCTCCCATGCTGAAAAAGTGTGAGCACCCCTGCTCCAGTGGTTCTCAACCTGTGGGTCCCCAGATGTTTTGGCCTCCAACTCCCAGAAACCCTAACAGCTGGTAAACTGGCTCGGAATTCTGGGAGTTGTAGGCCAAAACACCTGGGGACCCACAGGTTGAGAACCACTGCTATACTCCCTTCCCTTTTTGCACCCCAGTGCTTTTGACCTCTCCCATCAATCTCTCCCTTCCCCCTCGGTTTCATACCTGTTACAATATCCTGTCTTTTAAAATCTATTTTAATACTGATTTCTAATCTAATTTTAAATAACTGCTTACTGGGGAATTACAGGGGGTGCTTGTGCCCGCTTGGTGCTGGTCAGTGACCGTAATAAAGTTTTGTTGTTGTTGTACTTCTTTCTCTGAAAGTGCCTGATAGCAATCTGTCCCATTGAAAAATGGGTTAAAGAACATTTTAAGGTTCTAAAAAGTATTCATGACGCACAGAGCTCAGGGAATGAAGGATGGCAGCACTGGCCATATAGACTGCTTGCATAGTTTAAGTTATAGCCTGTCCAGCTGTCCACACCAACCTCAAGGTGCAGGGCTTTTCCATAGTTAGCTAGGAAACTTCTGAGCATTTCCTGACTTCAGCTAATATCAGGTTACCTGGTTTTGCCACGCATTAGGAGCTGGAAGTCCCTGAATGTTGTGTGGATATCCGGAAGTTACCTCTTGCCTAATTCAGGATTTGTGGCTCATTGAGAAGGGTCCCAAACTGCATTTAAAATGACAAAGCATAGTAGAGTCTGGGTTGTTATGAGTTTTCTGGGCTGTATGGCCATGTTCCAGAAGCATTCCCTCCTGACGTTTTTTCTCCCACTCTTGACATTCCACAGATATATAAATCTGCTTGGGGTACTCCAATGTTTTACGGGCTTTGGAATCCAATGGAATTTATTTCAGAGTATTCATTGCTATACAAATGTGAAAACACATGTTTGTGGAGAATTTTTAAAAACCATAAGAAGGAGGATACTAGCCTTAGGGAATTGTAGAAATCAATGTAGGTATTGATTCCAAGTAGAAATCACTGAAGGAGTGGAAGATATCACTTTTGTGTGTGAAAAGGCTTTAGGGTCTTGGCCATCACTGGTCCCTTTCTGTATTTCTCTGTGTACAAATGCCACTGTCCTAAAACATGACACATTGTACCCCAAATGTCTCCATAGTCTTTGGGTGTCCAACATAATGGCTGGAATCCTGTGGCATCATACTTATACATTCATATGTATATATTTATTTCCACATATATTTGTACTTTTGGGGCTGTGGTGCAGCAAACATTTTCAGTTTCAAAGACAAGATAAGGGCAACAGTTAGAACAGAATAAAATTAGATGCTGACAAAGCATTTCAGAAAATGACATTGCAGTCCTAAATCGAAAACTTTGTAAAAATGATCTTTAGAAATGTATTTCTGCTCCCCATTACACTTGCAATTATTTTGTTATCACAGTTCTGTCTTATTCTACATGCTACCAAGTTTTTTTTTCAAATTATGACATCCTTAAGGAAAGTCCAGTGCACAATTCACTCTACCATGCTGGCTCTCATTTTTCCACATTAAACTGTAGATCTTTTATTAACAAAATCTGTTTCTCATTTCACAATATATACTTACTAGGGATGGATATCTCCGGTCATAATACTTTGATTTCCGTTAATTTTTCGTATTTGAAATTATTTTGACCCTATATTGACCATCGGCGTCCAACCCGGAAATGACATTTCAAAACTGAAGCCGAGATTTCTGTAAAGGGCGCGTTATTAGGTCATTTTTATTCCCACCCTTTCTTTCTTTCCTCCTGTTCCCCAGGCTCTTTGGAAGCAGCCAGGGGCTGAGATTCTTTCCTCCTGTTCGCCAGGCTTTCCCTCCGCTTGTGAGGGAAAGCCTGGCGAACAGGGGGAAACCTCAGTTATCTGGGGGATCTTCACACAACCCTATATCCCAGAATACCCAAGGCAGAAAATCCAACAAAATTTGCTTTGAACTGGGTTAACTGAGTCCACACTGCCCTATAACCCAGTTCAAAGCAGATAACGAGCATTGAAGGATCCAATGGGATTAAGATAAAGCCAGATGTTTCCTCGTGAGTCAGCGGGAACTGGAGGGAGAAACCAGACGAGGTACAATGGTCAAACCTCAATGCGAATGGAATTACATAAGCCAATGTCGACCAATGCATTTGTTTATAGATTCATGTGTACATTATTTATATTAATGAACTGCTTTGGAACTATTGCTTGAGACTGCATTGTTTGGGCTACCATGCCAAGCGCATTTTATATAAGATACAGAACTTGGGCCTCTGGTAATGTAACTCCAGAGCATAGATATTTGACTCATTGCATTCTACAATGTGTTGTTCCATGATTATTGTGTAATATCTTTATCACTGCATTGAATACCACATGCTTTGAGGATCAGAACATTGAATATATACATTTCTCTTAGATACTGATATGTTGTTGTCATGATTAGATGGTTGGATTGATATTACCTTAGAGTGTTTATCTTGAGCCCCCTATCCTTTATTTCCAACTCTCTGTATTCCACAGTGTTGTTCCATAATTATTGTTCAATATCTTTATCATTGCATTGAAAACCACATGCTTTGAGTATCAGAACATTGAATATATATATATATATATATATATATATATATATTTCTCTTAGATACTGATATGCTCTTGTCATGATTACATGGTTGGATTGATTTGCCTGTGCTTTTCACAGTGTCAGTCCTGTTTTTCTGCTTTGTGCATGCGCTGAAGCAGTAATGACCTAATAACAAAAAATCATTATTAATTATGTTTCAATTATGAAATTTATTTTTAAAAATTTGGAACACTTTTTATAACGACCCACCAACGGAAATTCCCCCCTTCCCCCACGAGTTTAGAAACAATTTTTTATGGATCAACCACCCCTAATACTTACATGAATGCAGTTTTTCCCCAGAACATTGATTTAAATGCATATTATTATGAATTTGAACACCCAAAAGAATTCGGAGAATTCCTAGATCTTGTGGGTATATAAGTTCTTGTCTGGATATGTCCAAACAGGTGGCTAAAAACATTTTGTATAAAGATTGTCAAAGATTATGTTCCTCACATATCAGCTACTATTAATAGTGGGTTCATTAACAGAACTTGGATAGCAAAGAACACAGTCAAAAGAAGAAAAGAAAGTGGTATATTTTCCTAGACAGTGACACTGAGACCAGTTGACAGACCCAGCCCTATATATTTTGCTACCTGGACACAAGGAGCAGATGGCCCCATATACTAATGTTATGTACATAAGCTTTTACCTTAGCAATGGCTAATGGGAGAAGTTTCTCCATCGCACATGAGAGAAGCAGAGGATGTGCACAGGAGTGCATGTGGCATATACAGTTTTGTCTTTAAATATGTTGCATTTGCCAAGGCAACCTTCTCATGATAATAATGGGGTTGGTCTTGCCAGCTGGGTTCCTGATTGCTTGATTAATCATAATTTCATACAAGCCAGAATTATTTGTAAGAGTCTATAGAACATAGTGATTTGAGAGTTTGGACTGTGGCTCTGGAAACCAAGATGTGAATTCCCATCTGGCTATGGAAACCCATTTGGTGATCTTTGATAAGTCACACAATCTCATCCTTGGAAGGCAATGGCAAATGCACTCTGAACAAATCTTGCCCCAAAAACCCAATGATAGGAGATAGAAATGACCTGAAGACACACAACAAGCACAGAGCTATTTGGAACATAGTCCTAAGCATACTGATTAGAGTGATACTTACAGAAAATAGTGGGACTTACTTCTGAGTTAACATGCCTAGAATACTTCTCCTGCATCCATTTCCCTGGAGCTTAACATGACAATGGCTTTATTGGAAGTCACAACACTGCCATAAGAACCACACCAAAAGACTAAAAAGAAGACTATGCAATCAAATTGGATTTAAGCCATTGACTCACTCTGACCTATGTCTATTATGTCTTCAGTCTGGACACAAGGGCACTCAGCTGGAGAAACCGAGTGAAATAATTATGTATATAACATTTGAAATAATAAGCAGATGTTTCTGATTAACTTCAAATTTCTATCGTTAAATAAATTAATAACAGTGCTATTTAAGAAAACATGGCCTGGAAGAATTGAAAATTGAGTACATTGACAACACTGCAATAAGAAATATTAATTGGACCTGTGAAGATTGTAAATTACAGATCATTCTGTGATGCATTGCATCAATAAAACTAAAGTATATTTTGCCAGAATGCTGGTGGCTATTATAATGAGAGTTTCATAGACTGAACTTTTAAACACCATTATTTCCTTTGATAACAGATTTCTAGATATCAAAATTACTGAAAAGAAATCTGGACATATGTGAATATAATCAGCATATCAGAATGGAAAATAGGGGGAACAATGCTTTCAAAAATTGGAAATGTTAGCAAAAGGTCAGGCTCTCTCTTGCATTAAAGTCTCACATTTTTAAACTTGCTTGGAAAAGGAAGACTAACATTGATACAGTACATCTCTTTTTAAGGAATGGACCAGACATCTCCTTATCTTCCTATGCAATAATGTTGGGAGGAATGAGAAATATTTCCAAAACTAGTTGTCAAAATTGTCCTTTTCATGAGCAGAAATTTGAGAAAGGGAAAAATTCAGAAATTTTTTCATGGGCAGGATACATTATTCTGTGAGTTTTTGGCTAGAGTTGCCAGGTCATTGTGGGCTGCCAGAAGTTATAGGAATTAAAGCATTTCCAATTAGTGTCAAAGGATTTTTGGATCAGCACAATTTTTCCTGTGTGTTTTATGTATAATATCAAAACACCCAAGAACAAGGGAGATAAATGAGAAGAGAGCTGACAGATGGTACACTTGTCTTGGGGTAGGCCAGTGCTGTCCAACTTCTGGTGGGTCCAGGGCTGGATAAGAGGTCACTGATGACCTGCGGGGCCACTCAGCCCCGCCCCAGGCCCCGCCCCAGGCCCCGCCCCAGGGCCCCAGCCCAGGCCCCGCCCCAGCCCAGGCCCCGCCCCTCCTAAAGCCGCCGAAAAAGGAGGAGTAGGCGGCGCCAAGAGCAGCGCGTCACAGGCCTGGCGTGACGCGCTGCCCCTTGGCACCGCCTACTCCTCCTTTTCGGCACCCCCCCTCCCTTCCTAGGCCGGGGGAGCCGCCGAAAAGGAGGAGTAGGCGGTGCCAAGGGGCAGCACGTCACAGGCCTGGCGTGACGCGCTGCCCCTTGGCACCGCCTACTCCTCCTTTTCGGCCCCCCCCCTTCCTAGGCCGGGGAGCCGCCGAAAGGAGGGAGTCGGCGGTGCCAAGGGGCAGCGTCACAGGCCTGGCGTGACGCGCTGCCCCTTGGCACCGCCTACTCCTCCTTTTGGCGCCCCTCCCTTCCTAGGCCGGGGCCGCCCGAAAGGAGGAGTAGGCGGTGCCAGGGGCAGCACGTCACGCCAGGCCTGTGACGCGCTGCTCTTGGCGCCGCCTTCTGCCCGGGCGGCTCCCCCTCCCCTAGGTAGGGAGGGGGTGTCGAAAAAGGAGGAGCTAGCTCTCTTCCTCCTCCCTGCCCCGCCTCCCCCTCCCCCCAGCCGCCATTTTTTTAAAAAATTGATTTTTTTTTTTAATTTAAAAAAGGCGGCTGAGGGCATAGGTGGGGCCGTGTCCAACAGGCTACGGGGCCGGATCCGGCCCTGGGGCCGCCAGTTGGACAGCTCTGGGGTAGGCAATAGGAGTGGTTAGGTTTGGTCGGAATGTTCGTAATTCAGAATAAATTTGGATCAAATTCCTTTTTGAAGCAATTTTGAAGCGATTTGGGAACCCGGAAGTATCCTTGCCATTTCAGAGCCTGGATGGATTTCCTTACGTTTCCTTTCTCTCCCACGTCAGTCCTGGGTGAGAGCCACTGTTTAACCCAGTTTGGATGGATTTCTTCCCTTTGCTTCCCCCCCCCCTTTCTGGAATAAAACAACTACTTTCAAAGTAAAGACCACCCAATGAAACAGGAAATAACACTTTGAAACCATTAATGAAGGATTTGGAAGTCTCGGAAGTTTTGAAAAGTTTTGAACTTTTTTTTCTGTGAAAATCGGAATTGACTTTGGATTCGAACCACCAGTACCCCCTACATCCAAAACGAGTGTTGAACAATTTTTTAAAAATCAAACAAGCCTAGTAGGCAACCTTGGCAGATTTGATAACTGATTATCTATGTCTTGGAGCCTGCAAAATCAGCACAAAAGGTCCACTCATTTACACACAAAGATGTCCAAAAAGCAGCTCTAACCATAGCCCTGTGACATTGTAAGCCACAATTATTTATTGTGTTAAATGGCAGCAATGCACAACTGAACACATATTATAATATGCAACTAAATTTGCATGTGAATGCAAGCACAGCTGAATGCACCATGCCACTGCACAAACAATTTTGCTTCTGGAACCATGAACTGAATGTGAATAGTTGTTTATTCATTCAGTTGCTTCATGACCTCATGGACCAGCCCATGCCAGAGCTCCCTGTTGGCCGTCACCTCCCCCAGCTCCTTCAGGATAAAGCCAGTCACAATGATACTATCCATCCATCTTGCCCTTGGTTAGCCCCTCTTCCTTTTTCCTTCCATTTTCCCCAGCATCATTGTCTTCTCTAAGCTTCCCTGTCTTCACATTATGTGGCCAAAGTACTTCATCATTGCCTCTACTAGCCTATCCTCCAATCTTGCAGAAAATGTACAAGAAGGGAAAATCAACATGTTTAGGAAGCCTTGTAAATTTTTATTTGTTTTCAGTATATGTTTGATTTTATGCCTATTTTATATACCCATATAACTAGGGTCACATACAATTTTATAATAATAATGACAATAACAACAACAACTTTATTCTTATATCTTATATGTTAGATTAGATTAGATCCTTTATTATTTAATTTGTTAAATTGCTTATATAGTCTAATCCTTAATTGCTTTTGTTTGTATATGTTTGCTGTGTTTTTATATGTAAGTCACCCAGAGCACTTCAGTGGAGGGCGACTAATCAAATAATAAATGGAATGGAATGGAATGGAATATCCTGCCTTCATCTCCCCAAAGAGACTCATGGCAGCTTACATGGGGGGTAGGAGCGAGGAAACTTGGAGCAAACACGCTGGTGGCCACAAACAAAGGCTGAGTAGCTTCCCCAATGCGGGGTTCCAGTGGCCAGGCGGGGTTCGCGTTGTCTCTGGCCGACGAGGACACGAATGTTAAGGAGTTCCACCTCGTTTCGAACCTTACGGGTCTTTTTCAAGGCCAATATAAACAGAGATCCTCACATCAAAGGGCAGGCGGCAGGAATCTAATATAAACATAAAGATGCTTAGAATATAATATCTGGCACATGATGTGAGCATTCAAATTAAGTAACCACCATATATTATACAACATAAATGAAAATGGAAGCACAAAGGTACTACACATTCGAAATTTACCTTAGAGAAGAGTTCTCGTGTGTAATCTACCTCGATGGGTAGGGCAAATGCGCAAACACAGGTAAATGGGGAATGATTTGTAGGGAGGGGAAGTCAACAGGTGGGGTGATTACTATATCAAAACAATAAAACCAATAAAATATAAGACAGCATAAAAATAAACTAAACAACAAACACCTAATAGCCAAGAAAAGTGGGTGTTTGCAGATTTGAGACTAAAAGGGCAGGACAAGGGCTTGTGCAAATGCAAGCTATAGGGCTGGGGCTGGGAATACAGTGTTGTATATCCAACCAAAAAATTAGGGCTAGGCAGACTTGATCAGTAGTTGAACCATTATTCAAAGGCACATTGGAACATCCAAGTTTTCAGGGCTTTCCAGAAGGTGGACAGGTTGAGGGCTATTGTAATCTCCCTGGGGAGAGAGTTCCAGAGCTGGGGGGCCAACATCGAGAAAGCCCTCTATCTCTCAGACCCACCAACCATGCTTGTGACAGAGGTGGGAGCAAGAGAAGAGCCTCCCCGGCAGATCTTAATGCTTGCACTGGTTCATAGAAAGAGATATGGCCACAAAGATAAGCAGAACCTGAACCATTTAGAGCTTTATAGGGAATAACCTACATTTTCAATTGTGCCCGGAAACTTATCGGCAGCCAGTAGAGCTGCTTCAGTAGAGGTGTTGTCCGCTCCCTGTAATTAGCTCCAGTCAACAACCTGGCTGCTGACCTTTGCACAAGTTGCAATTTCCCATCAATCTTCAAAGGCAGCCCCACATAGAATGCATTGCAGTAATCCAATGTAGATGTAACCAAGGCATGGACCACCATGGCCAAGTCAGGTTTATCGGTGTATGGTCACAGTTGGTGCACAAGTTTTAACTGTGCAAATGCCCTCCCAGCCATCACCAATACCTGAGCATCAAGTGTCAGCACTGAGTCCAGGAGGACCCCCAAACTGCAGGCTTGTGTCCTCCAGGACAGAAAGGGGTTATGAGTGGGGGGAAAATTAAGAAGCCCTGTCATAGACAATGTCAACCATAAATCCTCAATTGGGAATTTTCCGTTTTCTAGAATCAATCTGTTTTTAGTAATAGTAAATTAAGTACTATTATTTGATGTTTAACAGATGATAGGATTCTAATAAATTCATTAAGAAAATGTGTATTTCCAAGTATATGTCAGAAAGCAATGAATCCTTGATATTGTACTTTCCTACTTTGCTATGTTCTCACCACATATCTCTAAGTGAACTATTTCTATAATGCAAGTCGATTAAATAAGATTATTGAAATGTTTTATTCTCTCTGGCAGGGATGTAATACTGCATATAACTATTTCCACTTTGATCTAATATCTTTAACTACTGTTCTGATATTCTCAACTATTTGATTCTGAAGTATTGATGTTTACAGATACCCCAGATCCTTCTCCCACTTACTCATATTCACGTACTCTGATGTTTTTGCTTGTTTGTTTACAATATCACTTTCTTTCTTTAACGTTATTTTAAAAGTATCAGTATCCAAAATATTAAAAGTGTCAGTATCCAAAATATCTGAGAATTTATAACTTTTTCTTTATGAATTACTTCAGATATATTAGGAAAAGAGGTAAATTGTGGTTTATTGTACAATTTCATATAATTGCCATTTGTCTTCCTTTGTAAGATGTAGCAAGATCACTTTTAAGTAAAGGCCACATACTTAGATCTTACATATTTTTGCAGTAGTCAAATAAGACTTGTTTTGTTTGATATATTTAAGTAATAAAATACAATTAAACAAATCTTTTGATCTCTTTATCACTTCCCTTTATCATATTTTCTCTTTGACCCATAATCTTAAAGTTTACCATACTGTTAACTGTCCAAAGTTGGCACAGTTGGAACATCTAAACACTAGGACTAGTACAATTGTGCTATAGAAAACAAAGCTGTTGCGCGTTATTATCAAAATATATATTTTATAAGTTTATCAAGCAATTGATTATGATGAGTTCAATAAATGTAGGTTAATACACAAATATCTAAATTGCAAGATACTTAACGTGTCAGGAGTTTGAGGTATTTCAGTGTTCGTAATCCAGGTTGGTTGGTGGCAAAGTTCAGTTTGTTGTAAATTATAATCTGGATTATCAAATGACGGATGGAAAACAAGCCACTTAGGGGTGTTTTTGAGTTCAAGTAAAGTGATAGTATTCTTCCAAGTTCGATGTAGAATCCAAAAATAATATTTGTAATCCAATAATGTCATGTAGAAATCACTGGAAATGCTTCTCAGGTTCCGTGTCCAAAGCTGAATCAATTGCTTTGTAAACAAAGGTTGTACAGTAGTTCCATGTGGATGCCTGACAGTATTATTTGGAGCACAACTGTTTCGCAAGGAGTTCCAAAGCTTCTTCAGAGGCAATCCTTAGGAGCGGTGTACCAATATCATATAAGCAACTTGTGGAAAACATTTGTCTATATGGAAACAATATAACATTCATGTAATATACAATATATTTTCCGAAGGGATTACAGTAAATACATATGGCAAAAGGGGTTATCATATATACATATCAACATAATGCAAACAATTGATAAACGCACAATTGTACTAGTCCTAGTGTTTAGCTTGTAGTAAGGACTTACAGCTTTACTCGCACATGTTTTACAGTTGGAACATCACCATGTTCTACCCTGTGACATCACCAGAATCAGTTTGTGATGTCATTGTGTCTTGCCTTCTGACTTTCAGAGTTTGAAAAACAAGAGACTATTTAACTCTGCATCTCATCCATATCTGTTCAGCAAAAGTTTAGAACCATACAATGGCATCAACAGATACACCTGAAAGTGCTTATTAAGATACAGATTGCAAGGAGGTAATTTGTTGCCCATTGGTGTATCTTTGAAGTGCTACTTAGACACCTGTCTTTTAAAAATTATGAGGCAATTTTAAATGTAATTCCTGACCCAGCTGGATAGCCTGGGGAAGATCTCCAAGCTGACAAGTTTTCTCTGTATCTAATCTACATGCAATGAATGGAGCCTTGGGAGAATTAAATGCTTGATGGATGGAGAAACCTGAAGCAATTGAGAGGAAATTGCAGAATGCTCACTTAGCATTTTAATACACTGGACAAAAGAAGAAATGAACTAAATCTAAAAGACCATGAGGCTTGTTTTGGGACTGTCAAAACTATGACCTTGACAAGTCATATTTATATAGCAAGTCACTCTTTATTGTTTCTCCTCAAGAAGAGACACCCATCTGTCAAATTTAGTATAACAGTTGGAGAGGAAAATGTTTGCCAGGGCTTATGATTTGACATGCTTTTGACACAAAGCCATTCTTGACTGGAGGGAATTCCAGAATTGCAGACAAACAGGATGAAATATAGAGAAGTGAACAGAGACATCAATTCACATCACACTCAGGTGTGGAAGAGGACTTAGAAACTCCTCGTGTGAACAACATGCCTGTTTTACTGATGGATGCACAAAGGCAAACCCTTCTCCAGATATTTTAATAATTTTGGAGACCTGGTAATTTATTTATTGACTTGTTCTTACTGATATTCAACTAAGAAATAACTCCAAGTTCACTAGCATAAAAACGTTTTAGTTGGCCTTGTTTTTGCCATTTGTGTTAAGGAGTAGAGTTGTGATATTGGCTTCATCATCAATGTCAGGCTCTTTGCATCTCCTCACAAATACAAAGATGACAAAACATGTAGCATTCATCCTCATAAGGAAAATCTTCATGATTTTAAGCTCCCCTTTGTAAATGTTGAATGAGCCCTGCGAGCAATGTCTAGGGGTCATGCCATCACCAGAGTTTGGACAACAGATATAAGTCTGCTCCCTCTCTTTACAAATACTTTGTGTAATAATAATTCAAACAGAAAATACCAACTGTTGTTTGTGGCCTGAAAAGTGCAGATTCCACTTGATTTTGGAAAATTCATAAAATGGCACCTAGGGCCACAAGTACAAAATTGAAGACTTTGCACTATCCAACAAGTGATTCAGTTCCTGTTTCCATCATGTGAATGAGCCACAAAATCATTCTGATCTGATTTGTGACTGAACTTTCCATTCAGGCGCCCAGCGTGGCTATCAGTTGCAAATATCTAAATAGCAAATCAAAATACCACAAAGTACAAATATTCTGTAAAACATGGTATAAACAATCAAAACAAACAGCAGCACAAAAAACAACATTTCTTGTTTTTGTAAAAAAAATAAATCCTGAAATGTGAAAACAAAACCATCAAAATATGTAAAAGTTGCCAATCTCATCTAATAAGGGAGAAAACTTTTGCAATTCTTTATTCCTGCATGCTAGAATTATTGTTGAATACAGCACCCCCAACCTGATGATTGATAGTACTCTAAGGGCACCATAATAAAATGAATTATTTATCTTCCTTTCTCCACCAACTTCCGCAACACCAGCAAAGAGCAAGAGTGGCAGATGAACCAGCAGTCACAACTCCCCTTAAAATTCATTTTCATTTTTATATTTTTTAAAATTAAAAGCCTGCGGATATGTGCTGATACCTATCAATGTATGTGCAGACGGGATCTGCAGCAGCAAATTTTACACTGACACTCTGTCCCTTCCCATTCCTTTAATAAAATGTAGCTTTTTTGTAACATTTTGTATATCTTGTATTCTTTACTCTCTGCTTTTCTTTTATACATATCAAATATGTAATAACGAATATTATTTCTGCCTGAGCAAACCACAGGAGTCATCACCTCTTTGCTGACCTCACAGAGGAATTTCCTGAATGTCCGTGGCTTGGAAAATTTGCTAGACAAAGGTGCAAATCACAGTTCATATGTGAAACAGTAGGTGGTTTCTATTTCCATTCTGATGTTGTTGGCCGATACTGGCTGTGGAAACAGAGACTTAAAATGTGCACACTCATTTCAATTCCTTTATTTGATATCCAAGATTTGAATAGAGAAGATCATCTTTCGTTTCAAGATCCCTTGGATTTTCCCCAGACACTTCCTCATTACCAAGGACTAAAACAATCAAGGACTCATTAGCATTTCCCAATATGGACACGAGTTTTCCAGTGCTTGTCTCTCCCCAGGAAGGCCTCCTCATCACAGCTGATTGGCCCTTCCCAGGTCAATCCCCCACCATCTCCTCTCATCCACCAAGGAGCCCCCATCTGGAAGTGGCAATATCACCAAAGCACCAGCCAATCAGTGTGCGGATCCAGGCCGGCCTCTCTTCTGGCCAATCAGGAAGGGGAGCAGGCTGATTGGAAGTCTGAATGGCTATCAAGTGTCTCAAACTTCATGTCTCTGTATTTCATGTTATGTCTGTACATTTTGGCATCAGCCATACTTGCATCCTTACTGGCTGGGCTGAATACACCTCTGTGGTTTGTCTTCACCTAGTCGGTTGTATTCTTTAATCTGAAATTTAGTGTAAATGATCGCCAGGCATGGACCATCCATATATTCAGTTCTAGTCAAAATTTGACCTCAGAATATAATAAGCAGAGATATACCGCTATGTTCTCCACTAGCTGCCAACTCAGGGCCATTACACAAAATTCACTGAATCCAAGAGGCAGCCAGCTCAGTTTATTTTAAACTCTGGTACCTGTGTGTTGGTGGGAGTAGGGCATACATTTTCATGATAATAATATCATGATAATAATATGATTTTGTGTTGAACTGGGATTTGAGAAAAGCCAAAATCTACTATGAGACTTTAGGTTAATGTTTTTCTTAATTCCGACCTACCCCAAATGGTAGAGAACAAGGAGCCAAATAACTTATGGAATCACTACAAATCTCAACATTCACTAGTATTGAGCCATGGCAATTAAAGTGATGTCAAACTGCATTAATTCTATAAATCTGTCCCTAGATGTCTCTGAGACTTCTGTTTCTAACAAAGTTAAACCTTTTTAACTGGGAATGCATTTGGCAGATTTTACCTCTACATCTCTTTTACCTCTAAAAGTTTTTGCCAAATGCAATAGTACACTGAGATTTTGAAAAATTCAATGTGCTCTGCTAAAAATGGGGCAAATAGTCTTACTCAGGACAAACAAAAAGATTTTATCTTAAGAGAAGTTATTTTTTCTGTTGTTAATGGAGTTGAAATTTTATCGCCTGCATTTTATGTCTCTTTGTCTCTCAGTGCCCACATGAACACCGAGAGACATTGTTAACCCCTCAGGCTATCTTAACTGATAACCAAAAAATATATTGAAAAAACTTGGCCTGTCACTCTAACTTCACAATTTTTGCTTCTCTTTTATGTTATTAAACATCTTTGTCTGATGAAGAATACAGAGGAGTCGTGAAAGCCCAATAATAGTATCACTGCTTTATGGATTTTGGATGTTATGTATCATATTGCATAGATAACGTTCTTAATAGAGGAGAGATCAAAAGTTCTCATGAAAGGGGAATATTCCCTAAAATATTAGTTTATTCTTATAGGGGATAATGACAGCTTTGGTTCCTTCTCTAAATAAACAACATATTATTTCTGAGGGAATCATAAGTTTTCTTTTTGACAGTAAATGTCAGTAGTGTTTATCCTTTCTGTCAAGACATTTTAGAACAGGATTCAGCTAAAGTGCTGCTACCCCCAAGGGTTTGTGAGTGGAGAAACTCCTTTTTCTATAAATTAAGACATTCAGATGAAGGTCTATAAATAAACTTTGAAATAAACTCACAAGCTTATGTGACCCACACAAGCTTCCTGGAAGAATGAGCAGTTTTGGATTCCTGATTCATCTGGGACCAGTCCAAAAACACTTTTATATTCTGAGGCATGCCTTGCGATTGCTTCCAGTGTCCTTAATGACCCAGCATTGCTGTGGCATCTCAGCACTCTGAGGATTCATTTTAGTTATGAAGAGGCAATTTTCAGGGAAAAAGTTGCAAAGCATTTCTTGGAAGAATGACTCACATACCTGAAGAAGTTCTGGCAAACCTCTGAGGCAACAACTCACGAAAATTGCCAGTACTGTGAAAAAACTAAAAGTCTCTATAGAAAGGAAGAGAACAGGACACTATTTTTACATAACTCTCTATTCTGCTACTAATGATAATTATCTCATTGAGGGGAACAGATGTAGAGGAATTGCAGAATTCCATGATCTAGAGCAGTGTTTCTCAACCTGGGGGTCGGGACCCCCAGGGGGGTCGTGAGAGAGTTTCAGAGGGGCCACCAAAGACCATCAGAAAACAAATATTTATGATGGTCTTAGGAAGCCCTTTGGCAGAGAAGATTGAAGATCTCTCCGCTTGTCCTTTTTCTTTTTGGAAACAGACTGAGAATTCTCCCACCTACAGCTCTCCTCTGCTGTGATTGGCAGGCCTCCTAGCCAAGGGGAGGGCTGTTTCTGAGGCTCCAAGCGGGGAGGGGAGAACAGGCGTGCTTGGCGCATGGCAACATTATGCACATGTGTGGGTGAGGGAGAGTGTGTGAAGTGGGACGGAGGCTCATGCCAGCTAGTCCCTTCAAGGCATGAGGGTTCTGTGTAGGAAGTTTGACACAATTCTATCATTGGTGGGGTGCAAGGGGCTCTTTGATTGTAGGTGAACTATAAATCCCAGCAACTACAACTCCCCAATGTCAAGATCTATTTTCCCCAAACTCCACCAGTGTTCACATTTGGGTATATTGAGGATTAGTGTCAAGTGTGGCCCAGATCCATCATTGTTGAGTCTATAGTGCTCTCTGCATGTAGGTGAACTACAACTCCCAAACTCAAGGTCAATGCCCACTAAACACTTCCAGTATTTGCTGTTGGTCATGGGGGATTTTTGTGCCAAGTTTGGTTCAATTCCATTGTCGGTGAGTTCAGAATGCTCTTTGATTGTGGGTGAACTATAAATCCCACCAACTACAACTTCCAAATGACAAAATCAAAAACTCTCTCAAAAATAGAGTTATGAAGTAGCAATGGAAATAATAGTTAGAGGTCACCACAATATGAGGAATTGTATTAAGGGGTCGCAGCATTAGGAAGGTTGAGAAACACTGATCTAGAGGGCTAAGCTATGTGGTCCACAACAAATTATCTGCATATTAGCTATGTGTAAAATGTATTAATGTACCAGTCTTTATCCCTATTCCAAATTTTTGATATATAGGGTGACCTGGGTAGCACAATAGGTTAAACCCTTGTGCCGACAGGTCTGAAGACCAACAGGTCAGAGGTTCAAATCCAGGGAGAACACAGATGAGCTCCCTTTGTCAGCTCTAGCTTCCCATGAGGGGACATGAGAGAAGCCTTTCACAATGATGGGAGAACATCAAAACATCCAGGTGTCCCCTGAGCAACATCCTTGCAGATGGCCAATTCTCTCATACCAAAAGCGACCTGCAGTTTCTCACATCACACCTGACAAGAAAAAAAATCTGAGGTTCCTCTTTGCACCTTTAGGTAATAATAAAAGGAGAAAATACATAGGTAATAGGTTGACTTAGTACCATATTTCTTAAACAAACCAGGCTTGCCAGGAGGGAGCGGAGAGAATCTGCGAGGTAGTTAATTCAATTTCTACAACAGTCTATAACATGTCTGGGTGAGACAGCCCTGGATTCAGATTGTAGTGGTTCTGAGCCAAGCATCCTCAACACCATGCCTTAGTATGTAAACAAGGTATTCCCATGAGGTGTCCATGTCGTAGAGTGAGTTGAATTATTTCCCAAGGAAATCTGTTGCTTGCCCTCATATCTTGCAAGTCTCAAAAATGCTGTTCTATTCCACACCTATACACCATGCTCCTTTCACCTGCCCTATGCCTTACATACATTTCTTGCACATACTTGATACAATCAGGGAACAACACTTTTTTGTCTTACATGCATGTAAAAAAGTAAAGGTAAAGGTTTCCCCTGACATTAAGTCAAATCGAGTCTGACTTTGGGGGGTGGTGCTCATCTCCATTTCTTAGCCAAAGAGCTGACATTGTCCGTAGACACCCCCAAGGTCATGTGACTGGCATGACTGCATGGAATGCCATTACCCTCCCACATGTACCCATTTAAAAAATTAACTCCTCATCATCTTGTTCATTTGAACATGCACATGATGTGGGTTGCATGATAAAGTTGGGTTTTCACACATGAGGGATTTTCACATATGGGAGATATTCATATGGGATTGTAGAACCCTTCATAGTCAATACATGAATGTCAAACATCTTTTGAGACTCTCATATTGCATATGATGATTAGATTTATATTCAGGTCCTTAACACAGTTTCAGCCCTCCACTTGAGCCTTATATAATTTCCGAAATTAATTGGTTAATTTCATTGAAGCCTGTTTGGCATAATTGTTGTTAGGCTTGAATCTACACTTATGATAGAAAATTATCTTTCGAACTCACATTTGCATGACATTTGGTTGATTTGATATATTCTGTATGGCTTTTACAGCCCATAAGCGGAGGGAGAACCAGAGGCACTGTCTGGGCGATTGAGGCTCAATGCCCATCATGTGGGTTGGCAGAGACAGCCACTGACTGGCATCCCTCCCTCCTCTTCCATTGGACTTTCCCGGAGGATGGGAAGGAGGGGGAAAAACCTGCAGAACAGGGCTCTCCAGGCAGCCAGGGCAGGCCTTGCCTTCCTTGGCTGGGGGGGGGGGGGACCTCTTGCAAGCCCTGACAAGCAATGCGTGTTAGCGAGGCTGAGGGTGAGTCCTGTGCGTCCTCTTGCTCTGCGGGCCAGAAACAGCCAGTTGAAAGGCAGTCAGAGCCCCCAGGCAGAATCCTGCCTGTTCCACCCCCCCCCCCTCTCCCTAGCCAATTTCTTTCCAAATATGGCGGCCGTGGCTTCGAATTGGCAACTTCTCTTCCGGGTTGCTTACGTCGCTTCAAAAATGTTTCTAAAGTGGTTTTAATACGAATTTATTCTGAATTTATTCTGATTTCAGAACCATTCCGATGGACCTAACCAGGCCTACTAGAAATATCACCATAATCTAATAGTTAGCTTCATTCTTCTAGTAAACTGTATCATCAGTTTCTATGTCAAACAAAATGAAGCTAAAATAAGTTTAGCGAAACAATTGTAGCATATTTTAAGGTCTGTTTCTTTAGGAAAATGCAGCTTGGTGGAGTACAATATCCTTAAATACATAGTATATTATTTTAAAAACTGACTGTAAAAAAGGTAACTCATACAAACTGCATGCTATAAGAGCTCCAGTTAAAAATAAGGGTGTAGTACTGATTTGTAAGTATATATTTTGAAGTAAGTATAAATATCAAGAGATTTCTGCATTAATCAAGAGATTTGTTTCGGACCTGATTTTGCAAATGGAGACTCTGTGTTAATTTGAGTTATAATTCAAAAATCAAAATTTTTCTGCATCCCATTGAGATGTATGGCTTGAATAAGAACAAAGAACAGGAAAGTCTGGAAGCAAAAAGTATGTACAACCAGTATGGCATAAAAAAGAAATAAGTTACAATTTTGCCCAGCAATCAGAATTTCCTTTTGTCCAATGTTCTTTCTCATAAGGAACATTTTAGTCTGGAACAAAACTCATGAGTTTTTCTGGGGAATGTATTGCTCTGCTTAGAAAACAATCATAGGCATGACAGGAAATGCTTTTGAATTATTGTGGTGGGCTGGCCGCGCAGCAAGGGAGTGTTTAGTATACAGCTGAGGGCAGAAAGATGTTGCCATCGGATTCTCATCACATCTATCTCCACACAGCATCTCCTTTACCCCCCATTGGCTTTGGAAGGTACAGATGGTGAAGGATCAGCTCGCAAATAATTTTAATGATTGTTCCCAAGACAGTCTTGTCATGGAAGTCAGGCAATCATCATCTCTTTCTTTGGCTTCTCAACACTTTCAGTCCATCTTGGATATTTCTCTTCCCCTGCCCACTGCTGTGACGTCTTAAAAATGGACTATACCATCTTTAACAGCTACTGTCCAAGGTTGTTATTACTGATTTATGGGCAGAGAACAACAATGAATTTTCAGAGCAAAACCTCAGCAGCAATCTCAAAGTCTGCCATAATGGAATACCAAAACCCAACATTTTTGTCAGCATACGTCTTTCTTGAGATACAGGATTTACCAGGATCACAGGACTCAAAGTCAATTAAGCAAGATAATTAACTGGTAGTGTTTTGGGGGTTTCAAAAATCTATTTAAGTGATTTCTTTAATGATTATCAAAACTTTCATATCCTGTCCACTTATGTGGTCTTTTCAGTGTATAGACCTGCTTTGCCCTTGCGTGTTTCAGAGAAGAGTCAACTTAATGGCCCGCCATTCTTTTGTGCCAGGTTTTGTAAAAATACCAACTTCCTTTAGTACATTTCCTTTCTGCCACAGGCCTCTATTCCCTTCTCCCATTCTCTAGGCTACATTAGAAGAAGAAGAAAGTCTCAGAGCAGACAGTGTTGCAAAATAGTCTGGCAGTTCACTTTTGAAGTGTTGGGAAGTTTGAAGGCCTGGAATAATTGAAAATGAGATTAAGGGAGAAAGAGTGAGAGAAGTAGAGATGGTACATGAGATGCTAGGATGAAGAATGGGATGGGGCGAGTCTGGGAAAAATTAACAATTAGACAATTAGCCAGCAGGTTATGTTTAACTCAGATGTGATGCTGGAGCAGTCAGCTTAAACATCAGCTCGAGGATAAACAGGGTTGCTAACTGACCGGATAAAGCCAAACAATTCAGGAGGGTCTTATACCTTTAACATTGATTTGATCTCTGCAAGACATTCAAAAGGTGATGGAACCAGCTACCACAATCTGATAAATTCTGTAGCTCAACCTGCTACTCCAGGATTAATTACATAATGTAGTTCAAAATCAGGTAACTAAAAAAAACACCTTTGACAATTGTAATTAAATGCAAAAGAACACAAGCACCCATATGACCTGGGTGGAAGAAGAACTTTACATAACAATTTGTAATCCAACATGCTGGGCTTCCCCCACTCCCCCTTTTGGCATTATTCTTGCTATTAACTAATGTTCTAGAAGACTTATTTTGGGCTAAACATAAAATTAGCCGTGCGCAAAGCAAACTTACTGAAATGGATACTATTTTCTAGAAAAAACTTACAAGAACAATTGATTTTCATGATTCTACCTTTTATAGGATTCTTGGATCACATCCTCCCTTTCTCTCTCGTCTTTCTGATGCAATCTTACCACCAAATGAGAAATTTCAGTATACTGGTGAAGCCAAAGATTTAGGGTTTTCCAAGGATCTGCAGATACCGAGGAAAACCTGGAAAGTTCTGCTAACTATGAATGTGCTGTGTCAGAAATCAGGATCTCACTAGAATGAAGGCAAGCAAGAAAAGTTTTTATTGAATCTGTACAGCAGCAGGTGCTCAGGGGGGTACAAGTATAAAGCACAAGGAAAAAATAGGCAGATTTCTACATAAAAATTTCCATTGCTACAGTTTGAAATTCCCTCCCATTCCCCTATTTGGCCAGTACCAGAAAGCCGGCCAGCATTTTACAGGGCTCTGATTGTTGGAGAGGTGGACCTTAGCCAGTGTGGGTGTGGATTGGTGAAAGCGGTGATGATGTGGCCAGGGATCCCTTCCCAGCCAAGCGGAGATGCCCTGGGATCTCCAATGGGCCAGTGGAGGTGGTTCCTAGGGCAGAGAGCTCTCCACGGAACAGGATCTATACCTGGATGTGTGGCAATGGAATTCTTGCACTAAAGACCCAAAACACTTTTTCACCACAAACCACACTATGTCCAGATGATCCAGCAAGTAAAAGTTTATTCAGAGAAGAGTTTATAAAAATAAGCAAATCTAAAAAGGAGAATCAAAGTTTAAAAGTTATTTACAAGATAGCCAAGATTCCAAAATCCTTTCAAATACAGTCTCAAGAGTCAATCCACAGATATATCCATAAGCATGATGGCATGAATCCAAGGTGGGCAACCTATGTCACACATAAAACTAGAACAGGAACAAGCTCAGAAACTTGAATACATGAATCTAAAAACATAGGAACAGGAACCGAGAGCTGTTCATCTAAATACGTTGCTCTCACAAAGGATTTTACTAACAGAAAACCACTCAAAAGAACTCAATCCCTCCCATGACATCATTCCTTACACACCTGCTTTTCCACTCCTTATCTCTAAGCTGCTCGAAAAAAGTGAGTCTGTCTCTGTTGTACACTCCTCCTCCAATGTTCCAAGCACTTTGATCTGGACACACATTCATGTTGGACAAACATTCATGTTGGGTCCCCATACATCTTCCCATGCTGGGAACACAAAAAAATGTTCCAGGAATGTCTACTGGAGATGAGTGTGCCATCAGAGTCTGTTCCTGGTTCTTTGTTCAGCAGATAGCTGAGATCCCCAGAGGGGAAGTTCTGGGTGACAAGTGGATGACCCCCCGCTGTTTGTCAGGAAAGCTGTTTGTCCCACAGATTGTGGTCTTGCCCATGCCTCTCACTCAGGGTGTGAAAGGAATTCCCAGAATAGCTGAGATTGCTCAAGAGGTAGAGTTCATTCTGATCTGTCTTCTATTTCATATATTACAATAAAGCAATAAAAATAAAATAAAATAGAGTTTATGTGATATTTTAGTATTGGTTCATAGGTGGAGATAAGGGTGAGGGAAGAGGGGTCTTTTCTTTTTCTTTTTTTTTGTTTTATATTGTTGAATGTTTTTATGAATTTTGTTGTTATATTTTATTTTAACTGTGTGGAATCTTGGGATTGTCCCCATGTAAGTTGTTCCAAGTCCCTGCTGGGAAATGGATGTGGGGTACAAAAATAAAGTTGTTGTTGTTGTTATCATCTTAGGATAGGATAGGAAAGGTTATTTTCTTTGTTTTAATTCATTCCTCTGCATTCATATACACATTCTCAGAAGGCAAAAAGAAAAAAAGTAGAAAATTACATTTTGAGTAGGAGAAGAACCTGGACGGAAGTATAATGTAAATATTAGTGAATTGGGTTTCACCTTTGTTGTGATGGAAATGAGTGGGGCCATCGGGTGATTTCCAGTGGATGATTTCTGATGCAAACCAACTCAGGCTACAGAGCTGAGCCGGGATGTGTGCATGTGTGGGGAGCTGGGCTTCATAGAGTTGGGGGATTTGCTGCTGGTCCGAGGATGATTGAGGGAGACTAGAGGGATGGTGGCCAATGTAGTTCATCCTGACTTCATGTCCTTGGGAATCTATGATTTCCTTTGTAGTTGAATCATAGTTGGAAGAGACCTCGTGGGCCATCCAGTCTAACCCCCTACCAAAAAGCAGGAAAATTGCATATAAAGCACCCCCGACAGATGGCCATCTAGCCTCTGCTTAAAAGCCTCCAAAGAAGGAGCCTCCACCACACTCCAGGACAGAGTTCCACTGCCGAACAGCTCTCACAGTCAGAAAGTTCTACCTAATGTTTAGATGGAATCTCCTTTCTTGTAGTTTGAAGCCATTATTCTGCGTCCTAGTCTCCAGGGCAGCAGAAAACAAGCTTGTTCCCTCCTCCCTATGACTTCCTCTCATTTATGCATGGCCCTCATCATGTCTCCTCTCAGCCTTCTTTTCTTCAGGCTAAACATGCACAGCTCTTAAAGTTGCTCCTCATAGGGCTTGTTCTCCAGACCCTTGATCATTTTAGTTGCCCTTTTCTGGACACATTCCAGCTTGTCAACATCTCCCTTCAACTATGCCTCCCTTTGTATTAGGAGTACGGGTGATCATTTTCCATAATACAGGCAGTCCCCAAGTTATGAACAAAATAGATTCTATAGGTTTATCTTAAAGTTGCCTTTGTTTGTAAGTTGGAACAGGTACATTTTTAAAGTGTAAATCTAGCCAAATACAATCTACACTGCCCTATATCCAAGGATAGAATTCCAGATTATCTTCTTATCCCTGATTATCTGGCAGTGTAGACTCATATAATACATTTCATAACACATAATTTAGGATCAATTCCTAGGATATAGGGCAATGGCAGTGTTTCTTTTGCTGTCTGTACCCCTGTTCAGATGATTTGACCTCAATTTCTATCCCTGTGATAATTAGATTTTGAACAATTTGGCTTTATGTGGAAACAAGGATTGGTGAGAAAGGCCCCTTCCACACTACCTCTATATCCCACAATCTGATCCCAAATTATCTTATCCCAGATTATTTGGCAATGGAAACTCATATAATCCAATTTACAGAAGATAATATGTGATCAGATCCTAGTATATAGAGCAGTATAGAAAAGGCCAAAGTTTCAGTGGAAACCATCTTTTTCTCATGACAACTCTTTCAGGAGTTAATAAGTATGTGTCATATGCAAGTCAGATTTTGTAATTTGGGGATTGCCTGTATGCAGAACAGTATGATTCCTCTGAGCTGTGATAGTCTTTTCCTACTCCATTATGCACACTTTTTACAATGATGGACAAAGTGTAGTTCATGAGATGTTATTCTATTCCAACCGTCATACATCCCAGCTAGCATAACAATTTCCTAAGATATCCTGGAAGGTGGAATCTAACACCATTTAGGGTGTATCCACACTGTAGAATTAATGCAGTTTGACACTACTTCAAGTACTATGGCTCAACACTATGGAAACCTGACAGTTATAGTTGAGTCACTAGCACTTTGGGGCAGAGAAAGCTAAAGGCCTTGTAAAACTACATCTCCTATTTAGATACATCTTTGGAAGGCCAAATACTGGACACTCATGCTTCTTGATCTCCATGTAAACTTTCTATAGGCATTTCTATAACTGAACCATACCTAGTTTGTGTAGCTAGCTTCTGATTATCTAAAGTGTTTTAATTCATTTCCAGTGAAGACTACTTGCCCATATTTTGGTGCATCTGGGGTTATTTGGTGGGGGTATAGCAAATCTCTGTGTCTTGGTTCACTTCTTCATTTAGTAACATCTTGCCTCTATGAATTAGGTGGATCTGGTGAAATTGCTATATTGATTGCCAGACGTAAGCCCAGCTATTAAGTGCAATTTATTCAGCATGTTTGGGACCTGGGCTTCTTGAAGCCGATGACCTCATTAATTTCCCTGCTGTTGCACTCAGCTCTATATGAACAGACAAAGCAGAAGGGGAATTGATTTGCAGAGACAACAATTAAAGCTCTGGGGGCTGCTTCACACTTTTGTCAAAGTGTGTTGTCTGACTTCCTGCATTTCTTTATTCAACATGCCTTTATTAAATATACCTAAGAAGGTAATGGGGAGCCCAGGCATGGGCAAGAGGCCCACACTTACAATACCACTTAAGATCAACCTGAAAACTTAGCAAAAAGAACCTTAACAAAAGTAGATTTTTGCTGTAAGCAAAATTTAGTGTGATCCTTTCCAGTTTTTGTGCTATTGTAACTCCCGCCATCCCTCATTATTGACTTTGATGACTGGAACTGCTGGGCAGCAGTCCCAATACAACAACAGCTAGAGTTATAAGCTATGAACAGAATTGCCAATGGACCAGACAAAACACTGAGTTGTTGTAAGTTTTTCGGGCTGTATGGCCATTTTCCAGAAACATGGCCATACAGCCCGAAAAACTTACAACAACCCAATGATTCCAGCAATGAAAGCCTTCGACAATACACCACACAAAACAGTCTGGCCTGATCCTGATACATTAAACAGATGTCTGATGTGCTATTAACTAGTTTGAGAAGCAATCCTATATTTTGTGGATGGTTGGATACAGTGTTTGAACCCTTTCCTCTTTTTTTGTGTTAAACATTTTCAGTCCTAGCTTTCCTTTTTAGAAACAAAAATGGCACATTTAAGGAAGCTACAAGTTGCCCATCCCTCTTCTGCATGTTGTAGCAATGTGTAGTCAAGTCTACCACTGTCATATGTATGGAAGTGTCACTACGAGCTTTGGCTGCTTTGCTTTTTGTGAGTGATACCAAATGAGTGAGTTGTCATAGAGCTATCAAAGGAAAGACAGTGTTTCTTGATGTCTGAGAATCTCTCTGCTGCCCTTCAGATGCAAATACCCTTTGGAAGGACAGCTAGCAGTAAAAATCCTGTACTTGTTCACTCTGAAGTTAGCTCGATTGAGGTCCATTGAGAATGAAGCTTGAAAGAGCTAAAAAGCAGTCAAATCTTGAGAGAGAAGGAGGGAGGTCAAGAAGGATGGCATTCACTATCTTATAATATCCCTGAGAGCTGTGAGATGCAAAGTTAGACTCCTCCAGCCTGGTCGCCTCTAAAAATGACAGTCTACCATGGAGGTATAGCTGCAGGGGGACAGAATGAAGGCATCACCCCAAATAGGAACTTTGTCACCTTCAATGAAATTTGCCTTCAATCTCCAAATTCCTAACATTTTAGAGTACATGTACACTGTCCAATTAATGTACTTTAACACCACTTTAACTGCCATGGCATAATGCTATGAAATCATGGCTACTGTAATTTGGTGAGACATCAATCACCCTTTGGCAGAGAAGGCTAAAGGCCTTGCAAACTACAATCTTCATAACAGCTATGACAATTAAAGTTGTGTGAAACTGCATTAATTTTGCAATGCAGATGCATACATAGTAACTTATTTTTTTTCCATTTAGGGACAGAGAGGCAAAGATACCAAGGAAATGTGAACACAGCAATATAACAGGTCTAGGAATGAACAATGGTTAATATCTCACTATGCAATGCTTCAAAAATTTGTGGACTAAAGGAAATTTTCACTTGGATAGCAGAATTGTTATTTGAGTAGACAAAACCTGCATTTCATCCTTCCCATACACCCCTGTAACATTTCAATCTTCCACAGTTAGTAGAACTATCCATGAGCCATCCTGTATGGCAGGGGTGCTCATTAGGTGGCTCGTGATCAACTGGTCGATCCCGGGACGTTAGGAAATCGATCCCAGCTGGGTGGGGCGCTTATGAGGGGGCGGAGCTATGCCGCGTCAAGCCCCGCCCCCTCCCTCGGCTTCAGCGCTACCACAGCTTCTCAAGGCTTGAGGAGGGTATGGCCAAGCCAGTAGTGGCTAGCTATGCCACTACTGGCTTGGCATACCCTCCTCTAGCCTGGAGAAGCTGTGGTAGTGCTGTAGCCAGAGCAGGGAGGGGGCGGAGCCAGGCCACACAAGGCTCCGCCCCCTCCCCGGTTACAGCACTACCACAGCTTCTGCAGGCTAGAGGAGGGTAATGCCAAGCCAGTAGTGCCTATCTATGCCAACCACTTGCTTGGCATTACCCTCCTCTAGCCTGCAGAAGCTGTGGAAGCGCTAAAGCCAGAGGGGAGGGGTGGAGCCAGGCCCTGCCAAGCCCCGCCCCCTTCCCCCTGCTCCGCCCTGCTTCTCTCTCAGTAGATCTTTCTGACTTGGTTTTATCATAAGTAGCTCGCATGCTGAAAAAGTGTGGGCACCCCTGCTGTATGGGGATGATGGAAGTGTAGGCCAACACATATGGAGCATACCAGCTTAAAGAAGGCTAGTCTAACTTTTCTAATATAGATAAAGCAATTTGTCAATCTGTAACCCAACCCCTCCCCACAAAAAACCCTCAATGTTGATTTGTCGGTAAACAAACATTGCAAAAGAAAAACATTATAAATCTCTTAAAACAACTAAGTTCTATAATGCTGACATTAGACTTTTTATAGTTAAGGAAAATGGAGAGTGGTTAACAATACATATCTAGCATAAGGAATGTATATCCCCTGATATTATTTTGACTAGTGTGTGAGGACAAGTAATTAAAATAACTTTCTCCCTGCTATAGCTTCAAATTATTTGGACTCAAAATCATTTAGGACTCCAAAGTATTTATAGTTTTTATTCCCCACCCCCAACTCAAATCCCAGACTTTCCCATGAAATTATGAATCCACCTGAAGCTCCCCATTTGGGTCCCCGAACCTACTGGAGAGACCTGACAGCAGCACAGACATCTCCCTACAGTCATCCTGCCATGAGAAAATGACACATCAAGAGTGGAAATCCTTCCTACCCCTCACCTCCTGACATGCCATCTTCTCATGTCAGGAGGACTATAGGGAGAGATCTGTGCTGCCGGCAGACCACTCCAGTAAGTTTAGGAGCCCAAATGGAGGCTTGGGGGGGGGGGGGAGGGGAGAGATAATTTGGGATAAGAATGTTAAGGCTGTAGAATCAATAAAAAAGATTCAAAATTAGGGGGCACTTTCATTTCTAAAGTGTTTCTAAAGTATCATTAGCAAATATTTCATTACTATAAAAAGAGTAACGAATTATCATTACCTTTTCATTATAGTAATTGCACAAGTGGGAAAACTTCAGGGGCTCCTTTCTCCCTCATTGTTACAGCTATTGGGCTATAATGATAGGACACATTTACCATTATTAGCCTGTCAAGATGTAGAATGTTTCACTTATCCATGTTTTGGGAAATTTTCAAAGTTTTTATAAACAACATTCAAAAATATATTATCTATACTCCCCAACTTTCAGAAATATTCATACATCTACTGATTTTAATAGTATTTTTTAAAGTTTTGACAAAAACTTTTATATATATATATATATATATATATATATATATATATATATATATATATATAAAGCCATAACAACTGTCTCATTGAATGCATCTCAAATTAACCAACAGAACTTCCATTTAGGGATTTCTTCTCAGCCCAGCACAGTCAATCCTCTTCTTTGCAGATTCAGCAATTTATAGGAACTTTGGCTGGTTGCTCCTATGGAGGGAAAATAGCTCTCTCTTATCCTGTTTGGGACTTTCTGATGCTGAACAGAATTCTGGGGAATGTAGTTTAGGGCAGGGCCTCTGGCATAGGGCTACTTGCCTTCCCAAACAAATTTCCCAGAATTTTGTGCTTTCTCATTCTCTTTCCAAGTGAACTCTGCTTTCTGTCTGCTGCTTCCCTCTCCTAATGGAAAGAGGGAAGGCAGCCTTTTTGGCTTTGCTTTAAAAAGGAAAGGCAGCCTTTTTGGTTTTGCTTTGTTTTCTTGTGCTGAAAATGAAACTGACTTTGGGAGCCTATCGAGGTTGACCAAATTGAAATGAAAAATAAATTGGGTAAGTTTCAATTCTTAGGTTTTTGGTGTGGGCCATGCCCACATGTCGAATATAGCATCATAAGAATGAATTTAACA
Source organism: Anolis apletophallus (assembly GCA_030556195.1). NCBI lineage: Eukaryota > Metazoa > Chordata > Lepidosauria > Squamata > Anolidae > Anolis > Anolis apletophallus. The sequence continues at coordinate 150,656,729 of JARBWK010000004.1, forward strand.
AATTTGATATGACTTCAAATGACCAACAAAAAACTGCACACCCCAAAAGAACACAATCTGGGATCAAATCCTGGGATATAGAGCAGTGTAGATCCAGCCAGGATTGTTTGTTAGGATGGTTATGGGATCAGAGACATCATTTCTGCTAACATCCCTAGCCTAAAATCTTTTCGCCTGACGACAACTCGGCAAAGGGCTTTCTCCATCATTGCTCCGATGTTGTGGAACACCTTGCTGCCTGAGACTCGGGCTCTGCGTAATTTGAACACCTTCTGCAGAGCAGGCAAGCCTCACCTATTCAGACAGGCCTTTAAGTGATGTGGGAACTTTTAAATTTCCTTGTTTTTACTAGATATTGTTTTATTCTAACTTTTTATGTAAACCGCCCTGAACCTCCAAGAGTGACGGTGTAGATATTGAATAAATAAATAAATAAATAAATAAATAAATTTAAGAATATCTGGCAAATTGATGGGATTTTTCTCCATTGTCTTTGGCTCAGCACTGCTTAGGGACATTTTTTAGCATTGTATAAAATATTAGATGGGGTAAGGGTCTGATCCAGAATAATTCTTACTTTTAAAAAAAAATATTCAAAATTGAGACATAGGAGACAGCCAATTCCACTGTTGATGACTTAGTTTTCTCATCTAATTCATTGCAGCCCTAAGTTCGCTTTACCAATAGATGCTCGGGAGACAGATGCAAAGCCCCTGCCTTCATATCCTCTCATATTTTCAACCTTTACTTCTTGCAGAGGTCATCTTGGGAGCAATGATACAGCTTAGATGTGCTATTAAAAGTTAACATTTGAAAGAAAGTGCTCAGTGGGGAACTCTAGCATTCCTGGTTTGCAGCTAAATTATGTTCCTAAAATGTAAATGATCATCGACTCAGCTAAATAATAAATAAAGGCACATTACAGAATAAGCCTCTCATTAGATGTTAACCACAGAAAAGTAAACATCTTACTGATCTCACACGTCCATCATTCATTCCCAGCAAGAGACTGAAGTGGGGAGAAATGATGGCCTCATCTCCTGTGGTTTTTCTATTTTATCTTATTTTCCTAACATCTGGGAGGAGGAAGAGCAAATTTGCTGCAAGGAGAAGTGATTTTAGCAGAGGAGCAGAGATGTGTGAGAAGGCAGTCTTAATAGCTAAAGTCAAAGATGGGCTCTTGACTTTATAGAATCATAAAGATAGAAAAGACAACAAAGACCATAATATCAAACTACAGTCTCCCATACAGAATACGCAAAGCACTCTTGACATATGGCTATTTAGTCTCTGTTTCAAAACTTCCAGAGGAGACAGTATATTCTTGCCATCCATTATTTTTTAATGTGTAGATGAAATCTTTTTTTCCTACAGTTTTGCAGTTATTGCTCCATGTCCTAATCTTGGGAGCAGCAGAAAGCAAGCTGGCTCGCTCCTTTATATGACATTATTCCAAATATTTAAGCATGGTTACCATGTCATCTTTTACCTTCTATTCTAGTTCCTCTGTCCAAAGTCTATTCCACTGTGTTTGCACAATGCTTTGTGGCATTTACTTTTTAAAAATCTGCATAAAACTATTTCTACACTTTAGTGAACTATGAAACATTGCACGGTGGACCTTAATGGGGATTTGAACCCTGGTCTCCAAAATCATAGTCTAATTATCAAAACACTAAACTCGTCCTTTCAGCATGATCAACTGTGTATATATACACACACATACCCACACAAAATATACATATTTTATATGTACCTTTCCTAATATATGCAGTTTATCTGATTCTTTGATTAGAGAAAGGCATTAAGGAACTCAATGAAAATTACTTCAGGTCACATACTGGTGCAGAAAGTTCTGCCTAGAGCTGGATCTACACTGCCCTATATTCCAGGATTTGATCCCAGATTATCTATTTATCGCAGATTACCTGGCAGTGTAGACACAGTTAATCCAATTCAAAGCAGATAATCTGGGATCTGATCTTGGGATATAGAGCAGTGTAAATCCAGCCTAGGAAGCTATATATTGAAATGCAAGCTTAGTCAATTTATCCTACATCTCTGTGGAGAAATACATGAGATAGGCAAAGAGGAGGGGATTCATTTTCATTTATTTTTAGATGACGGTGATTATTTGTATCCAGGGGCAGTCCTACAAGGTAGGCCAAGTAGGCGGCCGCCTAGGGCGCCATCTGGGAAGGGGGCGCCAACCTGGCCGCATGGGGCGCCATCCTGGCCCTGCTGATGTTCCTCAGACAGCGCCGCAGCTACCTGTTTTTGGGGCCCGGCCTTGTGTGCTCCGCCGCTGCTTCTGGGCATGCGCGGAGGTTTTTGCGCAGGCGTAGTTGCTCCAGAGCTTAAGTTGAGTGCAGGAGCAACTGCACATCCGCGAAAACCTCCGCGCATGCCCAGTAGCTTCCTTGCGCAGAAGCCTGTAAGCAAAGCACTCCCTATTGGGCAGGCAGGGAGTGCTTCCCCTCTCCTTTTGTCTCCGCTGCGCGCGCATTTGCATGGAACGAGAAAAGAATCAGTGAAGGAAGTGTAAGTGAAGGAATGAACGAAGGGCTTTCCTCCTCCTCCTCTGCGATCTCTTCTCTCCCTCCTTCCTTTCTTCGGCACTATTTCTGTCTAGACCTGAGGAGCCTGAGGCTATGAGGAGTTGTGGGAGTTGGAGTCCAAAACACCTAGAGGGAGGGCCCAAGTTTGCCCAGGCCACGCTGCCTGTATTCGACCTCATTTGAACATTTTGGCTGTTTTTCTATTTACATTTACATTGGGATCCTAATTTTGGACTTATGGGAGACTCCTATGAATTATGAGACGGGTGGTAGGTAATAGATTCTGATTTTGATGCATTTACATTGCATTTCTTGTTGATTATTATACAGTTCTGCTTAATATTGTCATACAATATAATAAAAATACAATATAACAATAGAATAATGATATATTTTATATTACATGTAATATTACAAACAATATTGCAGTATAGCAGTATTGTACAAAATAGTAATATATAATATTTTATTTTACTTTATTTTGGGTTATTTGAGTTTTATAGGAGTCATGAAAATATTTAGTAGATGATAATTTTATTGAAATAAATAATTTTATTTATTATTTTATAATAATAATATAATAGAATGTTATATTGTATTATAATGTCAATATATTATAATATAATTATATTGTAATGTAGTATAATATAATTATGATATAATATAGTATGAGTATGGTATAATATATTGTATATACATTGATACAATATAATACTACTAATGGTATTGTGATATTATAATTGTATATTTGTTTTACATGGGGGGCAAAATAATGTTTTTTGGGGGGCACCAAAATAATGTTCGCCTACCATTTAAAATTACCTTAGACCGCCCCTGTTTGTATCCCAACTTCTCCTTCCAGGTTAGGATTTAATGTAGCACACGAATTCATATTTGTGAGCTACATTAAATATAAACAATTTAAAAACTAATTAAAAGGAGTTCAATTACTGCCAATGGGAACCATTCCAATCTTCCAAGGGCAACCACTGAGAAAGCCCTATTTCATGTCCCCACCAACTAAATCTGTGAAAATGGTGGGAATGAAATAAAGCTTCTCTTGATTCTTTCACAGTCCAAGTAAGCTCATGGGGGAGATACTTTGACCTAAAATTTACATGACTTTATAAGTCATAACTAGCACTTTGAATTATGTCTGGGAACAAGCCAGCAACCAGTGCAGTTGTTGCAATAGTGGGGTTGTGTGATCTCTCTATGTACTTCGGTTTATACTCTGGCTTCAGCTTTTTACCAATTCAAGTTCCCGAACACTCCTCAATGGCGGCTTCATGTAGAGCATGTTACAGTAATCCAAAGGGGATCTAACTTGCCAGATGAAGCACCTCAAAGAACAGGAATAGTTCAGTGCACTAGCTTTAAGGGCTGTCCTAGACAGCACCAACATTCACATTTTAGAACTGAGTCAAAAAAATCATGAGACCTGACAGCAGTTTTCACACAGAGACTTGGGATATGGTCCCTTGCCATTCTCACAGCCTTCTTTTGAAGAGGCTCAAATGAAGGGGTGACAAGAAACATCTACTGGAAGGTTTTTTTTAATTTAAAAAATCCTTCTGTCATGTGCTGGACCATATATGCACTCATGTAAATATCTTGATTCCCATGTGTGCATATGGAGTCCAAAGCATAAAGGAGGGTTTAAAAAAACTTCTATTGGATCTCTCTCTTCCCCTAGTTGTTAATTCAACCTCTGTTTGAGATTATAAAGTGTAAATTAAAGAGTTTCAGGGAGTTCTAATTGTTTTCCATTTGAGCTTCCCTAGAACCATCAATGTGTCCGTTTGACAGCCTGAACAGTTGATCAGCTGTTTTGGGCTTTTAAAAAGTGCATGTGCACTGGAGCAGTCTTATATAGGAGGGAGGGAAGGATACAGGTTTTGTATGATTGTAGGGCTATACAGTTACGCAAAGGTGCACTTTTTCAGGGTGAATCAGGTTTCAAGAGTACCTTTTAAACACATGCTTTTAAGCTCTTAACCCGATACCTCCCGCACTTTGGCTAAACATCATTTAGCCACCCCCCTTTTAACCCAGTCACTTCCAGATATGCTGAAGAACTCCTGACCACAAACCTGGGCCTACCCCTCAATGTTGTGTGCAAAAACTGTGTCTTCACAGAGAGCGCATTTGCATTAAACACAGGCTGAATCTCTATTCACCAAAGTATCTTTTGACTGACAAAGACCACTTCTTTCTTGTCTGGATTAAACTTCAGTGTGTTTCCCCTCATTCAGATGTGGAGCTAGACCAGGGGTGGGCAATTATTTTTCCCAAGGGGCCACACGAGAGCCAAAAAATATTATGGAGGGCCGCATCTAAAAACTGAACTACATTCTAATCTACATTATTTATTTAATTATTTATTTACTATATTGACTGTATATTACATATCATTAATATTAACATATTAATATATCAAGAAATATTCCTATATTATTAGTGTTAATATCATAATTATTATAGTATATATATATATATATAGGCATTATAATATATTGAAATTATAATATAATATAACATATATTATTTATTATATTATTATAAAATTATTATAAAATAATAAAAATCACTAAAATTAAATTAAATTCAAGAAGACAAGGTTCAAACCAAGATGAAGGCTGACATCCTCAAGAGAGGAAAGATCCCAAGATGGAATGGCCCAATGGCCCCAGCTCAGAGGATGGCAAAGCGGACCCAGCCGCCATCGCAACAGAGCAGAGCAGCAGGCTATCAGAGGCTGCAGGCCTCCGCCCACTCTCGCCCCCAGCCGTTCCCCAGCTGATCGCCCTGCTATGGAGTGCCCGCCATCCCTGGAGGCAATCCGGGCCTGCAGGGGGAGCAGTCGGCGATCTGAGGCGGCTTATTCGATCTAGCGACCCGGAAGACAATCAAGTCTTCCGGGTTGCCAGGACGATCAGCCCCCGCAGGTTGCCGAGTGCTCCCGCTACAGGCCCGGATCACCTCCAGGGATGGCAGGCACTCTGAAACAGGCCCCACAGAGCCCGTGATGGGATGGCGGCAGCGGCACCCCTTCCTCTTGGCCCTGCCCCCAATGCCCATCTCCCTGGGCTGGACAGAATCGGCTGCCGGGCCGCATCCAGCCTGTGGGCCGTAGGTTGCCCACCCCTGAGCGAGACCATAGTTTAATTACATCAAAAAATTTTGAGTTAGGGAGGAAAGAGAAATATAATTGGGACCCATTGGCAACTGATGTCACTGAATCTGAAATCTCTGCACTTTCTCTCCCAGATTTAATAAAATGGCAATATTCTTCATATTTGGGGTTGAAATGCAGGAGAAACTTAACCTGAAAGATTTTTCCAACCCCAACCTGAACTTTAAGGTAGAATTTTGTAGAACTACCAAATGAAGTTATTGTAACTGTAGAAGAATCTGTAGTCTGTTTTTTATATATTAAAAAAAATGTGTGAGAGACATGGAATCTCATTCTAGGCCAATAACCATGTTGATCTCCAAGACAGATTTTCTGCTTTTACTTTCTAGTCCCACTGCATCTCTTTGGTACTGATTTATACTACACAGTAAAGAGCACGTACGAATCTGTCTCTTAGTGCATCATTAAGTTGATCCTTAAAGGCACAATGTTCTGACAATCTCTTTAATTTGGTAGCAAATGAGAAAATAGATTAACCTTCAAGCTGATTACATTTGTGGATCCTGAACCTTTCCATTAGAAGCACATATCAGAAGGATTTGAGGATGGGGATGGCTTTGTTTAAGAGCATTTTTCTGTTTAAAAGACTTGATTATTGGATATTTTCTGCAGCAGTGAGATTGATGGTAAGCTATAGGTGCATCCCATTGAGGGAACAGTGCTTCATGTTTCTTAAGGAGAACACCATCAATTTAAAAATCTTTATCTGGCCTCTCTGTATAGTTAAGTCAGTCTTCTGCAAATTCATGAAAGATTTCTCTGTGTTCAGAGTTTCAGTGGCACACCATTTCAAGGCACAATTGTCTTATACAGATGAAGACTCCTCCAGATTTTATTGGACTGCAGTTACCATCATCTTTCACCAATGAAAGTTGCAGTTCAACATCTGGAAGGACACATGTTTCCTCCCCATCTCTATTGATGGTAATGTTTGGGTATGATTTTGTTAAAAAAAACTATTCAATCATCTGTTACCAACTCAGTTTTTCAAACTGCCACTTTTGGGAGTCAAAGGACTAGGGAAGCTGACTTCTGTCCCTTTTCTTACACCGGGCCTGTCCAACAGGCGACCCGCCCGCCCGCCTCCTGGACACGGCCCGCGCACGGCCCGCCAGCCTCTTGGACATGGCCCACCTACCCTCCTGCAAGAATTTTAAAATACATAAATATTTTTTTAAAAAAATGGATCGCAACGGGCGGGGGAGGAAGGGGGAGCAGGTGGCGGGGCAGGGAGGAGGAAGGGAGCCAGCCCATCCTCCCTGCCCCGCCCCCTCCATCCCTCTCTCCCCGCCACCGCTGCGATCCGGATCGCAGCGGCAGAGGGGAGGGAGGGGAGGAGGAGATGGGGCAGGGAGGAGGGAGCCAGCTCCTCCTCCCTGCCCCGCCCCCTCCGTCCCTCTCTCCCCGCCGCCGCTGCAATCTGGATCGCAGCGGTGGGGGGGAGGGAGGAGAGGAGGAGGTGGGGCAGGGAGGAGCCCTGCCGGATGGGCGGTGGGCGTGTCGCCAGCACGAGGAGGATGCTGCTGCAGGCGCGTGCGCCCTTGCCATTACTCGAGAGCGGCGGGCCGGGGTTGCCAGGGTGACGGCAGCTACTCCTTGACTTCTCCCCCTCCCCTCCCTTCCCGCCCCCCGCAGAGCCATGTGACAGTGACTTTGATGTCAGGCGCGGGGCTGGAGGCCTGCAGAGCCACAGCCGAGAATCCGGTGGATGCTGCGGAGAGAGAGAGAGCGCGCGTGAGCGAGCGAGGAGAGGCCGCCTCCCTTCCTGCTGCTCCTCCATCTCTCTCTCTCTCTGTGTCTCTGCCTCTTTCTCCCTTCCTTTCTTTCACTGCTGCTGCTCCCACCGCTTCATTCCGATCTGTGGAGCATGGAGAACTAAAGAAGTGCATTGCTGCAAAGTGAGGTAACAAAGCTCTGTCTACATTCAGCCAAGCAGGGGTGTTGTTTCCCTCTTTTTGGGTTCCTTTCTCTCGCCTCCTAATGCGTCCCCCTCCCTCCTTCCCTCCCCTTGCAAGTTTCCCCTTGGAAGAGGAAGAAGAGGAAGGAGTTCAGTGCGGATTAGGAGCAGGGCGTGGAAAGCAAATCCTACAATCCTTCGTTGCAAAGGGGACCCGGGGGATTAGGACAAGGCAAGTGCCAGGGAAGCGGGTGCGTGGCATCCCAACAACAACAACAATGAAAGGTCCATTTGGGAAGCGGCTGAACTTTCCACAGGTCCCTTGGTCAACAAGGAGGAGTCAGGAGATCCTTGGGATTTCCTTCCATGAGTTTTCTACTTACTGGCGTGACTTGGGAATGAAGTCCCATTGAATTCCACTCTCCTTTAGGTGGGGATGGGTGGGGGAGCCATCTTCTCTTAGGGTCAGGGATTGAGTTAGATTAGCAGAGAGTTTTCTGTTAGGAGAGGCTCTTCTCCTCTCCTTCCCCTTTTCCTCTTCCTCCTTCTCCTCTTCCTCTTCTCCTTTTCCTTATCCTTCAACCCTTCTCATTCTCTTCATTCCTTCTTCTTCTCTTTTTCCTTCTCTTCTTCCTCTTCCTTCTCCTTTAACCCTCCTCCTTCTCTTCTTTCCTTCCCTGTCTTTCCTTCTCCTCTTCTTCTCCTCCTCTTCTTCTCTGTCTCATTTTCCTTCTCCTTCTCTCCTTCTTTTCCTCCTCCTCCTCTCCTTTTCCATCTCCTTCAACCCTTCGCCTTCTCTTCTTTCCTTCTCTCCTTCTGCTTATTTCTTCTTCTTATCCTTCATCTTCTCTCCTTCTCCTTCCACCCTTCTCTTCTTTCCCTCTTTCTCACTTTTTCCTTCTTCTTCTCTCCTTCTCCTTTTCCTCCTCCTCCTCTCTTTTTCCTTCTCCTTCAACCCTTCTCCTTCTCTTCTTTCCTCCTGCGTCCGGGAGCTTACCTTCCTTCTCCGAAGGAAGAGAAAGGAAGGTAAGCTCCCGGGGCGGTCGCTGCAGCAGCCAGGGACATGGCGGAGGGCGCCTCGCCGCTCCTGCCCTGCCGCACATGCCCGCTCGCGTCCCCGTCCCCGGTGCGGCCCCCCAGGTGATCAGTGACCGGAATTCCGGCCCTTGGGCCGGTAGAAGTTGGACAGCCCTGCTACACAAATAGGAAATCAGCATCTTCTAAAAATAGTACCTGATTAAAACAGGGACAAAATTTTATTGGATAAATTAGGACAGGCCATATGTATTGCCTATTTACACATAACCTAGGGTGAAATACATTTGTTTTATTCATTGGCAGGATAGAAATTGTAGGCTAAGTTCCCTCTGGAGGGGTTTATGGGTAATGTGGGAAATAACAGCACATATCCTTCTGATGTGATTTCCACATTTGAGATATGATAGAATGCTGAAGGCAGCAGCTATAGAGAATTAAAGTAACCTAAATTTTACAATAAATTTGGGAAAGTCAAGTTGTATTATCAGGGTTAGCTAAAGTTGTCCTATGGCCAGAGGTAAAATAGCAAATGGTGCTCCTCCCCTGAAGGCCAAGGTACAAAATCATGTAATGTCCTGCTTCCTTTCCATCAGTAAAACAATAATAAATGCATTTTAAAAAATGGTTGCATTTTTGACACTCCAAATTTGACAACTGAGGTGACTTCTTTATTTCGAGTAGTGTAAGAACTAGGCTTGTGCATTTGATTCGGAAATACCCTTGTTTTGGAACTTATTCGGATGTTTAGCACTTTTGAAGCGAGTTCCAAAATGCACAAGAAATTGAATAAAAAGGAGCCTTTGTTTCTTAAGTTTTGGATATGTTTGGATGTAGCTGTGGCAGAGCTAAAATTCACAGAGCAACCAAGCCCTTCTGAGAGGCAAAGCCAAACCTGTTGGCATGCCTCTCCAACCAATCAGGACTGACCGGGGGAGGCAGAGGTGAAGATCACTAAAAATGTTGTTTTTAAAAACTTTGAAAATTCCCAAATATCCATGGATGAGTGAAACGTAATAGGCAAATAGTGGAAAATATGTTCTACCATTGTGGCAAGTTTCATCCCATTCGCTTTAATATTGGGGGAGATAGTAGCTACATTTATAGTAATTTTATTTAAACCACATGTCTGTGCTAAACTACATTTCTCAGAATGCAGCAGCAGGCTATGGCATTTAGTCTATAATAAATTAAATCATGGAATCTGTAAAGAGGGCTAAAATAAATAATAGTATAAATCTGTGCTAAATTGTTGTTATTTGGTTGTGTGTCAAGGGGAAGCCTATTAATTGGACACCAGGAGAGCTTGGATTGTGCCTTTCTGCCAGGAGGAAGGGGGTCAGTCTAGATCATTTGGGTTGGTTTAGAAGCCCAAAATCGGGGTTCTAAAAACAAATTGGGGGGTTATGCTTAACGTAATGACTTACAAAAATTTTTCAAAAAAACCTCTTATTTGATATGTTATTACTTACAAAATTTTGTAATTAGTTCTAAATTGTCCAAAGCAGGGAAACAGGACTGACACTGTTTTAAGCACAGGCAAATCAAGGGGCAACATTTCCCTTCTTCTCTGGAGTGCAATTCACTGGGACCTATTATTATTATTATTATAAAATGCCTGGGTCTGCTTGGAGGGAAATATAATGCATTATTATTATTAATATTATTATAAAATGCCTGGGCCTGCTTGGAGGGAAATATAATGAATTATTATTATTATTATTATAAAATGCCTGAGCCTGCTTGGAGGGAAATATAATAAATTAATATTATTATTATTATTATTATAAAATGCCTGGGCCTGCTTGGAGGGAAATATAATGAATTAATATTATTAATATTATTATTATAATAAAATGCCTGGGGAACCCTTGCAGGGAAATATAATGAATTATTATTAATATTATTATAATAAAATGCCTGGGGAACCCTTGCAGGGAAATATAATGAATTATTATTGTTATTGTTATTATAATAAAATGCCTGGGGAACCCTTGCAGGGAAATATAATGAATTATTATTATTATTAAATGCCTGGGGAAGCCTTGCAGGGAAATATAATGAATTATTATTATTATTGTTATTATAAAATAGTTGCCCACCTCTGGTCTAGGACTTGCTTCTCTAGTGCTCTTCTCACTCCCTCACTCCAGCTTTTCCCCCTTCAGTTTTCCAAACCACTCTAGGAAGCTCCGTTTGCCCTCTATGGTTTTTCTTGATTCTGAAGTTTTCCTTCTTCTCTCCGTGCTCTTCTCACTCCCTGCTCCCCTTCTTTCAGCGTCACTTATGTCCTTCTGCTCTGTCCTTCTATCTAGCCTAATTTCCTGGCGGTTTAAATGGCTTTTTCCTTTCAGTCCTCCCAGCCACTCTAGGGGTAGCTCTGTGGGTTCTCTATGGTTCCGGTTGCTTTTTCACTTCCTGGAGGAAGGCCTTTCACTTAATTAAGGCTCCGACCATGCAGAGGCCCTGATCTGACTGTGAGTAATGTCTGGAAAGCTATTTTGGAGAGGATAATTTTCCTGTTAAAGGGGCATACGAAATAATTACAATAATAACAAAAATATGGGCCCAGGAAGTCCACTTCCGGTTTGGTGGGAGAAGTGTGGTAAAGCTCAAAATTAGCATTTTGAACGGATCTAATACAAACTAATTTAATTTCTTCATCCGAAAACCCAACCCTATAGATCAGGCATGGGCAAACTTGGGCCCTCCAAGTGTTTGGGTCTTCAACTCCCACAATTCCTAACAGCCGGTAGTTGAAGCTGGGAGTTGAAGACCAAAACACTTGGGCCCAAATTTGCCCATGCCTGGTCTAGATGTCCCTTGATGGTGTCTGTTCTATATTTCTGTTTCTGGGTTGTAAATCTCATTTCCTAATTGGTTCTGTCATAAAACATTGCAAAATATTATTACACTGGACAAACTTTGTCTTTACTCAAGGGACATCATCACCAATTTAACACAGTTTCTGCCACAAAAACAAAGTTTCTGGAGTATAACAACTACTTTAAAAGTAAAGAATACACTGTGAAACAGGAAACAATACTTTCAAACCAGTAACAGATTCTTTTTATTATTAAAAAATTTTTTTAATAAAAAAAACATTTGCCAAAAATCCGAAGATAAGTCAAAGATTCTGAAATTTGGTGAGGTAACAGTGGTAAATGTGTTCTACCACTGTAGCAAGTTTCATTGGGATAGCTCAAAAATGAGGGAGAGGGAGAAGCCCCTCAAGTTTCCTCACTGATAGTAATGTTTTCGTTAATGCATATGTGTGACCAACATTAAGTACTTATGAAGTTTTGAAATGTTTACCCCCAAAATTCAGAAAGGACTTTAGAAATGAAGCTCCAGTGCCCTCTACTTTTGAACACAGTTTAGAACCATTTTTTATCACACATGCCTAGTAAGAAATGTTCCTAGTTATTTATACATTTCTGTATTTGCTCCAAGATATACAGACCTATTCAGATGATTAGAACTAAAATAGGAGTTTGAATCTGTATTACAAGCACACACACAACATATAAGTTCTGCAGCTACCTGTCCATTTTCATCTTCTCCTCTCTGAGGTTTTGGCTACTGCCTGATGAATATTCTACTACTGAGTCAGCCTAAAGCATTATTCCTCTGGAAACAGAACACTCACTATCTTCTAAGAGTTGCCACAGGGAACTTCCAATTGATTACATCACAACAGGATCTTCAATGTATTTGGGCTTCACGCTACCACTTCCTCAGCATATAGGTTCATTTGACCTTGGTGCATTTGCACAGTACTTTTTTGAAATTATGGAAGCAGCCTCTCTCTTAACTACAATATATATTATCAATATATGGGGAATATTCAAATCTATAGGGCTACAGTATATGGGCATTTAAATAAAGAGATCTCAATAACTTTGTTTTGAAGTTAACTGATTTCTATTAATTTCAGCTTGTCATGCATGTGGACTTCTGTCCACATAGAAAAATTTGGGGATGTATTCAGTGTAAGATAATATCTGAAGAAAAGAATGCAAACAAAATATGTACACATTTTGTGATGTGTTTGTAGAGCAGCAACTTTGAGAGCCCATAACAGTAAGGACCCTCCTACCACAAAAACCCACCTGCAGCTAAAGCAAGCAGGAGCCAATCTTGGTTCTTTCTCTGCTGTTCAGCATCACCGTTTAATCTTTTTTTACTAATCCCCTGGCAAACAAAAAAGAAAACCCTCATTTCCTGAAAACTACTACCAGTTACCTCTCCTCTAGAATAGAAAGTAGAAACGGCTGTCTCTCTCGGCATTACTTCATGAACGACGATTCTTTGGAAGGACTCATCCCACGCTTTTTACAAGCACGTTGATGACTAAAAAGGCCAATCTGAGATAGGCAAGTTCGGTTGCAGAAAGCACAGCAGAAAGTCTCCTTGGGTGATGTTGTTTCCAAGTTGCGGTTCTTTCTGCGTTGTCATTTCTCCGCGAGACGCATTCAGCGTGTCTTCTCGAAAGAGGCCACAGCATTGTGGATAGTGTGTCTCCATTCCTCCCGATGTGAGACCAGGGTGGACCATTGTTGGTGATCAATCTGGCTGAGCCTGAGATGTTTTTTCAGGGAGTCCTTATATCTCTTTTTGGGGCACCTCCCTTGTGCTGACCCGTGGCGAGTTCACCATAGAGTAATATTTTTAGGAGGCGGTGGTCTTCCATCCTAGAGACGTGCCCTGCCCAGTGCTGCTGTGTTCTCAATAGCATGGCTTCAACGCTGGTGATCCCTGCTTGCTCAAGGACAGCAACATTAGTCACATAGTCAGTCCAGTGTATATTTAGGATTGTGCGATGAAGGCGTTCAAGGAGTCGTAGGTGTTGGCGATAGGTGACCCATGTTTCAGACCCATATAGGAGAATAGACAGGACGCTAGCTCTGTACACACTGATAAACAGCTGTAAGGAAGCATTAAACCCAAAGCAAAAAGGAGATTGAAGTGTTTCAGGAAAAAGAGGGTTTTTTTAAAAAAAAAGGAAGCCCAGGGAGTATGCTCCAGGAGGTCATCACTATTCCTTACCTGGAAATGACAAGCCTTAAAAGGCCTGGGAAAGAATGCATGTTTGCTGACATGGTGCATGCCTGAGAGAGAAAGCCTACAAACATATGCCTGTGGCACCTGTCCTCTAGAGTAGAAACAGCTTTAAGAACAAGAAGACTACTTGACACGCATGCCTGCCTGCAGCCGAGCAACTCTCCTCTAGAGCACAAACAGGTAAGAGCTTGAAGCCTCCTTAAAGCATGCATCTGCCTGCAGAGCCTCTTGTCTAGTCAGAAACGGGCATTTAAGAACTTGCCTCCTTTAAATGCCTTGGAAAGAGTGCATGTGGCATGCAAACCCGGGAGAGAAAGTGTGTGTCTGTCTGCCTGCAGCACCCCTCCTATAGAGTAGAAACAGCTTAAATTCCTAAAATGAGGGGAAGGCATCCTGGGAAGCCCCCCTATAATAGGCCGATAGAAAACAGATCTTTTGGCATCACTTCCAAATTTGAGGCTCCAAAAAACGAATCAGGGTCCCCACTGAAAGCTGGGGCACAAAACAGATCAAGGTTTACCCAGATCGCACAAGCCTAGTGTTTATCATCAGTAAATAAATGCAATTCAAATTTCTTTTTGTGTTTTCTTACAAACCATGACGGTTTTTAAAATCCATATTAAATTTTACATTCAACTATCTATGGAAAGTCTTTGACATGATGGAAAATTATATCCCTCAACTATGAGTTCTTCATTTGTTTTTATCTAGTGCCTGAAAATCACAGTATGTTACCCATTTTATTTTTCATTTTTATCAATTCTATAAAAAACTTATTATGTGAAAAGCCATAGGGGCAAAAATAGTTTAAGTAAATGTGTTTGTTTTGCATTGTCATAGAGTGTACATACAACAGTGCTAAGCGAATGCAAGGAAAGTTGAAGCAAAATGTACATGCACACTGACATGCAGCAATAGCACAGAGATTATGTCTGAAAGCATTTTATAGTTAAATATAAAAGCAACCAAGTTAGCAATTCTGCTAGCAATGGAGTAATGTAGATTTTGAAGTGCAGGTGGTTGTTGTCATAGCCCACACAGTCGCAGCCTCAGAGAGGTGTTTTCTCTAAAAAAAATTCTATGTCCTCCAGCATATCTCAGGGCAACTTCCAGTAGTAATTGACCATAGAAGTGCACTGGATAACTTAGAAAGAACATTTAAATCAAATCTGTAAAAATATACAGAAGTAAAACCCACAAATGTGGAGGTCCAACTATGGACGTAATCCCATGGTATCTCCTCCCCCTCCCACCCCACCCCCACCCCCAAAATCTAAGCACTTCTGAAACAGTTCCCTGTCGAAGCATCACAGAGCCATTAACTATCCAAACAGAATTCTGCCTGTCATTCGTAATGTTTCATCAGGCAACTGTTTTGGAAGTTTTCAGAAATGGGGTGGGGTGGGGGGCAGGAGACAGGGAGAAATTGTCTTCTGAGCTCGTGATTTATTTGGGAACAGGTGAAAGCAAGAGAAAACACATGGGATAGAATTTGTCAAATTTGCCTATGTTAAATCACTTCAGTGGCATGGAGGAATGGGAATTCCTTTGATGATCCCCTACTAAGAATTGACATGTCTTTTCCAAAATCCTGTTTCATGAGCCTACCACGGTCATTTCTTTCAAATAAATTAAACATTATGAATACAGCAATTTCAAGATATCACCACTTAATTTTTTACTGTCATTTCTCCTTCGTAGTCATCTTGGCTTCGTGCTTCTGCTAGTACTAGAGCCTAGTAGGTTTCCAACTTCTGTGATTGAGAGTAAGGAGATTGGGAGGGGAAGGAGAGGGGAGGAATCCATATAAGTGGTGTCTGCCTTTATTTATTTATTTATTTATTTATTTATTTATTTATTGTTCGATCTTGTATGCCGCCACTCCCCGAGGGCTCAGAACGGCTCACAACACAATGAAAACATCACAAAAGCAGAGATTACATTAAACATACCAAATTAAAAATTCAGGATTCACAATTCAAATGCCAACCGAAACAAATAAATTTTACAAGCCCTGCAAAAAGCTGACAGATCTCGCAGGGCATGAACTTCAGTTGGCAAGGCACAATAAAGCCCTGCTCCTCGTAGACATTAGGCACGCTGGGTACTTCCAATAAGTTTAGCTCTTCAGAGCGAAGTGATCTCTGGGGTTGGTAGAGGGTGAGAGGGTGAGACGGTCCTTCAGATACACCGGCCCTGGGCCATACAAGGCCTTGAAGGTTAATACCATCACCTTGAAAGTGATCCGGTCCTCGATTGGCGGCCAGTAGAGCTGCTGCAAAAATGGAGTTATATGACATCTCACTGCAGCCCCATTGAGAAGCCGGGGAGCAGCATTATGGATGAGCTTAAGTTTCTGGGTCACAAACTTAAGAATGATGCCTCAACAGATGGTTGAGCTAGAGGCCAGAGAAGGCGATTATGTGTGGTGGGGTAAGTAAATACTCCATCTTCCTTAAAGACGGAATCCCATACAAAGAAGATTATTTTCCCTGCTTTACCCCAGCTCCATCTGATGAAGTCCAAAAAAGGGTGACTAAAATTATCAAAGATCTGGAGAACAAGCCCTATGAGGAGTGACTTAAAGAGTTCAGCATGTTTAGCCTGAAGAAGAGAAGGCTGAGAGGAGACATGATGGCCATGTATAAATATGTGAGGGGAAGTCATGGGGAAGAGGAAGCAGGCTTGTATTCTGCTGCCCCTGAGATTAGGACATGGAACAATGGCTTCATACTACAGGAAAGAAGATTCTACATGAAGAACTGTGAGAGCTGTTCAGCAGTGGAACTCTCTACCCCGGAGTGTGGTGGAAGCTCCATCTATGGAGGCTTTTAAACAGAGGTTGAATGGCCATCTGTCAGGGTTGGACTGGATGACCCATGAGGTCTCTTCCAACTCTGTGATTCTAAGTCTTATATTGCTAACAGAGAAATCATGACAAGTGAACTCAAAAGTTTTTGAGAGATAACACTGCCTACCTCCCCCCAAGTCCTCAAAAGGAAAATAAAAAGAGTTTGGCCCTAAGTCTTGCTGATCCTGGCTCCTTTAAACTACTACCAAATAAAGACATTTTTAACTTCACTATGAACGTAATAAATAATTTCATCCACCCTTTTCTAAATACGGTTTGAGTCTTCCTTCAATGGCCGGAGACTCTCTTTTTCCTGCACCAATTTTCCTTTTGCAATCTAGTCACTGCTTGGCTGTTGACCAACTGTAGGATAAGGTCAAGCTGTTTTTGCAGTCCCCAGTCTTCCATTTAAAGGGGGGGGTGTATATACCCAAGATTCACAGAAAAACTGGGGCACATATGTCTAGAAACATCACAGTGTGGTATTCATGAGAAAGAACACACAAAACAATAGACGTTTGCAAGGCCTTTGCCTGAATCTACTGGAATGGGAAAGTTTATGCCTACTTCCTGTTCTTTCTTCACTGTAGAATTAATTTTATGTAAGCAACTTCTTCACTTTAATTTCTGTTTGCAGCAATAGAAGGAAGCTGAAGAGAAAGGGGGATGTAGGAGAAGAAGAGAGAATCGGGGACATTTTTAAAGCAGCTGAAAAAGTGGGATGGTAGAGCAGTCATTGGGACTATCCCAGTGAAACTGGGATAATAGGAACAGAAGGTCTGAAGTGTGGAGAGCAATTTTGCCACATTTTTAACTGACTTGAAGGTGTGGATTTGTTTCATGTTAGATCATGAAACACTGTCCACAGAAGTTGGAAAAGATAAACTGGGGTTTGTTTATCTGCAATCAGAAACTATAATCAAAAACTTTTGGCATATGAGCACCTTCATTTCAGGCTTTGTGTATTCCTTCATCTGCTGCTATGACAAATGGATCTTATCCAATCACACTTTCATAAGCAGATGCCATTTTACTCTTAATGTCTAGTTTGATTTTTTTAAATGGCCCAAAAATACAACACCTATTTGTAATAATTGTCTGAGCACGCTAATGCCTCCTTAGAAGAAATCATATCAAGTTTTCAGTTTGAAATCAGGTGGTGGAAGACATTCTACTAGTGCAGAATGCTGCAACCCGGCTACTTGCGGAGGAGCCCACGAGTTGTCATATCATCCCGGTCCTGCAGGGACTGCACTGGCTACCAATTGCGTACCGGATCACTTTCAATGTATTAGTTTTAAGTTTTAAGGCCTTACATGGTCTGGGGCCAGTGTACTTGAGGGATCGCCTATCTTTATATAGTCCCTTGAGATCACTGCAATCAGAAGATCAGAATCTCTTAGATATTCCTGACATGAAGTCTCACCACATGACGGCAACCCGACGAAGGGCCTTCTCTATCATCGCCCCAGTTCTGTGGAATGATCTGCCTCCTGAGACTCAGGCTTTGCGAAATTTGGTAACTTTTTGCAAAGCTTGTAAGACCTTCTTGTTTAGACAAGCCTTCGAGTCTTAATGATATCTCAATGTGTATTGTTTTATTACTGCGCTGAAATTCTGTAAACCACCCCGAGCCTTTGGGAGTGGCAGTGTACAAATCGAATGAACAAATAAATAATAAATAAATATGATTTTAGGACATCAGTATTTGCATCCCTGGTTGACTACAAAAACCAACTGGGTGACCAAGGGCAAGTCTCAGCCACAAAGAAAGGCAAGGGTGATCTTGCTATGAACAAATCTTGACATGAAAACCCTAGGATAGGGTCACTTTAAGTGTAGAAATGTAGACACATAATAATTTTCAACAGGTCTATCTAATGAGAAAGAGTATAGAGTAGGCCCTTTGCATCACCTGTAGTTTGGTTCCAGAACCTCATATGGGTGCTCAAGTCCCATTATGTACAATAATATAGTGAAATGGTCTCGTTTATCAATATTTGCTCTATATAATCCAAAATCTCAAAATGTCCAGACGGGTGGTTCAGATAGGGACATTTTTCCTTTCTTATGGTTCAATGTTCACAAACTTTGTTTCATGCACAAAATTATGTGCACAAGATATATAGGAAACAAATGAATTTTGTTTAGGCTTGGGTCCCATTTCCAAGATATTTCATTGTACAGTATATGTATATTTAAATAAATCTATTCAAAAAAATTGAAAAAACGTCAATCCAAAATACCCTAGGTAACCATATAAATAATTATTCAATCCTGTTTCATGGACTTTCTGTTGTTTTTCTTCTTTTCTGGTTTGGTGCTTATTTTTTCCTTTGTTACTAGTTCACATTTGCAGCTATTAAATATGTGTGTAGCTATGCAGGTTCCACAGCATCTTGACAAATAATTGTTTTGCTGTGGCACTGCTGAATTCTTCTAAATTGCAATTGTGCTTTGAAGAACCCAGAAGAAACTGCTGATTGGGTTCGAACTGAATTTGTTGCAAATGAGATTAGCCAACCTACTTTGTTTAGCTCTTGCAAATTAGCCAGATTTACTTGGTTCAGATACACACACACACGCATCACAGTTAAAATAGATTTTTGCTTTGCTTGGTTCTCAGCCCCCACAAGTGTCTAGACTCTCTCATCTGTAGCAACTGATGGGAGAGAAAAATTGTTTTATTCTCTTGTTAACTCATTTGGAAGAGATGACAAAAGCCTCTTGATTTGCTCAATTGAAAATCATTAGTTTGAATTTCTTTGGGTGGAACACTTCAAATAATGTTCAAAGGCTTGAAACACTGATTCCCTTCAAAGAGACCTCAGGGTATAGGCAGACCTTGGGAGTGGAGGACACCTGACTTTTAAAAAAAGCTGCAACTTCCAGAATCTTGCCAGTAGAGCCACTGAAAAAGTATGTTTCTGGTCTTTGTTGTCAAAACAAAGGCTGGAAGAAACTGGAGATTGCTGGGCAGTGCGGCGGGTGGGGGGAGTGGGAAGGAAAGGCAGCTATTAAAAGAGAACCAAATCCAACTACTACCATTGGGCTATGGGCTGGAGGGCAATAGAACATATTGGGGGAAGAGGGGAGTTCCAGTGACCGAAGGCCTCCCATTGGAGTAATATTGGGAATGGAGAGTATGGGAAAGGGAGAACTAAACAATAAATTCAGCCTAGGGAATGTGAGAGAGTACTTGTAGCTCCAAAACAGCCTCCTGATACAGTAAAACTGAGTACCCAGGATGGAGGTCCCTCTGAATTAAGGGTGGTGAATGTCAGGTCTGTCAATGTAAAAACAGGAGGTCCAAACACATCTCCCCTATGAACCATCTTGGAAATTAAGATCTAGAGAGTCCCTTCTCTCACTCCTGCCTCCTTTACAGGGCATGGTTGGTGAGAATGAGAGATGGGCCTTCTCAATAGTGGCTCCTTGGCTCTGGAGCTCCCTCCCTAGTAAAATTAGATCAGCACCCTCCCTCCTGGCCTTCAAAAAAAAAGTAAAGTAACGTACAGAAGTACAAGAATGAACAGGATTTCAATTGACAATAGGAATGGCTTTGGATTATGATTCTGGATTATATATTTTAATTTTATATTAAAATGTTTTTAATTTTATGTCTTAATTGTTCTAAATGTTTGTTTATGTTCTATGTTTAATATAGTGTGTGAGGTGAGGAGTAAAGGGTTATCTCAGCATGGAAGCATTTGTGGGATAGATTTAAGCTACCTCAAATGACTCGTTTAGGCTTTTTAAGTGTGGGAATTCCAATTTTAACTTGCTTGTAGAAAGCGTGGGATGAGTCCTTCCTGAATCTTCATTTTCGAAGAAGAGAGAAGAGATGTTTAATATTGTTTTTATTATTATTATTTCAAATGTATAGGCCGCCACTCTGCACTAAACTGATTTAATTTACAGTTATGTTATCATTTTAGTTATTATGCTTTGGTTTTGTACATATGTTGGTATTGAATCTTGCCATTACTTGATGTACACTGAGTCCTGTCCCCCTCCCCCCCCCCAGGGCAGAGAAAAATGTATATAAATGCAGCAAACAAATAAACATTCAGTATTTAGGGGGGGGCTGGGGTTAATAAAACATGGGGTGGGTGCCGCTCTTGGATCTTCTGTGGTTTCTCACATTGGAGTTACAAAATCAATGCTAGTCAGTTATATAAGGACCATTACTACTTTCCAACTCACCCCCTTCCTGCAAGAAAATATATAAGAGAGTAAATTGTGTGTACAGAGCCAAATATTGTCAGAGCAGCCTTTCGAAAACAGTCCTCCATTATTTGTCATTACATACCCACACACCTCATAGCAAGCTGTTTTCAGCTTAAAGTGTGACAAATGTAATAGTACATTTACTCCTACACCAACACTGTTCTCAACTTGGTAGCTCTTCAGATTTAAAACATATCATTAATATTTTCATCCATGATGAAGGAGAGGGTGGCTTGACCCTTGAGACACCTTCATTGAGGAAAAGTAGACCAACTGCAAAATGCTTCCAACTTCAAGACTTCATTGGGGAAAATTTCTTTGAAAAAATACACATGGTTTTTCTGCACAAAAAGAAATATGTTTAGAATGAGAATGTCTGCTTAGTTTAACATATAGTGAAGTCTTATATTGATCAAAAAGATGGGATTGTTCAGAATAAAAGATCACTGAAATCCTATATCACTCAGAATAGTGGAAGAGTTTTGCATTCAGAACAGTGCTATAGCATTCTGGTCACCACATCCAGGATTCACTGTTTCACTGTGATAATACATTTCTTATGGTCACTCAATTTCTGGTGGAAAGCAGAGTGATTAGAAAATTGTCCAGCTATGTTCGTTTAGCTAAGTGCAAATATATTGGAACAAATAAGCAGCGATTTACTTCTCAAAATATCACATATCTCAGTAGGAGAACTTCAGTATATTCATGAAGCATCTTGCCTCTTTCCTCCATTCAGAGGTCTGCTTGGTGGTTTTGCAAAATAACATCAGTGTGTCAATATATAGCAAGTAACTGATGGTAGCTTGTTCAACTTAAGCCGTCTGAGGGCTCGCACTAAGACTCTAAACTATCTAGTACGTGAGCTGCTTTTTGCTGACAATGCTGCCCTTGTTGCCCATTCAGAAGCAGCCCTGCAGCGCCTCACATCCTGCTTTGCAGCAGCTGCAGAGCTGTTTGGGCTGGAAGTCAGCCTGAAGAAAACGGAAGTCCTCTACCAGCCTGCACCACAGGAAGAACACTATCATCCCCACGTCAGCATAGGCACATCTGTGCTTAAGTCCGTTCAGCAGTTCACCTACCTGGGAAGCATCATCTCTTCAGACGCCAAGATTGACAAAGAGATAGATCACAGATTATCAAAGGCATATAGTGCATTTGGAAGGCTTCACAAAAGAGTCTGGAGCAACAAGCACCTGAGGCAAAGCATCAAAATCAGTGTGTACAGAGCTATCGTACTGTCTATTCTCCTATATGGGTCTGAAACATGGGTCACCTATCGCCAACACCTACGACTCCTTGAATGCTTTCATCAGCGCTGCCTTCGCACAATCCTAAATATACACTGGACCGACTATGTGACAAATGTTGCTGTCCTTGAGCAAGCAGGGATCACCAGCGCTGAGGCCATGCTATTGAGAACACAGCTGTGCTGGGCAGGGCACGTCCATAGGATGGAGGATCACCGCCTCCCAAAGATACTACTCCATGGTGAACTCACCACGGGTCAGCACAAGACAGGTGCCCCGAAAAACAGATATAAGGACTCCTTGAAACAACATCTCAGGCTCGGCCAGATTGATCACCAACAATGGTCCACCCTGGCCTCACATCAGGAGGCATGGAGATGCACTATCCACAATGCTGCAGCCTCTTTCGAGAAGACACACCGAATGGGTCTCGAAGAGAAACGACAAGGCAGAAAGAACCACAACTTGGAAACAACATCACCCAAGGAGACTTTTTGCTGTGCTTTCTGCAACCGAACTTGCCTATCTCAGATTGGCCTTTTTAGTCATCAACGCACATGTAAAAAGCATGGGATGAGTCCTTCCTGAATCTTTGTTCACGAAGTAATGCCGAGAGCGAGACTAACAGATAGTAGTGGCATTGGTCCAATTGCCTGTCCACCTTAGCTTCAAAAACAATTTCATCTCTGTTGGCTGAACTCTATGTACTTATTGTGTTGTTAGTGGAGAGTAGAAAATTTCCCTGTCTTTATTACACATCTCTTTCTATTCATATATGGAGCTGCATTTTTGATAAAACGCTTTTATTGATATAATTTGCACGTGGAACAAACACCATGCCAGCATTCTTTTTTTCCTTTCCATCTCTACTTGAATTTCATTCCAAAGTGAAGTGAGGTTGGAACATCAAGTAACTCTCTTCAATATTAGTGTTTCAGGAAGAGGTTGCAATTTATATGTTGTTGGGAAGTACTAATTATGCCTCTTTAGTCTCATTTAATTTTTAGAATATGATATTGAAATCTTAATTAAATAATTAGTGCCTTTTATGGCATCCATGGTACAGAAAGCTACTCTTGTCCTAGGTGAATTGGAGTTCAATGAATCTAAGGATCCTCACAAAGGGAAAACAAAATTCCAATCAGAGCTGATTAGACCAAAAAAGAGCTGCAGCCGTTATATATATTATTTAAAGAAAGCAGTGGTAAAGAGATAATTGTGTCCTACAAAAGACACCTAGGACCCTGAGGGACTAAACAATGTGTTTTACGGTCTTCAGTTTCTGAGTATTTCCTTTACATCAGCAAATATGCTGCTTTGTTGCATCAAAGTGAGCACAATGTCTGGAAGGAAGTTCTGTCAGGGGACGCATCCACTGAAACATCTCATGCCTTTTTAATTTTTGTGAGGTATGTGTGATGGTGTCCTGGACCCTTTAAATATTTTATATTGGATCTAAATTAAGATAGATAACGAGTAAAACAATTGTGACAATCTCTTCCCTCCCCAGTTCTCACTAAACGTAGGAGCAGATATGAATAAGAAAACCGAACCACCATAAAAAATACGATAGCGCCAAATCTGTCCTCCAATTCTAAGAAGAAGAAAAAAAAACCACCTTCTCATCATCTGTAAAAAGAAGTTTCTCTTTTTCCTGCTTAGTTCTCAAGATGTTTTAAAAATTCCTTTGATTTTCTTGTGTGTCTTTGAGTGTCCCTTAACTTTTAGATCTGTTTCAGAGGTAGCTAGCTAGGGGTGCTATGGGATTTTTCTCATTCAATTACATGTATCACCATTGTTGCAGAGCCTCACAGGCTGCCTGGGCTTCCTAACCTGACAAAACTGCACAGGAGGAATTGCATCATAATGTCTCCCCCCAGGCTTCAATTGAAACATAGGCAAGGAAGCTGCAATCCGCAGGAAAGTTGATTGTACAATCAGTACCGTAGCTAGGATTTTGATTGGGGGGGGGGGGCGATTTTCATGGGGGGGGCTGAGTCTGAGTGAGAGAGGATCTAACCTAGCAAACTTCTTGTATCGTTATCCCAGTAGCCCCATGCATATGGCATATATTGAGCATGGTGATCAGATCATGATATGAATACATATAACAGTTTAAATAATGTACCAGTAATGCCTTCTCGTGGATCACCCTGAGAATTTGGGGGGGGGGACTGATCCCCTCAAGCCCCCCCCCAGCTATGACCCTGAGTACAATGAATGATAGCACATTCAAGCATGCTCCTTGAATGACTTCTAGCAAAGTAAGCTCAAAGACCTACATTGGGGATGTGAAAATCTGTCAGTCTCATTCTTGTTGCTTTTTGATTCCAGAGTTGCACTAGGAGTTATCTTCTAAGTCAATTCCATTTTGATCTGTGGAACCTTTCCTCCTTTCCTATAGGGAAATGTGTGTTTGTGTGTAGTTCTGTGCATTTTTCAATGTTTCAAATATAGGAATAATTTTATTGTTATAGATTGTTTGCCTCCCTAATCTATGTAGTCTGTTGATGCTAATGTTCACATACATGTATTGTCTGAAAAAGGCCTTAGTATATTACTGCACAGGAAAGAAAATGGGATGAAGCTTTCTATATCCAATGATGAGTTTTCCCCTCCAGCCTAGTTTATGTGATGTATGAACAGTGTAAATACATAACAGACAGTGGAAGGAAATAATTTCCTATGTGACTAAACATGGATTCTAACGTAGGTTTTTTTTGTTTTGGGGGTTTTTTTGCAAACATAGTACATCATAGGTCAATCAATGACTTTATGTGGCAAATTCATTGAATACCTTGTGCATGAACACCAGCTCACAGCTTCAAGATTGTCATGAGACAGTGCTGAGCTTGGATATTAGCTGAAAAATAAGTTCAAAGCAGCATGACCCATGGCATTACATCTATTTCCACAATGTTGCTGAGAAAACAGACAGATAGTGTTTGATTATAAATGATTCTACTGCTTGCTCAGTGATGTGAAAAGCTCTGTTTGAGAGTAAACACAGAAAGGCCCTTATTGATCACTCCACAATTTCCTTTCACTGTAGATATCACTCATAGCTAAGTGTTTCAGCTTATGTGAGTAGAGACAGTCACCCAATATGTCTTTTAAGCCACATTCAGATAAACTGTCCTTTCGGGAGAAAAATATGGTACAGGCTGTGGTAGATTGCATCCGTCTAAGAGGAATATTACAATTGTGAGGTTTGATTTTTCCTACATTTGAGTTGTGTAAAACTTTGTGCTCTTTTTGTCCAGGTAATAAAGAAATATGTCAATTAGGGTGAATCCTCAGAAACAATTTGAAACAAAATTAGTTCTGATTTTCATGAGACAAATTCAAGTGGTGTAGCATAGAGATTCATAGATCTCTGCTTAGCTTTAATAAAAGTCTAGCTTTGGAGTTTTGCATAGCCAATCATATTAATAGTGAAGTAAATTGTGTGTGTGTGTGTGTGTGTGTGTGTATATAATCTCGATAGTCTCATCAACTTTATCAGCTGCATAGTGGAAATACTGTAAGTATTGAATTTGACTAATGTAAATAGGGAAGATTTTTGCTTCAGTTTGTTTTAAATTAATTTACTATATTTGCATTTTATTCAGGATAGAAAAATATGGTGGATTTTTTTTTGGTTTTGTTTTAAAATCTGAATGCAAGTGACTGAAAAGTCTTTTCATCCTTGGTCTTAAATAAGCCTTCCCATTTTAGATAGAAAATGTGCCTTAGATGCATCCTATTCTGTCTGAGGATTTCCAGTCACAGACATCATATTGAGAGAGCGATGGAAGGATTCACCAGATTCTTTATTGCGGCCCATTCTACAATTAGAAATGCCACTAAATATCCAAATTACTATTTGTATGTCAAATCTGGCACTTTGGTATTTTTGAATGTATAAACTTAGATCCAAAAAAATCCCTGTAAAAAAAAGTGTCTACAAAGTTTGACAAAATAGTTATTTGGACTCCAAAACTCAGAATCTCTCAGACAGGCCAGTCCTTATGTTGTAATATTCCTAGGACCTCATTGGATGGCCCATTTGTAAAGTGGGGGACAGTGATATGCTGCATTCTCTACCATTGGGGGTTGTGGTATTCCTTCCTACAATGTTTCCCCGATGTCCCCTGCTTTGCCTTCACCTATTCTGGCTTTCATGTATGAGGATCGGGTGTACAAAGGACTCCTCTAGGCTCTGTTTCTCTGTGCTGCCAGCACACTGCTAGCAGAGCCCCCCTGGAAGTAATCCTGCATCATATGATAAGCTCCGGGGGACTCCATGCCAGCAGTGCAGAGAAGTGGGGAGAAGACGCTTCTCTGCCTTAGTCTGATGAAGTCTTAAGAGTCCAAAGCAATGCTTCCAAGCTCTTATTTACAGTATTTATTTACAGTATTTATATTCTGCCCTTCTCAACTCGCAGGGGACTCAACTAGTAGATAAATTCTTTTCATTATAATTTAATATTATACTTTTATGAACTTTGAATACAATGTATATATACATGGCATACATTCAGTGCCATAGACACACAACATATAGACAAACACGCAGAGGCTATTCCACCTTTTTTTCATGAGGGGATTCTGGCCACAAGGGGAGCTGTTGCTTCACTATCCATTTGTGACACTTATGAAGTACTTCCTCATTCTTTGCATGCTTGCTGGAGATTTTTATGGTGTCATAAATTTAGTTACATTAGCCTTCCTGCGTAAGCGGTACCTAAATTTCCTACTTGACAGATGCAACCGTCTTTCAGGTTGCAAAGGCCAACAACAAGCTACACAAATTGGTAGGTAGCTCACTCTGACTCGGGCTGGCTCGAATTCATGACCTTCAGTCAGTAGTAATCTTAATGCAGCTGACTGCCAGCCAACTGCGCCACAGTCCCGGTGCACTTGGGAGTATTTGACTCAAAGAGAGCAGATTTTTAGTGTCTGTCTTGCATTATCTTGGGGGTCTTAAAGAGACAGTTCCAAATTATAGTTGGGATAGATAAAATCAGCAGTAGAAACAAGGGCTGTTTATGACAGTGACAAGAGGAAAAAAGTGAAAGCAGTGAGAAAAGGCAGAACAAATGATGTGAATGGGAAGAATAGAAGATTGCCAAATGTATTATTCCAGGGTGAGAGGTCCAAGGAATCAAAAAAATATGGTAGCTTGAGTAATTACCTCTTCAATAGCAAATTATCCAAGCTACTCCTCTCATAGCACTTTAGTTATGTGGATGCCCATCCTAAGGAGGAGAAGGGCAGGTATTCCATAAAGAGGTGGATAGGAGCCACCAGTTTTCTCTTCTCATTGCCACTACCACTTCCCTGCATGACTGAAGAAAGAAAAAACTCATGTAATAGAGCATTATGGACCATGAAATGAGTGGCATCATGGTTTTCTCTCATGACTAACAGACAGGTAACAGGGAAAGAGCAAAAGAAAAACTGTTTACTTGAGGATATGATCCCATTTGAGTGGGAGAACTGGAGACAATAGATAAAAAAAATCTCTCCTGTGAGCTTCTATTTAGAAGGAAGTTGAAAACAAAACACTTCAAAGAGTCTATTAGTGAAACTGTTTTTATTATCTAGAAGCAATGGGAGAGATGCCACAGTTAAAGTCATTGTATTTAATAATTCTATACATTATGTTTAAAGATTATCATATGTATCTAAACAGAATGGTCAGTATTTCACAAATGCTTTGATATTTTATGCATAAGGTATTCAAAGTTCATAAAAGTATACTATTAAATTATAATGAAAAGTATTTATCTATTTATGCCATATAAAATGTATACATAATTGATGACATTATACATTAATAAGACAAGACACAATATATCTAGCATACCTATTTTAGTATCCTTATAGTGTTTCGTGGACCCTGGTAGCTTTTTCTACACCATGTGTAAACTTACTCTCTTATTTATTTTCCAAGGAAACAGGAAAAGTTAATCTTCTCATTAATGCCATGTGACTGCTTGGCCCTAATCCGTGCTATCCAGTATACATTTTATATGGCTTTCTCTCAGCATAAGTAGATAAATTCTTTTCATTATAATTTAATATTATACTTTTATGAACTTTGAATACCCTATGCATAAAATATCAAAAACATTTTTGAAATACTGACCATTCTGTATAGATACATATGATATTCTTTAAACATATTGTATAGAATTGTTAAATACAATGACTTTAACTGTGGCATCTCTCCAATTGCTTCTAGATAATAAAAGAAACCAGTTAAAATTAACACTATATGGAAACTATATGGATTCAAGCCAAGCTAATATAACTTCTTGATGAAGCAAACTGAAACAATATTTAAAGAATTTACCTAGGGAATATTGTTGGGGACAAGAATGTGCTAAATCCATATAAATATACAACAAGAAACCTGTGAACACATGTTAAAGAAAATATCCTACTTTGGAAGTAAATAATTTCTTATTCTTATTCTTTGAATTTATTCTACAATTAAATCCTGTGTGGAATCAACACTAGGTTTCTTTTATGCCTTTTTCTGAACTGCCTTGTACACCACGTGTATGGAGTAAATTGTTTCACAAATAGACTCTTTGAAGTGCTTTGTTTTCAACTTCCTTCTAAATAGAAGCTCACAGGAGATATTCTTTATCTATTGTTTATTGCTGCAGCTGCTCCTATTTATTTTATTTTTTATAACTGGAGACAATGTCAGTTGGGTTACCCAATAGTTGGAGATAAGATTTCCCCCAATATTTGGTAAGCTTGAAGGGAAGGCAGACATGTTGCTTGTTTTTGGAATGAGAAATGCATACTCTAGGCTCACTTGGCAGTGATGATTACTGATATATGTATGTGGTTTATCATTCAGAGGGAGAACAGACTTCTCTTATTCTCACTTTGAAGACCTTTGAAACACTGAAATATGATAAGAGACCAACCAGAAGAGCTTAAATAGACATGGTGGTAGAATAGCATTCCATTTCAATTTTTTGGAAATACAACTCTCTCTCTCTATATATATATATATATATATTTATATATATAATATAAGGCATGGTTTTGAACCCAAAAATAAATTCTAAATCAAATGGGGGATTTTTAAAATTAGTAATAGAAAGACTTACAAAAAAATTTTCCAAAAATTTCTAAAATGTAATGTAATAACTAACGAAATTCGTTAGTAGTTTGTATACCAGTGCATGCGCATTCAGATGGTTTTGGCCTACAACTCCCAGAAATCCTAACAGCTGGTAAATTGGCTGGGATTTCTGGGAGTTGTAGGCCAAAACTTGAATAAATCACACTGAATTCTAGATGGGACTCTCCAAATAGGAAGGGGGGGAGGGAAGGAGGGAGGGAGGGGGGGTCTTCTATTCTTGGAAAGCAGCTCCTCACTGCCTCTCTCACCCCGATCCTGAGGGAGCGAGGGCCCAAGTTTGCCCAGGCTGTTCATATACCTACATTCCATGCACATGCAATAATACAGCAGTAATAACAATGGGTATAAGAAGAGATAAAATTCAAACCGAAGTATTCTGACTGTGGTCCCTCCTCCGGTCAAAATGCAAAAGGCTCTTCTCTATGAGCCCGGGAAAAGCCAAAAGCCCGGACACAGCGTTTGCTGCCTGGGTGCACACACATACATATTCTTGGGGGGGGGATTTGCTGCAGAATCCCGGGCTCATAGAGAAGATTCTGCAGCAAATCACCCCCCAAGAATATATGTGTGTGCACCCAGGCAGCAAACGCTGTGCCCGGGCTTTTGGCTTTTCCTGGGCTCATAGAGAAGAGCCTTTTGCAGTTTGCACCGCTTGAGGAGGGACCACAGTCAGAATATGTTTGAATTTTACCTCTTCTTATACCCATTGTTATTACTGCTGTATTATTGCATGTGCATGGAATGTAGGTATATGACCAGTTGGATTACTTATAATATTAGGCACTTACAGTAGCATTCATTCTATTATACATTAGGTTGGTTTCTCACCCCAATACTCTTTGATGCTTTAGATCCTGGCAGGGAGGAGAGGCAGGGAAGCCTGGAAAAAATGTAAACAGAGAGGTTTACTCAGAAGTAAATCCACAAAGGAGGGCACTTCATCCAAAGTGCCCTCCTTTGCAGATTTACTTCTGAGTAAACCTCTCTGTTTACATATTTCCAGGCTTCCAGCCGAAAGAAGGAGCGAGTTTAGGGCTTGCCTTGCCATAATACTTATTGGCAAGGGAGGCGGGAGGGTGGTGAGAGAGAAGGAGGGTGCCCCCCTTATGACCTAATAACGACACTTAAGAAAATCCTGGCCCCCGAAGTTCTATAAAGAAAGTCCACTTCCTGGTTGGAGTTCCAGATGCGGAAATATTCAAAAGTAGCATTTCTTACGAATTTCTTACGAATCATTTCATTTTCATAACTTTTTTCTCATGCCTAATATATATATATATATATGGGGGGGAATGGAGGAAGGAATAAAAGTATATTTATTTATTGGACTTCTTAGCCGCCACTCCCAGGTGGCTCGGGGCGGCTAACAGGTGCAAGGATACAAAATACAATAATACCTAAAACAGTAAAACACTAAAACCGCAACCACAATAAAATAGCAACAATAAACACTAAAAGAGTGCATTAGCAGCAATAATCGCTTAACTGACGAGTAATTAAGCTGACACAGTTACAAAAGCCTGCCGAAACAGCCAGGTCTTACAGGCTTTTTGGAAAGCCAGGAGGTCACGGAGCGACCTAGCTTCCGGCGGCAGGGAATTCCAAAGCGTAGGGCCAATGATCAAGAATGCCATTCTCCTTGTTGACGTGAGGTGGTAAGCTTTGGCACTTGGGACAAGTAGGAGGTCTTTGTCTTCAGATCTCAGTGATCTCATGGGACAATATGGGGAGAGGCGGTCCCTCAAGTACACTGGCCCAAGACCATACAAGGCCTTGAAAGTCAAAACTAACACTTTGAAGGTAATCCAGAATTGAATAGGTAGCCAGTGCAATTCCCGCAGTATGGGTGTAATGGGGTAGCCCACAGGTGTGCCTGTGAGCACGCCGGCTGCGGCATTTTGCACTAGCTGAAGTTGCTGGATCATCAACAAAGGTAGGCCAATGTAAAGAGCATTACAGTAGTCTAATCTTGAGATGACCATCACTTGGATCATCGAGGCCAGATCACGGCGGGACAGGTAGGGGGCCAGCTTCTGAGCCTGGCGAAGGTGGAAAAATGCCACTCGGCTGATCATGGAGACCTGGTTCAATAAAAAGGAACTGTCCAAAATGCTGTTCCTTAGCTGTGAAACAGATTATTATAAATTAAGAAGAAAGGATAAAATGAAAAATCACTGGTTAAAGTCCTTAATGGGACTTTTCTTAGTTGGGTTATGGGACAGAGTAAGACAGCGTGAAGTAGAGGGAGTTGTCATGAAATGACATGCCACTTTTTGTGGAGGGAAGGGGGAGGCCTCAAGCACACCCTGAATTGTAGAAGTCTCAGTTCAGCACTGAGGTCCACTTGACTTGGATAATCTACTCATTAGGTGAAAACCCGCTAGGCTTCCTGTGACTTCCCCCAGGAGTATGACATGAGCTGTACTTTCTATTCAGCTGCTAGCCAGAGATTCACTACTTCCATAAATACCTCCTGATGGTTGATTCACAGAGCAGCAGTGACACCTGCTTCAGAAGTCATTGTGCTCCTCCAGGCTTGAGGAATAATGTGACAACCACAGATGTTAGAGAAGAAAGAGAGAAAGAGAGAAAATATGGTACAGTATGAAAGGGACAAGGCTACAAATAGAACTGTGATGCTTGAAAGAAAAAGGACATCTTAAGGTGCAGCAGGAATAAAATGACAGTACTAGTGAAAGTGCAAGCAAAAAAAAGAAAAGGAACCTCTTGTGCTTCTCTCAGCCCCAGAATGGAAAGAATGGTTTGTAAATGTAAATAGCTAAAAGGAGCTATGCAAGATGTATCCTGTTCTTTATCTATAGAAAACATCACATACATGTGTGCCTTCGATGATCTATTTTGGAATAACAGAGAAGAAACAAAGCCAGACAGCCCGGTGCTATGAATTATGGTATTGAAGTAACAGGTGATATAAACTGATCCTGTTGTTTGCAGTAGAATAGCAACAGCTGCTTAAATGAAGCAGCCATTCTGGCCAGCCATCTGTTGAGGATGCTCTCGCTTTGGATTTCCTATATCCACAAACAGTGATACCTTATTTGGTCCCATTCCAAAGCATAAAATACATTACACACGCTTTTGAAGCTTCACTGGCTTCTTCATAAGACAAAGATGTTTAAAATCATACGGGATAAAAAGGATGATAATGTCAGAGTCACACGCCTGCATCCTGACTATGATGTTGTCAATTATATATTCAAGGATTTCTGTGCAGACAGATACTATTGGCCATGTAAAATGACCATGGGAGATAAAGAATAGTACTTTGCCAACTTGCTTATGTATGTCTGATCCAAAGCTTCTATTATGGATGGAATACTGTTTTTAACTTATGTGAATGTATGATGTATTTTAATGCTAATTGTGTTTTAATGTATTTTAATGCTAACTGTATTTTAATGTATTTTAACTTTGACTGTTTTGGGGGTTTTATTATATGTATACTGTGTTTTTGGCATCGAATTGTTGCCGTTGTTAGGCCACTCTGAGTCCCCCCTAGGGAGTTGAGAAGAAGCGGGGTAGAAATGGTGGAAATAAATAAATAAATAAATGTGCCTTCAAGGCAACTCTTAACTAACAGTGGCTCAATGCATTTCACATGATTTTTTAAAGGCAAGGAATATTCAGAGATAGTTTTACCACTCCATCTGATACATAGTCTCCTGGGCTTGGTATTTGTTGGCAGTCTCCCCTTCAAGTACTGACCAGGGATAACAGTGTTTAGCTTCCAATATCAGATGGGGTGTTTAAATGTCATCAGGGTATTTAAGCCCACTAAGCCAGACTTAAACCCAAAGGCATTTTACCATTCAAAATGTTTTGGAGTCTTCAGTCACCATTGCCTTAGCCACAACTTATCCTGACTTGGCATCCTAAAAATACAGCTTTCACTGCAGGACTTTGCTTGACCTGGCAGATAACCATGTGGATTGTAATCCAAAATGTCTTGTGGTAACTGGATTATCCTCTGCAGTAATAGAAGCAGACAGATGTGAGAGGAAGCTGTGAATGATAGAGGTTGTGTGAATCCAGTTTAAATTTAGTTCAGCAAACATAACCTTGCACTTCTCTTCCCTTCCATTACTGTTTGTCATCATTCACAAGAGCTATCCAGTCTACCTGAACCAATATATCCTGATGGGAAGACAAACCAGTGGTCCTTCATATTTCGACAGGAATTTTGACATGAGGGTACTCTTGCAGAGGTTTTAGCTGTGTGCTGTTGTGTTCTTTTGGTGCTTCTCCTTCCAACAACTTTTGCTGCAGTGGAATAATATTCTGTGTGTTGTTATTCTGAACAATGTTCTTAGATGCTGTAATTAGATATCAGAACATGGCCAAGAATCCCCAAGCCATCGTAGCATTTGGTTGGCAAATGTGAGGAGTAATAGCCCCATAACTGGTAAATAAACAGGGTCATGGGCATCTATCTTGCTTAATTTAATTTAGATTAAGGAATGCCTGCTTGAAGTTCTACTGCTTTCTAATACAAAGATAAGAAATCTAATGCTCTCTCAAAGCGCTAGATCATGATTTCCATCTTCCTCAACCAACGGGCATGCTATTTGGTGCTAATAGGAGTTAGATTTCAAAACATCTGGATGGTACCAAGGGTACTTCCTTTGTTTAATGTTTAAATGCTTGGAGAAGATCTTGAGGACTTACAGATTAAGGTGTAAACTAATTCCATGAACATATGATTGCTGGTTCACATGTGGATACTTTTGTTTGATCTCTCTAGTCCAGGGATGGGCAATGACCGGCCCTCCAAGTGTTTTGGACTTCAACTCCCAGAAATCCTAACAGCTGATAAACTGGCTAGGATTTCTGGGAGTTGAAGTCTAAAATTGCCCACCCCTGCTCTAGTCTAACATCTCCCCCACCATGACTGGGTACTAAATGTATTGACTCCATCCAATCTCCACTATGATTTAAGTGTTGCCTGTTCATCTAATCATTCTGTTTGTATCATTGAATCTATGATAGCTTGTTCAATTTTCACAAAGTGTTTTGATCTCTTTCAGGGATGGAACAAATCAGCCCTCAGGGTCTTTCAACACAGCCATATAACCCAGAATATCAAGGCAGAAAATCCCATTATTTTTTTTTCAACTGGGTTTTCTGAGTCCACATTGCCATATATTCCAGTTCAAAGCAGAAAATGTGGGATTTTATTCAGCTATGTGGAATGGGCCTCAGTTAGTCTGATATACATGGTATTCTTCTAATAAGGCAAAATGAATCAGCTTTGAATGCCCCCTTTGCAATGCCCCTTTGCATTGCAATTTCTGATATTTAAAGTTCTCCTATTGTTGTTCCCCAGCAACTAATATTCAGACTTTTACAGTCAGTGGCTTAAATACTATTAGTAGTTCAAACTACCATAACCACATTGTAAATGATGAATCAGAATATACATGAGTACCATTGATTCAAAAAAGATATCAGAGTTAGAATAATAATAATAATAATAATAACTACTTTATTTTTGTATTCTGCCACCTTCTCCTCGAAAGGACTTGGGGCAGCTTATATGTGGACAAATCCAATATAAAGCAACAGCAGCAGTTCTTAGATGACACAGCTGGACTCGATTCCTTCCAGTCCGGCTTTTATGTCGGGCATGGGACAGAGACCGTGCTTGTTGCCATTACAGACCAACTTCGCCGCCAGCTGGAGCAGGATGGGTCATCCCTGCTTGTTTTGTTAGATCTAACAGCAGCGTTTGACACAGTAGATCACACACTGTTGACCCACCGTTTAGCCGCGACTGGGGTTAGGGGGACTGCCCTTAAATGGTTGGCCTCCTTCCTCCCGGACCGGGGACAACGGGTGGAGAGGGAAGCTGAGGTCTCCGGGAGGCTCCCATTAAGTTGTGGGGTCCTTCAGGGGGCCATCCTCTCTCCTTTATTATTCAACGTTTATATGCGCCCCCTGGCCCAGCTGGCCCGCGACTTTGGTCTGGAGTGTTATCAGTATGCTGACGACACCCAGCTTCTGCTGAGAATGGACGGCAGGCCGGATACCGTACCCGATTGTTTCCATCAATGTCTGGAAGCCGTGACTGGATGGCTGTGCTCCAGCCGGCTGAAGGAGAATCTGTCGAAGACGGAGATCTTGTGGCCTGGTCGCCCTGGGCTGGATGAGTGCCGGTTGCCTACCCTGGATGGCGAGCAACTTAGCCCGTCATCCCTTGTAAAGAGCTTGAGTGTAAAGAGCTTGGACCCTTTGCTGTCCATGGAGACCCAGGTCTCCATGGTCAGCAAAACATCATTTTTCCATCTTCGACAAGCTAGGCGACTGGCACCCTACCTGTCCAGGGATGACCTGGCCACGGTGATCCAAGCCTCATCTCGAGGCTGGACTACTGCAACGCCCTCTACGTTGGCCTTCCCTTGTCGACAATCCGGAAACTCAAGCTAGTGCAGAATGCCGCAGCCCACTTACTGGTGGGAGCACCAGTAAGGGAGCACATTACTCCCATCCTACGGCACCTGCACTGGCTTCCCATCGAGTACCGGATCGCCTTCAAGGTGTTGGTTCTAACCTTTAAGGTCTTGCATGGTCTAGGGCCTGTGTACCTGAGGGACCGCTTTACCCCGTACGTTCCCCCGAGATCGCTGCGCTCAGAGGAGCAGAACTTGTTAGTTATTCCATCGATCCGCTCCTGCCATTTGTCCACAACTAGGCAGCGAGCTTTTTCTGCTGTGGCACCTATGCTGTGGAATTCACTTCCAGCCGACACCCGTGCGCTCCCAGAGCTTGTCCCTTTCCGGAGGGCGTGCAAGACTGCC
Organism: Anolis apletophallus; assembly: GCA_030556195.1. Classification (NCBI taxonomy): domain Eukaryota; kingdom Metazoa; phylum Chordata; class Lepidosauria; order Squamata; family Anolidae; genus Anolis; species Anolis apletophallus. Next base: position 150,692,775 of record JARBWK010000004.1, read on the forward strand.
CTTTTTAGACTCGCTTTCAGTTAATCCAGAAATGTCCTCATACGATCTCATCTATGAGTTTTATGGAATTTGTAATTTCTTACATTTTAACATTGTTGTACCTTGTTTTTTTTTTTATTGAATGCTGTAATCCGCCCCGAGCCTGCAGGGAGGAGCGGAATATAAAACCGAACAAATAAATAAATAAATAAATAAAACAACACAAAACAGCCAACAACAAACAACCAATAGCCTGACATAGTAATCAAATCCTAAACTTGGTTGGGCTGCTGCTGGTGCAATACAGTCTTAAGGACAGGGCTGATGAATCAAATGCAGGAGCCAGATAACAGGTTAGGGTTAGAAGGGCAATGTCAATTAGAACACTATATCTATAGGGCAGGGAACAGTGGTAATGTGCAAGAGCAAGATACTGAATTATGGCTGGGGGGGGGGGGGGAATTATATAGTGAACTGTTTAATCAGCTGCACAGTGGAACATCCACATTTTAGGTCTTTACAAAAAGTAGACAGGGTGGGCGCCCTGGGAAGAGAGTTCCAGAGCCAGGGGGCCACCACTGAGAACGTCATCTCCCTTGTCCCCACCAACAATGCTTGTGATGGAGGTGGGAGCCAGAAGTTCTTGGAGCCTATGCAGGTTTTTAGGGGAAGATGTGATCATGAAGCTAGAGAGGTCCCGAACCATTTAGGGCTTTGTAGGTGGCAACCTGCATCTTGAATTGAGACTGGAAACTTCACGTACATATATGCACATAGAATGAATGTAAAGGGGGCAGCATTATGCAAGGGTGAAGTCAATGCTCAAAGGGCAAGATCATTAGATGTTTGGGTCAGTAAAGACAATGCTATCTGCTATCTTGCTCAACCTTCTCCTGTATTTAGTTGCAATCTTCACCATAACTGTGAAGAAATCAATTTTCTTAATGACAACATATTAGGAGTTATCTTGCATTGGGCTGCTGCCAAGGATTGTTTAGTCTTGGAGGGGGAATGCAGTCCCATTTCCTTTGCGAAAACCAAGGACCCTCCAGGGAAAAGTGGGAATTGTGTAGCCTTCCACATAGCAACTTGGGGCTACACAATGTTATACAGTAAAATATCATGCTTGCTTGTTTGTGCTCTTTTTTCCTTTTTTAAAAAAAGTGTGTTTTCTTTGTGTGTTTTTAGCCTTTCTACAAGATGAGGTAAGATTGGGGCCAGGGGTTGGAGTGAAGGTCTAAATCTTCCTTATCAACACAAATTGTGGTCTTGATTGGGAGCGTACAGACTTTCTTGTAAGTGAAAGAAGCAGAAGTTCTTAATTGCTAGGCATGGATTTAATTAGGTGCTAGAGATAAGATTTCTCATCCTCTTATGCCCACAGCTGTCCATGACTCAAGAACAAGCAGTCCTAGAAAACAGCAAAAAAGCATGAACTGACCATAAGACGCTAATAAAAATAACTTCCACGTATGATGTCAGAAGGGTTAGCTTGTTAACACATTTGGGAAACCAAACTTCTGAAACTAAAGGTAGGATTTTTTTGTTTTCTAAAAAAACCCACTCAAGTGACTTATTGGCTTTAGTCCCGAACAGGTAGCTCTGATAGCAACATCCTTTTAACTGGAGTTTAGAGACCTTCAATCCCTTTGTTTTCTTTATACTGCATTTCAAAGTCAGCAAACAGAGAAATAAATACTGTGTGCCAGACCTTGGACTTGGAGTAGTCTGTTAAGACTTGGGGTCTATTGCTGCTGTAAAAGAGGAATGTTGAAAGGATGTCAGAAGTCAAAGTCTCTGTCACTGCTCAAGTGCTAGCTTAGATGGATGCATTGAGTCAATCAGACTTTGCCTTCAACAGAACAACATTTTGAGATTTTGGTCCTATTTGCCTTGCTATATGAGGCAAAAATCTCTGGTCTCTGTATATACTCAACCTATCAGAGGTGATTCAACCATTGAGCTAAGTGGGGCACTTGTTTCACGTGTCAAGAGGTGAAATCAAAGTATTGAAGGAGCAAGATCTATGTCTCAACACCTCCTTTCCCAGTCTGATATACAAGGTAGCCTTCTCCCTGTAGGTGTCATGAATGATATTACCTCACTGCTAGGGTTGAAAAAATTCAGTTGCATTAACAGGAATGGGCACTACCATGCCCTTTGCCCCAGGCAGTGAAACAAATTGTATTACGAGTTACGAGGAGACAACTCTCCTTCTCCCCCCTATCTCTTCCACCTCCTTTAAAATGTCACCATTTGAGCTGGAATGAAGTTAAGGTCTAAAAAAAATCCTCAAAATTTGAGATGACCCATGCTTACAATTGAATAAATAAAAAGCAGAGAAAAATGTTGACAGATTATTTCTAATCATTTCTACTCAGCAGTGTGCTGGCTTCTTAAACAAACAAATAAAACAATCCCTTTGTACTCCTACTTCCTTTTTGCCTTTCATTCAGACTGAGTGCTTTCTTTTCTTTTCTTTTTTCTTTTTTTTTTGCTAAGAGGGAAATACCAAGGAATATTATTTTATTGTATTGCAGCTTTAAAGACTTCAGGGCCTACTGCAATATTTTTCTGGGTAAATGTGTCTGGGAACTGCTATTATATGCTGATGATGCCATTATGCTCCACATATTTTCCTGCTCCTTGTCCCAGTGCTTAATATGGTACTGACTTGCACATCTTTATCAATGAAAGGCACCCAAATAGGAAAGCTCTTTATCAGTTCCTTACAATGTTTGTCACTTTCATCCACAGGGGCTGGAAGCAAATGGGTCCCAGTTATAGAGTCATTAGAAAGCTATAAGTCTCTTAATTTATATTTCTAATCAGTGAGCAAGCTGGAAAACCAGGGATTCCTCTCAAGCTTTTCTCCTACTCATTTTTTCACTTCCAATATCTTTATTTACTCCCATACAAAGTGTTTGTTTCCTTGGAAACCAGAGTGCAATACGTGACAGATATGGATTTGGCTCTTTCAAATCATGTTTGTAGAGCTGAGATGCTTTGCGATTCAGATGGGGATAAATGTGTTTTTTTTTCCTTCACAAAGTAGTGCGAATATAATTGAGGGCTAATTCTTATAACCATGTAGGGGATAGATTAGCTACCATTGTAGCTGGCTAAGGAACACTTACTGTACCCTAAGCAATTGAGAGCTATAACAACATTCTAGAGGCTCTGAAAATGGGATGTTAGCAATACTGCAAGCAAACTAGTCAAATGTGGACCAGGCAATGCTACTATTAGGTGGATCTGTAATTGGTTAAGCAACTGAACCCAAAGGATGCTCACCAATGATTTCTGGTAGACAACTACAAATGCTAGATGCTGACATTTGCCTTTGTGGATCAAAAGCTGTGGTTTTTTTTATCATTTAGCATACATGGTCTCAGGAAATAAAAAGATAGGCAGGAGAATAAAGAGTGGAGGTCAAATCACTGCATTCAAGAGATTAACAGTGTGTGTGTGATTTGAACCCCAGTTTCAAACTCACCTACAGAAACATTGTGGATAAAAGTCCCAAGGCAAAAAATTAATCTAGCACTAGGGATCTGCTATCGCCCTCCCAACCAAACTCCAGAGGCAGACTGCTATCTGGAAAATGAAGTTAAACAGGCCTCAAAAAGAAATACATTAGTCATAATGGGGGACTTCAACTATCCCCAAATAGATTGGCCAAATTCTTGTTCTACGCATAAAAGAGAGACAAGGTTCCTCGACATGCTAGCTGATTATTCCCTTGAGCAGATGGTCATGGAACCAACCAGGGGAAAGGGGATCCTGGACTTGGTGCTAACTAATGAACAAGGTCTCATTCAGGATGTCATTGTAGCTGAGCCCATAGGTACCAGTGACCATGACACAATAACCTTCAACGTAAGTTTGGATAGCAAACTGTCAGTGAAAACTAACATGGAGACATTAAACTTTCACAAAGGGAATTTCACCAAAATGAGAAATATTGTAAAGAACAAACTAAAAGGAGCAGTAAAAAAAATCCAATCCCTCCAAAATGCTTGGAAACTGTTTAAAAATACCTTAAAACAGGCCAAACTAAAATGCATTCCAATAAAAAGAAAGAGGCATGGAAAGTCCAAAAGGACACCAGTATGGCTTACAAATGAAGTAAAAGATGTGATTGGAAAGAAGAAAAACTCATTTAAGAAATGGAAGGCTCTTCCTACCGAGGAGAACAGAAAGGAACACAAGCTCTGGCAAACTAAATGCAAAGCAACAGTCAGGAAAGCCAAGAGAGATTTTGAGGCACACATAGCAAAGAATAATAAAAAAAACAACAAAAACTTCTTTAAGTACATCAGAAGCAGGAACCCAACTAGAAAAGCAGTTGGGCCACTCGACGACAATGGTCAGAAAGGGAAAATCAGCAAAGACAAGGAGATTGCTGAGCGGCTAAATGACTTCTTTGCCTCCGTTTTCACACAGGAGGACAGACAACATATGCCTGCAGCTGAGTCAGTTTTTTCAGGGAGGGAATTAAAAGAATTAAACCAGATAGAGATAAACAAGGAAGATGTTCTCACATGCCTTACTAAACTAAATGTCAACAAATCACCAGGTCCAGACGGCATCCACCCCAGAGTTCTTAAGGAACTCAAGTGTGAAATTGCTGAACTTCTAGCTAAGATATATAACCTTTCTCTAAGATCAGGCACGGTACCCGAGGACTGGAGGGAGGCAAATGTAACACCGATCTTCAAGAAAGGATCCAGAGGTGATCCAGGAAATTATAGACCAGTCAGTTTAACCTCAGTTCCAGGCAAAGTGATGGAAACCATTATTAAAGAAAATATTACTAGGCACATAGAAGAACAGGCATTGCTGAAAGAAAATCAACATGGTTTCTGCAAAGGCAAATCATGTCTTACTAACTTGTGAGAATTCTTTGAGGGTGTAAATAAACACATAGATAAAGGGGACCCAATTGATATTGTTTACCTTGACTTTCAAAAGGCTTTTGACAAAGTCCTTCACCAAAGGCTCCTAAAAAAGCTCTTCAGCCATGGAATCAGAGGACAGGTCTTGTCCTGGATTGGAACCTGGCTAAACTGTAGGAAACAAAGGGTGGTAATAAACGGACATTTCTCTGGGTGGAAAGAGGTGAGAAGTGGCGTACCCCAAGGTTCAGTTTTGGGTCCAATACTTTTTAATTTATTCATTAATGATCTGGATGTAGGAGTGAATTCTGAGGTAGCAAAGTTTGCAGACGACACTAAATTGTTCAGGGTAGTTAAAAATGAAACTGATTGTAAAGAGCTCCAGAAAGATCTCTCGAAATTGAGTGAATGGGCAACAAAGTGGCAAATGCATTTTAACCTAAACAAGTGTAAAGTCATGCACATCGGGGCAAAGAACCCCAAATACACTTATCAACTGATGGGATCAAAACTTTCTGAGACAAACCAGGAAAGGGATCTTGGGGTCTTGGTGGACAGCTCAATGAAGATGTCAACCCAGTGCGCAGCAGCAGTGAAAAAAGCAAATTCTATGCTAGGCATGATCAGAAAGGGAATCGAAAATAGGTCAGCAAATGTTGTATTACCTCTCTACAAATCGATGGTAAGGCCACATTTGGAGTACTGTGTACAATTCTGGTCTCCGCACCTTAAGAAGGATATAACGGAACTGGAAAAGGTACAGAAAAGGGCAACAAGAATGATCCAAGGGATGGAGCGGCTCCTTTATGAAACCAGGTTGCAACGCCTTGGTCTTTTCAGCCTTGAAAGACGGCGTTTAAGAGGTGACTTGATCGAAGTGTATAAAATCATGCATGGGATAGAAAAGGTGAATAAAGAAAAATTATTTTCTTTGTCACAAAACACTTGGACTAGAGGGCACTCCCTGAAGCTCCAAGGTAGGAAAATTAGGGCTAATAAAGGGAAATATTTCTTCACCCAGAGGGTCATTGGGTTATGGAACTCACTTCCAGAAGAGGTTGTGACAGCTGTCAGCCTGAACAACTTCAAGGCAGGATTAGACAGATTCATGGATACCAAGTGTATCGGTAGTTACTGAAAAGGACATTCAAGTGCCACCTCGAAGTTGGTTGAGGTAGGCAGGATTTCCTGGGTACTGGTTGTGGGGGTCGGGAGCAGGTCAGGGTTTTGCCCTCCCTTCTGCTCGAGATCCCCGTGTACAACTGGTGGGCCACTGTGTGATACAGAATGCTGGACTAGATGGGCTGAGGTCCGATTCAGCATGGCTCTTCTTATGTTCAACCTTTGTGGAGGTCCATAATTTGTGGTGGTTGCAGTGAGCTGTAGGAGGCAAATCAGGTGAAGTTACTGCATATCCCATCATCTGTGCATCATGGAGGGTCTAGGTCCATCATTCGTTGGGGTTGCAGTTGTCTCTAGAACTGAGTGGAGGTACTGTAAATCCCATCATTTGTGGCAAGTGTGGTCCAGATCCATTGTTGGTTGGATTCACAGTGCTCTCTGAATGTAGGTGAACTACAACTCCTCTAAATCTTTGTGAATTCTTCCCAAACCTCTTATTCAGTTGCTGATCAATTCATGTTTGCTGTGTGCCACAGGAATGGGTAGTACAGGCTTAAGTGAAAGGCAGTGGGCATAATCATGCAACTTTGGAGAAAGAAAGGATGAAAATTCTGGAGAAAAAACAGAACATCTAAGATGAAATGGTCCCCAAATGAAAGCATTCCTTGTGTGGTTGGTGTTTGGGGAGGACATTGACAGGGGTTGGGCTACATGTTCATGGCGCTCACAATAACCTGCAATGTCAGTTGAGGGAGTGCCTTTGGAGTCTTCTAGCACTTGGTACTATAGCCTGTTTGTGGAGGCCAGAGGCTGTCTGTGTAAGTATACACCTCCACCACATACACACAAACACATTTTAACTTTTATTATGTCTATAGATGGTTTGTTTGTTTTTTTAGAATGAAGATGTTTGACTTTGGTCATCACGAGAGCTCGGTTTTTGTGTTCTAATACAAATAAAAAGTGAAGTTTCTGGTCATGTTTGTTGTATGGAAGTGACAGATTAAGAATCTGTTGTACAGATGACTTTTTCTTGCAATTGCTTATTTTTTTTCTCAAAAAAGCATTCTGCCCCTAGTGCTTTGTAAAACTTGAGCGCCTTTAAAAGGTCATCTTTGGAAGGCTTCTGAAATATAAACTCAATCTGGTATGGTTTGGTGTGTGTGTGTGTGTGTGTGTGTGTGTGTGTTTTGAACAGGAGAGACAATGGGTATGGATATGCTATCACTTGTGTGTGTCGTGCTCATTCTTCTGGATCACAGAATCTGTGTACATTGAGAAAATGTCTTTTTCATTGCTTGCCTTGTTGAAAAAGTCACCACAGACGGCTGCTTTCAATTACTCAGCTTGACCTTGCTGTGGACAAAAGGTGAGAAAGTCCTATAGAGTATGAGAAGGGGATTTTCCCGCCTCGAAAGACTCTCATGATACTCTCTACAATTTTAAAATACTACTCAGGGTCTGCTGCTGGATAGTAAAGGATTTCATTTGGCAGTTGCTGCTTTTGTGATAAAAACAAATGAATGGTAATAAAAGAGCCTGAACTGAAAATGCCAAAAAAATGGCACTGTTGCTTCATCTGCTGTGTTTGGGGTACTACTCCCAGCCAACTGTATATCTTCATCTGAGCTCCTGGCCATCCTAGAGGTGCCTATATTAACAACAAGAAGAAAAAAGCCAACACATCCCTTTTCCTTGCCCTGATGGCATCACTGATGAGAACAGAGAAAAGGGGATGCTACTGGTACCATGTGTGAACAGCAGACTAATGCAGACTGCTGTCCATACTGCCCCAATACAGACTTAGAGGGGGGGGAAAGTAAACTCTCTTTCAACCAATCTTGTGAGAAAAAATTGTGATAGGGTCACTATAAACTAAAAATGATTGAAAAGCACACAACAGGAACTTACAACAGATGTTTATTGTTAATTCATTGTAAACACACATAGATGGCATCTCTATACCAATTTCCCTAGAAATAATCCCCAATAAACTCAACGGTTTTTACTGTTGAATATACATGTATATGATTACATACTTACAGGGCCCTTCTACACTGGCCTATAAAGTGGGCCCAATCTGTCATCTGAGATGCTGTATTACAACCACTTTGTTTCTGGAGGGACCCTCTGAGCTGCCTCAGCAGCAGTAGAAAGGCCCTACTGCCTAGCCACACTGTACAGGGCTTGGTGCCACTGATCAGGGGCCCTACCTATCAATGGACCCCCGTGTTGTGTTGGGCTTCATCCATGACAGTGCTGTCCAACTTCTATAGGCCCGAGGGCCGGACGTCTGGTGGCTGACCACCTGGCGGGCCGGAGCGGGGGGCGGGGCCAATCGCAGGGGGGGCCAATCGCAGGGGGCGGGGCCAATCCCCGGAGTGACGCTGTAGAAGGGAGGGAGGAGCAAGAGGAGTTCCCCTTTGCTCCTCCCTCCCTTCTACAGCGTCAAACTGGGCAAGAGGCACGGCGATTTCGCCATGCCTCTTGCCCGGTGTGACGCTGTGGAGAAGGAAGGGAGGCGCAGAGAGGGGCTCCCCCTTTGCGCCTCTCTTCCTTCTGCAGCGTCAAACTGGGCAAGAGGCACGGCGATTTCGCCATGCCTCTTGCCCGGTTTGAGGCTGTGGAGAAGGAAGGGAGGCGCAGAGAGGGGCCCCTTTGCGCCTCTCTTCCTTCTGCAGCATCAAACTGGGCAAGAGGCACGGCGATTTCGCCATGCCTCTTGCCCGGTTTGACGCTGTAGGAAGGAATTTCTCCCTCCTCCTCTTTCCCGGGCACCGTGGCTGTCCCGAGCGCCGCGGCGCCAGGGAAAGGCACGGCGCCCGGGAAAGAGGAGAAGGAGGGAGAGCAGAAGGCGGCACCAAGGGCAGCGCGTCACAGGCCTGGCGTGACGCGCTGCCCTGGCACCGCCTACTCCTCCTTTCGGCGCGGAGAGAGGGACGGAGGGGGCGGTGTAGGGAGGAGGAGCTAGCTCTCTTCCTCCTCCCTGCCCGCCTCCCCCCTCCCCCCCGGCCGCCATTTTTTTTTAAAAAATAGATTTTTAAAAAAAACAAATTAAAAATGCCTGCTGGGGGCATAGCTGGGGCCGTGCCCAACAGGCTGGGGGGCCGGGTCCGGCCCCAGGGCCGCCAGTTGGACAGCCCTGATCCATGACATGGACATCTACTTTACTCCTTGGGGTCAAGCAACCTTCTAATGGGTCTCATCGTTCACAAAAGAGGCTAGGAACAGGAGGTTTCTTTCCAAGTCATGAGACCTGCTAGAAAGTTGCTGGACCCCAAGAGTAAGTTAGGAGTCCAGAACATGGGGAGGGGGGGGGGCAGCCAACCCATGTTCCTGGGTTGCTTGAGAATAGGGAACATAGAATGGCTATTGAGGTAATGAGGGCTAGTTATGTTTAGAACCAGCCCAGCTGTCTCAACAAGTCCTAGCCCAGGGAGAACCTGGTCTCTGTTTTTCCTCAAGTTGGTTTAACCCAGGTGACTTCAGATCAGCCCCCATGTGGTGTTTAGCTACTGCAGGGCTGATCACATCTCACACTGACCTATACACAGCACACATATACACAGCAAGCCATGATTTTTCAGTTTCCACTGTGTGAATCAAATAACCACTGTTGTGGCTAGTTTACAGATGTTAGTCTCATCCCACTATTATCTCAAAGAGTGCTTGTGCAGTGATGACAACTATGTAAACCAAGTAATGCATAACATGGAAAAGCAGGAGAAAGAATTTGGCTGAAAGTTATGGATGTGAGCAATTCCAAGGAGAGAAAATCCAAGAAAAGAGCAGGATATAATCATTTTTAAAAGAATTGGGCAAGGGACAACAACCTCAGGTCTTATAAATTACAGAGTTTGGATGACAAATTAATCTTGACTCTCCTGGGGATCAGGCCAGTACAAATTTCTTTTCAAAGAGAGGGAAGGCAGTTTATGTTGTGACAGTGCTTTAAAAAAATAAAAGAGGAGAGCAGACTCATGTCCACAAAAGTGCCAAGCCAAGGAAAAAGCAGTCACAACAATATCTCATTTGCTTCCACTTCTCTTTGTCTTAAGGCTGTGAGTTGACTTTGTGGAATCACTGCAGCAGGCTGGGAATAATGATGTATGAGATTAGCTCATGCCCAGAGCACTACATAAGTGAGAAGAAAGGCAAGGTTGCCTTTCTTAGTCTGTTTGTTCTGGGAGATATTCATAGATGCGCACACAGACCCATGATGTCAGTCAGACGGAAAGCTATCTTTCAAACCCAGTGGATTCAGAATGGGAAGATCATGGAGAAATAGGAGAAAAGAGAATTTTATGAAATAACACTTTTATGATTGAGAAGGTGATCATTCGGAAGTGTAATGTGGGCTTTTAAATTGATTAATTTAAAATACAGCGTTATAAAACAGTGCTTCATTAGCTGAACATTCTGCTTTAGGCCTGTGGTGCTCCAGCCTGGTCAGCCCAGTGGTCAGAGTCAGGCACTGGGGCCCCCAGCTGATCAGGATCAGGTCCCAGCTGATCAGGATCAGATCCCAGCTGATCAGGGACAGTTTGAAGATGACGAATGGCCAGATGGGTCTTCAAACGAGAGTTTGCAATGGGATGATGAATGCCTAGCGGGATATAAGACTGCAGATGAGTTTACTGAGGATTCAATGGAAGAGGATTCTGCATCAGACTATGAGAGGCCTTGGTTCCCAAGAGAGAATTCCTACTCCTTTCCCAGATGGGCATTCTGGAGAAGAGGAGTTTCCTGTTTCTCACTCTGATAACGGTGCAGCTGGGCCTGCTAACGAGCCGGTGTTTGATAGAAGGGCAAACATCAGAGCTTCTAGGAAATCGTGGAATCTAAGGAAGGGGTGAGATGGGCCCATCAAGACTAGCTTCCTTATTAGTCTGTGCTCCCAGGCTTCTGGTCAGACCTGAAGCCACGTTTAGCTTGATCATGTCTCACATCCAAGTCTCTAAGTTCATGCTGGCCGCCAGAGCGGTCCGGATTCAAGTTCATGTGACTGCCGTTGGGGTTTGTCTCAAGTGCCACGTTGGACCGGCGGAGCGGTTTGCCTTGCTTTGGACTTTGCTTTCTTTGGGATTTAAGCCACTTTGGTTTACAGCTACAGAACTCAAATTGGACTATTTTGGATTGCTTTATTCTTATTTCCTTGGACTATTCTTTATCCTTTATTCTAAATAAAAGAACATTATTGCATCTGCCTGTGTGTGTGTGTTCTAGAGGGTGCTGGCCGAGTTCTGAGGTGCAACAATGCCCACGGTTAAAAAAATGTGATGTGTTTATATGCCAGAAGCACAGGGATTTTTTGGGATTTGGGACGAACTGTGCATGGTAACCTTAGGACTTCATCACACTAGAGCATCTAATTGCTGCCTCCTGCAGAATTCTGGGTTTACTAATTTAGGATGGGTCATTTAAACTGCCCAGCCAGAGAGGTCCTGGGCCTCACTAAACTACACACCCTGGAATTCTGCAGTAGGCAGCAGCTGGATTTAAAGTAGATAAATGCTCTAGTACAGTGTTTCTCAACCTGTGGGTCCCTGGATGTTTTGGCCTTCAGCTCCCAGAAATCCTAATAGCTGGTAGACTGGCTGGGATTTCTGGGAGTTGTAGGCCAAAACACCTGGGGACCCACAGGATGAGAACCACTGCTCTTGTGTGATGAAGCTCTTAGTGATTGTGCACAACTATAGATAAGAGTAAGTGGGTGGCTTTAGTGTGTTCCATGGGTCTGAATTGTTGAATGGATTCACATTTTGACTCTAAGCGTTTTACTGACTAAGTCAATGAATAAGAAAAAAACTTTATTTCATTCAAACACCAAAACAGTTTGAACTAGGATACAAACTTTATTTCAACCTTGGAACTAGTACAACATTCTCCAGCAAATTGGAATGGAGTAAGCTAGTGTAGAGTTTGTTGACTTAGCCATGTAATGTAACTTCTCTTTACTCTGTTTCCTGGAAAAATATTATGCCTAAAGCAACAATCTCATTCTGGTAAATGATAGGGCCAGCATGTGTGGGTCCAATGTAGTATAATGACAACCCTGTGGCAGCCTTAGCCAATAGGACAGAAATGTGGCAAATATATGTGCAACAAGGACTGCAACTTCAGGCATATGTTTCCTGTTTCCGAAGATGCTTGTTGTTGTTGTTGTCACTGCGAGATGCATCCTTTGTGGATTAGAAGTGAAATTGCAGACCCTGAGTTCCCAGAAGGTGTCCACTTCTGATTTAAATGAATGACAGACTATGCATTTCAGATGACAGTTAGAACTCAGTGTTGGAGAGTGACCTTCTGACTAAGGCCCAGTACCAAATCCCTGTTGAGCCAAGAGCTGGATGCAGGTCTTCCAGACCCAACTCCAGCAATACCTCCCAGGCTGAATGTGTGAAAGCACAATCTGAATTCTGAAAGAAAAAGACAGGAAAGCATGTACACTCATAGATTTTTCTTTCCCCCAAAGCTGTAGAAGAACTCAAGGGCATAGGTGAGATGTAAAAGCAGGTATTATTCTTCCTTTCATGGTATTGTATGGCTGAAACTTTCCATATAGCCATTTGCTTTTATCAAAGACACCGGTGTTAAGGTTCACTTGCACAATAGAATTTTTCAGGCTTGAGTCTTTATGTCTAGACACTCCTGTCCAATTTGGCCTCCCCTCCTTTCGTAAGATATCACATCCCTCTCCTCAGCAGATTGTCTCTTTTTATAAAGAGAATCTACGTTTTATTCTCTCTTGCTTTGACTTTGAAAAAAATATCTTTCCCCGCCCAATGCATCTTGGAGAATGTTATTAAGAAGCCCAAAGCACTTACTTCAGAAATCTGTACATCTGTATTCTTTTTGTCTGCCTTGGGGTTGCTAGCAAATTAAAGATGTTTAGTGTATTAATGACCTGGTTTTTAACTGATTTATGGATTGATTACATTTAAATACATTTGTTTATTGCCAAAACTTCAATATCGGTGCCTTTTGGAGGACTCCAAAAGAGGGAGAAAGATTATCATGTGAGATAATGCTAAGATTGCCCCTGAAATTTTGTTTAAGGCAAAATGCAGAATTAATTGCTAGCTCTCTCTTTCTCTCATTCATCCCTCCCCCATTGCACACAAAGCCCTGCAGAATTTACAGGCTTCCAAAGAGTTTCAGTAAAACATGTGAAATTTCTTAGCTTGGTTATGAACACTCCTGGGTTATTGGATTTTGCCTAAAGTGAAATTCAAAGGGAATGAAACATCTGAGGAATTTCACAGGAAGCCAAAATAGTTTTGAATAACACTAGTGGAATTTCTCAAGAGAGTTTTGTACATTTCGACTGACAATTTAACCCTGCTGTTATGTTAGGGTCAAATATGACCCGTTGTGGAAATTGATATTTGTTTATTTATTCATTTTTTGATTTTGAAACTTGTGGTTCCTTGACTTTTCCTAATTTACGGGGTTTATACTAAGGGTACTAAATTTTTTTGTTTCGGTGCTTTACTTTTTGAGATACAGTTTTTTATACACTTGTTATGTTCGGGTCAAAATGACCCGGTAGCCTTTATACTAATCTAATACCATATTTTGAGTAAAACAAAGGATTTTTAGTTTATTTTGAGACTACTTATTGCATCTACTATTGTTTATCAAGTTATCTACTTGTGTAACTCCTCCATGCCCTCAGAATAGTATCTTTGTTATGCAAAACCGTAACACAATACTAGCCTCTCCCATTTCCTCAGTCAGAAATTGCTAAGCTGTTGAAGATTGCTGAGTAGTTTCTGGTTATTCAGAGTGACTTTTCTTTCTTTGCCTTTGAATAAATAGATTAGAAGAAACCTTTTGGGGGAAAACTGATTATTTTTAATTTTTTCTGATTATTTTTATTATTATTTTTCAAAATGCTTTTATACTGTTAAAATTTATTGTAGTTTTAAGTTAGTTGTACTAATAGTTACCTGAAGTTGTTGTTGATGTTGTTAACTATGATCACACAAAGTATAATAATGCAACAAGTATTCAAAAAGAACTTTTCAGTGGCTCAAAATAACATCCGGGTCAAAAATGACCCGAACATAACAAGTGTAAGTTTTTCCTGACAGAACAGCAGGGTTAATGCACAAAAGTGACTGCCATTGTTAAAACGAGAGGGTGTCTGTCATTGCTATTTTCTTTGTCCATCAGTTTTACATTCTGAAAAAGCTTTGAGGGGAAAAGGGAAATCCTGTCAAAAATGTGGAAAAAATAAGATGTGAAAGTCATATAAACTACTATGTCAGCTGAGTGGTGCCCATTTGAGTCATCCATGATTCTTATTACTAAAAGGAAAGTCAAGCGTCTCTAGAAGACAATGTTGGATGATAAGTTCTCATTCATCTGCACTTCAAGGGGATCACAGTGATGGCTGGTGGTGTCCATATCAGTAGGATGGTGAATTTATTCCTGATTTTAGTCTGAATTTTAAAGGAGTTATCTAAAGTGCTGAAACTATTTTGGAGACAGAGTTTAGCACCTTGGATATCTCCTTTACTATTCACACTAAAACCTAAAGTGGATTTAGTACCCCAGTGACACAGGCTGCATCTACATCAGGCATGGGCAAACTTCAGTCCTCCAGGTGTTTTGGACTTCAACTCCTACAATTCCTAACAGCTGGTAAACTGGCTTGGATATCTGGGAGTTGAGGTTCAAAACACCTGGAGGACTGAAGTTTTTCCATGCCTGATCTACATTGTAGATACAATGCAATTTGTCACCACTTCAATTGCCATGACTCAGTATGATAGAATCCCAAGAAATGTACTTTCAGAAGTCTTTATCCTTCTCTTCCAAAGAATGCTAGATCCTTACCAAACTACAAATTTATTTATTTATTTAAAACTGTTGTACCCCGACCTTCTCACCTCTATTGAGGGACTCAGACCGGCATAACAGCAAAAATTCAATGCTATACAATTTAGAAACAACAACAACATATTAAAATACATATGCTTGTGCCTGCAAGACAGCCTTTTACCATCTGCAGCAAGTGAAGTGTCTGGCTCCCTATCTCTCCCGTTGAGACCTGGCCATGGTGATCCAAGCCACGGTCATCTCGAGGCTCGACTACTGTAACGCGCTGTACATTGGCCTTCCCTTGTCGGCTATCCGGAAACTTAAACTAGTGCAGAACGCGGCAGCTCACTTGCTGCTAGGAGCCCCACGAACGGCATACATAACGTCACTCCTGCGTGAACTGCACTGGTTGCCTCCTTCAAGGTGTTAGTTCTGACTTTCAAGGCCTTATATGCTTTGGGGCCAGTGTACCTGAAGGAGCGGCTTACCCCATATGCACCCAGAAGATCACTGCGTTCAGAGGGGCTTAATTTACTTGAAGTTCCGGGCATGAAGTCTTGCAGGCTCTCTTCCACGAGACAGAGAGCATTTTCAGTAGCGGCACCTGTTCTGTGGAATTCGCTGCTGCCAGAGACACGAGCCTTGCAGGACCTGATGGCATTCCGCAGGTCCTGCAAGACTTGGCTCTTCAGACAAGCGTTTGGAGTCCGATAGCGCTCGATCGACGTTCACTATCTTGTCATACCATCACCACTCCTATGATCCAGCTCTGGTTGTGATTTTATATGACTGTTTTAATGGAATTTTATGCGCTTTTAATCACGTTTATATGCTGTTTTATGTACCTATATGCTGTTTTTACATGTAAACCGCCCTGAGCCTCGGGAAGGACGGGTTATCAAATCGAAATGATAAATAAATAAATAAATACCCAGCATAAAACCACATTGCCATTAAAACGCTTCCACTCAATCTGTAAACGTGGTCATACATTCAGACAATAGCCAATCTCAGCCTATTCTAGGAAGGCTTGGTTCCACATCCAGATCTTCACCGGCCTCCTAAAGGACAACAGAGAGGGGGCAGATCTAGCATCACTTGGTAGAGAGTTCCACAGCCGAGGGGTGACCACAGAGAAGGCCCTGTCTCTTGTCCCCACCAGCCGCGCTTGCGAAGCCGGCAGGACCGAGAGCAGGGTCTCTCCAGAGGATCTTTATGTCCTTGATGGTTCTTAGGGGAGAATCCGTTCGGACAGGTAAACTGGGCCAGAACCGTATAGGGTTTTGTAGGTTAAAACCAGCACTTTGACTTGTGTCTGGAAGCTAATTGGCAGCCAGTGGAGCTGGCACAGCAAGGGAGTGGTATGCTCCCTGTGCCCCGCTCCTGTTAGTAACCTGGATGCCGAACGTTGGACTAATTGCAGCTTCTGAGCAATCTTCAGAGGCAACCCCACATAGAGAGCGTTGCAGTAGTCTATTCGGGATGTAACCAGAGTGTGGATTCCATAGCATTGACACCTGACCATTAGTGGTGTCAAACTGCAATATTTCTACAGTGGAATTCCCTCCCCAGTGAATTTAGATCTGCCTCCTCCCTTTTGACTTTGAGGAAGCTGGTGAAAACATGGCTGTGCAATGAGGCCTTTGCACAATGAGGGCGGAGATCACTAATTGACGAAAGTTGCTGACCACCAGACATGGACTGTATACAAGGACTGAGCTGGACATGATTTTACTGTGGCGAATAGTTTTTATATATTTATTGTATTGATAATTGTTAATTTTATTGTGAATTTTAGATGTTTTTAGATTTTAAATGTTATCATTTAATTCTTGCTGGTTGCCGGTCTGAGTCCCTCTATTGAGGTGAGAAGGTCGGGTTACCAAAGTTTTAAATAAATAAATAAATATATACAGTGTAGAGATGCACTCATAGAAGCCACCAGGTATCACTATTAGGGTTGTACTATCTGGTGCTGTATCTCTAGGCAGAACAACTTTAGGTTCCATACTTTTCTGTGTATGTGATAGAAAGACAGTGTTCAAGTGCCCTAAAATGTGTGTGTGTGTGTGTGTATTATTAGACTTGCACTCGTTCAGTGACCATGCCTGGGATATTGTAACAGGAAAAACAAAGAGGAAGAGAAGTGGCAAAATGTTACTGAATGTCCCCTGAATGAAAGGGAGTGAAGTATGCTCATGAATAAAAGAAGGCAGCCAATCCCAGCACAGAGATTCTGAGTGGAGGGAGAGGCTTCTGTGAGTGACAGGAAGATCATTAAAAGAAGGGAGTAAGTTGGTGACAGTTAGTGGAAGACAGTTGAAGGAATCAGTGGTGAGAATCCTAGAGTGTGACTATCCTGGATATCATGATTGAAGGAAAAGGTGTGTCATAACTCAGTTATTATCAGTAGCCTTTATTTTGGTCAACAAATCATCGGCTAAGTCAGGTGAAAATAGAACAATGGAATGCAACATTTAAGAAAGTAATAACATCACATTTGGGTTATGATTAATAAAAACAAGTATCACCATTCGCTATCAGTTGAATGACTGTCTTTATAATTTAAAGCAGGAACTGATTGCCAATTAATAATAAGTGTTCTGAGTACTCTTTGTTGCACTCTTAGCGTTTACAGGTTATTCATGAAGCACTTGCGGCTTTTTGCTGCTGCAAAGAGAAATTTGGCCACCTGTTCCGTTACCCTTTTGTCAAGATCGGACAGTAAATAAGTACAGGACCAATTTAGGGTTCTTCCTGGCCATTTGGTGAGTAGAGAGGATATTAACCTTAGTCTATCATACCTGTAAATTGTGCAAATAAAAAGTACATGTATTACAGTTTATTATCCTCCCCGCAAGGGCAAACTCTGTGTTCATAATCAGCCCCTTTGTATCTACCCTCTAGTATGGCTGATTTAAGGGCATTAAATCTGGCCCAACTGAAAGCAAGATGATATTTTGGGATATTTAAATTTTCTAAATATTTGGCACCTCCAAAGAATGAAATGTTAGACCTAAATTCAGTGGAAAGCATGTGGAGCATGCCAGAGTCATTGAGACCTGTTTGTCTATGTCACTGATTCATTCCGCTAAGATCTGCATTGTCTTTTTATGCTCAAAACTGCTCAGTATGTTCTCTGAGAGGCCCATCTGCCTAAGTTTCTGATTTAATGCTTTGATTCGGTGGGATTTAAAGAGGTCTTCTTGAATCAAATATATATATCCCGCTTCCGGCCCTTTGTACATCCTCTCCATCCAGTATCCTAGGGCCCTTCTCCAAGCTAGTGATTCAAGTGAAGCCGTTCCTGATTCCAATCTTAAGACAGCAGATGGAATGCAATTGGGGACAGCAAACAGTTTTCTGAGAAACCCTGATTGAACATGTTCTACTTTAGATGTGAAGCCTGTGATCCATACCGGAATTGCATATAGTAATTGGGCTGTTACCTTTGCTTGGAAGACCTTTGTTGCAACTGGGATATAACTCAGTTATTATATATTTGGAACTCATCACCGAAACCTGATTAAGCAACAACTATGGTGAATGATGTGAAAATAAAACTCAAACTGCTGGATACTTTGTTAAGCCTGACCCTGGCTTCTTTGAGACTGGACCATTGAGTGTCACACTTACCATTACAGGAACCATTTTAAAATAAGTTTATTCATATCAAGGTCACCTGGATACCCATGACCCAAACCCAGGAACAATTTCAATGGGGACCATAGGGCAGGGTGAGAGGACAGTCTTCCATGGTCAATTTGGCTAGTCCTATATCACAATGCCTTTTACCCAGGCAATGTGGGAACTGTATTCCAGTTTGGGACTGAGAATTGCAGCATAGAGATCCCCCACCTCAGGCTGTTCAGGGCATAACACCAGCATCCCCTGGAATCCAAAACCCAGGCAACCTCTAAGGTAAATGTCTGGAGAAGCCTCTCTCAAATTATTGAGACCAGACTCTCCCATTTCTGGGCCATGTGATATCCCCTCATCCATTTAATGCATCTAGGTGAGTGTTTTTGTGTAGTGGCCCATACCCTTGGGTGTACACCGATCATTGTATTTTCCTATGTTATTTATGCTAGGCCTATTTGTAACCGCACCATCCCAGCTAGCCCCTAATAATAGCAAAGGATAGGCAAATAAAGAACCATAGAACATAGGAGGGTAAAAAATTCCTACCTGGACCCAAAGGCAACCAAATAATTATATCAGTGGCGTGGTGGGCCGATGGCTCTGCGCATCTTCTGGATGGTTCCACTGGAACCATCTATTCTCTTCTTCGGGGAGGAGGCAAATTGCTCCCCCCCCAGCTGTGCTGGGGTGGGAAAGTCCCAAATTGAGCTATTGCTAGATAGATGGAATTTGAGGTGCATCTATTTAGCAATAACTCAAGGTAAATTGGATTTATTCCCAAGTAAATGGTTGTGGAATTGCAGCCATAAGAATTTAAGCTGTAGAGGGCCTCACAGTTATTGGTTTTTTGTCTGGGTTATTTTATTTTACTTCTATGGTAAAGCATGGCATCAAAAGATAAATAACAATCTTATGCAGGAAACATGTTTGTCTCCTATGACATACTGCTTGCAGACATCTCCATATTTGTCCAGTTTGCTTTCTTAAATAAACAACAACTACAGCATTTATTATGGTCCATAGACCCATCGGTTTCTTTAATATCCTTTCTGTCCCCTCATCATTCCATTCTTAATGGTTTTAAACTGTGATTTTTTAAATACTGTTTATGTTTAATTCTGTTTAAATGTTTGCATATTTGTATATATTAAATTGTATGCTAATGCTTTTATGTTAAGCTGCTTTGAGTCTCCTTTGGGAGGGATGAAATGGAATAATAATAATAATAATAATAATAATAATTCTGTTAGTGCATCAGTTCACAAATATTTTTAATCCACATGAAAGCTGATACACACATTTGCATGTGATATTTACTCATATATGGAGCTTATACAAATATTTTCTTTTGAACTGTGGATGGGGGTTGCATACAACATTCCTTAATATGTGTATTTTTATATTAAATTTTTAGAAAATCGAAATACTTCATAGCAAAATTCAGAGGAAGATTCTGATTAATTCTGATTCAGAAACATCTTGGTCTCACTCCCTTCCTTAATGATAGGCAATATTTCAATATTAGAATTCCCAGTTTTCTCCAGTTTTAGGAATATTTCCCTCAAAAAGTTTAATCTCTCCTGTGTAATTGCAAAAGATTTTGAGAAAGGCTTTTCAAAGTTTGCACTGCTCACTATGAAAAGAGATCAGAGATTGAGCAATGTTTTGTGGAAACTATGTGCCAGTCTGACAAGATGAATCAGGAAATGTGTTGTCTTTCTGGCACACATACTGTATCTAAGATGTCATGGAAAAGTTGCTGAAGCTCATCAAGAACACAGAGCAGTGGCCTTTTCTTCTGATTTATGTTGGCAACCATGACACTTCAAAGAACACCTTAGAGCGGATCACCTTGAACTGTGAAACCTGGGCAGAAAAGTGAAGAGCTTAGAGGATTCATATCAATTCTACCAGTGAAAGACAGAGGACCACATAGGAAGATACTGCTTCATGGATGTGTGGCTTTGGCTTCTGGGATCATCGTCTTCACTTTTTGGATAAAAGACTATTGGCTGCAGATAAAATGCATCTCATGAAGATAGAGAAGAATGGCTTTGGCTAAAACATGGCAACTCTGATCAGTTTAAACTGACTTCAATACCAGGAAGAATATTTCAACATATTTTGCAGGCTCCATCAATTAAAAAAACTCTTCCGAACAAGCCTTATGATTTTACTATTATTGTTGTCAGTAGTTTAATTGCTAGAGGAAATATTCTGGATTCCATTTCTCTGGATTTCAATATAGCATTTTGATTGGTAACCTGACTAAATATGGATTGATGAAACACCATCTGATGGATCCATAAATGAAATGAGATCTTCAATGGCAAGGTTTTGTCACAGGAACAACACACTTCAATGCTTTTATCAATGATTTAAATGATGGAAGCAGAGGCCATGCATGTCAAATTTGCAGATGGGACAAAATTAGAAGTTAACACATTGGAAGATAAGAAAAGAATTCAAAGGGACCTTAATAAATTAGAAAATTGTACTGAAATTAATAAAATCAAATACAACAGTGACAAAAACAAAATTCTACATTCAGGCCACAAAACCCAAATACTTGGGTATAGAATGGTTGATAAATGGCCTACCAGTACTAAATGTGAAAAGATTTTGGGATTATGATTGATAAAAAGTAGAACGTATGCCAGCAGTATCATGCTGCAACGAAGTAGGCAAATGCTAACTTAGCAATAGTTATAGCTCACTTTATTCTACACTGGTCAGAGCTTATCTCAGACCATAGGCCTGTTTCCGAATGGAAAAATGCTTCTCGGAAGTTGATTTGGAAATTGGTTCTGCTCCGGCTTCGGATTTGAATTACTTCTGATTTTTAAAGCAATTTTATCGAATTGGAATCAGATGTCTTCCGGTAAACAGAAGTTCTTGGATATATGGGGAATCGCTTTTCCACCCATTTTTGTCCGCTACTAGAGCAAAGCCTTGCCCTAACCTGGTGAAACTCCTGCTTTGGGCAAGGCTTCCCTCCCCTCCAAGCCAGAAAGGAAAGCCATGGCGAAAGCAGGCGTTTTGCCCACTTTTGCCACAACTCTCCTTCCTGAATTAGAGGGGAGGAAACCTTGCCCGAAGCTGGTGAAACTCCCACTTCGGGCAAGACTTCCTTCCCATCCAAGCCAGGAAGGAAAGCAATGGTGAAAGCAGCCATTTTGCCCACTTTCGCCACAGCTCTCCTTCCTAGCTTACAGGCGAGGAAAGCCTTGCCCAAAGCTGGTGAAACTCCCACTTTGGGCAAGGCTTTCCTCCTGTCCAAGCCAGGAAGGAAAGCCATGGTGAAAACAGCCATTTTGCCCACTTTCG
The DNA here is from genome assembly GCA_030556195.1 of Anolis apletophallus. Lineage (NCBI taxonomy): Eukaryota > Metazoa > Chordata > Lepidosauria > Squamata > Anolidae > Anolis > Anolis apletophallus. Next base: position 150,714,572 of record JARBWK010000004.1, read on the forward strand.
CCACAGCTCTCCTTCCTACCTTACAGGTGAGGAAAGCCTTGGCCAAAGCCGGTGAAACTCCCACTTTGGGCAAGGCTTTCCTCCCCTCTAAGGCAGGAAGGAGAGCCATGGAGAAAGCGGGCAAAACACCTACTTTCGCCATGGCTTTCCTTCCTGGCCAAAGCCGGTGAAACTCCTGCTTCGGGCAAGGCTTCCCTCCTCTCCAAGCCAGGAAGGAAAGCCATGGCGAAAGCAGGCATTTTGCCCAATTTTGCCATGGTTCTCCTTCCTGCCTTAGAGGGGAGGGAAGCCTTGCCCGAAGCCGGTAAAACTCCCACTTCGGACAAGGCTTCCCTCCCCTCCAAGCCAGGAAGGAAAGCCATGGCGAAAGCAGCCATTTTGCCTGCTTTCTCCATGGCTCTCCTTCCTGCCTGAGAGGGGAGGGAAGCCTTGCCCAAACCGTAAATAACATCGGAAATGACATCCGAGACTTCTCAGAGATTGGTGATGGAGGTTTCGGAATGGCGATTCCACTTCCTGTTTGAGGCGCTGTTCTTGGATATCACTTCAAATATCGGATGTCCCAAAAGAACTTCCAATACTCGGATGTATCCGATTATCGGTAACAGGCCTATCGGACCACTATGTTCATTTTGAAAAGCATACAGACATGTTAAAGTGAGTTCAACGAAAGGCAACAAGTATAATAAGAGTTATGGAGAAAATATGAGAAAACGTTGAAGTAGCTGAGCATGTTCAGCCTAGTGAAGAAAAGAGACATGAAATGATGAGACTTTCAAAATTACGTAATAATAATAATACACTTTATTTATATTCCGCTCTTCTCACCCCGAAGGGGACTCAGAGCGGATTACAGGTACACATACTTAGCAGACAATACCTGCCGTTTCCACATAAAGACACATAGATGAACAGAGGCAAAATCTGGCACTCCTCATCTCTCAGCATTTTCCAGCATCCCTTTGTTGTTTCTCCCACATTCCTCAGTGTTCCTGGAGTTCTTTAATGGCCTCATAATTCAGTCAAAATTTGCCTCCCCACTTAATGTGGTACCTTTATCTCTCACTTGACAGATACAACTGTCTTTCGGGCTGCAAAGGTTGACAGCAGGCTACACTTAAAGGTCGAGCACCCAACTTGACCCGGGCAGGCCTCAAACTCAGAGAGATCTTATGCAGCTGATACTTAGCCAGCTGTACCACATTCCTGGTTTCATACAAAGAAGTAGCTATCCTTAAGTTATAGGATTAGGATTGTGCTCTGTTGCCTCAGAGAATACGACTAGAGCAGACATGGGCAATTGCTGACCCTCCAGGTGTTTTGGACTTCAAATCCCAGAAATCCTAACAGCTGGTAAACTGGCTAGGATTTCTGGGAGTTGAAGTCCAAAACACCTGGAGGGCCGGCAATTGCCCAGGTATGGACTAGAGTGAACATTGAAAGGAATGTCTTGAGAGTGGTAATGGTTCAGCAATAGAACCAATTGCCTGGAGAGGCACTGAAGCCTCCCTCTCTGGATGCCTCTAAAATGAGCTTGGACAGATATCCGATGAGGATACTCTACATTAAGGAGTTGGACCTGATGGCGCATAGGGCCTTTTCCAACTTTGTGGTTCTCCGATTCTAGTCAATAAAGCCAGGTATTGAGAAAAAAACCAAATGAAAGGTCCCTCTGACCCTGAGTAATAGAAAGATTTGGTTTTTGCTACAGTTAATGCATTGCCTTTCCAAAATACTGAAAAGAGAGATTCCTTTTCTGTAATGGTTGACAAATGTTGGAGTCTAGTGACACCTAATGCCTTAATTCAGTGGCCTCCTCTTTATCTCTGTAGACAATGACCAAATCTGGCAATTCCAAACTGAAATAAGTGTTCCTTGTTATTCATGATTATTCAATATCTATTTTTATCTGAGAAATATAAATAAACAAATAGGGCTTATTAAGTTGTGTTTGTCTTGATCGATACTCTCTTCTGTCACATATTCTACTTGTATAGAGCAGAATAGTCAAGTACATCATGTGCTTTGGGCATCAAAACCCAGAAGAGAATAGCTAATAATTAAGTCCAAAAGATCTGGAAAGGGGAAGGTTGCTTGCATCTTCGCTAGGGTGATTTTTTTTACTTGAATAGGAACTGGGTTTGTTTTTTCAGTGTTCTCTAGGACCAGAGGAAAAGCAAACAATATGATATCGAACACATACTGTGAGTTAGCTTTTTTAACTTTTCCCTTTGAAAATCTTGCTTTTTCTTTACTTTGTTTTAGTTTCTAGATTTTGTGTCTGCAAGCATACAGTTGAAAGGGAATTAGCAGTGTCTTCCAGAATCTCAAAAGCTAGAGGAAAAACTGGGTAATGTTTTTCAAATGTGGTGGATGAAACTTCAGGGCTCTGTATAACTTATTGTTCCTATATATGACCAGTAAAACCAAAATAAATTATGCAGAACAAAGGAAATCATGTACCTTTTATTCATCCTGCATGATTTCTACTAGCCTAAGTATAATTCTAGTTGTCTTGTCACAGAATTGCAATTGTGCAGACCTAGGATATTAATATTTCTATGCTAGTATAACTTTGCACTATGTGACCTTTTCATAGGACCTTGTCTAAAAATTTCTGCTGGTGGCTCTGGTCCTTTTTTGCTCAAATTTTGTCATGCCAAGAATGCCGTTTTGAGTTTTTTTAAGAGATGAAAGTGGAACAAAGATGCTTTTTCTATCACTGTGGAGCTCTCAAAGTATACCATTGGGTTTTTAAAATCTCCTCAGTATCAATCCAACAAATCTGCTGAAGGGGTGTCAAATCTACTGGTAATTGTACCACGATTCCATTCACAACTGTTTTGGGTTATGGTGAATCTATCTTTTCAGAGGCCCAGCACTAGCAGATCTTCTATATCTCTTGGAGGAAATTGAGGTAGTAAAATCAAGAGTGTATTTGCTTCTCCTGAAGCAGCAGATTAGCTGGCTGTTAGTGGTCTCTGCAGCAGAAAAGCGAGCTAGGGTGGCAAACAACCAACAAGAAAGCACAAACGCTGAAAATGAGAAAAAGTCGATGGAACAGCGTGAGGGTGTCACGTTTCCCATTGGCCAATATAATCCATTTCGCCTGGCAATAATATTGCTTGCTTTTTCAAGGCTTATACGGCACTCAATATTTCCTCAGCTGTGTAATGTATCACAGTAGCATAACCTCGCGACCATGTACGCGAGGTGACCCAAAGATTATATTGGCCAATGGGAAACGTGACACCCTCATGCTATTCCATCGGATTTTTGGCTCCTTTGGGATGTTAACCCAGTGATTCTTCATTCGTTGAGCCTCATCTGGCTACTACTTTGGATTTATATACACTTTGGAACCTTTCCCTTCGGAGTACCACATAGTACCTTACCACATTGAACTCTTTTACCTTATCCTGGATTATTTTGCACCGTACCATTGAACTGGATCTCTTTCCATATGAACTGATATATGGTTTATTACGAACTGTTATACCTCCTTATGTACGGAAGCTTGGAACTATAAATTGATGTGGATTATAAGGTATTATGGACCCTCTTCTGTGAGACGATGGTGACCTACTTATATCCAGTACTGTACTCCACTGGTTCCTACCTTTGATATATCTCTATTTTATACATTTTGTATTTTCTCATTTTCAGTGTTTGTGCTTTCTTGCTAGCGGTCTCTGACCTGGCCTTCAGGCCTTACACATTACACAGTTATAGCCCTTTGATTCCACATTGTTTGCAACCACAATGTTATATGGAAGTGGTTTTCAATCTGTAGGTCCCCAGATGTTTTGACCTTCAACTCCTAGAAATCCCTTCAACATTTTCTCATATTTTCTCCATAACTCTTATTATACTTGTTGCCCTTCTTTGAACTCACTTTAACATGTCTGTATGCTTTTCAAAATGAACATAGTGGTCCAAGATAAGCTCTGACCAATGCAGAATACAGTGAGCTACTAACATTTGCCTACTTTGTTGAAGAATGATACTGCTGGCATGCTGCTACACTATGATGTTCAACATCTCCTGGAAATCCCTAGTGTGAAGAGCTACCGCCTGACTGCCACCAGGAGGAGGGCTTTTTCAGTTATTGCCCCTTCACTCGGGAATACCCTCCCTCCTGAGATTCGCGTATTGCAGGACTTGATGCCTTTTTGTAAAGCCTGCAAAACCTTCCTGTTCCAGCAGGTTTTTGGTCCATGCTTGTAACTGTTAAATTGCTCAGTTTTAGATTGTTGTTCTATATTGTGCTCTTTTACCTGTGGAAACCGCTCCAAGCCGCTGGGAGTGGCAGTGTATAAATCGAAATAAATAAATAACTAAATATGATCTACTTTTTATCAACCATAATCTAAACAACTTTTCACATTAATTGAATGTGATTGTCCTTTTTCTTGACAGGGGGTTGGACTGGATGGCCCATGAGGTCTCTAACAACTCTATGATTCTACGATCTCAACAGCTGGTAAATTGGCTGGAATTTCTGGGAGTTGTAGGACAAAACACCTGGGGACCCACAGGGTGAGAATTACTGCTCTATGGAACCTTGTGGCTTGTAGTTTGATGAGGCAATATAGGAGCTCTCTGGCTGAAAATTCTAAATGGCTCTCCTTGAATTGCAAACCCCAGAAATTCATGGGATAGAGCTATAATGCTTGATGTGGAATCAAGTTTTCACTTCAACCTCTTCTCTCCCTCACCAGATTGGAGTCCAGACAGGAAACAAAAAAGTATGATCTAAGGCAGGGGTGCTCATTAGGTAGATCGTGATCTACTGGTAGATCGCGTAGGGCGTCCTGGTAGATCGCAGGCAGGGCGGGAGAAAGGCTCAGTCCTGCCCTGACGCCGCCCAAGTGCTGCTGCCAGCCCTGGGTTATCTGAAGTCCTTTCCACTCAGTTGAATAAAATCCCATGTTATATGCTCTGAATCAGATTATATGGCAGTGTGGACTCAGAAAACACAGTTCAAAGCAGATATTGTGTTATATGTTTTACATTTTTGTAGTGGGTAGGTAGATCATTTTGACTTGGTTGCTTTATAAGTAGCTCGCATGCTGAAAAAGTGTGGGCACCTCTGATCTAAGGCATAAATTACCTATAATTTTAACTTGTTTTAACTTGTGCCTGTATTGTTTTCATTGTGTTTTATTGTGTTTTAATTGATTGTAATCGTTTTTATGACTGTGAGTCGCCCCGAGCCACCTGGAAGGGGCGACCAAGAAATCCAAATAATAAATAAATAAATAAATAAATGATGATGAGAAAAAAGTGGGACATTCTTCAATTACCTGGGAGGCAATACAGCATCAATCTTTCTCTTACCAAAAGGAGAAGGCAAGGTAACAAAAAAGAAAGAAAGAATATGACACAGTTGGTAGTATAGGTCTTTTATAGGGCTGCAAAGAAGGAGAAGCCTTTTATGTGTTTGGGTTCTGTGACAGCACTTGTGTAACACATTAAAGAAGGGGCCCTCAAACTAAGGCCTTAGGGCCAGATACAGTGCTCCAAGGTCATTTACCTGGCCCTCGCTCAGGGTCAACCTAAGTCTGAAACTACTTGAAAACACAACAACATTCCTATCTTATCAGCTAAAAGCAGGCCCACATTCGAAATACTAATAAGTTTATTTGTTAAAATTGTTCTTCATTTTAATTATTGTATTGTTTTAAAGTATTCTTTGCACTACAAATAAGATCTGTGCAGTGTGCAAAGGAATTCATTCATGTTTCTTTTTTCAAATTATAATCCGGCCCTCCAACAGTTTGAGGGACTGTGAACTAGCCCTCTGCTTAAAAAGTTTGAGGACCCCTGCATTAAAGGAAGACAAACAATCAGACCTCATAACCTCTGAGGATGCTTTCCGTAGATGCAGGCGAAACGTCAGGAGAGAATGCTTCTAGAACATGGCCATATAACCTGAAAACCTACAACAACCCAAACAATCAATTATTTGGGAAGTTTTGGTGGTTTCACATTAGTCAGCTGTATGGCAGAAATCATAAATGAGAGCACAGTTAATTTGGAAAATTGTTTTGTTTTAAATAGGTGATGGCATTATTTGAATGGTGCAGTTAGAGAGAATTGTTATAGAAAGTATTAATGTGAAGAATAATACATAGATATGTTAAAACAAAGGAATAATCAAGATCTCTGCTCAAAGTGAACCAAACTCCCTACTTTGTTAAAATAGTTCTTGCTAGTGTTGCAACATGGAATAAGAATTAATGGGGGCTTAAGATTAAAATTTGAAGAACAAATATAAACAATACCTTGACAATTTTGATGAGACAAGTGAAATTCCAAGGGAAGTTAAAGTCTTGCATACTCATAGGTTGCCACAGGACTTTCCTTATAGTAATATTTATATTATATAATATTTGTTTTAAATATTATATAATATTTAAAACAAATATTTGTTCCTCATTCTAGTGAAAGGTTTTAAGTAATATCCCCCCAATTTATAAGGATGGAAGGAAAGACTTAAATGAGAAACATATGTTTTTTCAGCTTTCTTACCAGGACTCTGGGAACTGAAGCATTTGATACTATCTATAGTTCTCTGGTCATTGGATGAATCAGTGTCTTTGTTCTTTAAATTTTAATTGCTCCTCATGTCTAAAAAAGATAGCCAGAATAATAAAGCAAAAGACTGAGGGCAATCTTTCTTTTCCCCTCAAGATACATAGGCTGTCAGGCTGAGTATGGAAAGGATGAAGCAACTTTTTGGAGTTAGTCAAGAAAATGTGTGTCAAGTTGAACAGGAAAGACAGAGCTCACCATAAATTTAAGGCTTGTTCTGCTCATGCAGTCAAATGACAAATGATGTCACTGAATCCTAGGATTGTATAGTTGGAAGACGCAACAAGGGCCAACTGGTCCAACCCCTTGCCATATCTTAACATAGCTCTGCTAAGACTGTGTTATGTGACTGAGCCCCTCCTGAAATGACCAGGCACTAAGGACTAGGACTACCAGGTTGCCTATGTAGCTGTAGTAACTCCGAGGAACTACCACTGAAAAATGTTCTAATGTATAACAATCTTTGTATTTGCTTCAGAGTGTCTTATTTATTTTTTTCTCTTTATACTGCCAACAGTTTTATAATATTTATTTATTTATTTATTTTATTATTCGAATTTATATACCGCCACACTCCCCGAAGGCTCGGAGCGGTTTACAAACAGAACAATAAAATTAATGGTAAATAACCACAAACACACAGCATATAATAAATAACAGCTCAAGGCTACCCTATGCCCACCATTCTAATATTAATCAATCAATATTTCACTTATATTTGGTCATTTTCCTTATAGTAATCACATTATTATCTGCACCAATTCTCATCCTCCTCTCTTCCTCCTTCATTTTACTGATCCATACAAACATACATTTAAAAAATCAGGGCCTTCCTGCCAATTTTAAGCCTTAATCTTGTTCTTCCTGTTCTGCCCTTCCCCTAAAGTCTGTTCCAAAACAGTTTCTTCCTTTGATATATCCTTTGCTTGAACCCATCAGCATAATTCCTATCGAGCCACTTGATCCTTCATTCAGAAGTAAAAACTCTTCAAAAAGCAAGATAAAAAATCAAGATGGGGTAGGGAGTAATGTTTTTATACATGATCAGTTTCCCAATACATGAATGAAGAAGAAGGTCTCATGGATCTTTGTATGAGCTTTCTGGGTGAGCTCACTCAGCATCAGATATAGCTGATAGGAATGAAATATAACCTTTTCAAAACTTCAGGGATGATGAAAAGGATGCTCACTAAGCATTGTGCAGTCCAATACAAAGAGACAGCTTCCCTCTCCTTTCTGCTATAGCAGAAAGGTAGGCAGCCAAATTTATAGGGGGTCCTAATTGATAATGGCTTGTCTCTCCCTTTGCTTTTCATAGATTATTTCTGCTTGGTCAAATTGCTGGCAAAGAACAGAGGGATACGAACAATTGGTAATCACTCGGGAAGCTCAAATAGTAGCAAGTTCAGTTCCCTAGGTTGCTCAGTATAATAAACTGGATGTTTGAGGTAAAATAGATGATTTCCAAAACTCATAGTACTATGAAAATGTCACACCATGGTTTCTAAAATTCTACATATTCCCCTAAACAATAAATTCATAGGATGTTGCCAGGGCAGTTCAGGTGGAATCATACTGATATAATTGTATAAAATGGTCCTTAAGTCTTCCAAATGAAATTTGGATCTGAACTTTGCAAGCTTTTCTGGTATGACAAATTTAGGACTGAAGGTTCTGTCAAAAGAGAGGGACACAGAGAGGGGGAAGGAGACGTTGTGTGTTTCCTAGTAATATACACATTTTGGGCTCTATTTCCTGTAATACTGCAGTGGGAATCATCTGGTCCTCCAATGTTGCTATGCTACAAATTCCAACATTCTTAAACAACAGAGTCAGTGGTAAGAAAAACTGGGAATCATTGTCCAAGATCCTCTGCAGAATTACATGAATCCCATCTTGATGTTATTCCCAACTAAAGTGTGTCGGTGCAATCACAAGGACATACACAATCAATGATTTATTTGCTCTAGTTTGAACTCATAATTGTATGAATTTTAAAAACATGATCTTTAAATTTCAATCTTTGATTGTATTATTTTAAATATTATATTGATTAGCATGTCAACATGGAAATCTTTAAAAATATTTTTGGTAACTCTTCCCAATTTTTTCTTTAAAATAAACAACACGGTCAATTGGAAATAAGTTCCAGAACTATACACTTATTTTGGACAACTATCTCAGAACAAAATATGTTCTGGTTAATGATCTGGCTACGGTCGTCCACACTCTGGTCACATCCCGAATAGATTACTGCAACACACTCTATGTGGGGCTGCCTTTGAAGACAGTTCGGAAACTGCAATTAGTCCAGTGGGCGGCAGCCAGACAACTAACGGGAGCTACATACAGGGAGCATACCACCCCCTGTTGTGTCAGCTCCACTGGCTGCCTGTCCAATTCCGGGCTCAATTCAAAGTGCTGGTTTTGACCTTTAAAGCTCTGTACGGTTCTGGCCCACCTTACTTGTCCGAACGCATCAGCCGCTATGTCCCACCTCGTAGTTTAAGATCATCTGGGGAGGCCCTGCTCTCGCTCCCGCCTACTTCTCAAATGCGGTTGGTGGGGACGAGAGATAGGGCCTTCTTGATGGTGGCTCCCCGTCTGTGGAACACACTCCCAATTAATGTACAATCAACCCCATCCCTCCTGGCATTCAGGAAAAAAGTGAAATTCTGGTTATGGGACCAGGCATTTGCACATTAGCACGATACAGCACTTACATTGGATTGAAATGGCAAATTGGTGGACATGACCCAATGCTTCTATTATGGACGGAATACTGTTTTTAACTTATGTGAATGTATATGATGTATTTTAATGCTAACTGTATTTTAATGGATTTTAATTTTGACTGTTTTTGGTTTTCTATGATATGTATACTGTGTTTTTGGCATCGAATTGTTGCCGTTGTTAGGCCGCTCTGAGTCTCCCCTCGGGGGTTGAGAAGAAGCGGGGTAGAAATGGTGGAAATAAATAAATAAATAATAAAAATTTGTGGAACTAATGTTGTCTTACCTTTGGCTGCTGCTGCTGTTTTATATTGTGAAATACGTTAGTGACAGGGAAAGTGTAGTTGGAATTCAAAGCTCTTCATTCCCTCATCAGACACTTCCACATCAGAAGGAAAGATCAGTCCCAAGTCAGTCTGTGAACTGAAAAAAAAACTTCTTTCTGTTCTCACTTTCCAGAATCTGGAGGTCACATAGCCCAAGGGTATCAAAAATACACCTGTCATTGTGTCATGCAAAGGTTAGGACATGCTAAAGCTAATCTTCTCTGTCTCAATTGAAAGAAACAGCTGCCACCACAGATTTCCACTAAATGTTTTTCTTTGTTGCTCTCTGAAATTTTCACTACTGGCACACACATATGCACACACATACTTGAGGAATAACATAGTTCAGAGTACTTCCCTCCCCCTAGGATGCATGCAACCTTAGATTGCCCCTGTAGAGTAAAAGTCAAATCAAAGGTACCTATCTGAATGTGTCAGAAAAGAGCCAGTTGAAGACAAGGCACACAACATGTCAGACAAACAGCTACTGTCGTCTGTCTGAAAAGTTTTCTCCTCACACTCCATGAGACTTCAGGCTGATCTGAAATGTGATGTAAATTTATTTTATGGGACTTGAGAATGAAGTAATGTTAGCACACACATAACAGACAGTCACAACTAAAGCAATGTGAGGATAGAGGTGACTGGGAAGCAAGTCAAGGTTTCAAGATATACTGAGAAGGGCACTCTTTTCAAAGCATGAGTGTGTCAGCCTCTATTGACTGGACACCTGTACATTCATGAGTGGTTTTGCTTAGATGGTTCATCTCCATGGCTCTGTTCTTCAATACACAAGTAATATTTGAATAGTGGGGTCTTAAAACTCTGACACTGTTAGGGGACTGGGACTGTCACCTCACTCCTGATACTGATTCTTCTGAACCTGTCTCATTTATTTTCTGGTTTTCCTACACTGAACAGGGAAACCTAACCATTCATATTTTCCCACTCAGATCTGGAAGACTAACTGTTAGGAGAGAAAAATTAGCACTGGGAGACATTGGGTTTGGGGATGGGTTGGCATATATCCCATATAGTTTTTATCCAATCTAGAGTTGTATTTGTCTGCTACAACCAACTGGAATGAAATCCATCCCTATCTACAGTATACCTGTCAAATTGGTTATGTAAAGCTACTTTTTGTAGAGATAATCATGTGATATAGGTTGAGCATCCTTTATACAGAACTCTGAAATCTGAAATATGCCAAAATAGTCCATATACTGTAGGTGTCCGAGATACTGAAACTTTTGCTTTCTTATGGTTCAATTGACACAAACTTCGTTTCCTGCACAAAAGTATTTAAAATATTGCATACATTTACCATCAGAATATGTGTATAAGATTATATGGAGCATAAATAAATTTCATATTCAGACTTTATTTAAATGAAAGTATTCCATCATCATCATCATCCTAAATCCCAAACACTTCTGGTTTCAAGCATTTCAGATAAGGTATACTCAACCTATGCTTATATGCTGTGCAAACTGATTTCATCACGCTGAGGCTGCAATTGTATGTTTTTAATTGTTAAATTGTTATTATATGTGTTATGTTTTGGGGGGGGGAAGGGTTTGTCTTGTTGCTGTGTTATATTGAGGGCAGAGACTGCCTGTGTAAACCGTCCCGAGTCGCCTTCGGGCTGAGAGAGGCGGTATAGAAACGTGACAAATAAATAAATAAATAAATGTTAGAGTTTTCTCAGGGCAAAAACAAAGAAAATAAAATTTAAAAAAGAATGGCAAGTATAATCTATCTGAACACATATGGATTAAGAGTTATATCTTTTTAATAGTTAAAAGCACAGTTTTGTGTGTGTATCCTATTTTTAAAAATTAAGTTGTTTCTGTCATGAAGAAATGAGTGAATTTGGGACAATTCTCATAAAGAATACACTGAATTGAAATTCTACCCCATCCCTACCTATGCCCCTCATATGCAGTGTTTACCCCAGTTGGGACAAGGCAGGGAGCTCTTCCAAATCAGACAGGTACTTCCTTTCCAACATCAGTAGCAGAATATCAGCAAATCATAAACTTGAACCTAGCATATCCAAGGCCTCTATACCACCAACTGAATGATTGCATTCTGGTCCCATAGTATTCTTGAGTATGAATGGTAGAGGTGTGCATGTGAGCTTCTATAATTGGCAAGCAACCTGCTTTCTCAGAGATTGATATTTATAAATACATGATTGTCTCATTTCTTTTCCACTGAGGAAAACTTTACAGTGAAGGAAGATAATATGTTACGTTGTTTGCATGTGTTGGTTTCAGGATCAGTAAATGCTTTCATATTCCAGATAAGTTAATAACAGCATATAAATATGCAAGTAAAAATTGAAAATAATTCCCTACCATGGGAGACCATGAGTCAGTTACTCAACTTGTAGACTCAATGTCCCACAACTGCAAGGTAATTGCTTTTAACCTGGACTTTTGTGGAGCTCTGTGAGCCAATTGTTGATTTAGAGTAGCTCAGATGGAGACATTAAAGTGTATGTAATCCCAGTCTAACACTCAAGATTTTCCCTAGAATTTTGCATAATTACACCAGGCTCTAGGTTATGAAGTCTTAGCTTTGAGACCTTCATAACCTAGAGCCTGATATGATTATACAAAATTCTATGGAAAATCTTGAGTGTTAGCTTTGAGACCAGGAGTACCGGTGGCACAATTGATTAAACACTTGTGCTGGCAGGACTGGTTGACTGAGAGGTTGGCGGTTTGAATCCGGGGAGCGGGGTAAGCTCCCATCTGTCAAGCTCTAGCTTCTCATGCAGGGACATGAGAGAAGCCTCCCACAGGATGATAAAACGTCAATCATCTGGGTGTCCCCTGGGCAACGTTCTTACAGACGGCCAATTCTCTCACACCAGAAGCAGTTTCTCAAGTTGCTTCTGACATGCAAACAAACCAAAAAAACCTTTGAGTCCGAATACATTAATGAAGTTTGATGTTTGTTTGCCTAGTATTAGTGGTACTTGTACATAGTTTAAGGGTAGAGGCAACCATGACTGCTGTGTATCTTGAGTTAATTTCTTCTGAAATTCATAGAGTGCTCGGAGAGACCATTTTCAGGCACACTTAGTGGAAATAAGTGAGATAGGCTTCTTGTCTAATCTTCATTAGAGGGAAGTTAAGATATAGCTGGATGTAATAAAAATTAATTGTTATTTTATCTCTGGTTTATTTTGAATTCATTTATTCTTTTACTTGCTGTTTAATTTTTGCAAATGACTTTGAAATCATTGATTGAAAGTGGTAGATAAAATGTTCTAGATTAAAGAAGCACTCTCTGAAATTAGATGAGAAGTGTGCGAGAAAGGGCAATCAAAGAAACATAATGAAAAGATTTAACCTTGGAATATCTATTTTTACAAACTGAATTTAAAGCAAACATGGTAAACAAAAGTTTAGCCAGCTATTTGTTTTCTTACCAATATAAAAGGGCACTGTGTATATTATGAGTGATCATTTTATTCAAACTGTTCTTCTGAAGTCTACCTTCATTCATGGTGAATGTAAAATTTGTTATCAAATAGATTTATAATGAAGTGGTTCCAGCAGGGAAAAGATTAAATTCAAATGTGCAGAAATTGCAGCTAAGAAAACTCTGTTTGCAGTCCACTCCATTATTACTACTATTAAATTTAATAAACAAGCTTTTACATCAATGAAAAAGAAGAAGAGGAAGGAGGAGGAAGGAAGATAAACAAGCAAATGCTTTCTAGTGTAGATATAAAAACAACCATGCATTTGTGCTAGTTATCTAACTTTGTAACTTTGGGGTCTGCAATATGAGTTTGTTGAGAGACCAAAATAAAAGGAAAACTTTTTTTGGTGATTGTGCAAATGAGAAAAAGCATTCACTTTGGTTGGGAAACAACAGAATAAAACACCTTGAGCAACTGACATGTGCAGTACACCTATATTGGTGGAGAATAAATCAAGACTCCCCCCCCCCCTTTGAATGCTTGATGATGCGGATAATAGTGAACTCTGTATTTTGACTATTGTTCAGCAGGAAGCATATCATAGAATAGTACTGAAAGTCACAGGCATTTCTCAATGGACGACAACCTCAAATCAGCTCTGAAATCTCTTGTATACATCCCCACAGTGTTCAGGAGCTTTGGAACCCTTATGTGGGGCAACACTCACTTTTAGCCCATTAGTGGAAATCAAGAATACTCCAAAGTTTCCCCAAAACTCCAAGGTAGCCTTGGATTTTGTGATTGTTGGAAACAACTGGGTTAGTTCTAGTTTGAACCAGTCCACATAGACCAATGCTGCCATCCCCCTTTACCTGTAGTCTATAGTGCAAGAAAGGGTGATAGTTACCTGGGTTTTTAGTTACCTGGATTGTTGTTTATTGCTGCTGCAGCAACCACAGAGAACCAGTGAAAGCCTGCCCATCACCAAGCATCATTGCTGATGTCAACAAAAGCATCTGGCAATGGATAGGAGCTCTCTGGAACTCTGTGACTGCTGCCATGACAATGAATAACGACAAAGATAAGAGTGACAGTTCAGTGGAGTTGAACTGGATTTGACCCAACTGGACAGTTGGAATTCTACTCCCACCATTGCCATGGTTTAAGAGTAGAGTGTGTTACACCTCAATGGAATATGGGGCACCAATGCTGTGAACGAGTCCCAGATTTAAGTGCCTGTGTAGCTATGTCCATAGAGAGACATATAAACAGTTATGGGGTAATGTTTTTTGGAGTATGGTTAAGTGAAACCATGGATATAAATTCTGTGTATAAGGGGAGTATACTCTATTAGCCTCTTTTCTCCTGCCCGAAAGTTCACTACTCAGATAGATGGTGATCTTGATGTCGATGTCAACGGAGATGACTTTCTCTTTCTCCTGTTTCCTTTAACATAACAAGACCTCAGCTAGATACATGACCAAGGCTATTAACAAACCAACTTCAAATGGTTCAGAATAGCTAGCTGATACTTTATCAACAACAGCCACAATAGATGGGGAAACTTGATATGCTTTTGAATTATAGTCTAGTTTCCCCCCATCTAGTTAACTCAGAAACACAGAAGGCTAGGTTAGAATGGGGCTAAATAATTTCCACATTCTTAAACTAAAAGGGGGTATGGATTCAAGACCATGTCAGCTACCCCTCAGCCAACTTTTGAGTGAGCCAATTGCACTTAGTTGGTGATATTGTCATAAATAAGTTTTCAGTAACTTTTAAGCATAGGTTCTTTTTATTGCAATTTCTGGTGTGAGAGGGTATATCAGAACTTTTGCACAAAGACTGACATTGGACATACAATTACATGGCTAACAACCAAGCAAAGGAGAATTACATTTTCAATCACCATTCACAGCACATGTACATGCATCCATCCCCATGCATCCAAATATTACCATATCCTTTTCTCCCTCCTTGAAGATGGGCAGACCCTGCTTCCCTGCAGCCTTCCAATGCATAGTTCCAAATCTGCCACTCTCCATACACTCTCCCTTGCAAATCTGCAGCTCTCCATATGTACACTATCTCTCTCCTTCCCGTGGAGCAGAGCATAGTGGGGGAAAGGGGGACAGCCTTCTGGTCTGTCCTGAGGAGTCTGGTTCACCCGCCATGCACTGGTCCATGGGAAGGACAAAGATGGTGTATTTGCAGAGTGGCAGATATGCAAAGGAGCAGTATGGTCACTTTGGGACTTCTTTCTCAAGGGCAAAGGAAGAAGCACACTTTTGGAGTCTTAGATTTTGTGCAGGGAGTCAGGTTCTGCTGTATGGAAAACAGAGATCTGGTCCTTGGCATTGTTCTTAGGGAAAGAAGTCTTGGCATTTTGGCATTTTGAAGTTTTGGTGTTATGGAAGTTATGGAACTATGTGTTAGCAGGCTGCAGGAAAGCAGGGTCTGACCTAACAGGTGTTTCTCCAAGGAGGGAGAAAAGGATATGGTAATATTTGTATGTATGGTGATGGATGTATGCACATGTGTTGTGAATGTTGAGTGAACATGTAATTCCCCTTTGTCTGTTTGTCAGTCCAATGTAACTGTAAGTTGTACATCCAATATAGTTGCATAGAATCTGTATGTCTGTATGTCTAAATGATATTCTGTAATCTGATATACCCTCTCACACTGGAAATTGCAATAAAAAGAACCTATGCTTTAATGTTATTGAAAAGTTATTCATGACAATATTTCTACCCATCCAGACATTTCCTCTCCTGCACTTCTTCAGTGTGCTTTCTGATCTTCAATTGAATTGCTGCTCCTGTTTGAAAATGCAGAATGAAGGTAGTACAGCTTCAAATTCGACATGGCATCCTTTTTAAAATTGACTTTTAAATAAGGACATGGGACACGGCTTCTCCTAATTCAGCGTTGGCTGAAGAAGATTAACAGAACAATCCAGCAAATTCTAAATACACTTAAGGCCTACAGAAATCAATAGGATGCAAAGGCTTAGGGCATGTTTCAGAGATTTCACTGGGCTTTTAATGCATTTGGCCTGCTATGGATTGTGTTAGAAAGATAACACTGCAGAACAGTCGCTAACATTTTCCTTCCATTTTGGAGAAGCTTATGGGTAGTTGGAAGACAGCTGATAACTGCCCCTGAGATAACATCTAGATGCTGTCTAACAACGTTCAATTCACTAAAATCATTGTGAGCCTCTTACAGCTTGGATTTTCCTCCAAAGGGAAAACAAAGAAGCTGAAACTTTTACAGAAAATGCCAAGAATAAATTATGATACACACAGACACATAACTGTCTGCCATAACACTGTTTCATTATTACAATCCGAACTTATCTCTATCTTCCTTAGCCAAAAGAGCTGCTGTTTGAATAGCAAAAATAGATTTTCTTAATTTTTTCCAAAGGGAGAGAATGCAGATTATGCAGAATTTCTCTATAAGCTGCTATAAAATATCATTCATTCATTCATTGAAACATACATTGCCATGCTTCCATGAAATCAAAAAATCTCAGGGAAACAAACAAACAAACGAATTAAATAATTCAAAAAGTTTAAACTATTTAAGCAATGTGTTATAGTTTAACACTTACTAAACAATGTGACAGTTTAAAACAATGTGATTATATTTATTTATTTATTTATTATTTGGTCTTGTATGCTGCCACTCCCTGAGGGCTCGGAGCGGCTCACAGTCCATATAAAAACATAAGACAGAGTAAAACATCCAATTAAACTAAAATAAAATTACAATTTCTTTTTTTTAATAGTCTTTATTGTGGTTTTCACAGATTTAAAAGAAACATATATCATGACACAGAGACAAGATAGGAAAAGGGAGGAAAGGGAAAAGAAAGGGTACAGGGGGAGTGTGGGAAGGTGGGGAAGGAAAGTTGGGGAAGGGTGTGCAAGGAAAAAACTGACAAAGGGGAAAGAGGAATAATGTAGTCATGTTAGACTATACAATTTGTGGTTAAACTATCGATCTTCGTCCGCCGCTTTTCGGATTAACTATAAGTGCCTACAGAGAGATATACAAACATAAAAATTCAGTGGACGTATTGAAATATCAAACAGTACTTGGTTTCTTATATATACATATCTGTTTATCCCTTACCCTCCCGTATATTTATGCGCGCATAGTGATTATTCAGTCTGGTCTAGTCTACCTGCTCCTTTCTATCTAGTAATACCAATTAACTATTTGATCAGTCTTATGTTCCCTACTAAAATAATTCTGGACTAATGACCAGTCGGTCTTTCTTGTGAAGCCTTTTTCAGCCGTTTTTAGCTCTTCAGTCAACCACTCCATCTGAATGGTTTCTGTCACTTTATATAACCATTCCTCTTTTTTCGGTTCGCCAGCAGACTTCCAATATCTGGCGTATACCAGTTTGGCTGTGGTAGTTAAGGCTAAGAATATTCGTTTTTTGTTGGTGTCTAGATTTGGGTCCATTATCCCTAATAGGAGTGATTCTGGCTTCCTCTCTATTACTTTCATGAAAATTTTGCTAATTTCGGTATTTATGAGTTTCCAATAATTTTCGGCTTTGGGGCACAACCACCAAAGGTGGAAGAAGGTTCCATTCCGCGATCCACAGTTCCAACATTCAGTTTTTGTGTTTTTGTAGATTTTTGCCAATTTTTCAGGGGCAAGGTACCATCTGTATATAATTTTGATTCAAGTTTATTTATAGCTATAGCAGACTGAAGAGTTCATATTTTTCCCCAGATGGTTTTCCATGTACTCCAATTGATATTATATCCAATATTTCGTTGTTTTTTTTTTGTTTTTTTTTAACAAATTTTTTATTTTATTTTAACACACACAAAAAAAACATACCAAGCACTCACAGAACATTTGCACTTCCCACCACCAACATGATGATTGTTCCCTTTTATATATTCATTTCTTATGGAGACATTTTTTTTATATCTTTATCTTTATACCTTTCCATTCTATATACTATATACTATATAACATTTGTATCCTATTTCTTATGGCTTGATCTCCAGAATGCTTCATAATATGATTCTTTACCCTTGTCCATCTTTCTTCCATTTTTCTCATTCTATTTTCATTGATTTTTGAAGCATTTAATTTCCCATTCATAATTTCAAATTCCATTTGTTCCACCATATAATGATACCATTTGTTTACTGTCCATTTTGATTTATCTTTCCATCCTAATACTATTACTGCTTGTGCACATTCTATTATTGCTTCTTTTATTTCCCTATCATTTTCCGTTTTCACCATTTTTCCTATTACCGCAATTTCCTTTGTTATGATCCACTCATTTCCTAGAATTTGTTTTGCCTGATTTTGTATAGTCTGCCAAAAATGTTGTATATATTCACATTCCCACATCATGTGCATAAATCGCCTTTCTTTCTGGCATCCGTGCCAGCACTGACTACTACAACTTTTATAGTAGTATGCTAATTGACAGGGTGTACGATACCATTTATGCAGTATTTTCCTCCTCACATTCAGTTTTTGTGTTTTTTCGTTCCTATAATCTTACCAATTTTTCTCTTGGGCAATTTGTAGTACCATCTGTATATAATTTTGATTCAATTTTATTTATAGCTATATTTGCTTATTATCTTTTCAAAGAGTTCATATTTATTTCCTACAGTAGATGGTTTTCCATTGTATCCTCACACCATTCCCTCTTTGATGAACAATTAAATATCCAATATTTCGTGACCATTTTTTCATATAGTCTTCTGTTTTTCGCTCCTTTTGGCATAACAGACTATAGATCTTTCCAACCGAGTTTTTATCTGGCCCCAATAGAACCCTCTCTAGTTCACTGTATTCGTCCTCAAATCCTCTTTTTACATCTAATTTGAACTTTTCCCCGATTTGATAGAAAGGAAGCCAGTTTAACTCCTTACCCTCTAGCATAAGTTGTTCTTTACTTTTCAAAATATATCTTAGCCCATTCCAGTATGTCAGATCCTTGGTACCACTTGGTATCATCCAATTGCCTTATTCGAAATGCAATTTCAACAGTCAAATGCCAACCGAAAGACAAAGGTCTTGCAGGCTCTGCGAAAGGATGACAGATCTCACAAGGCACGGACTTCAGTTGGCAAATATTTCAAAATAGATGGCGCCGCCACAGAAAAGGCTCTGTACCGAGTGGATGTTAAGTGGATGGTTTTATGACTAGGCACTTCGTAGAGGTTCAGATCTTCAGAATGAAGTGATCTCTGGGGTTGGTAGGGGGAGAGATGGCCCCTCAAATACATCGGCTCCAGACCATATAAGGCCTTGAAAGTTAACACCATCACCTTGAAAGTGATCCGGTGCTCGAACGGGAGCCAGTGGAGCTGCTGAAGGATGGGAGTTATGTGACATCTCACTGGAACTCCACTAGATTGACAATAATAGAAATGGTAAATCTGTTCCACATCTGCCAACACAGCTGCTTCAAAACTACTGGGAGCTCTTCTTGGTGCCGAACTCCTCAAAAGAAAAGACCCAGAACTAATAGAATTCACATTAATTTTGGAGCAGCAGCATGAGAGATCATGATAAAATTAAGATCAGATTTTTCACCCTGCAAGCATGGGGCATTTGCCTTTTTATAGTCTATAGATGCCCTCCTTAAAAATTCCAGACTGGCTCCCATTCACTTGATCAAACATTTGCCTTGAAGCTTTGCCCAACTGCCACCGATCAACTGTTACCTTAACACAGAGCCAAGGCTGGCATTAAGCAAAAATTACAAGGACCGCAGACATTCCAAAGGTCAGCAAACAAGCTGAAGCTGAATTTGTGGTTCTGCCGCAGCATCCAAATTCCTTACAATTACATTTCAAGAACTGAAATATAATTAATACCTGCAGGATTTTTGTTTCCAGCTCTTTCCACATATAGGCTGCCAATGCTGTGGCCTTATGTTTAATTCATGTTCTATCTTTTGTTTGCTTCCTGAAAAGGGAGCCACAATATCTATTGTCATATATTTGGACATCCTTGGGTTTTCTGTAATCAGGTGCTTTGTTTGGGATTACAAGTTATGCCAACAAAAGACTCCTGAAGTTTTTTCCCCTGCAAAGACACGGGAAGCTGGGTATTCATCATACAGCAAAGGGCTCATTGAAAGCCCAAACTGCATGATTAATTACATTTGTTAGATTCATGGTCTTCCTGTAACTACTGGAATAATAAGAGCTGACCAACACTAACTCCTAGGTTGAACTTTTTAGATGCATTCTCTGCCTCTCCCTTTCTAGAGTTATCCCAAGGGCTGCTGTTGAAAGTTGAAAGACAATATGGCACACTTATATTATTTTTACCCTGCTTTTCTCTTGAAAAACTCAAGGTGACTCACAGCAAAGATATGTGTATTAAAAAGTTTTTAAAAACAACCTTAAATAAACTAAATTACTATATTAAAAGATCAATACTTTAAAATAGTACAAAATCATTCAACAACATAGCAATGACAATAAAAGACTTTTCTGTAAATGACGGTCAGTAAACAGAGAGTAGGGAGGGGGTCTGCAGTGACTTGGGGCCCTTCTACACTGCCATTTAATCCAGATCACATTGTCCAAATTATCTGCTTTGAACTAGATTATATGAGTCTACACTGCCATATAATCCAGTTCAAAGCAGATAATCTGAATTTTACATGGCAGTGTAAAAGGGGCCTTGGAAACTTCTCATCAAACCTATCTGTGAAGGTGATGCACAATCATCTAAAGTCCTTACATAGGTTTATATAGGGAGGTATGGTATTTCATATCATAACCTGAACTTTATAGGCCCAGAACTAATACCTTGAGTTATGCTTGTAAAGAAACCAGCAGTCACAGATGCTGTTTGAACAAAGGAGTCATATGTTCCAGCATTCTGGCCACAGCATTTTGGACCAATTAATTTTTCAAGCCATTTTTAATGCAGTCCTATGTACAGTGCATGGCAGCAATCCAAACAGAATGTAAGTAAGGCAGGGCTGCTCATTAGGTCGATCGTGATCGACCAGTCAATCGCGGAGCTGGAACTGGTCGATTGCATAGCCTGGAGGCGGGACCGACCGAGCAGTGTAGCCTGGAGGGAGGGAGGAAGCAGGGAGGAGAAGGAGGACAAAGTGCAGAGGGAAAAGGGGGTGAGAGAAGGAGTGCCAGCCAGCCACACCCCTCTTGTTCCCGCCAAAAACAGTTGGGACAATTGTGCATGTGACTTCACACTGCCGCCGTGACATCATGCACGCCCATTTTTCCTACCTTTTGCTGGGAACAAGAGGGGCGTGGCTGGCTGGTTCTCCTCTCGCGGCGCCCTCTCCTTCCCTCTGCCCTCCTACTTCTCCCCTCACCTGCTTCCATTGTTGCAGGCGAGGGGATTAAGCATGGGCGGCAAGAGGCTTTGTGCTGTCCCTCATGCGAGGCAGGGGAGAGAGGCTGCAAAGCCCCTGTCTAGGCGAGGAGGCCCTGGAGCGCTTCCTGGCCACCCTCCTTGCTGCCAGCCGGCACGGCGTGACTCTGCTCCGCAAGGTAAGTGCACTATACATCTCAGCAACTCCAACTCCCAAATGGGTCGAGCTAACTACTATTCAGTAGTTACTGAAATGGACATCCAAGTGCCACCTCTGTGTTGATGGAGGCAGGCAGGATTTTCCCCAGGTACTGGTTGTGGGGGGTCGGGAGCAGGTGAGGGTTTTGCCCTCCTTTCTGCTAGAGATCCCTGTGTACAACTGGTGGGCCACTGTGTGACACAGAATGCTGGACTAGATGGGCTGAGGCCCAATTCAGCATGGCTCTTCTTATGTTCTTATGTTCTTATTTCCCCCAAATTTCCCCAGTGTTCACATTTGGGCATATTGAGGATTCGTGCCAAGTTTGGTCCTGATCCATCATTATTTGCGTCCACGGTGCTCTCTGGATGTTGGCAGCAGGTTGTGTGGCAGATTGTATGGCATACAGAGCTTTATTTCCTAATAGTAGGGACCTACCACTAGCTCAAGAGGAAAAGCTGAATTGCTCCTGCTTGGGCAGCTAATCTTTTATCTGCATTATATGAATGTGTGGCCCAGAGGATCAGCAACATGTTTGCCAGGCTTCTTTGTAGCCATTCTGAGAAAGGCTGTGGCCATAGAAATTTAAGTACTTACAGCTCCATCTGTCGGATGTGGGTTACCTACAGACCATCCAGATATTGTTGGATCACAACAGTCAGAATCCATCACCATCTGCCATGCTGGGCCATTGACAGCCAAGTCCAACACTTATGAAGAACAATTTTCTATCTATATTCTCTGTATTCATACTTGCATTTGCTTATATTAAACAATATCAATACAGGAAGAATCCTTGTTGTTGTTGTTTATTTGTTCAGTCACTTCAGACTCTTCATGACCTCATGGACCAGCCCACGCCAGCTCTTGGCCGTCACCACCCCCAGCTCCTTCAGAGTCAGCCAGTCACTTCAAGGATACCATCCATCCATCTTGCCATTGGTCTGCCCTGCTTTCTTTTTCCTTCCATTTTCCCCAGCATCATTGTCACCTCTAAGCTTTCTATGTCGAAGAGCCCTGTTCACATACTTCCTCCTTTTGATCTGTGACATTTCCTTTACGGTGCCATTAAAATACCTCCCCACTAAGTGGTACCTATTTATCTACTCACAGTTGTTTTCAATCTGCTAGGTGAGCAGTGAGCTGGGCTGAAAGTCAGGCAATCTAAACACATACAAGCAAGGGTGATCAGGCACTCACCCCTCAACTGGGGCTTGTAACTGCCAACCTTTCAATTGGCAAGATTTGTTGCAGTTGGTGGTTAACCTGCTGTGCTACAGCCCAGCCTTTGCCAGTTATTATTTCTGCTTTCTTAGATCCAGATTCCAGGTGGGGTTGATGTATGTTAATTATATGTGTAAATATGTTCCTGTCTACTTGGCACTCAGTAAAAATCTCTTTGTGTCTTACTTTCTGTTTTGTTTTGGTAGGGAAGAAACAGCTGCTATAGCATAGGCAAGTTTCATTAATTCTCAGTTTGCTTATTAAAAGTGTCAGAAATCTTATAACTGGAGGTAAAAACTATAATCATTTACATTAATATTATGCCTTTCCCGAAAAAAATCTGACAATGAATTTCACATATTAGTTATGCTCCCCAATATCTGTGAAGAAACACAGAAATCCATTTTTTTAAATTCCAGCAGGCATGAGTGATCATAATGACTGAATATGAACTCGGGGGAAAATGGAAATTAATTCTTAGCATCAATCCTAAAGTTGATTGCTGTTATGTGCATGTCCAACGTTTTGTAAGGACAGTGTATACCCAATGTGTCTGAACGTCCAACCCTGTAGTTATTACAACAACAGCAATCAGATTTATTGCACTGAACACTCAAGGCAAGTAATGTGATTCTTAGATCTGCTGTTAAATACAGCAAAATCCCCAATCCACAAAACAGTGATACTTTTATTGTACCAACTAAAATGTACAAAATGCATCATTCAAGCTTTTGAAACTTCCAAGAAACATACTGAGAGTTTTGTCTTTGTTCCGAACTAGGATTTGATCATCTTAATTGACAACAGAAGTAACATCTGAAGTAAACTGTAGATGTATGACTCTTAACATCTTCACTTTTCATCTCTGTATGATTTTCAGCTTTTGGCTGGCCAGAAAAATATCGCTGTCTTGTTGATTTGGGATTTTGATGTATTTGCCGTATGGCCAATACAGCCATGCCTGAATATGGTTTTGAAAAAATCAGATCTTCAAAGCCATAAAAGGGGGGGGGGGGGGGCGATGTTTACAAGACTGGGATTAACTCTTTGAGATTTTTAATCTAATTTTTAACAAACATTTTCCCCTATATTTCCCCCCTATATGTCAAAACAGCTTCATGCAGGACAGGGACCACCTGGATCTCAATAGAAGTTAATTTCCTTTTTCTAATGGTGAAATGTCATTACTTGTCTTTTACTTTCCTTTGTCCCCAGTTCCCACATAGCCAAGAAGAGAAATGACCACTATCTGTATTGATAACCCTCCAGGCCATTTTATATGATAACAGATGTAACCTCTGAGACAAAATATTGGTCTGTGTCTCTAACATAATCACTTTTCTCCTGTATGATTTTAATGGCATTGCTTGTTGGAGAAGTGAAGCTTTGAAAGCTTGCATGATGTGTTTTATGCATTTTAGTTGTTTTAAAAAAGGTATGACTCTTTTGCACATTTTTGATTTTTGTTTTGTTTTTCTCTTTCATTTCTTTTGTTGTATTTTGTTACATGGTCAAAATGGCTACTCCTGAATATATTTGGTTTTCAGGACTTTGCTATGGGAAATTCATTTGCACAATTGTGTGTGAATTTTTCTGGGCAAAAGAACAACAACAAAAATAACAACATGGTTTGTGGCAGCAAAAATGGTCTTCATAATACTCATGTTTCTGTGTAAGATGGGTCAACATCTTGCTTGTGACATTTGGATGTGTAGATTCCCATGCAGAAGTAATTTTGTGCATTGTGGAAGTCCGTGATCAGTGGAAGATTTTGAAGCAGGGTTTTTCATTTGGCACCATTGCACATCACACATGCGTGGCTAATTGTAGTTAATTTTGTAAGTGGAGATTATACACTATTAACCTCAAGCACCTGCATGCATCTGTGAATAAATTCACTTCCACACAAATTTGCACATTGTGGTGTATGAGTGTGAAGGAATCAGAGAGTCCTGCCCTTGGCCTGAATTTAGCAAAGTCCCTTAATCATATAGGCAAAGAAAACAGATGTGGACCATGTTGCATTCTAGCACTGAAACACTTTTTCTCCCAGCAACACATCAGAGTCCAGTAATTCAATCTAAAAATGTTTACCAAAGAAAGTAGTTAAAAAGGGGAAAGGGGCATTTCCAAAATGTTCAGTGGGATAGAAAATACAAAATAGCAGTAATCCAAACATGACAAGGAACATAAAGCCAAGGAAACCAAAATCCACAGTAGTACTATAAACATTAATACATAAGCATGACAACATGAACTTTTTCAAGATAAACTCTCCAGGAAAACATGGGCATAAAAAGAACAGGAAACTTGAGAATACTTGAACCAAGAACTTGAGAGAAGAGACCAGAGAACAATCTCCTATAGCAAAGTTGTCTCTTCTGAAAGGCCTGAAAAGAAGCCACTAATTTAAGCCCTACAGGCCAGGCATGACAACATGTCTCAGGCAACGGGATCTCCACTTAGTCTTATCTCTGAGCCTCTGAGAAAATCTCATTTGCCTACTTTTAATGTCCTGCATTCTGAAGTCTAATCTGTGTCCCCTTGAAAAATCCACATCAGTCCAAGACCATTTCTCCAGGGAACTGTAACTCTCATTTTCCACTGTTGCCTGGGAATGAACTGAAGAATCCACAACATCAGTCTCATCTGTCTGCAATTCCATCCGATCACTCACAGACTCTTCACTTTGAAACTCATCATCCCCTGAATAGTCAGAAAAAATTCATCTGATGCTTGCGAAAAGGAGTCCAAAGTGGGCAAGGTAAGGAAAAGTTCACATTTCCTTCACAGTTGGGATGGAGAAGCTCTGGACGCCTAATTGCATAATATAGAGCCTTGAAAAAGCCAGAAGGTGAAACGATTTTTTGGCCATGGATGTAGCATAAGCATGCCGTTGGCTTTTCTGTGAACGTATTTGAATTGGAGACACCTACAGTTAATCTCCGCATCCGCAGCACTGCTGCATATCACCCATTTATTTGGCGGCTCCGTTGGTTTTGCACCTCACCGTTCAGAGCTTCTCCATCCTAACTGTGAAGGAAGTGTGAACTTTTCCTTACCTTGCCCACTTTGGACTCCTTTTCGCATTCCCCGGTCCATTTGGATACTATATTACTTTTCCATTGGGAATATGGCAGATAGACTTTATGCCACAAAAAAAACAGTACCCATGAGGGGTTATAGAATAAATCACAAATAAAGTCAAGTAAAGTTTCCAATATATCTATTTTCAATATTATGCTGCATATGAAATCACAGAGGAACATTCAAGACCCAAATGGGCCTAACGAGCATATCCCACGTAGGGTTTGAATCAAACACAATAAGTAGCACTCCCACACAGGGGTTAAGTCAACTCAATATTGTACTGCTTATGAAATAATGGAAAAGCATAAATGACCCAAATGGGCCTGATGAGCAAGTCCCACGTAGGGGTTAAATCAACACAATAAGTAGAACTCCCACGCAGGGGTTAAATCAACACAAGGTAAATATATCAATAGCTATTATAGCTCATAATCATGAGTCCATATAAGGTTCGAAAATATCATATAGGTCCACAATGGGGAAAGCGAATGGGACGCGGAGGAGTGAATTGGTACTCATCCAGGTGAATGAATCAGGCCGACGGAGTCACGATGCGTATTAAGAGGCCAAAAATATCCGTTTCACCGAAAAGTCCGGTTTTGTCAAGGCAAATCCAGGGGAGCATCCAACATCTCTGAAATAATATCAAGGTAAACCAAGGGTAAAACCCCAATGATAATGTAATAATAT
This sequence comes from Anolis apletophallus, assembly GCA_030556195.1. NCBI lineage: Eukaryota > Metazoa > Chordata > Lepidosauria > Squamata > Anolidae > Anolis > Anolis apletophallus. The sequence continues at coordinate 150,741,230 of JARBWK010000004.1, forward strand.
AACAACAGGCAATAGTCAAAGAGTTACATACCATAATAACATCAATCATGGCCCAGGCACAATAGCCGATTCAAACCCTACGTGGGATATGCTCGTTAGGCCCATTTGGGTCTTGAATGTTCCTCTGTGATTTCATATGCAGCATAATATTGAAAATAGATATATTGGAAACTTTACTTGACTTTATTTGTGATTTATTCTATAACCCCTCGTGGGTACTGTTTTTTTTTGTGGCTTAGTAGCCCCTGAGCACTGTTTGTTACTACAGATAGACTTTATGGACATTTTACTACTACCAGGCCCATAAGACATCTTAGATTGGATTCTTTCGTTGGGATTGGACGTTAGCTTGCACTGCCGACTGGTATTGTATTACAAATCCATATGTATTGGTTTATTGAGATTTATTGAATATATATTTCCTACTTCTGAATCATTTGTGAGAGGCTTTGTTTTCACCCTGAGTTTTTTACTGTGTTACATAGCCTGCTTGTTAGTGCTGCTTGTCAGACTACAACAGATCAAGACTTGTTGTTGAGTATCAGCTGGGTGGTTGGGAGGGTGTGTGTGAAGGCTAGGACTAGGGGATGACAAAAAAGGTAGTGAGCAGGGGGCGGGCTGGAGAGGCGGGCTGGGCTGGGCTAGGGAGATTAAAGTCCTTTGGATCTAACTATGACATGACAACAATAAAGTACTATTATGAGTACTTTAACAGCTTGCCAGCTTCTGCTTGGAGGCTTTTATCTTATTCATAGCAGAGGAAGACTGTTAATCAAGCATTCCAAAGCTTATACAATATCTCTGCCAAAGGAAGAGGGGGAAACTCCCATAGGTTTGCAGTGGCAATTTACTAATGTAAAATGAAAAGGTAGCTTTGGAGAGAAAAACAAGTCATCACAACCACCTGTATCTTTGGAGGTGACATTACAGGGGCTGTTGTGATGAGGATGTGCTCTTCAAAGTGCTTGTTGCAATATAAGTTGATCAGTGTTGCTTGCTTTCCAACCACTTATTCTCTTTTTAAGATGTAGTCCAACAATGAAGGTAGGGCAAGATTTGAAAGGCTGCTGTAGCACTACTTTTTTTCTTTTTGGATCTGGGGAAATCTGCCCAAAGAAAAGAGTCTCAGAGTGACTTTGTAACTGGACAGATTCTGGTTTGATTGTTCAGTATCCCATTTTGTATAACAGTTAATGGGATTTTTCCCTGTTCCAATAAGTAAGAATCTAATTATATCCTTCTGAGCTTGAATTATTTTACATCTTTCAGCAAAGAAAGCTCATCCAATCTCTGAGGATCATGATTTATTCAGAGATGAATAAGCTCAGTGAGTGGAAAACAGCTTGAAAGTTACAGGACAAAAGGGGGATGATTTTAAAAACCCAACAAACATAAATCCAAAATGAACTCAAACAGAGTTCTGTGGAACTGGGGGGCATCTGGTGGTATATGACATTTTGAAGGAAAAACGTATCACATTAGGGTAACATCAGAAGACAGCTTTGTCACTGCTTTTGATTTTAAAAAATCCGAAGATTTATTGTCATGACAATGCACTTTTAATGATGAATGCAATGATGTCTGAATGTCTTAAAATATGTAACATCAGCATTGTCATAAAGAAGTCACATGGACTCTTGAATCTTGCCTCAATTTTTATTTCAGTTCTTTCTGAGATTTATTTTAACAGTGTACCCTTCCATAAATCCTTCTAGAAAAGAATAATGAAATATAATGCTGCTGATATCCCTGCTTAGCCCCAAAGCTCTAAGTGGCCTTGAGCAAGTCAGTGTCTCTGTGCCTTCTCTACCTCAAAAGTCTTGTGGAAAGAATAAAATTAAATAAGGATTTGAGAGGAATCTGAAAGAATGGATGGATGAAAGAAAGAAAAAAGAGAGACAGAACAGAAGGAGTTTATAGTCTTTGCTATTAGTTTACTCAGCTAGAGTCAATATTACTTGCTGCAAAAAGTTGAATATCTGCTTGTCATTATGATATTAAAGTGAAGGCAAACAACTTGTTTGGTTGTAATTCCCAGCAGCCCTAGCAATTACAGACAATGGTGAGGGATGATAAGAATTACAGTCCAGATTTTTTAGGTTACAGTTCCCACCTGTTTTAGCCAATAGAACCAATGGTGTCAGATGAGAAGCAGTCCAACAACATCTGGAAGCCAATAGATTGTCTATTCCTGATGTAAAGACTTAAAAGGGGGAAATACCCAAAACCAATCAACATTACCCCTGCTTAACATCTCTTTCCTCTCTACCTATAAAATCTTTATTTTTCTTTCTATCAAAAAGGTGATGGCACAGATGAACAGCAGCAATTGGATGCAATTTCACTGACATCGTTATATATGATTTCAACTGTGTGTGATCACTGAATATACTTTTTAATTTTTTAATTTAATTTGAATATGCTTACAAAATGAGTACATTATAAGTTTGTGTGTGTGTGTGTGTGTGTGTGTGTGAGGAGCGACTTGAGAAATTGCAAGCTGCTTCTGATGTCAGAGGATTAGTCAGATGGATCAATTTCAATTGGTGAAACCCGAGGATGTGGACAAGATACTCGGAGGGATGAGAGCGACCACATGCATCCTAGACCCCTGCCCATCCTGGCTTCTAAAGGAGGCCAGAGGGGGATTGGCCGAGTGGGTAAAGGTGGTGGTTAATGCCTCCCTTCAGGAAGGCAACATTCCAGCGAGCTTAAAACAAGCTATTATAAAACCGCTGTTGAAGAAACCATCACTGGACCCCACTCAATTTGTCAACTCTAGACCTGTTTCCAATCTTCCCTTTATGGGCAAAGTCCTGGAACGTGTGGTTGCCTCACAACTCCAAGTATTCTTGGAAGACACGGACTATCTGGATCCAGCACAGTCTGGTTTTAGGCCGGGGCATGGTACTGAGACAGCCTTGGTCGCCTTAGTGGATGATCTACGCTGGGAGCTGGACAGGGGGAGTGTGTCCCTGCTGGTTCTTCTGGACCTCTCAGTGGCCTTCGATACCATTGACCACTGTATCCTTCTGGGACACCTCGCGGAAATGGGCCTTGGAGGTACTGTTCTGCAGTGGCTCTGGTCCTTTCTGGACGGCCGATCTCAGAAGGTGTTACTGGGAGATACCTGCTCCACCCCTCAACCATTGTCTTGTGGGGGTCCTCAGGGCTCAATACTATCTCCCATGTTGTTTAACATCTACATGAAGCCGCTGGGGGAGATCATCCAGAGTTTCGGGGTGCGGTGTTATCTGTATGCAGATGACGTCCAACTCTGTCACTCCTTCCCACCTGCTACTAAGGAGGCTGTTTTGGTCCTGAACCGGTGCTTGGCCGCTGTGTCAGACTGGATGAGGGCGAACAAATTGAAATTGAATTCAAACAAGACAGAGGCACTCCTGGTCAGTCGAAAGGCCGAACAGGGCATAGGGTTACAGCCTGTGTTGGACGGGGTTACACTCCCCCTGAAGACGCAGGTTTGCAGTTTGGGTGTGATCCTGGACTCATCGCTGAGCCTGGAGCCCCAGGTTTCGGCGGTGACCAGGGGAGCATTTGCACAGTTAAAACTTGTGCGCCAGCTGCGCCCGTACCTTGGGAAGTCTGACTTGGCTACGGTAGTCCACGCTCTGGTTACATTCTGTATAGATTAATGCAACACACTCTACGTGGGACTGCCTTTGAAGACTGTTCGGAAGCTTCAACTGGTCCAATGGACAGCAGCCAGATTGATAACAGGAGCGACACTCAGGGAGCGCACAACACCTCTGTTGCGCCAGCTCCACTGGCTACCAGTTTGCTACCGGGCACAATTCAAAGTGCTGGCTTTAGCCTTTAAAGCCCTTAATGGTTCTGGTCCAACTTACATGTCCGAACGCATCTCTTCTTATGAACCGTCAAGATGCTTAAGATCATCCGGAGAGGCCCTGCTCTCGGTCCCGCCTGCTTCGCAGGTGCGATTGGTAGGGACGAGAGACAGAGCCTTTTCAGTGGTGGGTCCTCGGCTTTGTAACGCCCTTCCTAATGACATCAGATTAGCCCCCTCCCTCCTGACATTTCGCAGGAAGGTCAAGACCTGGCTATTTGACCGGGCATTTGCAAATGAAGTATGACTATCAAATAGAGACCTAAGGAACGACGACGATGCAATTGGAAATCGACTTAATAATGAGACGCTGATATTGTGTTTTTAACGTTAAATGTTAAATTGTATATGTTGAAATTGTATTGATAATTGTTGATTTGTTTGTCTTGAGCAGTTCCTGCTATTTGTACACCGCATCGAGTCGCCTTCGGGCTGAGAGAGGCGGTCTAGAAGCAAAGTAAATAAATAAATAAATAAATAAATCATCTGCAAGGACGTTGCCCAGGGGACGCCTGTATGTTTCACCATCTTGTGGGAGGCTTTTCTCATGTCCCCACATGAGAGTTCATCCCACTCCCCGGATTCGAACTGCCGACCTTTTGGTCAGCAGTCCTGCCAGCACAAGGGTTTAATCCATTTTGCCACCAGGGGCTTCAAGTCATAAGTGGTAGACTAGTACAATATTGTCCAAACCAAAATAATGACCAAATTGATACAATTCCATATTGCATAGTCATAGTGCTTCCGCTTCCTCTTTCTCCTTCACCTTCTCCTGTTTTTTTTTTCCTTTTTGTCTTTTACTTCTTTATACCCTTCATTATCATCATAATTACTGTAGTGGACATTTACTTATGTCCAATAAGATCTGACAGTTTAAAGCTTTTGATAAAGCCCCAACAGTTGCAATATCAAATCTGAATTAATGGCATACCAAATGTTTAATACTAGCAATAAATGAAATATTACACTTTCCATAGACATATCCACAAAGGATCTCATCAGGAAGGCCCATGGATTCACCCCAATGGGGGGCAAATCCATAGTTTCCTGGCGGGGGGCATAGAGAGGCCATTACTCCATGCCCCACATCACCCACCTTACCTTCCACTTCATCTCATAGGGGAAGCGTAACATAGGAAGAGCCATGCTGAATCGGGCCTCAGCCCATCTAGTCCAGCATTCTGTGTCACACAGTGGCCCACTAGTTGTACACAGGGATCTCTAGCAGAAAGGAGGGCAAAACCCTCACCTGCTCCCGACCCCCCACAACCAGTACCCGGGGAAATCCTGCCTGCCTCCATCAACACAGAGGTGGCACTTGGATGTCCATTTCAGTAACTACTGATTCCCTTGGTATCCATGAATCTGTCTAATCCTGCCTTGAAGCTGTCCAGGCTGACAGCTGTCACAACCTCCTCTGGAAGTGAGTTCCATAACCCAATGACCCTCTGGGTGAAGAAATATTTCCCTTTATTAATCCTAACTTTCCTACCTTGGAGCTTTAGGGAGTGCCCCCTAGTCCTAGTGTTGTGTGACAGAGAAAATATTTTTTCTTTATTCACCTTTTCTGTCCCATGCATGATTTTATACACTTCGATCAAGTCACCTCTTAAACGCCATCTTTCAAGGCTGAAAAGACCAAGGCGTTGCAACCTGATTTCGTAAGGGAGCTGCTCCATCCCTTGGATCATTTTTGTTGCCCTTCTTTGTACCTTTTCCAGTTCCGTTATATCCTTCTTGAGGTGCGGTGACCAGAATTGTACACAGTACTCCAAATGTGGCCTCACCATAGATTTGTAGAGAGGCAATACAACATTTGCCGACCTATTTTCGATTCCCTTCCTGATCATGCCAAGCATAGAATTTGCTTTTTTCACTGCTGCAGCGCACTGGGTTGACATCTTCATTGAGCTGTCCACCAAAACCCCAAGATCCCTTTCCTGGTTTGTCTCAGAAAGCTTTGATCCCATCAGTTGATAAGTGTATTTGGGGTTCTTTGCCCCGATGTGCATGACTTTACACTTGTTTAGGTTAAAATGCATTTGCCACTTTGTTGCCCATTCACTCAATTTCGATAGATCTATCTGGAGCTCTTTACAGTCAGTTTCATTTTTAACTACCCCGAACAGTTTAGTGTCATCTGCAAACTTTGCTACCTCACAATTTATTTCTACATCCAGATCATTTATGAATAAATTAAAAAGTAACAGTCCTAAAACTGAACCTGGGGTACGCCACTTCTCACCTCTTTCCATCCAGAGAAGTGTCCATTTATTACCACCCTTTGTTTCCTACAGTTTAGCCAGGTTCCAATCCAAGACAAGACCTGTCCTCTGATTCCATGGCTAAAGAGCTTATTTAGGAGCCTTTGGTGAGGGACTTTGTCAAAAGCCTTTTGAAAGTCAAGGTAAACAATATCGACTGGGTCCCCTTTATCTATGTGTTTATTTACATCCTCAAAGAATTCTATCAAGTTAGTAAGACATGATTTGCCTTTGCAGAAACCATGTTGATTTTCCTTCAGCAATGCCTGTTCTTCTATGTGCTTAGTAATTTTTCTTTAATAATGGTTTCCATCACTTTGCCTGGAACTGAGGTTAGACTAACTGGCCTATAATTTCCTGGATCACCCCTGGATCCTTTCTTGAAGATCGGTGTTACATTTGCCTCCCTCCAGTCCTCGGGTACAGTGCCTGATCTTAGAGAAAGGTTATATATTTTGGCTAGAATTTCAGCAATTTCACACTTGAGTTCCTTAAGAACTCTGGGGTGGATGCCATCTGGCCCTGGTGATTTGTTGACATTTAGTTTAGTAAGGCATGTGAGAACATCTTCCCTGTTTATCTCTATCTGGTTTAATTCATTTAATTCCCTCCCTGAAAAACTGACTCAGCTGCAGGCATATGTTGTCTGTCCTCCTGTGTGAAAACGGAAGCAAAGAAGTCATTTAGCCGCTCAGCAATCTCCTTGTCTTTACTTATTGTCCCTTTCTTACCATTTTCTTTAAGTGGCCCAACTGCTTTTCTAGTTGGGTTTCTGCTTCTGATGTACTTAAAGAAGTTTTTTCCTTTGTTTTTAATGTTCTTAGCTATATGTGCCTCAAAATCTCTCTTGGCTTTCCTGACGGTTGCTTTGCATTTAGTTTGCCAGAGCTTGTGTTCCTTTCTGTTCTCCTCAGTAGGAAGAGCCTTCCATTTCTTAAATGAGTTTTTCTTCTTTCCAATCACATCTTTTACTTCATTTGTAAGCCATACCGATGTCCTCTTGGACTTTCCCGGCCTCTTTCCTATTTTAGGAATGCATTTTAGTTCGGCTTGTTTTAAAGTATTTTTAAACAGTTTCCAAGCATTTTGGAGGGATTTGATTTTTTTACTGTTCCTTATTGTTTGTTCTTTACTATTTCTTTTTCACCACCCAGCTTCCCCCCATTGAAGGGAAGGCAACATGGGAGGGCTCCTGTGTTGTCATGGTGGTGGCAGGCGCTGCTTCATCTCCCTTTTCAGCACAGAGTCCGGCATGAAGTCCCTTTACATCATGTGAAAAAGGGATGTGAAGCAGTGTACAATGGGAAAATTGGCCTGTCTGATGAGGCTAAAAGGGATGGCAGCTGTGTGAGCTACAATCCAAATAACAACAATCAACAACAACAACAACAACAACCAAAAAATTTGTTTCAGAACTCTGAGCTTCTCTTGGAAATCTGAAGCCCAGTTTACACTTCCATATAATCCACTTTCTGAATCCAGATTATCTGCTTTGAGCTGGATTATATGGCAGGGTAGACTCATATAATCTAGTTCCAATAAAATAATCTGGATTCAGAAACTGGACTATATGGCAGTGTAGTTCCAGCCTGAATGAGCCCCTTGCTAGAAGGAGAAACATTTCCCTTTTAAATTGGAATTGATTAAGTGTTGAAGAGCCCTTTCACACTACACATTTATTCTTCTACTTTGTCATGGCTGCATCCTGTGGGTTCCCGAGTTTTGTAGTTTGATGGGACACTAGTGCTAACTGCAATTGTTACTATGATTATACTGAACATTTAGGAATCCTTCTGCACTAAACAAGTATAGCACAATGATTCCACTACAAGTGCCATGACAACATTTTTAGGATCCTGGGATGTGTTGTTTGGAGTAGCAATGTTGCTCTATGGAAGATAAGTATAAATACTTTTCTCTAAACTGTAAATCCCAGAATTCTGTAGAACAGTAGTATGGCAGTTTAAGTGGAATCACAGCACTTAAAGAATGGAGTGATCTTACAGACTCCTGTTAGATCATATTCTGAAGACTTTTTTAGTCAGCATCTTTCTCCTAAAATGAGCCCAATGGGAATACTTTATGTGTTGATTGAATACAGCATGGACAATGAATATGTTCCACTTAGTTACTTACATAGGCGATCCCTTGTTGACCGAGTAAGATTCTCTTCCAAGCTCGGTGTACTAGCAGTGAGTATGTAGGCGACTGTGGAGCCCTATTCTTGATCTGCATCTTCTCCCTCTGGTGGAAAATGGTCCTGGTCAGGGTTGGCTTGATATGCCTTCCTCTTGGCACATTTCTCTCTTTCGCTCTCTATTTGTGCCTCTTCAAATTCTACAGCACTGCTGGTCACAGATGACCTCCAGCTGGAGGGCTCAAGCTCAAGGGCCAGGACTTCCCAATTCTCTGTGTCTATGCCACAATTTTTAAGGTTGGCCTTGCGCCTGTCTTTAAATCTCTTTTCCTGTCCTCCAACATTCCATTTTCCATTCTTGAGTTCGGAGTAGAGCAACTGCTTTGGAAGAGGGTGGTTGGGCATTCGGACAATGTGGATTTGATGGCGGGAACCATTGCTTCAATGCTGGTGGTCTTTGCTTCTTCTAGCACACTGACATTTGTCTGCCTGTCCTCTTAGGAGATTTGCAGGATTTTTCAGAGATAACACTGATGGAATCATTCCAAGAGTTGTATGTGACGTCTGTAGATAGTCCGCGTTTCGCAGGCATATAGCAGGGTTGGGAGGACAATAGCTTTATAAACAAACACCTTGGTATCCCTATGGATGTCCCGGTCCTCAAACACTCTGTGCTTCATTCAGAAAAATGCTGCACTCGCAGAGTTCTGGCAGTGTTTTATTTCAATGTCAATGTTGACTTTTGTGGAGAGGTGGTTGCCAAGGTAGCGGAAGTGGTCAACATTTCCTAATGTTACACCATTAAGCTGTATTTCTGGCTTTCTGTGTTGATTAAATGCAGCATGGACAATGAATATGTTCCACTTAGTAATGCTATACTTAAAAATAGACCGTTTAATTTTTGTTGAGGGATATCATTTGTATGTGTAACATCTGTATGCATGCTTTCAGTTCAACAATCAGCCAATAAAAAAGAACACTTTTCAAGGAGAGGTTGACTTCACGGCTTCCTGTTAAAATTATCCACAAATGAATAGTAAAGCCGGCTTTCATGATAGCTCAACTGGGAAGTCAGTGAAAAAAAGCTTATCACTGCCTTTAAATCTACCAGACTGGTGATTCAAGTACCTTAATTGTATTTTTGATCTAGTGCAGTACTTTCAAAGGATAAGAGAGTGAGATTCCAAGATAGGCTTCTAATCACATGTCATTTTTAAATGGTTGGAATCACGAAGAGTATCTCGGCAAGTGAGTTAGTACTAATGCTTGTCTGCTGTTTGATTATTATCAAAGCTGCTCCACAAGTGATGATTCCCAGAAAGCCACAGGCTTCACTCTGGCAATTGAATTGATCAAAATATGAACAATTTGTTTTATCCAAATTCTTAAAATGTTGTATTCATCTGTTGGTTTATGTGTTCATATGAATGATACAATGAAAAAATAATCGAGCAGTTCCATTTGATCGCAAACAGCTTTGTCACAAGAGAAAATGAGGCAGTTACCTCAGGCAGTATATGACGCAGGGTTCAGAGTTGTTAACAGGCAGATCTATGTACACCATGCACCCTTTTTGCACCCTCAAGCTAGATGCTGTTTTCAGGGATAGTGGGAGATCCTTTCCTGCCATTCTGTGATGAAGGAAGATTTATCTTCTGGTGTGGACTCTAGGGAGATGAACTAGAAGGCATATCCGGTCATACTATATCTTGATCCAAGAATCAAAAAATCTTGGGTATCTCTGCCCCAAAATGGATGAAGGTGAAAGTATGAGTGATCCTTAAGAACATAAGAACATAAGAACATAAGAAGAGCCATGCTGAATCGGGCCTCAGCCCATCTAGTCCAGCATTCTGTGTCACACAGTGGCCCACTAGTTGTACACAGGGATCTCTAGCAGAAAGGAGGGCAAAACCCTCACCTGCTCCCGACCCCCACAACCAGTACCCGGGGAAATCCTGCCTGCCTCCATCAACACAGAGGTGGCACTTGGATGTCCATTTCAGTAACTACTGATTCCCTTGGTATCCATGAATCTGTCTAATCCTGCCTTGAAGCTGTCCAGGCTGACCGCTGTCACAACCTCCTCTGGAAGTGAGTTCCATAACCCAATGACCCGCTGGGTGAAGAAATATTTCCTTTTATTAGTCCTAACTTTCCTACCTTGGAGCTTTAGGAGTGCCCCTAGTCCTAGTGTTGTGTGACAGAAAAAATATTTTCTCTATTCACCCTTTCTATCCCATGCATGATTTTATACACTTCGATCAAGTCACCTCTTAAACGCCGTCTTTCAAGGCTGAAAAGACCAAGGCGTTGCAACCTGATTTCGTAAGGGAGCTGCTCCATCTCTTGGATCATTCTTGTTGCCCTTTTCTGTACCTTTTCCAGTTCCGTTATATCCTTCTTGAGGTGTGGTGACCAGAATTGTACACAGTACTCCAGATGTGGCCTCACCATAGATTTGTAGAGAGGCAATACAACATTTGCTGACCTATTTTCGATTCCCTTTCTGATCATGCCAAGCATAGAATTTGCTTTTTTTACTGCTGCTGCGCACTGGGTTGACATCTTCATTGAGCTGTCCACCAAAACCCCAAGATCCCTTTCCTGGTTTGTCTCAGAAAGCTTTGACCCCATCAATTGGTAGGTGTAGTTGGGGTTCTTTGCCCCAATGTGCATGACTTTACACTTGTTTAGGTTAAAATGCATTTGCCACTTTGTTGCCCATTCACTCAATTTCGAGAGATCTTTCTGGAGCTCTTTACAATCAGTTTCATTTTTAACTACCCTGAACAATTTAGTGTCGTCTGCAAACTTTGCTACCTCAGAATTTACTCCTACATCCAGGTCATTAATGAATAAATTAAAAAGTAACGGACCCAAAACTGAACCTTGGGGTACGCCACTTCTCACCTCTTTCCACCCAGAGAAATGTCCGTTTATTACCACCCTTTGTTTCCTACAGTTTAGCCAGGTTCCAATCCAGGACAAGACCTGTCCTCTGATTCCATGGCTGAAGAGCTTATTTAGGAGCCTTTGGTGAGGACTTTGTCAAAAGCCTTTTGAAAGTCAAGGTAAACAATATCGACTGGGTCCCCTTTATCTATGTGTTTATTTACACCCTCAAAGAATTCTAACAAGTTAGTAAGACATGATTTGCCTTTGCAGAAACCATGTTGATTTTCCTTCAGCAATGCCTGTTCTTCTATGTGCTTAGTAATTTTTTCTTTAATAATGGTTTCCATCACTTTGCCTGGAACTGAGGTTAGACTAACTGGCCTATAATTTCCTGGATCACCCCTGGATCCTTTCTTGAAGATCGGAGTTACATTTGCCTCCCTCCAGTCCTCGGGTACAGTGCCTGATCTTAGAGAAAGGTTATATATTTTGGCTAGAATTTCATCAATTTCACACTTGAGTTCCTTAAGAACTCTGGGGTGGATGCCATCTGGCCCTGGTGATTTGTTGACATTTAGTTTAGTAAGGCATGTGAGAACATCTTCCTTGTTTATCTCTATCTGGTTTAATTCATTTAATTCCCTCCCTGAAAAAACTGACTCAGCTGCAGGCATATGTTGTCTGTCCTCCTGTGTGAAAACGGAGGCAAAGAAGTCGTTTAACCGCTCGGCAATCTCCTTGTCTTCACTTATTGTCCCTTTCTTACCATTTTCGTCAAGTGGCCCAACTGCTTTTCTAGTTGGGTTTCTACTTCTGATGTACTTAAAGAAGTTTTTGCTATTTTTTTAATGTTCTTAGCTATATGTGCCTCAAAATCTCTCTTGGCTTTCCTGACGGTTGCTTTGCATTTAGTTTGCCAGAGCTTGTGTTCCTTTCTGTTCTCCTCAGTAGGAAGAGCCTTCCATTTCTTAAATGAGTTTTTCTTCTTTCCAATCACATCTTTTACTTCATTTGTAAGCCATGCCGATGTCCTCTTGGACTTTCCCGGCCTCTTTCTTATTTTAGGAATGCATTATAGTTCGGCTTGTTTTAAAGTATTTTTAAACAGTTTCCAAGCATTTCATGTGTACTTTCATGTGTACATATTTCAAAGGAAAGGATGTTATCCAAAATACAAAATTTCTCCCTGAATTTTTATCTCAGAAGCAGCACAAAACAAACATTTTATACATTTTGCTTCTGCCATTGTTTCCTCCAAAGCAACTCATATGCCCCTTCTACACTGCCATATTATCCAAATTATCAAAGCAAATAATCCACATTATGAGTCTACACAACCAAATAATCCATTTCAAAGCAAATAATCTGGATGTTATATGGCAGTGTAGAAGAGTCTATAGTGAATCATCCTAAATGCTATATATTATATTGGAAGGTTTTTACAAGTACTGTACAGTCATACATTCCCAAGAAATGATGCAAATCTCTCCTTTATTTCATTCTATGAAAACTAAAGTGTTTATGAAAGTTTGAGCATTTTCTATGGGTTTTTTCTTGGAATTTTGGGGGAAATGTAGTTTTAGTCTTTTCAAAAGCAAAAACATTGCTTTTGTGCAAATAATAAGTCTATTAAATCTTTGCAAAATATTTCTCAAGTGTGAAAAAAGTAATTTTAGCAACTTTTAAAGAACATTGTTTGGGCACCTTATATTAATCTGATTTAAAAAAGATTTGGCACCCATGTGGATAGGCCCTCAGTGTGTCAAAACACTTTGTCTTCCAACCCCCCGAAATAATGAGACAGACACAAATATATATGGTTTCAAATTTTGGGCAACTTTTATTAAATAGTTACCTATTTAACTTGTAACTCAACTAACCTTTTGGTGTCAGTTCAACTTGGTGTGTGTAAGCTGGGGTAGTGTCTCCTAAAGTCTACCCCTCAGCTATTAAGGCGTACTACCTGGGTCCCCTGTATATTTCAACCCGGGCAACACGTAAGGGAAACATCAGGAGAAATCTCTCAACTTTTGAGACTAGACTCTCCCCGCTCCTGGGACATTCACCATCACCTCACCCCTAAAATTAACCGTCTAGGTGAGTGTTTTCATAATGCCCCACACCCTTAAGGGGCGCCTTAAGTGTATACAAACCTTTGAATAACTAAACTATTTACGCCACGGATTGGGAGCAAATGTCCTATTTAGCTCCCATCCCCCACCAAGCCATTTACTATTAACTGAACACCCCTCCTTAAATCGTGCAAAAACAAAGAATTGTCCATCTCAGACAAATGGATTCCATCTGAACTGTAAAGGTGAGGGCTGCCAAACAAGATCTGCCCATGGGATATGTAGGAGCCCCTTCCTCTTGCAAGCGGCGTGCGCATGGCCCAGTTCACCCGCTTCCTGGCTGATTCCTTTAAAAAATTTTTTTTTAAACAACCCTGCATTTCGACCACTGGAAGCGAGGGATGATCGCAGACCAGGCGATGTGCACCTGTGGCTATGCATGCCATATTTTACAAATGTCGTTCCAAGCTTGCAAGTACAGGGCCCTACCCTTTGAAAGGCCCAGATCATTGCCTCCGAGGTGTTTCACCAAATGTCTGGAGGGGCCCTCTCTAGACTGCAACAAAGCGGGAGAAACCGTCCCAACGCATACCTCTGATCCCATGCCACTCAACAGGAACGACGGATGCGAGGTCTAAATGCTGACCATAATGAGTCCTCATGGCCCACCTTGAAGCCCAGTGAATGAAACTGTGCCCGCAGACGAGGATCCTCCATTTATGGTTCAGCAACGCAGGATCTGAAACGACAGATCCAACATTAATTATGACAACAGAGTACACACGTATTTCCTGAAGGCATTTAATTTCCATCTGCCCAGGGTTTTTTTTTCTCTCTCCGAGTCACATCACATAGCATTGGCCACGAAGCTTCTCAATGCAGCAATAGTGGGTTGCAACCTGTATTGCCCCAGAAAGCTGGCCATAATGAGTCCTCATGGCCTGCCCAGCTGCCCAGCAAAATAACTGTGCCCGCAGATGAGGATACTCCATTCATGGTTCAGCAAAATGGATCCCAACGAGATCGACCCAATCAACTTACTACAGCGGAGTACCACGCATTTCCTGAAAGCGTTTTATTTCCATATGCACGGGGTTTAACCCCCTCCGAGTCTTGTCCGATAGCATTGGCCACCGAAGCTTCTCAAATGCAGCAAGCGTGGGTTGCAAACCTGTATTGCCCCAAAATGCTGACCATAATGAGTCCTCATGTCCTGCCTTGCAGCCCAGTAAAATTAACTGTGCCCGCAGACGAGGATACTCCAACCATGGTTCAGCAAAAACGGATCTCATGGATCGGCACAATCAACTTATGACAACGGCGTATCACGTATTTCCTGAAGGCATTTGATTTCCATCTGCCCAGGGTTTGATCACCTCTGAGTCATGTCCCATAGCATTGGCCAATGAGGCTTCTCAATGCAGCAAGAGTGGGTTGCAAAACCTGTATTGCACCAAACCCATCATCCTTAGCACCTTACTGGTGCCTATGTACAACTGGTAAGTTGTTAGTTGTATGCCATCCGGCTTACCAAACGGTAACCAGGCCCAGGCTTGCTAATCTGTTTGAATAGCACCAAAGCCTCAACTGGCCATAAAACGGGGTCACTACCCTTTGCCAACTTAATGACATTGCCTCTAGACCCCAAATCAGATTTGGCTGACGGCACCAGCCACTCTTCGCCGTTATGCGTTATTGTTAGTTCAAAATCAACCAGGGCCCGCATAAACCTGTCAGTTTTAGATACTGGACTACCTTGCTGATCCAATAGGGCTGCAAAGGAGCTGTCAAGCGTCGGCATGAAACAAATTTGCTCCTGTGTCCGCATACGCCTCGTGGTACACGAGCTCCAGGGCCTTCCCAATTGCGGGGAGCTCGAATTTTTGCTATCGTGAGTCTGACCCAGACTGCACAACCACCAAGCTAACTTTCTATGCCACCAACCGTTAATATAATCTGAAATACTCAGAGCCCATAAGCAATAAGCCAGCACAGCTAATTGCCCCCTGGTCACTTGTGGGGCCAACCCCACCTTTGAAACACCCAAAACTGTGTTATGCGGCATGGCGTATGCCCTTCCAAATTCCTCAAACTCATAGACCCTCACGTACAAGATCACACGATGTTTGAGGCCAGAGCTAATACACTACCCTTAAAGTTTCGGCCGCAACCGTCCCCAGATGGGCTGGCTGTATTGTGCCGGACTAACGGCTGGGACTATGCCCGTGCTAAAGCCCACAAACGAACAGAACCAGACTGAAGTACAACCAAACGTCAAACACCAGTATAAGAGTCACCGAAGGTGCAACACCCACAGAACATGGAGAGCAAGCGAACCGAAACATCCGACCAAAGTGTACTTCTAAGCCTCAACGCCCTGAGGCATAAACGGCCCCCCTTAAGACATTCCTGACCTCCAATTCCAGTCCTTTACATTGCCAGACCCCCTGTTTTGACCCATCAGTATTTACTGAATTTAACGTTGCTCGATGGGATTTGCTTGGCAAGGGGCGTGTGTGTATAACGTGGCTTAAATTAGAGGCATTTAATGGACCAAGGGCCTTGAAATGGACTTAGAGGAACCTCTTGATGGGATCCCCTTCCTATCTGAAAGGTTGGCCAATATTCTCCACACCCTTGCACATGCCTGAAATGAGAAAACTGGTTAACTACTGGGATGAACTATGTCACAGTGAATGGGGTCCCATCTTAATAACAAAGGAGTAACCTCGGGAATGCGACACATAAGTAAGAGCATGCGAGGATGGAGGGTGCCTCATGCCAGTGCGTCTCTTCAGGGAGCACTGTGTGGAAAGTTCGGCCCAACTCCATCATCAGTGAAGTCACAATGCTCTACGCGCAAGCGAACTACAAATCCCAGCAGTCACCACTCCCAATGTCAATGTCAGTTGTCCGCAACCCATCCGTGTCCACATGTGTAAAATTTGATCCAGCGCAATGAAACAAAGCCTACCCATCAGTGTTTACTTTAGAATTCATAACAGTAGTAAAATTCCAGCTATGACGCAAACAATAATTCTATAGTTGGGGTTTACCACCACATAAGCACCTGTATTCAGAAGTCGCCTCTGCCCCAAGGCTGGCTTTGACGCATGACTTCTCGGTCCACAGTGATTTAATGCAGCTACGAACCCGCAGATGCAACTATCTTCAAGGTTGCATAGGTCAACCACACGCTAACTATTACAATCAGGAGCTCACTCTGCTCCCAAGCTTGCTTTGCACACATGACTTTTCGTTCAGTAGTGATTTAATGCAGTAGGCTCTCAATTAGCAGATGCAACTATCTTTAGAGTTGCATAGGTCAACGGCAAGCTAGACTATTAACAGTCAGGAGCTCACTCAGCCCCCAAGCTTGCATTGGAAACATGACTTCTTGGTCAGTAAATGATTTTACACAGTGGCCATCAACTAGCAGATGCAACTAACAATTAAGATTGCCTAGGCCAACAGCAAGCTAGACTATTAACAGTCGGGAGCTCACTCAGCCCCCAAGCTTGCATTGGAAACATGACTTCTTGGTCAGTAGTGCTTTAATGCAGCTGTCCACAACCTAGCCGACGCAACCATCAATTACGGTTGCATGGACAACAGCAAGCTAGACTATTAACAGTCGGGAGCTCACTCCTGCCCCAGGCTTACTTCGAACACCTGACTTCTTGGTCCATAGTTATTTAATGCAGCTGGCTTCCATCTAGCAAATGCAACTATCAATTAGAGTTGCATAGGTCAACAGCAAGCTAGACTATTAATAGTTGGGAGCTCACTCTGCCTCCAGGCTTGCTCTGAACACATGACTCCCCTGCCCTGCAGTAGTGATTTAGCAAATGCAACTTGGCTAAGGTTTAGCTAATGCAACTATCAAAATAAGGTTGTCTCACCCTGCCCCCAGACTTGCTTTGAACACATGACTCCTTGGTCAGTAATGACTTTAATGCAGTTGGCTGCCAAACTGGCAGATGCAAATATCTTTGAGGTTGCATAGGTCAACAGCAAGCTAGACTATCAACTGTCGGGAGCTCCCTCTGCCCGTTGGCTAGCTTTGACCACAGACTTCTTGATCAGTAATAATTTTAATGCAGTTGGCAACCACTCGCGGATGCAACTATCAAGTAAGGCTTCCTAGGTCAACAGCAAGCCTTTGAATGCATGCCTACTTGTTCAGTAGTGATTTAATGCATTCAGCTGCCAAGTAGCAGATGCAACTATATTTAAGGTTGCATAGGTCAACAGCAAGCTAGACTATTAACAGTAAGGAGCTCACTCTGCCCCCAGGGCTTGCTTTGAATGCATGCCTACTTGTACAGTAGTGAGTTAATGCATTCAGCTGCCAAGTAGCAGATGCAACTATCTTTAAGGTTGCATAGGTCAACAGCAAGCTAGACTATTAACAGTAAGGAGCTCACTCTGCCCTCAGGGCTTGCTTTGAATGCATGCCTACTTGTTCAGTAGTGATTTAATGCATTCAGCTGCCAAGTAGCAGATGCAACTATCTTTAAGGTTGCATAGGTCAACAGCAAGCTAGACTATTAACAGTAAGGAGCTCACTCTGCCCTCAGGGCTTGCTTTGAATGCATGCCTACTTGTTCAGTAGTGATTTAATGCATTCAGCTGCCAAGTAGCAGATGCAACTATCTTTAAGGTTGCATAGGTCAACAGCAAGTTAGACTATTAACAGTAAGGAGCTCACTCTGCCCCAAGGGCTTGCTTTGAATGCATGCCTACTTGTTCAGTAGTGATTTAATGCATTCAGCTGCCAAGTAGCAGATGCAACTATCTTTAAGGTTGCATAGGTCAACAGCAAGCTAGACTATTAACAGTAAGGAGCTCACTCTGCCCTCAGGGCTTGCTTTGAATGCATGCCTACTTGTTCAGAAGTGATTTAATGCATTCAGCTGCCAAGTAGCAGATGCAACTATCTTTAAGGTTGCATAGGTCAACAGCAAGCTAGACTATTAACAGTAAGGAGCTCACTCTGCCCTCAGGGCTTGCTTTGAATGCATGCCTACTTGTTCAGTAGTGATTTAATGCATTCAGCTGCCAAGTAGCAGATGCAACTATCTTTAAGGTTGCATAGGTCAACAGCAAGCTAGACTATTAACAGTAAGGAGCTCACTCTGCCCCCAGGGCTTGCTTTGAATGCATGCCTACTTGTTCAGTAGTGATTTAATGCATTCAGCTGCCAAGTAGCAGATGCAACTATCTTTAAGGTTGCATAGGTCAACAGCAAGCTAGACTATTAACAGTAAGGAGCTCACTCTGCCCCCAGGGCTTGCTTTGAATGCATGCCTACTTGTTCAGTAGTGATTTAATGCATTCAGCTGCCAAGTAGCAGATGCAACTATCTTTAAGGTTGCATAGGTCAACAGCAAGCTAGACTATTAACAGTAAGGAGCTCACTCTGCCCCCAGGGCTTGCTTTGAATGCATGCCTACTTGTTCAGTAGTGATTTAATGCATTCAGCTGCCAAGTAGCAGATGCAACTATCTTTAAGGTTGCATAGGTCAACAGCAAGCTAGACTATTAACAGTAAGGAGCTCACTCTGCCCCCAGGGCTTGCTTTGAATGCATGCCTACTTGTTCAGTAGTGATTTAATGCATTCAGCTGCCAAGTAGCAGATGCAACTATCTTTAAGGTTGCATAGGTCAACAGCAAGCTAGACTATTAACAGTAAGGAGCTCACTCTGCCCCCAGGGCTTGCTTTGAATGCATGCCTACTTGTTCAGTAGTGATTTAATGCATTCAGCTGCCAAGTAGCAGATGCAACTATCTTTAAGGTTGCATAGGTCAACAGCAAGCTAGACTATTAACAGTAAGGAGCTCACTCTGCCCCCAGGGCTTGCTTTGAATGCATGCCTACTTGGTCAGTAGTGATTTAATGCAGTCAGCTTGCATATGTCTTGCATCATAACATGTATATGTTAATTACTATTTATTATTATTAATTTTATTTAGTTATTTAAAATTATTTATTTTGACCTTACCAAAATGGCCACCAAGCCTAACACAAAATGGCTGCCATGGCCCCACCCCCAAGATGGCCACTGACCTCACCAAAATGGCAGCTGAGTCTCCACCCCCTGCAATGGTTGCCACCCTTTAAAGATGGTGGCAATGGCCCCACCCACAAATTGGCCACCTCCATGGCCCTGGCATGGCCATGAGGCCCTGAAGTGAAGAGAACAAGGGTGAGTAAGGGAATCCCACCCCAGGGCCCTTTTAAGAAGAAGCTGAGGCTAGCAGTGGGAACCTTCAACCTTTCAGTGAGCAAGTTCAGCAGCTCAGTGGTTTAACCCACTGTGCCACGAGGAGGGGGACTTAAATTAATATCATGTTATAGGAAAGGGGGCAATCAAAACGAAGCCCTGCAGGCCTGGCTCCCTGTCCAGGGAAGGCAGGCAGAAGCCAGGCAGAATTAAACTTAGATATAACTAAATTTAGCAGAGGCCTACAAAGGGCAAGGGGCCAGTTCAGCCTGGAGGATGAACTCTGGGCCTCCCTCATGGCCTCTGCACAGACCTGGTGCTGGATGGGCTCCAGGGTGTTCCTCACTCAACGATGTCTTATTGCAGAATGAGGGAGAAGGGGCTGGCAGCACACTATGCCAGCCCCTCCTCCCTTCCAGTACATTCTGCAAAATTAACCAATCTCTTCTCCGAGGGGAGGAGACAAAATTGCTCCGCCCCCCAACTTGTTGGAGGGCGAAGTGTATTGTTTATTGTGAGTACTAGGAAAAAGCCTTTCTAGATATACTTTGTATATTTAGTCATTCATTTGGAGGAAAGATGGTATTTTGTTAAAGTGTGATAGTTACCTATTGCTTTCACTTGAGTAACTAGGGAAATGGAGTCCAACAACTTTCAGAGGCCTGCAGATTTCTCAACAGTGATTGGAAACAAAAATTTATCTGTTCCATTAGCCAAAAAAGAGTAGTCAGCAAAAAGTAACAGGTGAAAAATCATTTGGATCTGTGTTCACCTGTCCCATTCATTTTTCCAATGTGCTTTCTATTCTTTGTTGTTTCTGAGATGGAAAATTATTACTGAGCATGCTGTTACCCAAGTGTTCCTCCAGTGCTGTAATATATTCCAGAACACAGAAATACCATATTAATAAGTGAATAAGCTTTGTAAATGATGGCATTGCTACTCACTATGAAAATCTTGTTTTTGCATAATAATTGAAATTTCTTTTCCCCTGGTTGCATGAAAAGTTCTGTATTTCTATCTACTACATCCTAGATACGGACTACTAGATTCCACAAGTTTTCCTTCTTATTTTAGTGTCCTGAGCTTTCTATCATTTCCAACTAACTTTGGAAAAAAACAAAGAGCTCAGAATGTTATAATGATGGGAAACCATGGTACACTGTGTCACAGCGGGCAACAGCTTCTCTGTTGGAAAAATGTGCAATAAAACTTACATAGAATTATTTAGGATTGACAGGTATTTTAAAACAATGTTCTGGACTTTCTAGTAGTGTTTATTTATTTATTTATTTACTGTATTTGTATACTGCCTTTCTCAGCCTTTTGGCGACTCAAGACGGTTTACATGCAGCAAGTAATGCACATAAAAACATTAAATACAATATAAAATCACAACAGAAACAATAAGCAACAACCAGGAGACAGGTGTTTTTAAAGTCTCTTCCTCACACCCCCTTTCTCCTCTCAGCTGGCTTGGGGGGCAGGGGAGGGGAGAAGCAGCAGGATTACTTCTCCTTCTCCTCCTGAGGTCTGGGGGAGGGGCTCTTCAGGCAGATGTAGTATTGTTGCTGGGGAGGGGAGGGGCTCTTCACCGATGACCCAGGAGACATGGTGGAAATCTGTCTTCCTGGCTCCCCCTCTTCACTCTGGCCTCAGAGTGTCAGTTGGTGCTGGGGGGAGGGGCTCTCCACCGATGACCCAGGAGACATGGTGGAAAGTGTTCTGGGCCTTAAATCCTAAAATTCATGACAGTTGGCCAAACTGACTGGAACTTCTGGCAATGAAAAGTCCCAAACAACTGGATGAACAAAGGTTGGGAATTACTGTTTCATAGTAGCTCTTAGGCTTGGTCTCTGAGTAATTAAAATTAAATGATATCGGAAGAGATTTGTAAGAAATGATACTTTTGAGTTTTACCGCATCTCGACGGCCAACCAGGAAGTGGACTTTGTTTACCGAACCCGGGGCCAGGATTTTCTTAAGTATCGTAATTCGGTCGAATGGGGGGCATCCTCCTCCTCTCTCACCACCCTCCCTCCTGCCCTTGCCAATAAACTGAGGTATTGGCAAGGCAAGCCCTAAGCTCTCTCCTCCTTTTGGCTGGAAGCCTGGAAAAATGTAAACAGAGAGGTTTACTCAAAAGTAAATCTGCAAAGGAAGTAAACAGAGAGGTTTACTCAAAAGTAAATCCGCAAAGGAGGGCACTTTGGATTTACTTTTGAGTAAACCTCCCAGTTTACATTTTTCCAGGCTTCCAGCCTAACAGAGGAGCTTAGGGCTGGGCAAACTTGGGCCTTCGCTCCCTCTGGACTTCAACTCCCAGCATTCCTCACAGCCCCAGGCCTCTTCCTTTTCCCCTCAGCCTGGGCAAACTTGGGCCCTCGCTCCCTCCCTCTGATCTTTTGGACTTCAACTCCCAGCATTCCTCACAGCCCCAGGCCTCTTCCTTTTCCCCTGAGCCTGGGCAAACTTGGGCCCTCACTCCCTCCCTCTGGTGTTTTGGACTTTAACTCCCAGCATTCCTCACAGCCCCAGGCCTCTTCCTTTTCCTCTCAGCCTGGGCAAACTTGGGCCCCTCCCTGTCCCTCCTGCCTGCCAGGATCTAAAGTGTCAAAGAGTATTCGGGGTAGTTGCACACAACAGGTGAGAAACCAACCTAATGTATAATGGAACGAATGCTAACTTATAGAGTAAGTGCCTAAATATTATAAGTATTAAACAGCAGTAATAATAATGGACACACACTACAAACGCTGTGCCCGGGTCCCTGGTTTTGCATATGTTCCTGTATAAACCTAATGTTCTAGAGTATATATAACAACTAAATAGTAGAGATTATGAGAACCTGGGTATAAGAAGAGGTAGGGGTTAACATAAAATTCAAACCGAAGTATTCCATCTCAGGCAGCAAATGCTCCCCCACAGAATATGTATGTGCAGTGCACACAGGCAGCCTATAGGCTAGAAGCCTAGAAAAATGTAAACAGAGAGATTTACTCAAAAAGTAAATCCACAAAGGAGGGCACTTTGGACAAGTGCTTTCCTTTGTGGATTTACTTTTGAGTAAACCTCTTTGTTTACATTTTTCCAGGCTTCCAGCCCAACGGAGGAGCTTAGGGCTGGGCAAACTTGGGCCTTCGCTCCCTCCCTCTGGTGTTTTGGACTTCAACTCCCACCATTCCTCACAGCCTCAGGCCTCTTCCGTTCCCCCTCAGCCTGGGCAAACTTGGGCCCTCACTCTCTCAGTATTGTGGCGAGAAAGAGGCAGCGAGGAGCGAGGGGGGGCCTCCTCCTCCTTTTTTTTGCTGCTTCCAAGAATAGAATACCCTCCTCCCTCCTTCCCTCCCTCCTTCCTATTTGGAGAGTCCCATCTAGAATTCAGTGATTTATTCCAGTTTGGCCTACAACTCCCAGAAATCCCAGCCAGTTTACCAACTGTTAGGATTTCTGGGAGTTGTAGGCCAAAACCATCTGGAATGCGCATGCGCTGGCATACGAACTACTAACGAATTTCGTTAGTAACTACATTACATTTTAGAAATTTTTTGGAAAAGTTTTTGTAAGTCTTTCTATTACTAATACCCCCCCCCATTTGATTTTAGAATCGCGATTTTGGGTTCTAAACCAAGCCTAGTAGCTCTTATTACATGAACGTAGCAGTTTTACCACGTTATCACATTGAGAAATTTCTCAGTCGTAGAACTCTTTAACCTCTATTCAAACATGGAGAGGCACTGAACTCATCACATGAGTTAAACCACTTATGGCAGTGAACAACTCTGTAGTTGAAAAGAGGCAGAGGTGTCCTGAAAGGAGAGAACTATGGCTATCAACCTCATCACATTGAGAATCTTCCCCTTCGTAGTACACTTCAGCCTCTTTTATAGCATGGAGAGGAAAGGAGCTCATCACATGTTTCAGGGTTGAAAAGAGGCAGAAATGTCCTGAAAGGAGGGAACTTTAAACAGAAGCCAGAAATCATATTCAGAGCTCCTACCTCATATCATATTTTACTGCCACATTTAAAACTAAAAAACAAATGTGATGGGAATCATCAAAGTTCCCCATCCTGTTTCATTGACCAACTATCAGCAGTCTCTTGTAACCTATGCAGTTTGATCCAGAAAAATAGGATTCCATGGAAAGCAGTTCTTTTAACATGAATCACTGCCTCTTGTATTTTCTGCGGTTTGCTACAGATCAATAGGATCCCATTGAAAGCAATGGTTTTAAAATGGATCACTGTCTCTTGTATCCTCAGGTTCAATGCAGATAAATAGGATCCCATGGAAATTATTGGTTTTAACCTAGATCACTGTCTCCTGTGTCCTCTGGGGTTTTGTGCAGAACACTTTTCCCATGGGAAGATGAGGTTTTAAATTGGTATCAATCTCCTTTAATGTAAGGGACTTTGCACAGGGCAAGGGATCGCTTGGTTTTGGGATATTGTTGTTTTTCTTCATTAAAAATAAAAAAGTAATACTGACCTTGTGATGAATGTAAGATAAATGTATTGCCCATTCTCAAGTTTCTATGTACGAGTGTGATGGGGAGGTAGAGCTTCAAACAGGGCTGCTGATGATATAAGAGGGGCGATCCTCTACCTTAAAGGTATGGTTACCCATGCTTTCCCATCTCAATGTGATGAGGTCATTATATTACATCTATAGTAAATACACATAACCTTTGCTAAGTTCAGAAGTCAGAAAGTGACCAAACTATCAAAGATAATTGTCATCCAGAAAATATGTAACTTTCCTAAGGAGTGCCAAGAGGGATAAAGTGACACAGGGTCCATGTAAATTGATAATGTAATATCGCTTCAAGTCAACTTGAAACTGTGGTGGCCACAAAATGCACACTGCCAATAAATACTGCAGTGCAAATTTAAGGGTACATAGCATATTAAAAAAGATTGCAGGAAAGTCTCAGTTAAGTCTTTTAATGCACTGCAGCAGATCCTAATATATCCCAGATCTCAGGGTGAAATTGGCTCATTGTGGACACCCATCTTTGCTGAAGTGATTTGTAGGATTTGGAACAAGGGGAATGGGGGGCTTGCCCCTATAGCATGGCTGGCTAGTAAGGGGCTAAATGACCCACTTGGGGGCATTTACCTCCATTCCAAACTTTTTCATTTCCTATACCTCTGTACTGCTGGTGTACATCTCTTCTGCAAATGGGATTGGGGAGAAATGCAGGGTGATTTGGTGCTAGGTTCTATGATTAGATTAAGATTCTGCAAAAATAGAAGGTCAGCTGCTGTCCTCTCCTTTTTGCCTTGTCTTTTATTCGTGTTGTATTTTGAAATGGTCATATGATTGGTCAAATAAATAAATAAATAAATATTATTACTACATACCAGTTCTAGACCTATCAATCTAATCACCTCCTGAAACTGGTTCCTCCCAAAACAGTTCTAAGCTGTATTATAGTGACAGTATAGGTGTGTCAAAAGTAAGTGAATATAATCTATTCTTGTTTTTTTAATGTTTCAAATCCCAATCAACATTGACTTTGCCCTCCTGCCTCAGTTTCACCTTGGCTCTGCCTCCTTCTGTCTCTGATCCAACTTGATGCTGCTAGGGTGGTTCAGACATACCTAAAGTCACCACAAGATGGAAATAAGTTAAGACGTATAGCAACAACATAATTTTATACTAAGATTATTTTTGTTTCATTTCTCCATTTGGTTTCTTTAGATTTCGTTTGTTTTTTTTTTTTAAAAAAAAAAACCCAACTATTGCCCTTTTAATAATTCATTAGAATTATATTTCTTTTGTTCCTTTTTCAAAACTGGAATTCACATTCATTATGATTCCTGTATGTTTTTGCTTTGTCATTATTTTGAAAAGGATTCCAATCAAGCTTCTGTTGCCTATAACTTTAGTGTTTCATTTTTAGTTGCCATCATTATATCATAATAAAAATGCTCCAAAATGCAGAATCTCAGAAGTGCTACTTTTTTCTTTGCTTGCAGTAAAAGTTAAGTAGTCCCTATGTAGCTGAAATAAATTTTTGAGTGAAAATTGTAGATCCTTGCAAGGTACCTAGAGTGTAGAAACCGACAAGTAGAATAATAGTGTTTAAAAAGAAGAAGAAACTCCCATGCTAGAGAAACTCCATAAAGATGAGACATCCATGCTAAGGATGAAATACATTTCCAGCTTCCCTGTTTATTCTAGGAAAAATTGTCTCTAATAGGAGATGTTTCAAAGCAAACATTGATTATTTTATTTTATAAAATAGTTAGACAATGAATCTTAATAAATAAAAAGGTAGCACATTTGGTGTTGTAAAAGCAACAGATAAGTATTCTATATAGTCTTGGGCAGGCAAGAAAAGATAATGAAGGCAGTTTTGCAAAAAAAAAAAAGGATATGAATCGCCAACAAGAGCAGACTAATATTATTGGTAACATGTGAATCCCTATGAGGATATTGAAGCTCAGGAAATTCAGTTTCCCTCTCTACTCTCAACTCCTTTTGGGAATATATGTAAAAATATTTTTGAAGTGAAATAGCTTCAGTAATACTTGTTCTCTGCTTATGTTTTGCTTTTCCCACCAGGAATTCTAAAAATTTTGGACAACTGGGGTCTGTTATTAATGGAAATTGAATGCAGAAAGAAAATGTCAAGCTGACTTCCACAGGATTTCAAAGCAGTATTTTGAAAAAAGACAGCTTCCAGGGTATGCTGGGATGCCAATCTTCTTGCATATCACAAAATAAGTATGCTGTATGCCATATAACTGCTAGAAAAGAGGCATTGTAGAAAATGAGATTTGATCATTCAACCAGGATATAAAACTTGACTCAAGATTATGGGATTGCTTCTCACATGATCATTATGCCTACCTGGGATACTATCTAAAATATCTTATAGAGGATAGGAATCCATCAATTACTTATAGAGTAGCTAAGTTTTGTGTGGCAGCTATAAAGAAGGAGGCAGATTGTGAATTATTTTAGCAGATAGTGTTTTAACTTACTCATTTTATTATCTATACCCACAGATTTTATTTCATATGTGTAGCTGTGTAGGTCAACTCCATATCATAAGACTTTCTACTTTTAATGTTTCTAATATCTGATCTTAATGTTAATCCTTTTTTAAAATTAAAAAACCAAATAAAACCCCAAAACAAACCTTGTTTATAATGTTTTAAAGATTTATATTCCTGGTCTGTAGCCATAATAATAAAATGTATTATTTAATTATTTCTGGGGACCATCCATGTCAATTGGAAAAGGAACCACATTATGCATATACTTCATCTTTAAACATTGATCTCTTTAGTGTCCATTAAATGTCATTCCTGGTGTATGTGTATGTTAGAAAAGAGATTTTGACTTTCCATTTTTTCTGGTATTTTTATTTGCTAGAATTCTTTGACCTTGGCAATCGTACACTCTACTAGCTTAATTTCACCTGAATTTCAGAGTGTGACCCCAAGATATTTTGCTTCTACTCTGAAGGGCAAGAGGTATATGATGTGCCACCTGATATCACATAAAGAAGCCAATTAGACTGTAATTAAATATTTTCCTTTAGAACTAACAATGGAAAAAGGTGTTCCTCCACTCCTGAAGGCAGCAGATTTAATGACTGAAGGACAAGTTGCATGGCATACATAGCTCTAGCTAACATAATCTGAGCAAGGGTGAAAAAGCACATCTAACAGCAGACAAAGTTAGTCTTATGCTAATAAAGTATATCACAACGTGGTAGAAAAACAAAGACCTGAGTCTTGAGGTAGAAGGATAAAGATATAATCTTCTATTGGATAAATTAACTTTCTTGTATCAAAATATCTTGATAGAATAGAAAAAAACTGAACATATATACAGTACCATTACACAAAAAGGCAAGACATCCAAATTAGTTTTTCCTACTTTTCCAAAGTCCCTGATACTATTCACTTTATATATGTTAAAATAAAAATTTGTTGAAAATGTCCATATACCGGAAAATCTGGATCAAATGGGAAATGGCGAGTCAGTATCTTGAAAATCCAAGACTCAAGTTCAACGGTAAATTGTAATCCCCATAATAGATAAATCCAAGGAGTTCATACAGGACAAACAGAGTAGAAAGTAGAACTATAAAGCGATGCAGAATAAACAGAAGCTGACAGTGTGATCTATTCACTCAAATAATGGCCACTGTAATCCGTTTCGCTGGAAAAGGCACTTTATCAAGGCTTCAATTATACCAACAATCTGTGTCCTTTAATAACATGTTCCATGCATTACTCTGTACCAATATACATATAATTAGCTAACTGAATCAAAACCCCTTTTCAATAATATAAAGGAACTATATCAAAATACATAACATAACATTTTCCATCTGTAGTATAACCTTACCGGGATCAGTAAGATGACCTCAAAAAGTGATTGGTCACCTGCTTAATTCATATACTGTATATACTCAAGCTTGTAACATCAGGTGGTTAGATTAGTATAGAATGTAAACTGATAGATTCATTTAACCCATTTGGGAGTTCTGTGTCTAGGAGGATGGTCCATTTATTTTCCAACCTACATAGCACCTGATTCACATTAGTTTGTGGAAGGAGAGTAGCTTTTTCTAGAACCTGAACTTTTAAAGAACCTGCATCGTGTTTGTGTGTTTTGCAGTGCTGGTAAAATGGGATTTCTTCACTCCCTAATTTAATGCGGCTTTTATGTTCAATAAAACGTTGTCTTAGTTGTCTACTAGTCATACCCACATAAATTTTTGGACAATCACATGAAATAGCGTACACTACTTGATTAGAGGCGCACGTGGTGAAGAATTTGGTCCAAAAAAGCTTGTTTTTAGATGGACTGTAAACATAGCTATTCAAAATGTTGGGACAAACGGAGCAATGCCCACATTGTCTCGTGCCAGGGACCAGGCTGCTTTTAGTCCTCTGGACATGGTTTGAGTGTGTCACCAGGTCCCCCACATTTTTGGTGCGTTTGTACGCTATAACTGGAGGATATTCAAGAGATATTGGAGATTAATGGCCAGTATTTTTTACAACAGGTACTGGGGCTTATAATACAATTTCTTTTAAATGTTAACGTATCTCTCACCTGCATTCCAAAATCACATTGTATTACTCTCTCTGCAGCATGCACTAACAGAGACAGGAAGCGAGAGAATGAGATCCATTTTATATTTAGGGAAATAAGTATTATCTCTCTGCCACAAATTAATTGGCATACCTCTTTCTTCTTGCTCTTTTTTGTGTGTAGATGAGAAATGGAGAGGAGAGAAATCTATGGATGCTCACTTTATAGCAATATCTATCAAATGGTCCCAAAGTTCTGATTCTCCCAAATACTTGGATGTAATTGTGTGTTTGCAATCTTGTCACCGACATATTATGTTACACCAAATCAGATGCTTTCTTGTCTAAGAAAACCCTGTGAAATTCATAAGGTCATAATATGTGATAAAAGTTTTCACGGGCTACAAGATTTCCAGGCTACCATCTTGCCTTTAATTTCCTGCTTATCATGCAGAAAATAATCAAGAATCACTCAGAGCATCTTTAAGCCAGACATACCCTCTGCAGTGCCCTTATTTTTACTGCCTGCACTAAAACCTTTTTCAGATGCAATAAAATCAATGGCAAGTGACCTGAGAGAAGGCAATGCTGTATGCTAGGCAGCCCAATCCCCTCATTTCTCCCCACTCTCTCTAACAAGGTCTTTAGGAGAAAAACAACCAAGCATTTCCTGATTCTGCTTGCTTTCATGGCGCTCACCATGAAAAGATGTGATTTTCAGTTCGTGAAAGTGCTGTTATTGACAGACTGAATAGATGTTTTCTTGCTGACTGATTTATATGTTAGTGGTGATATGAGCCTTATTGCTTGTCTGTTCTTCCTTACATTGCTTGATCTATGACTCATGAGCAACTTCACTGAGGTGTAGAAGAGCCTTGAGGGAGGACTATTCTACAGTCAATAACTATCAGAGCCATATGCATGAATGAACTAGCTAACTGATGACTTAGCCCCATTAGGACTTTAATATTTTATTTTAAATTTTCATGCAGGCCATTGTATTATTGCTTTTAAAATGCTTATTATTATTTACTAGTTCATTTCTTGATTTTGTGGGCAAAAATCTCTGGCTTTTATGGACAGATCTAATGTTTTTTGAACTGGAGATTATAAATAGAATCCCATTTTGAATTGAGGAGATTTTTTCCCATTATTGCCCCTTTAAGGCTCTGTACATTCATGAAGTGATACTCTAATCATTAGCATATCATTTTATAAAAGCACTAATCTTTGAAGGACAAGTAATTAAAGTCAAATGCAATGATTTCTGGCATCAGGGAGGACTTTCCATATGAAATCTCTCAAGAAATCCTTGCATGTCTAGCATAGAAGCTATCTTTTTTGTAACAAATCTTGGAACATGCTCTGGGTTTAACCTGAACAGAGCATATGCCACCAGAGACAATGGACACTATGATGACCCCAGACAATACCACGTATGGAAATCAAATCAAATAGTGCTTTGAATTTTCCTGCAACACTGTCAAAGGTGGCAGAGACAGGAGGGGCTCTCATGACTCTCAGAGCAGCAGGCTACTTTACCTCTCTCTTTCATCCCAGACAAATAGTTGGAGTATTGCCATGTCCCCTCACCCAACATCAAGCTGCCCATCCCTTCTTGCCCAATGGTAGTTGGCCTGATGATTAGACACATGGCCTTTTCATTCTATGCCAATATGAAATTATGAGTCTAACTTAACTTTCATGGTTCTATCATCTGAAATTTTGCAGTTGAGGAAGGAACATTTATAATTCTCAATCAATGAGATCTAGGAACTTGTCAGACGTGCTGCTCAAATTGTTGTAAATCACCACATACCAGCGGTGGTTGTTTAGGGAGTGTGGGGACCTGTCATCCCACACCCTTTTCCATCTCAGCTTCTCCCTTTTATCATCATGGCAGTGGGGAGCTCTCTTTTTTGGCAGGCTCAACCCATATTACCATAAGGAGCCTGCCATTGTTCACCATCACCATTTTTTTTGGTGATGGCAGCACTTTGGCCACTTTCTCATCACATGGGAGCCTTTTTTCAGCAGGCTCCACCCATCTTTCCTTATGGAAAGACAGGGAGCTTGCCATTGTTCACCATCACCATTTTTTTGGTGATGGCAGCACTTTGGCCACTTTCTCATCACATGGGGGAAACCTTTTTTCAGCAGGCTTGAACCATCTTTTCTTATGAGAAGACTTTTTTTGGTGGTGGTGGTGGTGGCAGCACTTCAGCCTTGGAGCTGCCCTGGAAGTAGTGATGGGAGCTATCGGTGTGATGGGAATTATCGGGCTTTGTAACTGAACCTCAAAAATCTGGCTGCCATCTCCAAAAAAAGATATGTATGAGGAGATCCCTAGTCTCTCATGGAACTACAGTGTTTCCTCGATACTTCGCGGTTCACTTTTCGTGGACTTGCTGTTTTTTTGGCAATGATGGAGTGTGGAAGGGGATTTCAATCTCCCCCTCAGAAGAGAGGCAGCCAATCATTAAAAAAGTGAGAGAGGAGATACAAAGCACTATGTAAATCACAGCCTTATAGCCCCTTCTGTTACAACGCAGGTCCTGGCCCTGCCCCGTAATCACACACATGCAGACAATTGTCAATTAACTATTTATTAAGCAAAAAGGGGTTTCAGGTGAAAAGGATAAAAAGTCCAACAAAGTAGCAAGGTCAATTAGTCCAAGGCAATTAGCAATCAATGTTCATCAAGCAAATCTAAAAAGCAGGGAATCTCTCAAAAGCAAGGTCCATAAAAACAAGGCAAAGTAATCCAAAAGCAAGGAAGTTTTCTTAGGCAAACTTGGTCCGTGGAACAAGGCAAGGCAATCCAAAGTTCTTGGAAGTAAACTAGGGCTCTTGGCAGTACTTGGCAAGGTGAGCCAAACTATGGCTTCCAGGGAGCAGGAGACCACCGATGCGTCTCTCCAGCAAAGACGTGGCCGCCAAACTGAGGAACGTTCCCACCGGGTGTATAGTTAAGTCCCACCCTTGTGGGTCCAACGCTTCTCCACTCCCCGTCTCCAATCTTTGCGTATAGCCACAATATTGCTCCTACGGTCAAAGCAACTCTAGGTCTCAGCACCATCTGACCCGTTATCATCCTGGGAACCCGGCGCTGCCTCAGCTTCCATGCCCTCCTCGGCAGCTGGCAAAAACAAGTGCTCTTGAGAACCGATACCTCCCGGTCTCTCATATTCGCAATCCGAGCCAGAATCTGGTTGACCTTCATCATCCAAATAGGCAGGAGGACAGGTGTCTTCCCATTGCAAACTGCCTGTCCGTGAAACATACCCATCGGCCCCTTCATCTCCTCCATCTTGATCCAAAGCAATTGGGACTCCCAGGGCAGCGCCCCACCCCCCCGGCTGGAATGGAGGCTGGGGTGCTACACCTTCCTTATAGCTAGCAAAAAAGAGGTGTGTGGTGCCTTTAAATCGTCTGCGTCACCCTTGGAATGCTATCTATCTATATTCTCTACTTTGCGGATTTTCACTTATCACAGGTGGTCCTTGAACGTTACACCCACGATCAGTGAGGGAACACTGTATACCTAAACCTAACCTAGTACATCTCCAAGTCCATAGATCTTTCTACATTTCCTTCAGAAAGTGATTTTTGTGCTTCCAAATGGTAAAAAGAAGCCAGTAATAACCCACAATATAGTGAAATTAGATATATCATATATACTTATGTATGTAGAGGTTGGGGACAGGAGATTTTGATAAAGCACATGGATAAGCTAAGGGAAAAGCTGTCACAGTGTTAGACGCCTCTAACGTGGTGCACATAATTGATTCAGCTGAGCCATGTTCAAAACTACAACTATTTTAATATAAGGCAAACAAAACATTGCAGAACAAAGCAAAAGCATGTCTCACTCGGACAAGATTAATGGCGAAGGGAGCCGAGGCTTATCTGTCAGAAACTCCGCCTCTTCCATATTCCAATGGCCAGGGTTACAGTTCACAGCACATACGTCACCATCTGGTCATACACACGGTGACTTCCTCTTTCAGTTAACCCGGTAAATGCCTAATCATATTAGCTCAGAGCATACAAGCAAATACAGCACAGCTTTTGGCACAATATCAGGCGTACACTTCACAGGAACATTTGAATCTCACATCTACTAATACATCAAAAATCTCGACAAAAGCATCAATCCTATATCAGGTTAGGCATACCTAGCTGCCACTGCCACCATTTCCCCACCCAATAATTTAAAAAGGCCAGGAACTGCATCATGGCAGAGAGAATAGAGGGGGTGCTGTTTCTTTTAGGTTACCTCGGAGCAGACTAAGCTCTTGCTTTTCACTGCTCTGCTCAGATAAAGGGATGATTCCCTTTTTTGTAAGAGTTAAGGTAGAGTGCTGTATTTAAGATTATTATAGCTCCTGGGGCAAAACAGTTCATTGAGCCCTGCCTATATAACCACTCAGAGGAATAAAAATGTTCATATTAATAAAATAAACTTATATCCGTGGTATTACATAATACATCTATGGTTTCTTTTTCTTCACTCACTATCTTAAGACTTTCTCTAACTCTTCACCACACAGATAGAATTCTTGAAACACCGTGGAGGCTCAGCTCCCTATGATGGAAATGTACACAGTTGAAAATATTAGTCGTCAGCCATTAATTGCCTCCCATGAATCTGTTAAAAATATTTTGCTTTCATAACATTGCAAGCAATAAAAATAGTAAAATTTATCTTCTGCAAGCCTCCTATACTAATTATTTCTTATGTATATAATTGTGAGTTACGAAAAAGCTGCATTCTAAATCATATATCATATGTATATGATTTAGTATGCAGATTTCCCTTAACTCTATGTTGTTTCAGGTTGTGGGAGGGACTGCAGACCATGTGAACAGATCTGGGGCTATTCAGACTGAGATTCCATTTTAGAAAGCAGTACAGTACAGTGCAGAAGTCAGTCAGTACAGTATGCAGTTGGTAGTGTCAGTATGCTGCAGTGAGTATTGAATCAATGTTTCATAATGTATTAAGACTGGAGAGTGTTAGTCTGTATGCAACAGAGAAGAGACTAAAAAATAGTGTTTTAGAGAACAGATTGTTTAAATGATTAACCAATAAGAAATGTACCTGTATGCTGAATACATGACGACTACTTATTTTGGTCTCTTGAGAGCATGATTTAAAAACCAATATGTTTTATGTTCCTTTGCAACAGCTGCCGAGCTGTTTGGGCTGGAAGTCAGCCTGAAGAAAACGGAAGTTCTCTACCAGCCCACACCACAGGAAGAACACTGTCATCCCCACGTCAGCAATAGCGAATCTGTGCTTAACTCCGTTCAGCAGTTCACCTACCTGGGAAGCATCATCTCTTCAGATGCCAAGATTGATAGAGAGATAGATCACAGATTAGCAAAGGCATATAGTGCATTTGGAAGGCTTCACAGAGAAGTCTGAAATAACAAACACCTGAGACAAAGCACCAAAATCAGTGTGTACAGGGCTAACATACTGTCTGTTCTCCTATATGGGTCTGAAACATGGGTCACCTATCCCCAGCACCTACGACTCCTCGAACGCTTTCATCAGCGCTGTCTTCGCACAATCTTAAATATACACTGGACCGACTATGTGACGAATGTTGCTGTCCATGAGCAAGCAGGGATCTTTATCAGTGAAGCCATTCGTTACTTTGCCATGATGCTTGTATTCAGCGACGTGCCCAGATGAAGTGTCTTTAAGACACGAAAACGGATAAAGACAAACCCTTTGGCGCCCAAGCCCTCCGTTTGGCATCGGGGCCTGCCCCCAAGCAGTCCCTGAGTGACCCATTGCTCATTTTGAGCCTTATTTTCGCTTGACTTAGGTCGCTGCGACACTCTTACGACACTTTGCGGCTTCTCCGGTCCTTTCCGGCAGGCTCGCCAGGCTAACGCGGAAGTAATCTCGTCCCGCTCGCTGCGGCTGCGGCTTGAATTCCCCCGCTCGCCGCTTCCACCCTCGAGAACGCGGAGTGGATTTTTGCGTCCTTTGACTTTCCCTGGCACCCATTCCTCAAGTGACTCCTTCAAAGCCTTTCCATTCTTCCCCCACTCGAGTTTGATTGCCTTTTGAAGAGCCTACGCGGCTGTATATGGGCCAGGTTTGAATTGTCCAATTTATCCAACAGATTTCCTTTTGCATTGTCCTTTTATATTGTACTATCTTTGTTAATGCATCTTATCTGCTTCACTTCTCAGTTATATGTGGCATATACATGCATGTATCCATTGTTATTGACAACTTTACTATGTTGTATTGCACATGCCTGAATCTATAGTACTGTTATATATGTTACATATACTTGCATGTAGATATTGATACTTATGATGCTGCCATGATATGTTGTACATGCTTGAATGCATAGTATGTGTACATATGTCACATATATTTCCATGTAGTAATTGATACTGATGTTTTTGCTACAGTGCATTGCATATGTTTAAATGTGTAGACCTATATTGTATCACTTTGCTGCTTAGCCATTCCTATTATATATGCTATTTTTGATACCACAGCTATTGCATTATTGTCCTCATTACTAGTGCGAACCTGATCATTTACTGTGGTTCTCCTTGTTGCTCCTTTATCACCAGCTTTGAGGCCATACTATTGAGAACACAGCTGCGCTGGGCAGGGCACGTCTCTAGGATGGAGGACCACCACCTCCCAAAGATACTACTCTATGGGGAACTCGCCACGGGTCAGCGCAAGAGAGGCGCCCCCAAAAAGAGATATAAGGACTTCCTGAAACAACATCTCAGGTTTGGCCAGATTGATCACCAAAAATGGTTCACCCTGGCCTCACATCGGGAGGCATGGAGATGCACTATCCACAATGTGGCAGCCTCTTTTGAGAAGACACGCCAAATGGGTCTTGAAGAGAAATGACAACGCAGAAAGAACCGCAACTTGGAAACAACATCACCCAAGGAGACTTTCTGTTGTGCTTTCTGCAACCGGAATTGCTTATCTCAGATTGGCCTTTGTAGTCATCAACGCGCTTGTAAAAAGTGTGGGATGAGTCCTTCCTAAAGAATCTTCGTTCACGAAGTAATGCCGAGAGAGAGAGAGAGAGAGAGAGAGAGAGAGAGAGAGAGAGAGAGAGAGAGATAGGTGTTATTTGAGAAACTGAAATAACACTTCTGAAGACCTGCTATATATTTTGTGCATTGGCATATCTTTGTTCCTAACATTTCAGAGAGATAACCAGGTATATCAGAATAACAATTGAGAAACCTAATTTGCCTTGCCTTGAAATCTAGTGGATATTTACTATTAAGAAGATTCACCCAAATGAGTATTCAACTCTTCTCAGGAAGATCATACTTCATACAAGATTATGATTATTCCAAATAGCGTAAATGCCAATTAATCTCCAATAGGGTTACACTTCCAAATGGCTATGGAGATTCCTGGTTTTCCAAAAGGTTAAGATCTCTAAAAGGTGATGTCTTTCCAAAAGTGAATGGAAATATGACAATGCTTGTTGCAAGTCTTAGTGTTTCTCTTTCTATCAGGTTAGAGGTAGAGTGGAATGTTAAAGTGGGTGATTAGGAAAAATTGTGTTAAATTCTGGTCTATGAATAGATTAATATGGAGCCCTTATTATAGTGCCCTGCCATGCAACTGTCCAGTATGACCATTTATTTATCTATCTATTTATTAGACTTGTACACCGCCACTCCCAAAGGCTTGGGGCGGTTTACAACATGGAGATAAAACACAATGCATAAAAGACAATAAAAGAATAACATCCAATAAAACACAGTAGAACATAGCGGATTATTCACAGGCAGTCGAAAGCCTGTCTAAATAGAAATGTCTTACATGCCCTGCGAAATGCATTCAAATCACGGAGAGCACAGGTCTCTGGGGGCAGTGTATTCCACAAGGTTGGAGCAATGATGGTAAAAGCTCGCCGCCTAGTTGAAGTGAGGCGGAAGGACTTAACAGAAGGAATAGTTAGAAGGTTCAGGTCTGCTGAACGTAGTGATCTCGGGGGGTTGTATGGAACCAGGTGATCCCGTAAGTACACTGGCTCCAGACCATATAAGGCCTTGAAAGTAAGAACTAACACTTTGAAAGTGATCCGGCTTTCAATCGGTAGCCAGTGCAGGTCATGCAGGATTGGAGTTATACGGCATGTTGCAATTCTGCTGACAGTGGAGATTTGGGTCTCCATTGACAGCAGAGGGTTTGACTGGACACCTAGGCTTTTTACAGATGGTGACGGGCATAAGGCTTCACCATCCAGGGTTGGCAGTTGGATGTCCTCATCGCCCGGACGACCCAGCCAGAGGATCTCCGTCTTCGCCGGATTCACCTTCAACCTGCTGGCTCGCAGCCATCCAGTAACGGCCTCAAGGCACAGATGGAAATTATTGGGTACAGAGTCTGGCCGGCCTTCCATCCTCAGAATGAGCTGAGTGATGGCACTCAAGCCCAAAGCTACGTACCAGTTGAGCGAGTGGTAGCATGTAGATATTAAATAACAAGGGGGTACCAGTGGTACCGGTGGTACCCCATTTATTTGTGGATAAGTCAGATCAGACTTTTGGAGGTAATTATTTGACTAAAATGTATAGGCATATACATTAATATATAGGGCACCTCTTGATGTGTGGCCAGTTCACATGGCTGAGGACTTTTGATTTAACAGAGGACTGTGATTAGTGAAAACTTCATTAGTTGGAGCCGAACTTTTTGAAAAAGAACTTATCAGCATTAACATATTTCTGCAGAAATGTTATAGAAATAACTTGGGATTTTGTTTTGTTTTTAAATGAGATGTGAAAGAAAGCAAAATTAATTGGTTTGCCCAACTCTAGTTGAACTACACATATATAAAAAGCATACATTGGCAACTTTATTTCTTTTTACAATTAGAGTTACCTGCTGGAGGCTGTAATGTACTAGGCAGCACACAGTCTTGTCCTTAGAGGGTGGAAGTTAAAGTTCCTTGATAATTGTGAAAGCAAAGTGGAAAGCAACTCATTTGTAAATAGTCAAAGGAAAAACTTGACTTTTTCTGTAAATCCTCAATTGGTTCTTCATTCAGTAAATGAAACAATGCCTTCCTCTATTCTTCTTGCAACAATATAGTAAGAGTGTTTTTTAATCAGACTTGAAATTAATGTGTTCATTTTTTGAGACTGTTTTTCATGCATTTCTATAAAATGTACAAGACTAGAGGGGGAGTTGCTAAAAGGCAACGTGACACGTAAAGTGTAAGCAATTAGTCAGATACTACATTCATAAGAAATTTCAAAAGTATAATTATACATATATAAACAATTTACAAATGCATATAATGCATGCCCGCTGTGGGCTCCTACCCCGTACGCCAATGGCGATAATAAAGTCCAAGTAACTTCGGGTTTGAAGGGCAAAATTCAAGGGTTCGTAGAAGAGGACTGGGTTTCAAGGTAAGTAGTCGAGGGGAGGAGATACACAAGCCCAGCCGGGCTGTGTCCCAACAAAAGCGGGTGGGCTAGCAAGCCGTGTTGGAAATTCGGACGAATGCTGTGATGCAGAGTTGTTCGCAGGCAGGAACCCAGGCTGTATACTTTCGCACTTTGGAGGTGTAGGATTGATCACTGAGTCGCCTGAACATATCGCTGGGCCGACGGGGATACGCTGTACAATGGTCCCAACTCCCGTTTCGACCCCCTAGAACTGGGTCTTTATCAAGGCCGATGTTGTAAGGCAAAGCAACTCAATTCCATCCTAAGGCATGAGCAAAGTCTGTAGACAATAAGCTACCATGAGTAAACGGCTTGGAAAGCATATAATACACTCAAAAGCAACTCATATATACATAAAGTACATAGCATAATGGTACAAATATAACAGTAATACAAGGTAACATACCTAGATCATAGAGGCAAGTGCATACTTCTACGTCATGACCAACGGCCGAAGCAAGTACATAGCGCTACCTGGTCCGCTTATAAGCTAAACCAAGGGCCAGGTGAAGGCAATGCGAAGTGATTTACCTCAACTCTAACGCAGGAGCTCCATTAGGCTGATTTTGTCATTGAGTCCTATAGGAATTTCTGTACATAGAGTTTGAATATAACGAGTTTCGATCCTGCGGAGGTACATGTCTAGATTGCCATGAGGGGGGGCCTGGACTCGTTTAACACCAAAGAACAAAAGGTCGTCAGGTCCATGCTGCATGGTTTTAAAATGCACATATAAGGGGGAATCCTCAGACAAATTTCTGATTTTGGACCGGTGTTCAGAAATCCTGACATTTAAATTTCTTTTAGTCTCACCCAGATATATCTTCCCAC
Source organism: Anolis apletophallus (assembly GCA_030556195.1). NCBI lineage: Eukaryota > Metazoa > Chordata > Lepidosauria > Squamata > Anolidae > Anolis > Anolis apletophallus. The sequence continues at coordinate 150,780,069 of JARBWK010000004.1, forward strand.
AAGGACAACAAATCCCATACAAATGAAACAATGCCTTCCTCTATTCTTGCAACAATATAGTAAGAGTGTTTTTTAATCAGACTTGAAATTAATGTGTTCATTTTTTGAGACTGTTTTTCATGCATTTCTATAAAATGTGCCAGATGGAAACCTGTGATAGCATTGCACTTTGCATGGAATAGGACAAGTTGATAACATTAAATCTTTCTCCTTTGGTAATTCATTTGACTTTGTGGCTTGCTAAGCTTGCTCCCAGTGGTGCTGAGCTTGTTGATTGAAAGGTTGCAGGTTTGATTCCGGGGAGCGGCATGAGCCTCTGCTGTCAGCCCCAGCTTCTGCCAACCGAGCAGTTCGAAAACATGCAAATGTGAGTAGATCAATAGGTTCCACTTCGGTGGGAAGGTAATGGCGGTCTATGCAGTCATGCCGGCCACATGACATTGGAGGTGTCTACGACTTAGAATTGGAGATGAGCACCACGCCCCAGAGTAAGACATGACTGGATTTAATGTCAGGGGACAACGTTTACCTTTAAACTTCGTGAATACAAACGTTATTAGTTCTACAAAAGATATAGGAATTTATGTAGTCTGAATTCATTCTTTAACCATAACAAATATTCAAACATGTCAAAAGCTAGTATTACAAGAAGGTATATCAAACATTTGTTTTAAAAAGTTTATTTTTCCTATAATCCATCAACAGAGGATTATTATGAATAGTTACACTTTCATCTCATCATCATAGGCTATTTCTCATGACTGAGTATGATTGCCTTCCAAGCAGGCATGTAGCCGAAATTCTCAGGGTGGTCCGCGAGAAGGCTTTACTGGTACATTATTTAAACTGTTATGTTTATTCATATCATGATCTGATCACCATGTTCATTATATCCCACATTCATCGGGTTATTGGGATAACAATACAAAAGGTTTGCTAGGATAGACCCTCTTCCTTCCAGTCTCAGCCCCCCGGAACCAAACTCACCCCCCCCCCAAATCAAAATCCTGGCTATGGCCCTGCTTCCAAGTGTAGGGTCTTGGTGGTGGGTCTGTAGGTCTGTAGGTGAGGGTAGAGACCTATTCTTGATCCACATGTTCTATCACAGTGAGGACATTGATTTCCAGATGGAAGGCAATCCTGGTCAAAGTTGGCTTGGCACGCCTTCCTCTTGACATATTTCTTCCTTTCACCCTCAATTCATGCTTCTTAGAATTCCACAGCACTGTTGGTAACAGCTGGCCTCCAGTTAGAATGCTCAAAAGCCATGGCATCCCAGTTCTTGGTGTCTTGGTGATAATTTATTGCCCTCTGAGCATCCACTCAAAGGCACAAAAGTAAATAATGAAGTATGCTACCTCAGTCAGCTCCAAAGCCTGGAGCGGCACTTATCTTTTTGTTGCAATTTACATTACAAGAGCAGAATATAACACGACTGTTCTCTAGCTGTACATCACTGGAAGCTTGACTCACATGGTAATCTGATTCTGTGGAATGTAAACATACCGGAACACTCCAAAGCTATGCTCTAGGAATCAAGCACATCTCTATGCATTTAACTCTTACACTGCAGTGTTGCACCACACACAGTTTAAACTACAAACAATATTTCATTACATTAAACCAAAGTTGTAGCACCTTGAAGTCTCATTTTTCTGTCCACCAACATTTCGTTTTCCGTTCTTGAGATGAGAGTAGAGTAACTGGCTTGGGAGACAGTGACCGAGTATTCAGACAACATGGCCAATCCAGTGAAGTTGATGGTGGGAGATCAACAACAACAATTTTATTGATTAGCCAGAAGCCATATCAAATACACACAGAACACAGACACATTGCAATGATTCTAAAAACAATCTGAGGAGAATTCTAGACCATTACATCAATTAAACCCCTGTTTTGCCCAGCAGGAGGGATTCTAAGGGAGGTGGTAACAATTTACAGGTCCTCATCTCCAGCACAATTTATTCCAATTGCATCTATGTAATCAGATCTTAGTTTCATGGCTTTACAGAGAAAACGAGCAGTAGCATCTGTTATCAGCTTGTTGGAGCCGGCCAGCAGAAGTGAGACTTTTGCTAGAGGGTCCCAATGATTTTTTCCCACAAAAAATATCTCTAGCAGTTGTTTTCTCTCTATTTGATAGATTTTGCAATAGAGCAGAAGATGAGTTAGATCTTCGATCTCAGGGCACCACAAATACAGATACACTCTTCATAGGGAATTTTCTTGAACCTCCCATATCTCACCATTGAATCTAATTGCTCAATCCTGGCTCTAGTGAAAATTTTCCTTAGGTGCTGTAACCTTCCTTGCTGTAAGTAAGTGGTTAATTGGAACGATTTCTTAAAACCACTCAACCATCACAGGGAAACGGTAGAACCCAAAGAGTCTATATCGGTTTGGGCCGCAATGTCATTATTCGTTGACGCACTTCTTTGAAGTGCTTACTTAACTCTTGACCAGATAGGTGGACTGGGAATATTACTTGAATGCCGCACCTTCTGATGTAATCAAACAAATGGTCAGCCCCCGATTTATAAGAACTGCTAGATTGTTCCAGCAAACATAATTTTGGGAGGCGAGACGCCTCCATCTCCATGACCTTGAGCCAGTAGTTAAAGGCTCTGATCTTAGATTGTGTGCTAATAGAGAACATTCCCAACTCCGCCCTAACTGCCGCTGCTGGGGAGCTTCTATCGACCCCTAAAAACCACTTCAGATGTTGAGCTTGGGCCTTATCCAGGAGGGAGTATCTTTTGCACCCCAGATTTCAGAACCATAAAGAAGCAGCAGGGAGATTTTGTGATTGTAAACTTTCAGAAGGGGAACGAGGGAGCCCGGTTGCCGTTGATTCAGCAGCTTTAAGAGTAAGCTCGTTCTGCCCTTGGCTTTAGTTGAACACCTGTGGAAATGATTGTGCCATAGACCATTTTCTGCAAAGTCTAATCCTAGGTAAGTGAAGGATCTAACTTGTTCTAATTGTTCTCCTTCTATTTTCCATTTCATTTTGGAGGGCGTTTACCAAAGATCATCGTTTTTGATTTGGTTTTGTTTATCTTTAGTGCGTTTCTAAGGCAGTAGTCACTAAGTTTTCTTAATAACCTCCTCATCCCTATTTGGGTGTAGGAGAGTAGGATCATATCATCTGCATACAGAAGTGAGTTGATTTGCAAGTTAGCTACTTTAGGCATATGGACATACGCCCCTCTAAGCGAATTTGGAAGGTCATTTACATACAGATTAAATAGCAGGGGGGCAAGAATAGATGGGAGATCATTGTTTCAGTGCTGGTGGTCTTTGCCTCTCCCAGAACACTGATATTTTCCCACCTGTCTTCCCAAGAATTTTGCAAGATCCTCCATCATTTCATCTCACAGGAAAAGCAAAGACAATGTCATTTTATTATATCAATGCCTAGAAGTGGTGGAATAGTTTTTCTATACATCCTCTTCAGGTTTTTCATAACTGATTTTTACAACTAAATTGTGTGGGATGGGAATGAGAGAAATGTGGTGTTAGTCATAAACATCTAATGACTTCAAAGCTGTAGAAACCTCCTGGCTTACAACTCATGGTTTTTGTGTAATGCTCCACCAGCTGTTGACCTAAATACGGGTTTTCTAGTGGGATTTCATTTTATATTTCTATTGTAACTCCATTTATACTTTGCATAAACAGTTGTGTGTGTTAGTGTTAGATACTAACTTCCCTTAATTCTAGCACTGAGACCAAAAGTCAGGAATGATGGCAGATATAATCCAGCAATAAAGGATGTCTTCTGGTTGCCCAAATATGACCCAATGAATTCTGTATTTATTATGAAATAGCTAGCACAAAAAGGATTATTGATTTTCCGAAATATGAAAAAAGAGGGAATTCACATAGTATATGTGCCATTCATATCATGGCCAAATTCCTGCATTGTCCTTATTAGTATATGAATTCCTCAGGTAGAACTCTGCTATGACATCCTGCTCATCTCTATCATCATCATCTTTATTTATACCCCACCTTTCTCCCTGTGGGCACTTAAGGCAGCTACTAACAGTCCACACTAAACAATTTTAAAAAGTGCAATACAAAAGTTTAAAAACAATTAAAAACAATGTGGTAAAAGAATTAAAATACAGTAAATACACTTAAATGGCCCTTAAAACACATAGTCCCCCCCCTCAATTCCACCCAACCTCCCCAAAGACTGCCCCTTCCCCAAATGCCTTTAGACATAAAAAGGGTTTGACCTGCTTCTGGAAGGCCAGCAGGAATGGAGCCATCCTGGTCTCTCTTGGGAGGGAGTACCACAGTCTGGGAGCAGTCACTGAAAAAGCCCTTTCTCATGTTCCCACCAAGCACATTTACATTAATGGTAAGGTGAAGATAAGGCCGTCTCTAGTAGATTGCAGATTTCTATCAGGTTCACAGAAAGAGATACAGTACTTCAGATAGCCTGGACCAGAGCCACATAGGGCTTTGCAAGTAAAAACCAGCAGCACTTTGAATTGTGCTCGTCAACGTGTTGGCAGCCAGTAAAGCTGTTGCAACAGAGGAATTGTATGGTCCCTGTAGCTAGCCCAGTTAGTAGTATGACTGCTGCTCTTTGGACCAACTGAAGTTTCCGAGCACTTTTCAAAATCCCATGTAGAGCAAATTACAGTAGTCCAACTGGGATGTAACCAAGGCATGTTCCAACATGGCCAGATCTGACTTTTCCAGGAAATGTGCATAGTTGGTAAATTAGACTGAACTGTGCAAAACCACTCCTGGCCACTGCCAATATCTGGGCCTGTAGGTTTAGAGCTGAATTCAGGAGTACTACCAAACTGCAAGCCTGCATTTTCAGGGAGAGTGTAACCCCATGTAAGACAGGCTAATTCCCTATTCCCAGATCTCTCTTATAACTGACCAGGAGCACCTCTTTTTTGTCTGGATTAAGCTTCAATTTGTTTGATCTCATGCAGTCCATTTCAGCTGCCAAGCGCCAGTTTAGCACAGGAGCCAATTCCTTGGAATTGGGTGTCAAGGAGTGATAGAGTTGGTGTCATCTGCATATAGATTGTGCTGCACTCCAAAACTTCAGATGACCTCTCCCAGCAGTTGTGTGTATATGTTGAACAGCATGGAGGACAGCACAGAGCCCCGAAGGACTCCACAGGCCAGTGGCCAAGGAGTCAAACAGAAGCCCCACAGCACCACCTTCTGCAAGCATCCCTCCAGGAAGGAACGGAGCCACTGAAAAGTAGTACCTCCAAGCACTATCCCAGAAAGGCGACTCAGAAGGATACCACTAGGACTCAAGATTTTGCTGGGATAACATTCACCATACCTGGTAAATGAAGAGTTGAAACAGAAACATCTGGTTGTGTCCACAAAGCCAGTTGCAAACTGATGATGTGTTTGTAAAGGATTAGGTAATCAGATTATGTGTTTAGCTGTGGGAACATAGCCAGATAATTCTCTAATTTTCTACATTTTCTCTCCAAGAAACAGAATCACTGTTATTGGTGGGAGGGAGTTTTCAACGAAATAAAGAGCCGGCATCGTGTAGTGGTTTGTAGATTGAACTATTACTCTAGAGAGTAGGTTTCAGTTCCATGCCATGAAAACTCTCTTGGTAACCTTAGGTGAGTCAGTACTCTCAGTCCCAGAAACCCCCATTCATAGATTCAACTTAGGGTTTCCATAAGTCACACAACAACAAGGACAACCACCACCACCACCACCACCACCACAACCACAGAAAAACCATGAATTGCAGTATGGGGGCACTTTGGTCATCATAAAGGTGAACGAGTACACCAACTGGAACAAAAATAACAACTAACCTATGCAGACTTAAGGTGGACAAAGATTTGCATAAATTACTAGCAAGATGTCAACCAATCTACCTAAATTTCTGAACATTGCAAAATTGATAAAAGTGGAACCAAATATAAGTTTTAAAAGGTTAGTAACGTGATGGATATGAAGAATAGCATGTGAATAAGCACTGCTTCTTGGGTTCTGTTCAATAACAATTTTTTTATTTGAAGTGAGCAGAAAATTGAACATCCTCGCCCTCCTGGTCAGATCAAGTTACTATCTCCATCTATCACCCACCTGGATCTCTAGCAATAAAACTAGAGTACAAAATTGGTAATATATCAAATAATTTTAGGCCTGATTATGGCACATAAATTAACTATATAATGTAGCACTAGCTAGCTCATTCAACGTCACAACAGGGATCAGTCTTAATCTTAAGTAACCACAAAATAAGTAACCACCCTGCCCTGATTAGTAAATGCTGTGTGATAATTCAGAACATATATTTTTTGAGGTAGGATCTTTGCAGTGTCAGTTGATGGAGATCACAGCAGGGAGATGTTGCTGCTCCTATTGAAGCAGCAAGGTCTAGAAGTCAGGCTGCAAGTACTTTTATGAAGTTTGACAAATCTAAGGATTTTTTTGTGATTGTCTGCCAATAGCATCCTGTACTTTTCATGGCTCAAACTCCTGATCCTACAGTCCCATGCTACTCAGTGGTCACATGCATGCCTCAGAGCCAAATTATCTGGTTCACATTTTGGCATTTCTGACATATGAATTCTCTTACCCTTCAGCCATCAAGAACTAAAGTATAAGAAGACAAAATCTCATTGTTTCAGAAATCCTCTGAGAACTCTGTGTGACTGTAAATTTCATGAAACCACTTCAGTGGTAAAACAGTAAGATGTATAAGAGGATGAACAAAGAATGAAGGATTAGTCATGCTAATGCCAAGCTTGGAAAAGTAGGCTTAAAATTTTGTTAACTTGATAGTTAGAAATGGGGAAAATAATTCATTGTTATTATCACTATGAGTGATTTGTCATGTTATTATTAATTTCTTAAAGTACTAATTCTTAAGGATTCTGTAGCATTTAGAACATTTGGTTGTCGATGTCACCCTAGTGGTGCATTTTGTTGTCAGTTTCTGCTGAAGTGCTTTCCAGATATGAGGCAAACATTTTCGTGATCTGTTGTCTAAGAATGGTGAGATATGTAATGGAACATAAAACACAAGCACCAAATTAAGAGAGGTAGCCTTAAAGCATGCAATAGGATCATACTTTGAATCATGCATTCTGCTCAGATGTCACTTAGCTGCATTTCTCTATTCATCTATCCATCATGAGCTCCTTGACCACTACTTGTACTGATTATGTACAGATAAACCATGGATAGGAGTGAACAAATTGAGTAAGAAATACTGTGTTTACCCTAGTTTGTATCTGTGGCACGCAAAAATTAGCACATTTTATTTGATGTAAGCTTATGTACTGACAGGTGCCTCATCAAATGCCTTAGATGAAAATATGTGTCAATATAACTTGGCAGTTTCCAAAGTGCCACATGATTATTGGTTTTGTTTTGCTGCTCCAAGCTGACATCTCAAATTCATGTTAGGAGGCACATATCCGGTGTAATACTGAAGAGGAGTAATAATTTGTTGTAAAATCTAAGGCTTGTCTACACTGATAAAAATATATATATTAAACATCCCATAGCTCACATGATGTATGATCTCTTTAGAATTCAAACTCTTATTTTAGGCTTTAATGTGGTACACCAAAACTCACTTCTTGCTTCATAGTTTACAGGGAAATATTGCTTGTTGCTGTGTTGTGCTGTGTGTACAATTAAAATCAGGGTGGCTTTGGGAGAAGGAGGAGGATAAGTTGCTGGGGTGACAAGTGTGACTATTTTTGTGTTGTTTGGCTTCTTTGGAGGAAGGGAGAAAATAATAAATAATTAGCAAATAATGCTTGAAATATTGTGCATGTTCTGTGTCGAAGTTAATTTGTTCAAAGTAAGAAAGGGAGGTTTTATCTTAATGCATGAGTGGGAATTTGCAGCACACACATATAGGAAGACCTACAATCCAAAACCTCTAAATGTTAACATTGTTCTAAGTAGCAGTATAATTCTGTTTCTCATCTCAAGAGTGGGGTTTCTTTCTTTTCAAAGCAAATAGATGGGGGAGGGAGGGGATTCCATTCTGTCAGGGTCATTCAGGGAAAGAAACTTAAAATAAACAGCTGAAGCATTCATATATTCACAAAAATATTTCAGATGTACAATTTTAGTTTGCTGCCAGAAAGTGACAAGTGTCTGTTTTGATTCAAATCTTCAAGCAGTCATCTAATTGACAAGTTTCAGAAGGTATAGTGAAATGGCACAGGGCTATTTGTGTTACTGTGGCAACTGGGACCTCCAACTGCTTGGGTGGTTATGTGTTTGAATTACTCATATTGCAGTGAACTCTCTTGAATACAGTGAAGGTCCCAGACCTCTTACCTGAGGACAATGTTCTGCTTTGATCTCTTGCCTTTTAAGGTTTATTAGATTGTAATCTATTTTTGTTATTGCTGTAAAACAAAATGGGGTGGGAGGATATGGACAATGTTTTAATTATGCTATTGTTAGTCTATCATCATTATACATCTTTTCACAGTACATATGTATGTAACCAAGATTCAACTTTAACGGTCTTGGTGATATCCTAAGATCATCATGGTTTGGAGTTTGATGGGGCACTAGAGCTCCCTGGCTATGAATACTAAACTCCCCTCCCTATATTGGAAAATCATTTCCCCAAATGATGGAACCATAGTAGTTAAGACCAAAACTTACCTTATTTGTGTAGTATAAAAGTATTTCCTCCTACAAAGAATCATTACCTTGTCAAGGTGCTGGAGCTTTAGCACCTCAATGATGCCATAAGCGAAAACGTGAAGGGACACCCAAAATTCCTCAGGAGACACACAAAGTGACCTGGTATCCCCGTACCACCAAGAACTTGCCACAATTGTATTGTGATTTACACAGTCAGAGGTTTTAGAATAGTCAATAAAAATAAATAGAAGTTTTTTTCTGAAACTCTCTGCTTTCCTCCATTTTCCACTAGATATTGGCAATTTGGTTTTTCGTTCCTCTGCCTTTTCTAAATCCAGCTTGTACATCTGGCAACTCTCACTCCATGTATGGCTGGATCTGCCTTGCAGGATCTTGAACATTACAAAAGTTTGAGCAGTCTTTAGTTTCCCTTTTTTTGGTATGAGAATATAAGTTGATTTTTTTCAACCTGATGGCCATTCTTGTGTTTTCTCTATATGCCATGCTTCACATTGACAGCATCATCTTTCAAGATCAGCGGGGATCCCATCATCTCCTGCTGCCTTGCTTTTAGCAATGCTTCTTAAGGCACATTTACCCTCACTCCTCAGGGTGTCTGGTTCTAACTTACTCACCACACTGTCACAGCTATCCTTGATATTATTATCCTTCCTATACAGATCTTCTGTATATTTTTGCCACCTTCCTTTGATCTCTTCTGCTTCTGTTAAGTCCTCACTATCTTTGTTTTTAATCATACCAAATTTTGCCTGAAATTTACCTCTGCTATTTCTAAATTTTTTGGTAGAGTTCTCTTGTCCATCCTATTCTATTGTTTTCTTCCATTTCCATGCATTTTGTTTAAAAATAGTTCCTTATCTCTTCTGGCTAACCTAATTGGACATATCTCTCCCTATCACTGTTTCCTTTTGCTTTTCTTCTTTCTTGAGCTACTTCCAGTGTCTCAGCAGACAACCATCTTGCCTTCTTGCTTTTCTTTTTCTTTGGGACGTACTTTGTTGCTGCCTCCTGTTGCTGCCCAGTTCTTCTGGGACTATATTTATGAAATCTAGAGTCTTAAATCTATTCTTCACCCCCACTGCATATTTATTAGGAATGTTAGTGAGATCATATCTTACTGGTCTGTGTGTCTTTCCTGTGCTCTTTAATCTGATTCTAAATTGTGCAGCAAGAAGTTTGTGATCAGTCAGCTCTGGGTCTTGTTTTCACTGACTGAATAGATATTTATTCACTATCTTTGGCTGCAAAGGATGTAGTCAATCTGATTTCGGTGTGGACCATCTGGTAAAGTCCATGTATAAAGCTGTCTTTTAGGTGGTTGCAAGAGTGTGCTTGTTATGCACAGTGAGTTTTTGTGGCAAAATTCTTTCAGTCTACGTTCCCCTTCATTCTGTTTTCCCAGACCATGCTTGTCTGTGATCCCAGGTGTCATTTGATGAATCCAAGGCTGAAGTTAACATTCCTGGAAAAAACGTTAACAATCTTAGATATGCAGATGATATCACTTTGATTGCTGAAAGCAAGGAGGAGCTGAGGAGCCTTATAACAAGGTAAAAGAAGAAAGTGCAAAGATTATGGCAACCAGTCTGATTTATGAATGGCAAATAGAGGGAGAAAATGTGGAGGACTGACAGACTTTGTATTTCTAGGTGTGAAGATTACTGCAGACATGGACTGCAGCCAGGAAATCAGAAGACATTTACTTCTTGGAATGTAAGGCAATGACCAATCTCAATAGTTAAGGGTCGAGACATCATACTGGTAATGAAGATCCGCATAATTAAAGCAGAGGCATTCCCTGTAGTAATCTATGGATGTGAGAGCTGGACTATAAAGAAGGCTGAGTGAAGGAAGATTGAAGTTTTTGAACTGTGGTGTTGAAAGAAAATTCTGAGAGTGCCTTGGATCTCAAAAACTCAAACCAGTCCAAACTCCAGGAAATAAAGCCTGAATGCTCAATAGAGGGAAGGATATTAGAGGCAAATATGAAGTACTTTGGCCATGTAATTAGAAGACTGAATAGCTTGGAGTAGATAATAATGCTGGGGGAAATGGAAGTGACTGACTCGACCTTGAAGGAGCTGGGGGTGGCAACAGCCAATAGGAAGCTCTAGCATGGGCTGGTCCATGAGGTCACAAAGAGTTGGAAGTGACTGAAAAAAATAAACAACAAAAAGAAGTATTCCAGGCCTATCCAGTTTGTGACTCACTATGCCCTGGGTAGAAACCGACTCTCTATTTTTTTCCATCATTCAGGGATTGAAGAATGAGAAATATTTATGGGTTTTTTTTGTGAAGTATTGTATTGGAAAGTCCTTTTTTAGCTTCATGAACTGGGATACAGAACTATACATTGTAGAAGTTGTGTGGTGTTTCCTGATTTCAATGATAATTTCAATGTATATTGTGCCTAAAGATGTTTTAAGGTCTCTTTGTGTGTACAGAAGTCTGAAAGCAGAGACTGTGTGAATAGTTAAACAAAATATGATACAGTTCACCCATCTTGTACTGTGGCTTTTCTCTGACCCCCAAAATGCTAATGCAACTACTTAGCAATGGAAGAAATATCTTTTACTATAAATGGATTTAACGTTCTGACAACAGAGTACATCACGTCTGTTTTTCCACAGCATGGAGCCTTTTCACGTCTTACAGTTATGGTGCATTGATTCCAATTTAAAAATGATGAGATTCTGTCCTATGGAATCCTAGGGTTTGTGGTTTGGTGAAGCACTGGAGAATCGTAAATGCCCCTTCCTAATTACAAAGCCCAGAATTCCATAGAGCTTGATAGTTAAAGTAGAATCAAAGTACTATAACTGTTTAATGTGGTAGGACTATATCACATCCCACTGCATCTCACCACTGGCTGTGTTGACTGGGTCCATTAGAATTTTGAGTCAACATCTGGAGCACCACATGGTCCCAACTTCTGATGCAATATGTACCTGTCATTGCACACTCTGGAACTTGTGAGGTTTACCTTTAAGTGTAGAGTGGTATTGTGAGAAATCTCTTTCTGTCATAAAACAACAACCAAAGCTTCCTTCAAGAACTACTTTGCTTTGAAGCCATGTTACTACACCCAGGTTGCCATCTGAAGTTCTATGACCCCAATCACCTAACCAGATATTAAATGTATGTTGGCCTGAGTGTCCGTGTCCCCCCCCGGGGGGGGGGGGCAGAGAAGGGTGAGGTATAAATATTTGAAATAAATAAGTATGTTGCTGAAAGTAGCTGTTTTCCAGCTATTTTACACAAATATAAAAAGATCCATAGATGAATGGCTTTATGAAATTTCATAGAGAACTGTTACAGGCAGTTGATTAAACCATCTTCAGAAGTTGGTAATATATGACCTATTGCAAAATCAATGAGTAGATTGTATGATTTGAACCTACAGAACTTTCCAATGTATAATGGGAAATGTGATTGCATGCTCAGTTTGCAATCCTAGGAACAAGGATATGTCTTTTCCCCTTGACATAAATAAGATACTTGTGCTTCTTTTATGGGGATGACACACTCACAGAGCACTTAAAATATATTTCTACTGTTAAAAAATACTTACCGGTCACAGTAATGGTCAGATTGGCATGGTAATATTGTAACTGCTTCTTCTTACAGTTTTCCACTAAAGATTTTCCCTTTGGGCCCCTGTTACTGTGTATTGATTGGCCCTCACTATTCATACTTGTGTTGTGCAATGAAGTTTCATCTTGAAATTTACAGTTATTGGTTGTTCCCACCCCTCTTATACATGTTGTTTCATTAGAAGAGATGATATGGATGTATCTGCCATCATTTTACCATGTCCTGGCTAACCTGTACTTAAAGAAGATACCTATTTTATTGTGCACAGTCTTCCCTCCCAAGTCTTTTAGGTCAATTGGTGATGGGCAACAATTTTCATAATACAAGGTTAGCCAGTTGTATCTGACAGTTGTAGCTCCATTAAGAACTCCCTTTTTTGGAGGCCTTTAAACAGGCATTCGATGGTAATCCTTCCGGGGTGCTTAAATTGTGCGTTCCTGCACAGCAAATTATTAATTAGGGATGATTTTGGTTTTTGTTTTTTAAAAAGAGCTTAAACACAATTTCAGGAATGTTATGTGCAAAATTTATGTGTGGTATTTTCCCATTAAAAAAATCAACATTAACTGCAGAAATATTCTGTGCAGAAATAGTTTTAGTGCAAAAAAAAAATGTTACCTGTGAATTTTGTGCAGTATAAGTTCCAATGAACAGTATTTTCTGCATCTCTTCATGTACAAAAATTGTGCTTCCTGTACAGAAAATAAAATGCTATTTTTGTGCAGAAATAGCACATGAATTTTAATGCAATATAAATCATATTAATAATAGTCAAAAACAGTGAGTCTTTCAAATGATTCCTCACAGAAAATGCCCAAAATTATTCCCAAAATTATTTTTCTCTGGGGAAGAAAAAATTATTTTCTTCCCCAGAGAACAACATTAACAAATAATTACATTCCCAGTTTGAAATATGTGGTCTTTGTAGACCTTATGATTCTTTATAACTCTACAGGCAATACATCTGCAAAATACCAGCAAAATAAGTGTAGGATAAAGGAGGAACAATTGAGGTAAAGGGTATACTTAGGTATTTTAACTGATATCCCTTTGTATATGAGGTCAAACATTTTAAACATTGGAATGGCAACTACATCAGATTTAAGTCTCAAATAACAATGAATGGAGTTAGAGTAGAAGTTAGACTCTGGAACATTTTTTTAAAAAAAGAGCCTCTGTACAACTGATGATTCTAAAATTTAGATTTTACTTGTTAACCTAAGTGACCTAGTTTTCCCAAAAAGTTAAGCTGTACAACAGACCCAAATGAAATAAATAAATAGATAAACCAAAACAATAAAAGAAACTTAAACTGAGTTAAATTGAATTGAACTGGAAAATCTTTCTTGTTCACTCTTTGAAATAGTCCCATTGGGGACCAAACAATGCATTCGAATCCCTTCATGTTATTTCAGAAACTCTGTCAGAATCTTGGGAGGTATTTGCAGATCCTATCAAGGATGTAAAAGTAAATGGACAGTGACTGATTCAATTAACCGATAACATCTATTACCACCATGCCAAACAATTCACTCAGAGTAAGTAGCAAGATGAGCAAACACAAAGATATATGAGTGCCATTTCTTCATAGAGTTTTCCTCTTGATTTATGTATTGGTCCAAGGTGAACACTTACAGATAGTGCCATGGGAGGAAGGAAATAGCTTTAAATATCTTAAATGCAAAAGCAGCACATATTTCTTATCCTTTTATGAGGCTAGGATGTTCTGCAATAATTTACTGTATTTCAAGAGATGCACAGCCCACCAAGGAGAGTTTCCCAGAAATATTCCTTCCCCGTGAGAAAGAGTTGTGCTAATTACTTTGGCTTATTTAAGGATCTCAGCAGCATTTACATCAGTCTTCCATCTCATTTCGGTCCTATCTGAATGCCTAGAAAAAAAAATCTAAAAGAAATCAGCAAAATTAGATTCCAGATTTAATGTAATTCCTTTCAAAAGCTGCAAGAGTTTGGCAGACTTCAAAGATGTCTCCAGTCTTGATGCAAATGACCCAACTTCTGGGGTCAGGAAACAATTGTTAATCTTGTTTAAACTTGTAATAAAGCTGTGCATTTGCATAAGGAAATTTTACATAGCACTTACCATACCATAAGAAATAAACACATTTTTATAGCAAACACTCATTTCAACAGGTTTCCTCATTTCAAATGGCAACCCTATGGAGACTTACAAAAGATCTTGCTATTAACAATATTTATTTATTTATTTATTTATTTATTTGCATTTGTTTGTCGCCCTTCCCAATGGCTCGGGGCACCTCACAACATATTCATAAAAACAGCTAAATACATCGAAGTTAAAACCAGCAATTAAAACAACAGATAAAAGGGGCACTAGGCCACACATTAAAACAACAGTGGTAGCAAAAGATATACAAGATGGCAGTATGCAACAGGAGACTGCAATTCATCCAGCCCCGAAAGCCTGCTGAAACAGCAGTCTTGCAGGCTTTCCTAAATGGGAGGATGTTCTGAATGGCATGCACGTCGGCGGGCAATGAGTTCCAAAGTGTAGGAGCCATGATCGAGAAAGCCCGGTGACGGGTTGCAGTCAGGCGAAATGTCTTTGGGCTGGGGACAACCAGGAGGTTATGATCTTCAGAATGCAAGGATCTGGTGGGATGATACAGGATGATGCGGTCCCGCATGTATACTGGCCCCAGACCATATAAGGCCTTAAAAGTCAAGACTAACACTTTGAAGGTGATCCGGCATTCTATGGGTAGCCAGTGCAGTTCGTGCAGAATTGACATGATGTGACAGCTTGCCGAGACCCCCGTAAGGAGTCGGGCTGCAGCGTTCTGCACCAGCTTGAGTTTCTGGATCACTAACAAAGGAAGGCCAATGTACAGAGCGTTGCAGTAATCTAGCCTCGAGATGACCGTAGCTTGGACCACTGTGGCCAAGTCACGACGGAACAAGTAGGGGGCCAGCTTCCTCGCCTGGCAAAGGTGGAAAAACGCCACTCTGCTGACGGTGGAGACGTGGGCCTCCATCAACAGCAGAGGGTGAAGGGTTACCCCGAGGCTCTTAACAGATGACGACGGGCGTAGTGCCACGCTGTCCAGGGTCAGAAGCCGAACATCCCCACCGCCCGGGAGACCAAGCCACAGGATCTCTGTGTTCAGGTTTTGCAAATTCAGAAATGTAACTTTTTTATTGAGTCCATCCTTGTGTAATTATCTATTTTTTATTTTACTACTGCTTTTAATTTTCCCATCATGATTACTGTTTCAATGATTCATGTCCTTTCATGATATGTCTGAAATATAAGTTTTGCTTCTAGTGAAAATTCTGATTTAATTTGCTCCACAAGTAATTTGTTTCTCCTTTAGATAGTCTATGGTATTTGTACATACCTCTTCCAGTGCACATTAAGCTTTATTCATCATTTAGTTTTCACATCCATATATAGAAATAAAGTCCATGGGAGGTATGATCTTGATTTGGCATTTTTGTGGTGTACCTTTATTTGAGTGTCTAATCACATTCCTACTCTCCTTCCCATAGTATTCATAGCAAATTGTAAATGGTGAATCAGACCACAAATCCAGTCTTTCTCAACCAGTGTGCCGTGGCACACTAGTGTGCCATGAGCGATCATCAGGTGTGCCGCGAGAAAAGCTCTCTGCCCCCCTTCCTTCCCCCCTCCTCCTGCCGAACTCCTGCTGCTTGGGAGTGGAGGAGGAAGGGCCGGGCGGCGGCGAAAAAAAAGAAGAAGGGACTGGGGTGCCACCTCCTTCGGCTGTTTCCCCAAGCAGCCTCCAATCCGCCAAGACTCCTGCCATGACTCTTGCCCCTTGCTTGTTGAAGCCGCACAGAGGAGGAGCCCCGCCTACTGAAGCCCGTCCACCGCTCATGCTCCTCCTCTGTGGGAGAGCTAAAGCCGGAGGGGTATGACGCAGCCCCCTCTCCCAGCTTCAGCGCTCCCACAACTTCGCCAGCCTTGAGGGGCAGTGCCAAGCCAGCGGTGGCAGAGCCAGCACAATGCTGGCTTGGCACTGCCCCCTCAAGGCTGGCGAAGCTGTGGGAGAACTGAAGCCGGGGGGAGGGGGCAGGGCATGGTACGGCCTGGCTCTGCCCTCTCCCCCAGCTTCAGTGCTCCCACAACTTTGCCAGCCTTGAGGGGGCAGTGCCAAGCCAGCGGTGGCAGAGCCAGCACAATGCTGGGTTGGCACTGCCCCCTCAAGGCTGGTGAAGCTGTGGGAGAACTGAAGCTGGGGGAGGGGGCGGGGCATGGTGTGGCCTGGCTCCTCCCCTGGCTTCAGCACTCCCAGTAGCTGCTCCCAGCAGGTCACTATTCCCCAGCCGTTCTTTACTGTGTTACAGTGTCATTTTGTGTCATTTTGGTTGGTGGTGTGCCCCCGGATTTTTTTAATGTTAAAAATGTGTCGCGGCTCAAAAAAGGTTGGGAAACACTAATCTATGATCTCTCTTGGTATTTATTTATACTGGAGTAAGAATAATGTTGCATTGCCAGTCCAAGCACCTCTCACCAATTACTATAGTGATCATGCATGCTAGGAGTTGCATTGCTTCCACATTATTTCCACATACGATCCACATTCACTGACTATATAAAATTTTTGTATCCAATAATTTTTTGCTGAATCCTTTCTAAGATGCTAAAAATTGAACCTTGGGCATTCTGAATGTACAGCATGTGCTCTACTAATATATTTCTAATAACCTGCTCTGGATCCTCTGCAACTTGAGCAGCCCATCAAAACAGCATAGTGATCCATGGTGTTTTTTCTATGTATCTAGAACTATCAGAGATTTGTCAATACATAACAAAGGCGGAGCTGTACTCATCTTAGTGAATACAGAGCATGGACTATTACCTATTATTTAAAAGTAATTATTTTTATATAGCATTCCTTCCACATTTGTATGTGTTAGAGGCACTGGGTCTTCATGAAAGTAGATAATTCACAAAATTAAATAAAAATTACAAACCCTTTCTTTAACCTGAGAGAGTACTTCTCTAGTAATGTATTGGCTAAATCACAGACAAAAGTAAAGTGTGCATTCAATTCAGTGGTATTTTAGAATCATGCACATAAATCGGCCTCTTCCCCTCCATCAAGCCAAAGAAGGAGAACTCGTAGTCTCTTGAATGAAGCCTTAGTTAAGAGGCCATCATCCATTAGGCCAAGACTGACATATTCCAGTCTGATGGAGCGGCAGTTTCCCCTTGCCTGTTGGCCATTCTGGGGCAGGCAGCTGAACAGCCAACAGGCAGGGAGACAACAAATTTGTCAGCAATTTTTTTCTGTTTTGCAAAATTGAGGTGCACATTACAATATATGGTTGATTATATTCAAGTAAATACAGTAATTTATGGCATTACTTATTAGGAATCAATTGTTTTAGTCTTTTAAAAATACACTTGAAAGACACAAGCTGGCAACAAATCACCGAAATTGATTGAAGATTTTAAGAGTACCAAGGAAACACGTCATATGAAAATACAGCATTTCTACTCCTCCATTACTTTCAGGAAATAACTATATTAATAACATTGTCAAACCCCAGCATCTTAAAAGTCATGTCAGTGGTTGCAAAGCATGACTTCCAGACACTGGGTAGTTTTATTAGAATCTTGCAGCCCCGCAATAGATCATAAATCTCTCCTTGTGCCTGAAGGGGAAAATGCTTTTACAGGAACTTACTATGACTAGAACATAGGATGTACTAAAACCTCCCCACCAGACATCTCTTTTTTTCCTAAGCTCTGGTCTTTTGCTTGTTATTTGTAACCTTCCCTGTTGTTAGAAAACATGGTTTAAAACAAGAATAGTTGACAGCGCAAGCAGGGCATAGCTTATAACTCCCAGGGCTACAGAAAACAGCTGTATGCAAGCATCAACGCAGGGAGCTGTCTGTCTGAAAACAGCTCTAGGTTACTCTCAGCCCAATTCTCAGCTGTAAATAAAGTCCCTGATGTCCCAATCTTGTCGGGCCCAGAGGCCAAAACGTCAGCTTTAACGAGTTATCTGGGAATTCCTCCAGCAAAAGAACAATCTTTGCATGCTAGAAAAATCACTCCATGAATATTTTCAAATCCCTTAGAGGAAGGCTAGGAGGACAAGAGAGAGAGAGAGAGAGTTGACTGTTTCTAGCAATTGATGTGACCTCTTGGTTCCCTGGAAAGTCTGGTTTAAAGGAGATCAAATTTCTCATTGTTCAAATAATGAAATGATCAATTGATGACCTACAAAGCCATATGTAGATGCCTCAATGTTTCTATGAACTTTCTGCATATAGAAAAGGGCGCATTTTGTATTCTGCTATAAATGCAATTTTGGATGATTCAGCTAGCTGTAGTCCTGTGAGATCAACTCCCGCTTTCCTTAAGGGATGGACTAGTGCTGTAAGCAACAGCCAAGGGGCTGTAAATATAGATGCTCTGCTGCTCATGTGTGTAACCAATCCGAAGGGGAGCAAAACTGTTGCTATTTTTTTTTTTAAAAAATGATATTACAATAATTCTAAATTCCCCAAGTATTTCTTTACAGATACACATTTTTGGTGTTAGTCCCCTGAAGTGCACCTTTTGTTTGCTATTTTTGAAAACATTGGGATCCAGCATGGTGTAGTGGCTTGGGCGTAGGACCAGGACTCTAGAAAGAATGGTTTAAATCTCTGCTTAACCATGGAAACCTACTGGGTGTCCTTGGGAAAGTTATACTTTCTCAGCCTTTAAGGAAAGAAAAGGCAAACCCTTTTGAACAATAAAATATTGATATATGGTTGCCAAAATTAATAAATGACTTCAAAGAACATGTAAACTGAAATAATTTCATATTGGTTATCCCATTTAAAACCAGAATGCTACGTTCCACTGGTTTATGGAAGCACTGGGAATGTGGCTCAGCTGGCTAAGTGTCAGCTGCATAAGATCCAGTAGGTCATGAGTTCGAGGCCTGCCAGGTTGAGGTGGGTGCTTGACCTTTAAGTATAGCCTGCTGTCGACCTTTGCAGCCTGAAGGACAGTTGCATCTGTCAAGTAGGAGATAAAGATAACACGTTAAGTGGGGAGGCAAATTTTGATTAAATTATGAGGCCATTAAAGAGCTCCAGGAATGCTGAGGAATGTGGAAGGAACAGCAAGGGACGCTGGGAATGCTGAGAGATTAGGAGTGCATCAGCTCCCCCTGGTGGCCAGAGTTTGTCTCTGTTCATCTATATGTTGTGTATGTGGAAACAGCAGGGATTGTCTGCTAAGTATATATATCTGTAATCCGCTCTGAGTCCCCTTCAGGGTGAGAAGAGCGGAATATAAATAAAGTAAATAAATGTGGTACAACAATGTTCTTCTATAAACCTTGCCATTGCTTCTATACATACAACAGAGTATGAGAACTGTTTTTGTATCTAGATGCCCACAAGCTCTGTTAGGAAATGAAATCACACTCATGCTTGTCATTAACATGCTTGGTGTCTATGTTGGGTATTGCTCTTTTATATGGTGTGTTTTTTTACAACAAGAAGAGTTGTTAAGGTATAAAGCATAGTGTTATTAACACAGGTTCGAGTTTTCATTCCAGCATGATAGCATATAATTTGAAAAGGAAGTACAATATGACCCCCATATCCATGGAACCAATATACTTATAGCTTGTACCAGAGGCTAAGAACATGATCTATTTTATTATTTAGCTTATTAAAAATAGTTTCCTATCTTTAACAATTTCAGATTCCACACGAAGTGTGGGAACATTTTCCCCGTGAATATGGGGGTTGTTCTGTAGAAGTTCAATTCCCTATAGACACTCCAAGAAAGAGATTATGAGGTTAGTATAGGATTTCAAAGCTAGCGTAAGAGTGCAGGAAACCAGCATAATGGGTATTTTCAAAATGAAACTTTTTATTGTATATAATGTTGAGATTTTCCCCAAATATACATACCCTTCTAGATTTGCAATATATGATGAACAATGTGCACCTAGATACCAGTAAGCATTCATCTTGAGGAACATTTGTTATATACAGTACAAGGCAGCTAGTGTGGCTGGTAGAGGGTCACTATAATTTCAAAGAATTTTAAGTGGTTGTGAAATGCATTTCAAATAACTTCAATTCGGGATGCTCAAAGAGGATGACCCAACATTTGGGAATATTTTTTGTGAAATGGTTACAAATATCTATAGGGAAAAAAGGCTTGCATTAGAGTGAATGGACAAAGAACTGAAAATATTCAGAGACCAGAGGAAATGATGAAATCAATGAAAATAATCTTGAGGGAGCTTAAACAAGAACTGAGGCTATTAGTAAATATGGAGAAATCAGAGATATTATTTATCTCTCCCCCCCCCCCCCCGGGGCGAGGGAACAATTAGAGATAAGGAAGAAATCAGGATTAAAATTGGATATAAAAATGAAGTACTTGGGAATTTGGATATAGAAAACATTAGAGGAAATAATAGATAGAAATTACAGAACAGTATGGAAGAGAATGTTAATACAAATGAGTAGTTGAAATAATAATAACCTGAGATGGATGTCTAGGATAAGAGCACTGAAAATGTTGATAATTTCAAAAATGATGTATCTATTCCAGGGGTGGGCAACCTATGGCCCGCGGGCCGGATGTGCCCCGGCAGCCGATTCTGGCATCGGAGGCGAGGCCAAGAGGCCAAGAGGAAGAGGTGCCACTGCCGCCATTGCATCACCATCCCATCGCGGGCTCTGTGGGACCTATGATCGTCTTCCGAGTCGCCAGGGTGGTCAGCTACCTCAGATTGCCGACTGCTCCCCCTGCAGGCCTGGATCACCTCCAGGGATGTCAGGCACTCTATAGCAGGGCGATCAGCTGAGGAATGGTTGGGGGCGAGAGTGGGCGGAGGCCTGCAGCGTCCGATCGCCTGCTGCTCTGCTCTCCTCTGCTGCGGTGGCGGCTGGGTCCACTTTGCCATCCTCTGGGCTGGGTCCATTGGGCCATTCCATCTTGGTTTGCACCTTGTCTTCTTGAATTTAATTTAATTAAATTTTAGTGGTTTTTATTATTATTTTATAATAATTTTATAATAATAATATTATAATATAATGTTATATTATATTATAATTTCAATATATTATAATGTCTATATATATACTATAATATAATATAATATAATAATTATGATAATAATACTAATAATATATGAATATTTCTTGATATATTAATATGTTAATATTAATGATGTGTAATATAGTAAGTAAAATAAATAAATAAATAATGTAGATTAGAATGTAGTTCCACCTTTAGGTGCGGCCCTCCATAATATTTTTTGGTTCTCGTGTGGCCCCTTGGAAAAAATAATTGCCCACCCCTGATCTATTCCATGCACTTCCAGGAACTCCTTCCCTGATGAAATTAAAAGAATATGGTAGGAACTTAACTATTGGATTGAAGGGGAGAAAGAGCAAGAGTAAGGAAAAATTGTTAACTGCAAAAGAAATGAAAGTAGGATGTGGCTGTCCAAATCTAGAGCTTTATAATGATGCCTATTGAAAGACAAATAGAATTACAAGTGGCAAATAAAAGTGGTTGAGATTTGAAAAGGAAATTAATGAAGATAATTGTGAAGAAATAATCTACAGAAAATGGGATAAAATAATATTGATAAACTAACAGGAGCAATGAAAGGAGCAATGCAAGTGTAGAAGAAGTGGCAATGCAGAATAAGCAGAAAAGTGATAGGAATCAAGAAGCAAAATAGACAATATAGACTTTAAATACCATCATACAGAAGATTGGAAGCACAATACCACTACCCCTAGGATCTCTTCCCTTTCCCTCTTCCCCCCTTCTCCCCCTCCCTCGATCCTATCCACCCCCAATCCCCTAGGCCAGGGCTGTCCAACTGCCGGCCCTGCACATGTTTTGGACTTCAACTCCCAGAAATCCTAGCCAGTTTACCAGCTGTTAGGATTTCTGGGAGTTGAAGGCCAAAACACCTGCAGGGCCGGCAGTTGGGTAGCTCTGCCCTAGGCCACATCTAACCCTGTCCCCATCCTCGGCTCTCTTTTTATTTTATTTTCTTTCCCCTTTTGAAAAAGACTCAATATTTTTTAAAACAGAGAGAGAATAAGCAGACATTTTAGAATTAAAATCTAAAATGTCAACAAATGATCAATTAATAAAGAAAAGGAATCAAATGTGAATAGAAATATCAAATACTGAAGGAAAAAGGAGTAGATAGAGTAGAACAATTATATGATAGTGAGGAGAGGGTAAGGGAGAACAAAAACACTGGCTTGGACAGAAAAAATTGGCTACAGATAAGAGTAATTTGTACATATCTCAATATTAAAGAAAATATCAATATGGTAAAATGGGAAGATAATGCCTTTGAAAAGATAATGAGAGAAAAAGTGGAAAAAATAAGGCATAGGCCAATAAAAATATATAATGCTAATAGAAGCCGATGGGTATAACTGAGTTACAAATTACAGAAAGATATATGAGACAAGTGCTAGAGACAATAGGGAGAATAAGGAATACAAAAGGAAGATAAACGTGGAAGAAAAAAATACATAAGCCAATTAGTGTACTATTATAAAAAGGGGAGTGCTGGCATGGATGTCAACAGAAAGGGTGGTTTATGCACATGATTTGGGAATGTGAACAAGTACAATACTTCTGGCAGAATATACAAAATGTGACAAACCAAATATTAGGAACTAATTGGGTTATAACAACAGAAATGACTGTCTTAGCAGAAAGAAGAAATGGGAAATTGCAGGGATATAAAAGATTCAATGTGTGCACAACTGGTTATTGCTTTGGAATGGAAAAACAAATCAAGGTGGACAGGAAATAAATGGTATGAATATATGGTGGGTCAAATGGAATTCGAGATTATGAATGTAAAATTAAATTATTCAAAAGGTAATGAAAATAGAATGTGAGAAATTGAAGAAAGATGGAACCAGGTCAATAATTTTATTATGAATAATTCTAGAGATCAGGCCATTAGGAAGAAGATACAAATGTTATATAGTATGTAAATAATAGGCATGGTTTCGAACCCAAAAATGGCGATTCTAAAATCAAATGGGGGGGTTTTTTTTGATTAGTAAAAGAAAGACTTACAAAAATTTTCCAAAAATCAAATGGGGATTTTTTGATTAGTAAAAGAAAGACTTTCTAAAATGTAACTTAATTACAAACGAAATCGTTAGTAGTTCGTATTCCAGAGCATGCTCATTCCAGATGGTTTTGGCCTACAACTCCCAGAAATCCTAACAGCTGGTAAATTGGCTGGGATTTCTGGGAGTTGTAGGCCAAAACTTGAATAAATCACACTGAATTCAAGATGGGACTCTCCAAATAGGAAGGAGGGAGGGAAGGAGGGAGGGAGGGGGTATTCTATTCTTGGAAGCAGCAAAAGGAGGAGCCCCCTCGCTCCTCGCTGCCTCTCTCTCCCGATCCTGAGGGAGCGAGGGCCCAAGTTTGCCCAGGCTGAGGAAAAGGAAGAGGCCTGAGGCTGTGAGGAATGGTGGGAGTTGAAGTCCAAAACACCTACCTGAGGGCTGAAGTTGGCCCGTGCAATGGGGCAAGGCAGAGCAACGGGAAGAGAAGGAGGGGGAGAAGCCAGCAGGAAAAAGAGGAGGGGCCGAGAAGCATGGGAGGGAGAGGAGGAGAAGCGCGTGCGCGTGTGTGTGAGACGTTGGCCCCTGCGATGGGGCAAGGCAGAGCAACGGGGAAGAGAAGGAGGGGGGAGAAGCCAGCAGGAAAGAGGAGGGGGCAGAGAAGCATGGGAGAGAGAGGAGGAGAAGCGCGTGCGTGTGTGTGAAATTGGCCCCTGCGATGGGGCAAGGCAGAGCAACAGGGAAGAGAAGGGGGGAGAAGCCAGCAGGAAAGAGGAGGGGGCAGAGAAGCATGGGAGAGAGAGGAGGAAAAGCGCGTGTATGTGTGTGTGAGAAGTTGGCCCCTGCGAGACAGAGCAACGGGGTAGAGAAGGGGGGAGAAGCGTGGAGGACTACACTTTCCAGAATGCATTGCCTAGCAGCAGCGTCACTTCCAGTTCCCCATAGAAATGCGGGAAAAAGAAGAAGCTGAATGAAGGCGGGAAGGAAATGAGGGGGAGAAGACAGGGAGAAGTGAGTACGTAGTACAATAATTAAGAATTTATTACGATCATAACGCAAATTGTTGGCCTCAAGGACCGAAAAAGAAAGTCTACTTCCTGGTTAGCTGCCGGGATGCGTATAAACTAGAAAGTCCCATTACATACGAATCACTTACGATTTCTTTTGATTTTCATAACTTTTTTCTCATGCCTAGTAAATAAATAAGGATCATCTCAAAAAGGATTAATATGTAAAAGAAAAAAATCCTCATGATCGTAGTGGGAATTGTAAATTGTGTGTGTGCAGGTGTCTTAAGACTGAATATGTATATTTTAAAATAGTTGCTGACTTTGTCAACTTTTCTAGTATATTAGCTACATTACTGAGGTACAGTCTGGTATAGTCAATGCAAGTGACATCTTTAGTTAATGCACTGGATAACAACCATCTTAGGATGTATTTGGCATGGCCAAGATCTATAGCTTGCATCCCTAAATGGGTTCATAGTTTCTCCTATTTTCTCTCCCCTTATTTAACGGAATAATTTTATGATTTTGATTTCAATAGAACAGCTATTTTTATTAATATGTTTAACAGTTCACACTACACATTTTACTTCTCAGGCCAAAACAGCATATCTTCCGTCAACCCCATTGCTGCCTCTACTTAAAAGAAATACTGTCTAAAGATGGTCAAAATAATTGGCTCCTGAGCAGGACAACCCAGAAGTCTTTATTTATTTATGGTATTTCTACCCCATCTCTTATTTACCCCAAAAGGGGATTCAGAACGGCTTACATTTGGCAGCAATTTGATGCCATTACATATAAACAATTAAAAATACACTAATCATTAAAATACATAAAACATTAACTAAAACAGTACATATAGCATTAATTAAACAATAAAACCATATCCCCATCTATATCGCCTTAGCAGTTCATTTCCAACCAAAGTGCTGATTTATGTCTGCTGTCTGAAAGCCTGGTCCCAGAACCACAATTTCAATTTATTCCTGAAAGGCAGGAGGGATGGAGCCAATCATAACTCATTTGGAAGCACATTCCACAGGCCGGGGTGCAATGGCCGAGAAGGCCCTGTCTCTTGTCCCTGCCAGCTGCATTTCCGATGTTGGCGGGAGCAGAGGTGGGGCATAGAGGCAGATACCTTCAGACAAGTAAGCTGGGCCAGAACCATATAGAGCTTTATAGGTCAAAACCAGCACTTTGAATTGAGCTCGGAAGTGGCCAGTAGAGCTGTATGTAACTTCTGTTAGTAATCTAGCTGCTGCCTGTTGCACTAGCTGCAGTTTCCGAACTGTTTTCAAAGGCAGCCCCACATAGAGTGTGTTGCAGTAATCTATTTGGGATGTAACCAGAGTGTGGACGACCATAGCCAGATCAGACTTCCCAAGGTATGGGCGCAGCTGGCACACAAGTTTTAACTGTGCAAAAGCTCCCCTGGCCACCGCTGAAACCCGGGATTTCAGGCTCAGCAATGAATCCAGGATCACTCCCAAGCTGCGAACCTGTGTAACCCCATCTAACAAAAGCTGTAACACAACTGACCAGGAGGACCTCTGTCTTGTCTGGATTCAGTTTCAATTTGTTAGCCCTCATCCTGTCTGACACAGCAGCCAAACATCGGTTCAAAGTCTGGACAGCCTCCATAGTAACAGGTGGGAAGGAGTGACAGATTTGGACATCATCTGCGTACAGATAACACCTTACTCTGAAAATCCGGATGCTCCCTCCCAGCATCTTCATGTACAGTAGATGTTAAATAACATTGGGGAGAGTACTGAACTCTGAGGGACTCCACAAGACAATGGTTGTGTCAAACAGGTGTCACCCAGTAACACCCTCTGGGACTGACCATCCAGGAAGGACTGGAGCCACTGCAAGGCAGTACCTCCAAGTCCCATTCCTGCGAGGCGTCCCAGAAGGATACCGTGGTCTACGGCAGGCATGGGCAAACTTCGGCCCTCCAGGTGTTTTGGACTACAAGTCCCACAATTCCTAACAGCCAGTAGGCTGTTAGGAATTGTGGGACTTGTAGTCCAAAACACCTGGAGGGCCGAAGTTTGCCCATGCCTGGTCTACGGTATCGAAGGCTGCTAAGAGGTCCAGCAGAACCAACAGGAACACACTCCCCCTGTCTAGCTCCTGGTGTAGATCATCTACTAGGGCGACCAAGGCTGTTTCAGTACCATGTCCCAGCCTAAAGCCAGACTGTGCCGGATATAGATAATCAGTGTCTGCCAAGAATCCTTGGAGTTGCGAAGCCACCACACATTCCATGACTTTGCCCAAGTAAAAAAATAAAATAATAATAAATGAAATTAATAGTTTGTATTCTTTTCATAACAATAAACCTAGATACCTGAAATAAGTGCCTCCTCCTCCAATGTTTACGGCGAACAATGTGTCCACAGGAAAGCCTGGCCTGTTGAAATTTCCTGATGCACGCAGCCATTAAAAGTGCAGGACCTCTTTTTTCTTCTTCTCCTGGCAACTTTACATCAGCAAACACCTCAGGCTTTTAATATAATTGATTGAATCCATCATGTAGGCTGAGGGTCACAAAAGGTAATTTTGTATACTTCCTGAGGAAAGCCTCCATCTGGCTTACTTAAATTTACTTTTCGTATACTAACTCCCTTTGGGATGGTTTATTGCACTGTGTTTTAATAAAGTAGGCTACATACCCATGTAAATGTCTAGAAATTTTTATCAGAAAATCAATCCTAAAATCTCGGTCAACTTATTGACAGGTCAGTATGAAAACTGTACATTAACTCTTATCATTACCTTCTCTGAGTAGAGTAGCAAAAGGCAAAATCTTAACCCTGAGCCTAAAAGAAACACCAACCTCTTCCTACTCTTCCTAATATGGTGCCACTTCTAGTATTTTTGAATGTCAGGTCGGGAAAGTAGTGGCAGTGGCAGCCAGGGAAGGATGGCCCTCTGAGCTGCTTTCCATTCCTTATCCATAAGTCATATCAAACCTGGCCTCAGTTTATATATGTGATCAAGGTATACTTGAGTATAGGGTACATGCCTACTGCTGTTAATGAAAAGTTGCTAAGTGGGCAAGCCTCTTCTCTCGAGAGAGAGAGTGCTTCAGGGTTCATAGTGTACAGCAGATTTGTCCATCTGAGACTGAAGGGGAATCTACTCTGAGATCCATATTGAGATCCCTCCACCAGTTCCCCCTAGTCATGGAAACTTCCATCATGGCTCGACTGCCATTGTTAGAAGCCTGACCTATAAGTATGAAAAAGCATGTTTTTCGTATATCGTGGAGCAAAGAGAAAGAAAAAGAACAACACAGAGGAGAATGATATGCAAAAATATAGATTGATCCTTGCCACTGCATTGGCAGTCAATTGGGACTTAAGATATTTGCCATCCAACCCCTGAAATGATGAGACCACACAACAATATGGGATTAACTATGGGCAACTTGTATTAATGTTACCTAATTAACATTTCTAAAGGGGCATGAATTTGGTGTAGATTAAACCAAGGCAGTGGCCATCTAGGAACTACTCCTCGGCTAACTTTGGTGAATGTAATGAACTTTACCATTTCCAGGGCGACCACTCAGGGAACTGTAACTGTGAATTCTGCCCCAAATCAAAGGTTTTTACTGAGGCCAGAGCTCTTCTTGTTCCAAGGCCATTTCTGTTTGCCCTCCTCTCAGTTATTTGAACCACAGATGAGGGTTTCTGTTCCTGGCCTACACCACAGGTGCCATAGGTTTACACCAAAATGTAAACCTATCTCTGTTTTATGCATGATGGCCTATTTTAAACCCACAACCCCAATTCACCCTTTTAAAACAGGCAACACCCCCCCAACATAGAGGGGGGGATTCCTACCTGGCCCCTGAGGTGACCAAATAATTATACTGTTAGTGGGAGGGAGAGTTGGTCAGTGACGAGTTCAGAATTTAGCTCTTAAGAATTTTGTTTTGTTACATTTTGCTTTGTTTTAATAGAGCAGGGGTGCTCACACTTTTCAGCATAGGAGCTACTGATTAAAAAACCAAGTCCCAAAGATCACCTACCCAGAAATGTAAAACGTATAACTATTTTCTTATTTATTTATTTATATTTATTATTCATTTTTATGTACCGCTCCTTCCAGCAGGCTCGGGGCAGTTGACATAAAATGAAGTTATAAAACATCAACATTTCAATTTAATAACAACAATATAAAACAGAGCATAAAAATACATCCAACCACCCCATTTCTCCCACACTGCCATATTACCACACATATTATTAGCCAGAAAGTAAGAAGAGAGACTGTTGAACTGCAAGGCCATTTAATACTCAGCAAGGTAAACAAAGGGGCATGCATAAATACATCCAACCACCCCATTTCTCCCACACTGCCATATTACCACACATATTATCAGCCAGAAAGTAAGAAGAGAGGCTTTTGAACTGCAAGGCCATTTAATACTCAGCAAGGTAAACAAAGGGACATGCATAAATACATCCAACCACCCCATTTCTCCCACACTGCCATATTACCACACATATTATCAGCCAGAAAGTAAGAAGAGAGGCTTTTGAACTGCAAGGCCATTTAATACTCAGCAAGGTAAACAAAGGGACATGCATAAATACATCCAACCACCCCATTTCTCCCACACTGCCATATTACCACACATATTATCAGCCAGAAAGTAAGAAGAGAGGCTTTTGAACTGCAAGGCCATTTAATACTCAGCAAGGTAAACAAAGGGGCATGCAAAAAATACATCCAACCACCCCATTTCTCCCACATTTCCATATTCCCCAACATATATTTCTCAAGGAACAAAGCAAGCAGAGAGGCTTTGGAGCTAAAAGGCCATTTTAAACATTAAAAATAAACAAAGAGACATGCCACAGAACAATCAAGCACCCACCCCAAAGTAAAAAGACCGACCTTTGAGATGCGATAAGGAAATGACCCCAAAACGTCCTTCTTCTCCTCCATCATTGCTCCTATTTCCACACTGCCAGCATGTGCTGCCTCCAAGAGCTCATGAGAAGTCCGAGAGGCAAAATGGGCGCTTCTGCGCATGCGGGCCAGCCATGCATCGCGTCATCAGGCCTGCCCCTTTGGTCTCCTATGACTCTGAGTGGCTGGAGAAGGAGGGAGGGAGGAGGAGGAATCCAAAAGAGGGGGCCCATACTGCCTCTTGGACTCTGCAGCTTTTGGAGGTGGCGCGCGAGCAGGGAGGAGCAATGACGGAGGACTTCTTTGCAGCGTGCAGAAGCGCGTGAAGAGGACAAACTGCAAAAAACCTGGTCAGGGGCTTGAAGATCACCAGGATGAGGCCCAAAGATCACCCTGGTGATCCCGATCACCATTCTGAGCACCCCTGTAATAGAGTATGCTTGTATTATAGTGTTTTACTAATTGGTTTGTAAATAGCCTTTGGAAAGTGAACAACATTTTTGTTCTTAAAATGCTAGTTTCCAGGTTACTAGCATTGTTTTGCGGTGAATCTTATTGATACCCTAAAGTTATATAGCTGGCTACATCCTGGTTGGACACAAAAACAGAAGGGGACAGTCAATAGGTTTTTGTTAGGTAGCCTCAACCATTGTATTCGTTTATAACATTGGAACAGAAGGAAAATGCCTCTTTGGTTGCCCTGCAGTTCTTGATGCATTCACCAATTCTACCTCCTCCTTCTATGACCTGAACAGTACCTGCAACCAACTGTACATTTACAGCAACCATGGTAGGTGCTACCTACCACAGACCACCTCAGCACATTGAGAGGAGAAAGCATGGGTGACCATCCCTTCAAGAGTAGAGAATCACTCCTCTACTTTTAGAGTAGATAATCAGCAGTCCTGTTTCATGTTCTGCCTCCCCACCTGTTGCACCGTAGACCTGAAGGACCCCTCAGTAAACCACTTGAGACCAGCCGTGGTTAAATGCTTTATTTAGAATAAATGGATAGAGTAAAGTAAAGAGAAGTATTGTCCAAAGATGCTTCCAAGCATCCAGTATTGCAAGGCAATAGTCCAAAAGAAAGCAGGATAAAAGTGGGCTAATCCAATGGATAGGCACTTGGCCCAAAGACTTGGCAAACAGAGTCCAAAAGCTAGAAGGCCCAAGGCCCAGGCAGAGTTCCGTGAAGACTTGGCTTGATGCTAAACGTTGGCGAAAGATGTCTCTCATCTTCCAGACCGAAATTAAATAGGTCTCCCAGTCTTTGGTAGTTACGACGCACTGGGACGTCATAACTAGTTCTCATAACAGTTCTCCAGCTGGGCTCTCTCAAGCCTCCCACATGGGAATGGTATGCCAACCCAATTAGCACAGGCACCTGGATGGTTGGGAGTTAGCTTGTCTCCTCCTTTCCCTTGGTTCTTATCAGCCCGAGCTGGAGCTGAGCGGTTTCTGTCCTTGAACACTGGATGAACTTTGGGCTCCTGTAGCATCCTGCTTTTAGGCTTTGCAGGCCTCTCTGATGCTGGTGATTTAACATGCTGTTGGTCTTGCTGAGGGCCTGAGGCAGGCTGGGGTGTAACACCACCACACACTCACACATTGTAACTTAAGAGCTAGCAATGCATTCATCTTACATTCATCACAAGGTCAGCATTACTTTTTTGTTTTTAATCAGGAGAAACAACAATTTCCAAAAACCAAGAAATCCCTTCACACCCAAGCCTCTTACATTAAAGGAGACTGACACCAGTTTAAAACCATTTCTTTCCATGTGCTCCTATGGTTCTGCATGGAAGCCCATAGAAAAAGGAGGCAGTGATCCAGGTAACTATTGCTTCCAATGAGATATTATGGTTCTGCATCAAAGTTCATAGGATACAAAAAACAGTGATCCAGGCTAAAACCATTGTTGATGGTTAGGCAATGAAACAAGACGGGAAACTGTAATGGTTCCCATTGCACCTGTTTTTCAGTTGTAAACATGGGACAAAAGTGTGATAAGAGGTAGGAGCACATTCAGGCCTGTGTTCAGAGTTCCCTCCTTTCAGGACATTTCTGCCTCTCCATGTCTGCAAAAAGGCTTTGCCCGCCCATCCCCCAAAATGAAGAGACAACACAACATTCTATGGGATCAAATTGGGCAACTTTATTTAACTGTTACCTATTTAAATCTTCTTAACTTAACTCAAGGGATGTCAGGAATATGGTGTAACCAATATAAGTAAATGTCCGGGCAAAACCAGGATTGCCTGATTAACCAACCAGGACAACCTATTAAGGGAAATGGGTGAGAGGTCCATTCTCAAGATATTGAGATGAGCCTCTTCCCATTCCAGGGCCATTTACTTACCTCACCCAACAACTTGAACTTTAAGGTGAGTACTTAACTTAATGGCCCTCACCCCTGAAGGGGGTGCCTAGGGTGTACACCAGCTATGGGATTACCCTCGCTATTTACCGCTAAGCCTGTTTATAAAAATCCACCACCCCATCTAGCCCCTAAACAGTACAGGTGTAGGCAAAAAAAAACCCTGCACGCAAAACATAGCGTGAAAGGGTAAAAATTCATACCTGGCTCCTATTGCAACCATGTCAATATTGTTAATGGGCGGGAGTGGTGGGACAACGATCAGGCGCAGAATGGCCTCCAGGGGCTGGTCTTCCTGAAAAAGCCACGCCCCCTACCAGAAGGTTCAAACTGAACCTAACTCTTCCCTGTGAGGGGGCAAATACCTGGTGGAAGTGTGGAAGTGGAAGTGTCCTATCAGTAACATTTCTCAATGTGATGAAACTGAAAAAGTGAAGAAAGGTCCTGAAGGTGAGAGAAGTATAACTGAGAAAAACCAAGGAACGGAGAGTGTCAAGAAGGATATATTAACAGTATGTAAAGATACCGTGGTCAAAGTGAAAGGGGGCAAAATATCAACATGAAGTTATGGTCATTAGTTAAAAATAATGAGGGCAGTTTCATTTGAGTTCATTTGAGTTCAGAAGCCAGATTCTAAGAGGTCAAGAGAAGATCTGTGAAAAAGAAGGTCAAGGCATCAAGAATAAACACCAGAAATTGTATTCCGTCTCCATCATTATGTATCTAGTTTTCCTAGTGCCTGAAAGCAATAATAATCCCCTGTGTTTAATAACATCTGCAAAGCTAGTAATTTTCAATGCACTCTGGGCCTGTGGGTTTTACCTTCCCCCTCAATACCCTTCTTTACCAAGCATGGGGTGAATTTTGCTATGGCTGACTTCAAAGGAAACAATACTATTGAAATATGCAAAGTTGGAGGCAAGATGATGTACAATTATAAGCATGTCTTGCAGAGTGCATTATACCTCGGGCATTGTAAATGCACTTTTCAACTTCTTTTTTAATCGCTGAGCTGAAATGGCCAGAAATTGGCAGGTACTTTATGCCAAAAATGCAATTGCATTTGCTCCCAAAATATATGCAAGACTAGCCTCAATACCCTTATCTTTTTTTTCCTTCAATGAAGAAGATAATGAATGTAATTAATCTTGAAAGAATTGGTAGATAGAGCAAGGAGGGGGAAATTGGTGCCTAGCTCCAAGGTATTCCTTACTTCCACTTTCTCTCCCCCCACCTTTTAGTCCTCACTTCCATGGAAGAGGAAGACACAGGTATTCTAAAATGTGTGTTTTATTGTGATTAAGGAAAGACCATGCCTGGTTGATGTGTGTATTCAAATCAATTCTGACAACTGTAAGATATTTTCTGAGGCTTGAAAGTGTGTGACCTGCCCAAGCTCACCATACACTTCACCATTCAACAAGTTGGATGGTGAAGCAATTTTGTCTCCTCCCCTCGGAGAAGAGATTGGTTAATTGTGCAGAAGTTACTGGAAGGGAGGAGGGGCTGGCATAGGGGTTGCCAGCCCTCTTTTCCCTCATTCTGCAAGAGAACATCGTTGAGTGAGGAACACCTTGGAGCCCATCCAGCACCAGGTCTGTGCAGAGGCCATGAGGCCCAGAGTTCATCCTCCAGGCTGAGCTGGCCCCTTGCCCTTCGTAGGCCTCTGCTAAATTTAGTTATATCTAAGTTTAATTCTGCCTGGCTTCTCTGGACAGGGAGCCAGGCCTGGAGGGCTTCGTTTTGATTGCCCCCCCTTTCCTATAACATAATATTACTTTAAGTCCCCCTCCTCGTGGCACAGTGGGTTAAACCACTGAGCTGCTGAACTTGCTCACTGGAAGGTTGGAGGTTCCCACTGCTAGCCTCAGCTTCTTCTTAAAAGGGCCCTGGGGTGGGATTCCCTTACTCACCCTTGTCCTCTTCACTTCAGGGCCTCATGGCCATGCCAGGGCCATGGAGGTGGCCATTTTGTGGGTGGGGCCATTGCCACCATCTTTAAAGGGTGGCAACCATTGCAGGGGGTGGAGACTCAGCTGCCATTTTGGTGAGGTCAGTGGCCATCTTGGGGGTGGGGCCATGGCATCCATTTTGTGTTAGGCTTGGTGGCCATTTTGGTAAGGTCAAAATAAATAATTTTAAATAACTAAATAAAATTAATAATAATAAATAGTAATTAACATATACATGTTATGATACAAGA
Organism: Anolis apletophallus; assembly: GCA_030556195.1. Taxonomy (NCBI): domain Eukaryota; kingdom Metazoa; phylum Chordata; class Lepidosauria; order Squamata; family Anolidae; genus Anolis; species Anolis apletophallus. The sequence continues at coordinate 150,813,943 of JARBWK010000004.1, forward strand.
CATATGCAAGCTGACTGCATTAAATCACTACTGACCAAGTAGGCATGCATTCAAAGCAAGCCCTGGGGGCAGAGTGAGCTCCTTACTGTTAATAGTCTAGCTTGCTGTTAACCTATGCAACCTTAAAGATAGTTGTTAATGTTAATAGTCTAGCTTGCTGTTAACCTATGCAACCTTAAAGATAGTTGCATCTGCTACTTGGCAGCTGAATGCATTAAATCACTACTGAACAAGTAGGCATGCATTCAAAGCAGCCTGGGGGCAGAGTGAGCTCCTTACTGTTAATAGTCCAGCTTGCTGTTGACCTATGCAACCTTAAAGATAGTTGCATCTGCTACTTGGCAGCTGAATGCATTAAATCACTACTGAACAAGTAGGCATGCATTCAAAGCAGCCTGGGGGCAGAGTGAGCTCCTTACTGTTAATAGTCTGGTTTGCTGTTGACCTAGGAAGCCTTACTTGATAGTTGCATCCGCAAGTGGTTGCCAACTGCATTAAAATAATTACTGATCAAGAAGTCTGTGGTCAAAGCTAGCCGACGGGCAGAGGGAGCTCCCGACAGTTGATAGTCTAGCTTGCTGTTGACCTATGCAACCTCAAAGATAGTTGCATCCGCTAGTTTGGCAGCCAACTGCATTAAAGTCATTACTGACCAAGGAGTCATGTGTTCAAAGCAAGTCTGGGGGCAGGGTGAGATCGCGACGGTTAATAGTCTAGCTTGCTATTGACCTAGGCAACCTTATTTTGATAGTTGCATTTGCTAAAAGGGTAGCCAACTGCGTTAAATCACTACTGCAGGGGAAGTCATGTGTTCAGAGCAAGCCTGGAGGCAGAGTGAGCTCCCAACTATTAATAGTCTAGCTTGCTGTTGACCTATGCAACTCTAATTGGTAGTTGCATTTGCTAGATGGAAGCCAGCTGCATTAAATCACTATGGACCAAGAAGTCAGGTGTTCAAGTAAGCCTGGGGCGGGAGTGAGCTCCGACTGTTAATAGTCTAGCTTGCTGTTCATGCAACCGTAATTGATGGTTGCGTCGGCTAGTGTGTGGACAGCTGCATTAAAGCACTACTGACCAAGAGGTCATGTGTTCAAAGAGAACATGGGGGTAGAGTGAGCTCCCAGCTGTTGATAGTTTAGCTTGCGGTTGGCCTAGGCAATCTTAATGTTAGTGGCATCTGCGAGTTGGTGGCCACTGCGTAAAATTATTTACTGACCAAGAAGTCATGTTTCCAATGCAAGCTTGGGGGCTGAGTGAGCTCCGACTGTTAATAGTCTAGCTTGCTGTTGGCCTAGGCAATCTTAATTGTTAGTTGCATCTGCTAGTTGATGGCCACTGTGTAAAATCATTTACTGACCAAGAAGTCATGTTTCCAATGCAAGCTTGGGGGCTGAGTGAGCTCCCGACTGTTAATAGTCTAGCTTGCCGTTGACCTATGCAACTCTAAAGATAGTTGCATCTGCTAATTGAGAGCCTACTGCATTAAATCACTACTGAACGAAAAGTCATGTGTGCAAAGCAAGCCTGGGAGCAGAGTGAGCTCCTGATTGTAATAGTTAGCGTGTGGTTGACCTATGCAACCTTGAAGATAGTTGCATCTGCGGGTTCGTAGCCAGCTGCATTAAATCACTGCGGACCGAGAAGTCATGCGTCAAAGCCAGCCTTGGGGCAGAGGCGACTTCTGAATACAGGTGCTCATGTGGTGGTAAACCCCAACTATAGAATTATTGTTTGCGTCATAGCTGGAATTTTACTACTGTTATGAATTCTAAAGTAAACACTGATGGGTAGGCTTTTGTTTCATTGCGCTGGATCAAATTTTACACATGTGGACACGGATGGGTTGCGGACAACTGACATTGACATTGGGAGTGGTGACTGCTGGGATTTGTAGTTCGCTTGCGCGTAGAGCATTGTGACTTCACTGATGATGGAGTTGGGCCGAACTTTCCACACAGTGCTCCCTGAAGAGACGCACTGGCATGAGGCACCCTCCATCCTCGCATGCTCTTACTTATGTGTCGCATTCCCGGGGTTACTCCTTTGTTATTAAGATGGGACCCCATTCACCGTGACATAGTTCATCCCAGTAGTTAACCAGTTTTCTCATTTCAGGCATGTGCAAGGGTGTGGAGAATATTGGCCAACCTTTCAGATAGGAAGGGGATCCCATCAAGGGGTTCCTCTAAGTCCATTTCAAGGCCCTTGGTCCATTAAATGCCTCTAATTTAAGCCACATTATACACACACGCCCCTCGCCAAGCAAATCCCATCGAGCAACGTTAAATTCAGCAAATACTGATGGGTAAAAACAGGGGTCTGGCAATGTAAAGGACTGGAATTGGCGGTCAGGAATGCCTTAAGGGTGGCCGTTTATGCCTCAGGGCGTTGAGGCTTAGAAGTATACGGTGGTTGGATGTTTCGGTGCCGCTTGCTCTCCATGTTCTGTGGGTGCTGCACCTTCGGTGACTCTTATACTGGTGTTTGACGTTTGGTTGTACTTCAGTCTGGTTCCGTTCGTTTGTGGGCTTTAGCAGGGGCATAGTCCCAGCCGTTAGTCCGGCACAATACAGCCAGCCAATTTGGGGACGGTTGCGACCGAAACTTTAAGGGTAGTGTATTAGCTTTGGCCTCAAACTTCGTGTGATCTTGTACGTGAGGGTCAATGAGTTTGAGGAATTTGGAAGGGCATACGCCATGCTGCATAACACAGTTTTGGGTGTTTCAAAGGTGGGGTTGGCCCCACAAGTGACCAGGGTGCAATTAGCTGTGCTGGCTCATTGCTTATGGGCTCTGACTATTTCAGATTATATTAACGGTTGGCGGCATAGAAAGTTAGCTTGGTGGTCGTGCAGTCTGGGTCAGACTCACGACAGCAGAAATTCGAGCTCCCTGCATTTGGGAAGGCCCTGGAGCTCGTGTACCACGAGGCGTATGCGGACACACAGGAACAAATTTGTTTCATGCCGACGCTTGGACAGCTCCTTTGCAGCCCTATTGGATCAGCAAGGTAGTCCAGTATCTAAAATTGACAGGTTTACGCGGGCCCTGGTTGAATTTGAACTAACAATACGGCATAACGGCGAAGAGTGGCTGGTGCCGTCAGCCAAATCTGATTTGGGGTCTTGAGGCAATGTCATTAAGTTGGCAAAGTATAGTGACCCCGTTTTATGGCCAGTTGAGGCTTTGGTGCTATTCAAACAGATTAGCAAGCCTGGGCGGGTTACCGTTTGGTAAGCCGGATGGCATACAACTAACAACTTACCAGTTGTATACAGGCACCAGTAAGGTGCTAAGGATGATGGGTTTGGTGCAATACAGGTTTTGCAACCCACTCTTGCTGCATTGGAGAAGACTCATTGGCCAATGCTACGGGACATGACTCGGAGGTGATCAAACCCTGGGCAGATGGAAATCAAATGCCTTCAGGAAATACGTGGTACTCCGTTGTCATAAGTTGATTGTGCCGATCCATGAGATCCGTTTTTGCTGAACCATGGTTGGAGTATCCTCGTCTACGGGCACAGTTATTTTTACTGGGCTGCAGGGCACGACATGAGGACTCATTATGGTCAGCATTTTGGGGTAATACAGGTTTGCAACCCACGCTTGATGCATTTGAGAAGCTTCAGTGGCCAATGCTATCGGACAGGTCTCGGAGGGGGTTAAACCCCGTGCATATGGAAATAAAACGCTTTCAGGAAATGCGTGGTACTCCGTTGTAGTAATTTGATTGGGGCGATCTCGTTGGGATCCATTTTACTGAACCATGGATGGAGTATCCTCGTCTGCGGGCACAGTTATTTTGCTGGGCAGCTGGGCAGGCCATGAGGACTCATTATGGCCAGCTTTCTGGGGCAATACAGGTTGCAACCCACTATTGCTGCATTGGAGAAGCTTCGGTGGCCAATGCTATGTGACGTGACTCGGAGAAAAAAAAAAAAAAAAAAAAACCCTGGGCAGATGAAATTGAATGCCTTCAGGAATATGTGCGTACTCCGTTGTCATGAATTGGTTGTGGTGATCTCTTGGTAGATCCGTTTTGCTGAACCATAGATTGAGTATCCTCATCTGCGGGCACAGTTACAGCACTGGGCTGCAAGGCAGGCCATGAGGGCTCATTATGGTCAGCAGTTTGGGGCAATACAGGATTGCAACCCACTCTCGCTGCATTGGAGAAGCTTCGGTGGCCAATGCTATGTGACGTGACTCGGAGAAAAAAAAAAAAAAAAAAAAACCCTGGGCAGATGAAATTGAATGCCTTCAGGAATATGTGCGTACTCCGTTGTCATGAATTGGTTGTGGTGATCTCTTGGTAGATCCGTTTTGCTGAACCATAGATTGAGTATCCTCGTCTGCGGGCACAGTTACAGCACTGGGCTGCAAGGCAGGCCATGAGGGCTCATTATGGTCAGCAGTTTGGGGCAATACAGGATTGCAACCCACTCTCGCTGCATTGAGAAGCTTCGGTGGCCAATGCTATGTGATGTGACTCGGAGAGAAAAGAAAAGAAAACAAAACAAAAATGTGTGTACTCCGTTGTCATGAATTGTTTGTGGTGATCTCTTGACAGATCCGCTTTGCTGAACCATAGATGGAGTATCCTCGTCTGCAGGCACAGTGGCAGCACTGGGCTGCAAGGCAGGCCATGAGGACTCATTATGGTCAGCATTTGGGCCTCGCGTCCGTCACTACTGCGGAGTGGCAAGGGACCAGAGGTAGGCGTGGAGGCGGTTTCCTCCCACTTCTGTTTCAGTCTAGGAGGGCCTCTCCAGACGGGTTGTGGATATGCCTCGCAGCCCATGATCTTGGCCTTTTGAAGGGCGGAGCCCTGGCCTTGCAAGCTTGGAATGACATCTGTAAGATTTGTCATGTATGGCCACGGGTACGCGCCACATGGTGGGCAGTCATTCCTCGCCTCTGGTGGTTAGGAATTGGGACATTTAAAAAATGTTGACGGTCAGGTAATGGGTGAACCGGGCCATGCGCAAACCACTTGCAAGGGGTAGGGGCTCCTACATATTCCAGGGATAGATCTTGCTTGGCAGGCCTCACCTTTACAGATTGGATGGAATCCATCGGTCTGATGTGGGCAATTCATTGTTTCTTAAGGATTTAAGGGGAGGTGTTCAGTTATTATTAGTCGGCTTGGTGGGGGATGGGAGCTAAATAGGACATTTGCTCCCAATCCGTGGCGTAAATAGTTCAGTTATTCAAAGGTTTGTATACACTTAAGGCACCCCTTAAGGGTGTGGGGCATTATGCAAACACTCACCTAGAGGTTAATTCTAGGGGTGAGGTGATGGTGAATGTCCCAGGAGCGGGAGAGTCTAGTCTCAAAAGTTGAGAGAGATTTCTCCTGATGTTTCCCTTACGGGTTGCCCGAGTTGAAATCTACAGGAGACCCAGGTAGTATGCCTGAATAGCTGAGGGGTAGACTTTAGGAGACGCTACCTCAGCTTACACACACCAAGTTGAACTGACACCAAAAAGTTAGTCGAGTTACAAGTTAAATAGGTAACTATTCAATAAAAGTTGCCCAAAATTTGAAACCATATATTTTGTGTCTGTCTCGTTATTTCGGGGGGTTGGAAGACAATACACTTCACCATTCAACAAGTTGGATGGTGGAGCAATTTTGTCTCCTCCCCTCGGAGAAGAGATTGGTTAATTGTGCAGAAGTTACTGGAAGGGAGGAGGGGCTGGCATAGGGGTTGCCAGCCCTCTTTTCCCTCATTCTGCAAGAGAACATCGCCCACCACTCCCGCCCATGGATAGTATAATAATGATTGCTCAAATGGTTTAACATTTGGGGGTCGGATAGGAATTCGCCCGCGAGGGTTTTGCCTATCCTATACTGTCTATTAGGGGCTTAGATGGAATGGTCGGCTAGTAAACTAGCTAAGCGTAAATAGTTCAGTTATTCAAAGGTTTGTATACACTTAAGGCACCCCTTAAGGGTGTGGGGCATTATGCAAACACTCACCTAGAGGTTAATTCTAGGGGTGAGGTGATGGTGAATGTCCCAGGAGCGGGGAGAGTCTAGTCTCAAAAGTTGAGAGAGATTTCTCCTGATGTTTCCCTTACGGGTTGCCCGAGTTGAAATCTACAGGAGACCCAGGTAGTATGCCTGAATAGCTGAGGGGTAGACTTTAGGAGACGCTACCTCAGCTTACACACACCAAGTTGAACTGACACCAAAAAGTTAGTCGAGTTACAAGTTAAATAGGTAACTATTCAATAAAAGTTGCCCAAAATTTGAAACCATATATTTTGTGTCTGTCTCGTTATTTCGGGGGATTGGAAGACAAATGTCATGTTTCCATCCTATGGAATCCTGAGGTTTGTAAATCGTTGAGGCATTAGAACAGTGGTTCTCAGCCTGTGGGTCCCCAGAGGTTTTGGCCTTCAACTCCCAGAAATCCTAACAGCTGGTAAACTGGTTGGGATTTCTGGGAGTTGTAGGTCAAAACACTTGGGGACCCACACGTTGAGAACCACTGCATTAGAGATTAGAGGTAGAGATCCCCAAAACACCCCATTGTGGTCACCAAATTCAGGGGGGGGGATATTACAGAGTATATTTTGACTTTTGAGGATTCAAACAATGCAAGTCTGTATGGCCTGAGAAATGTTGAAGATGCTCTACATCCTTCAGTATCAAATACTCAGCTATAATTCTTTAGGTAAAAATAAACAAGTACACCCATCTCAATAGTATGCAATTTTGCTTTCTTTTTTTTTAAAAAAAAAAATAGCAAAATTATATATATACACAGCAAAGAATTGTATTAAAATAATTTTCTTTATTATTTATTATCAGTAAATGTTTGATTTACGTACCTATATATACAAGATAGGCCTGTTTTCGAACGGAAAAATGTGTTTCGGAAGTTGATTCGGATGTTGGTTTTGCTCTGGCTTCGGATGTGAATCACTTCTGATTTTTTAAAGTGATTTTATCAAAATGGATTTAGGATGTATTCCGATATTCGGAAGTATTCGGAAATAGCGTCCGCGATTGCGCAATGCGCAAAAATCAGCAGAAGGGAGACTCAAAACTATGGGGAATCCCCTTTCCACCTGCTTTTGACCACTACTAATGACAAAACTAGCCACTGGTACAAATCTGGTTATTTCACTCAAACCACCTGATAGCCATCAGCCAATGAAGAGAGGCAGCAAGAAAGGGTGGAAATGACATCCGAGCCCTTTCCGAGAATGGCGATGGAGCTCTCAGAATGGCAAATTCATTTCCTGTTTGGGGCGCTGTGCTCGATATCACTTCAATTATCGGAAGTCCAAAAAAACCATCCAAAAATTGGATGTATCTGATTGTCGGAAACAGGCCTAATATAGGGTTGTGTAAAGGTTTATTGGGCAAAAAGGAGTCTCACATAGAAAAAGTTGAAGAAGTACTATTCTAGAGATCAAAGTGAGAAGAGCAGAACAATCTTTGTGTGAGAGAGTGCATGTGTGAATATGGAGATATCTTTCTTAAAATGCTCAAAGGCAAGGTTTTGAAAGGAGACCCATTGGCATAAGTCAGCACTGTATTGTTTTGCATACTGAAAGCAATTTTGAGAAAACAGTCTTTCTGCCAGCAAAGTATTTTTAAAAAGTACTACCCAGGTGTGTGTGTGTGTGTGTATAGTTTCAGAAAAAGAAATAAAACAAAATAACTAAAGCCAAAACAAGGGAGAAAGCATTTCCTGGCTGCATTAACCTGCCAAATCTTCAGAATCGATTCTTTTCATTCATGCAACACCTGGGAGCACAGGCAATTACTGTGGATTCAAATTAGAGCTGCAATACTCCTGCAATCAGCTAAAGCAAACACAGGTCCAAACTTCCTTATTGATTGCAGTTATTAGTGACTCATCCCATCTTGGGGGTGCATCATTTAAACCTTCCCATTAAGGCACTCTGAACCTATTTTCTTTTTTTCCCTCCTCTTTCTCTCTTCCAAAGCAGGGCATCCATGCAATTATTGTGTCAAGTGGGAGGCAGAAATGTAATTATGTAAGCTAAGGAAATTAAGAAACTTGCATGGTTCATTATTGGATAGTTGTGTTTGGGTTTGTTTGTTTGTTTGTTTTTGGTCTGCATTTTGGATTAGCAGCTGGTGAAAATGCCATTTACTATTTAAAAAACATTGATTGCATCTTGTCTGAGAAGGCATATCATTTCAACTGCTAGTTAAAAACTTGTTTCATTTATCCAAAATTCTCAAATGGAAGATCTTCATGTAATTTGTTGCAAACAAGACTATATACTAGAGTTGGTCTCTGCGGTTTAAAAATTATTTGAAATCGGATTAAATTAGTTTAAAAAGTTAATTTAATTGTTTTTTGAACCATGTGCTCCAACCCGGAAGTATAATTTCTTTACCGAACCTGGGGGCTGCCATTTTTCTTAATTATTGTAATTAGATCGTATCTTCCCCTCTCAGTTCTTCTAACAAGAATATTTATCTCCTCCAAAATAGCTTTTCAGGGTACTTACAGACATATCACGGCCCTTTGCCTGGTCAGAGGATATTAAAGTAAAAGGCCTCCTGGAGGAAGTGAAAAAGCAAGGGGGAACCATAGAGAAAAAACGGGGGCTCCTAGAGCGCCTTGGAGGACTGAAGGGAAAATAGCACTTTAAACATCCAGAAAATCGGGGTAGATAGAAGGAAAGGAGGAGAAGCAGAGAATAAAGGCTGAAAGAAGAGGAGGAGAGAGTGACAAGACCACAGAGTGAAGAAGGGGAAACTACAGAAGCAAGGGGAAACCATAGAGAAGAACCAGGACTCCTAGAGCGCCTTGGAGGACTGAAGGGAAAAAGCCTTCGCGCGCTTTTCCTCCAACCAAGCAGAAGGGCCGCACAGCACTGTGATACTCTGTAAGTCACCCTAAAAAGCAATTTTGGAGAAGGTTGATATATTCCTGTTACAAGAACCTCATACTGTATCTCTATCTATTGATGTACTTTCATCAATATGCAGAAAGTTGGTGGTACCATTTCTATATGTTATAAATCTTCAGCTCCAGTCAATTGCACTCCAGAAGTGAAGGGAAATGTTTCCCCCTTGATTTGCCTGTGATGTCAGCCCTGTTTTCCTGCTGTGCGCATGCGCTGGAATAAGAACTAATAACAAATTTCATTATTAATTACATATCAATTAAGAATTTTTTGAATTTTTTGTAAGTATTTCTATTACTAATTAAAAAAAATCCCCCCATTGTATTTTAGAACCTTTTTATGGATCAACCAAGCCTACTATATACAATTTTAAAAAAATCTACAATAAAATACAATCCCCAAATTCTGAACAAGATAGGTTTATATGCTGCATTTTTATATCCTGTCCTCACCCTGATGGCGACTCAGGGCAGCTCACAGAAAAGGTTCTGCAGGTTTGTTCTTAAGTTGAATTTGAAAGTATGTCAGAACAGGTACATCTTTAAAGTGTAACTCCATATATACGCATGCACATATACTGTACATACATTATTTGGATATAATAGTGAAGTGTTAACAGTCCTGTGGTGTTTGTTTTACTTCCTGTGCCACTGTTGGCTTGATGTGTAAATGAGGATTGGTGCCAAAGCTTCAGTTAAAACACTTTCCCCCATAATAACTTTCAATATTGATTTCCTTTCTGAGGGGTAGATTTATCTTACTTTTGTTCTTAACTATCCGTAGTTTGTAAGTCAGATGTTTGTAACTCATGGACTGCCTCTCTGGACATTGTAACACAGGACTGCCCAAGTCCCCTTGGGGAGATGGGTGCGGGGTATAAATAAAGTTAATAATAATAATAATGCATTAGCACAGTGGTTCTCAACCTGTGGATCCCCAGATGTTTTGGCCTTCAACTCCCAGAAATCCTAACAGCTGGTAAACTGGCTGGAATTTCTGGGAGTTGTAGGCCCCAACAACTGGAGACCCATAAGTTGAAAATCACTGCGTTAGTAGAAGATTCCCACCACACACTTAATACCAATAAGACTGTGGATCATACTTTGTACTAATCAGAGCAATACCTATTATTTCAACATTGAATGTATCAGTAACCAATAACATTGTAGATCATAATTTACACCAATCACAGCAAATGTTCATTCTTTCAAATATCTGTAAAAATACTATAAAATGTCCATGCTTGTAACTACAATTTATGCCTGATTTGGTAAAATTCTTCTGGCATTCTTACCTGGCCAACTGGAGCAATAAAGACACCTCTGATTCTTCCCCCCACCCTGCATGTCTTCATTGAAATCAGTCAGAATTGGGACACCCCCAGATTTTGATAATAACTTAACATATTCATGTGAAGTCTAGGAGCATCTTCTCTGTGAAAATAGGGTTTGTACTGCCATTTCAAATATTTGTAGTGAAATTTTTTGCACACACACATATATGCATAAAATTTATTCATTTATTTATTTACAGCATTTTTATACCGCTCTTTTCAGCCTGAAGGCAACTCAGGCCAGCACACTGTTTGTTCAACATACATGCATATATATCAATTAAAAACATTTAATATCACATAATAAAATCTATATAAAACCACTTGAAACTATAATAATCAGTGTCTCCAGTTCAACTCCTTATCCATTTACATTGTCTAAGCCAGTGTTTCCCAACCAGTGTACCGTGACACACTAGTGTGCCGTGAGCAATCATCAGGTGTGCTATGGGAAATTGGCACTCTCCCCCCTCCTAGCAGCCCCCTCACAGGTTTACAAGAAACAAATTGAGCCTCTCCACTTGGAAATGTTTTTTTTACTCCTTTTCTGGATTTTTCAAGAGTTGCCTTCCCCCAAGGAACTGTTTATAACAGCTTCATGACATCCATAGTTAACTGGAAGCAAGTTTCACTCAATGTGAAATTTCACAAAGGTCTGGAGAACAAGCTCTATGAGGAGGGACTTGAAGAGCTGGGCATGTTTAGCCTGAAGAAGAGAAGGCTGAGAGAAGACATGATAGCCATATATACAGTAAATATGTGAGAGGAAGTCATATATATGTTGTGTTCATCGAAAAAGGCCCAGGTTTCACACTGAGTGCATAAATACATATTAGCTATATGCCAGGGCTGCCCAACTGGTGGCCCTGGGGCCGTATACGGCCCCCCAGCCCCTTCCCTCCGCCCCCCTAAGCTTTTTAATAAAAAATAAAAATTGAAAAATAAAATAAAATAAAATACCTACTTCCGGGTTTGGAGCAAGTATCACGAGAATACGCAATCCACATGGGATTTCGCTGTCAACGCGAGATCACGCCGGCGTTGACAGCAAAATCCCGTGTGGATTGCGTATTCTCGCGATACTCTTCGGCTACTCTACTACTGGATCGCTGAGGCCCACAGATGCGATTAGGACCTTCTTCGACTCAGTCGGTCGTCGCCTCTCTCGTCCTCCGGGTACTCCTGGATCCTCTGCATTTGGAAAAGGTAGGCCAAAGCAGGGGGCTCCTCATTCCCTCCCCCCATCTCCCTTTATGTATTAAATATAAAATTAAATATATTTAAAGATGACATAAGGGGAGATGGGATACATTAAAATAAGGGGAGGGAGGATGGAATTAAATATATTTAATATTAAATAAAAATAAGGGAGAGGGAGAATGGAATTAAATATATTTAATATTAAATAAAAATAAGGGGGGAGGGGAGGTAGGAATTAAATATATTTAATATTAAATAAAAATAAGGGGAGAGGGTGGATGGAATTAAATATATTTAATATAAAATAAAAATAAGGGGAGAGGGGAGGATGGAATTAAATATATTTAATATTAAATGTAAATATATTTAATATTAATTTTATCAGTAAAGATTATATTTGACTATATATCTTTTGAATGCCCCCTGCATTTTATCTCAGTAAAAGATTATATTTGACTGTATGGATGCCCCTTTTGAATGCCCACCCTGCATTTTATCTCAGTAAAAGATTATATTTGACTGTATGCATGCAGGGGCGGGGGCGGAGCTGGGGGAGAGGGCGGAGCCGGGGGCGGGGAGAGGGCGGAGCTGGGGAGGGGGCAGATCCGGGGGTGGGGGCAGACCCTACGGGCCCCCAGGACATCAGTGACCGTAATTCAGGCCCCTGGGCCAGTAGAAGTTGGACAGCCCTGCTATATGTATTACTGTGTTACAGTGTAATTTTGTGTCATTTTGGTTAGTGGTGTGCCCCAGGATTTTGTAAATGTAAAAAATGTGCCACGGCTCAAAAAAGGTTGAAAAACACTGGTCTAACCCATTTGTGTTTGTTATTCCATTATACTGTGTTTGTCCAATTACGCCGTGTTTCTCAAAGACAAGTGTGCTGGACAACTACCTGTGAGGGATGCTGTCCTATGTGCCTTCCCTGAATAAAGTAAATGACGTCCTGCCATATTTTTTCTCTGCAAAAGTCCTCAGAAGCACTTTAATTACCTGTTGTGTGTCTGCCCCATATTGTCCTTGAAGTCTTCCTGCTATATGCAAACTAGCTCTGTCTGCACCCAGTATTTATTTTAAAATTTTAACATTCACATTTGGCCCGCCCAAAATGGTTTTAAATTGTCTGTTACTGTTTGTGTTGAGTTTTATTGATTTTACTGTTTTTATAATTGCTATTGTTTTGTTATTATGTGTTATTGGGATTGGCTTCATGTAAGCTGCCCGAGTCCCCTTGGGGAGATGGGTACGGGGTATAAATAAAGTTAATAATAATAAAGTAATAATAATAATAATAATAATGCATTAGCACATTGGTTCTCAACCTGTGGGTCCCCAGATGTTTTGGCCTTCAACTCCCAGAAATCCTAACAGCTGGTAAACTGGCTGGGATTTCTGGGAGTTGTAGGCCCAAACACCTGGGGACCCATAGGTTGAAAACCACTGCGTTAGCAGAAGATCCTGCACTGAGCAAGAGATCAGACTCCAGGACCATGAAACCACTTTCAACACTATGATTCTATTAGTCTATCTTCCATCCCCATGAGGGAAACTTTCCTACATAATTTGTTTTACACATGAGGAGTTTTTTTGCATAAAAATCTTTAGCAAAATCTTTATGTTAATCCTGAAATGTGCAAAAGCATATATAAAAATACACAAGAATATCCTCTAGTAATATTGTGCCATGGGAAGGAAAATGCATTTTCTTCTTGTATAGGAATACAAAACAAGCGAAAGCTGACATTCCTACTGGAACCTCTCCATCACTCCTAATTTGACATGATACAGCCCCTAGCAACACAGACGGAGATGAAAAGCTTGATATATGCATCTCCAGTACATCATAATGAAATGATTTTCATGTCAACTGCATTCAGGGCTCCAAGGATTATTTATTTATTTACTGTAAGAAAGTGTGAATATGTGTGTCCATGCAAACAACCAACGTGTGTCTTTCAGGGCTGGGCTCTGATTCATCACTTTCAGGGGAAGAGATTCCACACGATTTTTCTCTATTTTAAATAGTTTTGGAGAATTTTTTTAAAACTGTAAAAAAATGACTTCATTTATCTATTGATCTTTTTAATTTCTACTTAATTTGGATTCGTTTATTATTACCTCTAATTTAACTGCTGGATTTATTTTTTAAATGACAAAATTAGTATTCTTTGTTGGTGCACTGAGAATCACATCAGTCACTGAGCACAAGAGCCACTTGTCTACAAAGTAGGATTGATTCACTCAAGGCGGTCACCATTTAGCTGGGATCCCAGCTTGAGGCAGGGGCTCTCTGTGGTTTCTGTTTTTTATTTGATTTGATTGCTCTCTGCTTGTCACATTTCAGGTTATTCCAAAGTTTCCAGGAAACTCCAGAATATTTTTTTAATGTCAGGAGTGACTTGAGAAACTGCAAGTCGCTTCTGGTGTGAGATAATTGGACGTCTGCAAGGACATTGCCCAGGGGAAGCCCTGATGTTTTGATGTTTGACCATCCTTGTGAGAGGCTTCTCTCATGTCTCCGCATGGGGAGCTGGAGCTGACAGAGGGAGCTCATCTGTGCTCTCCCTGGATTAGAACTTGTGACCTGTCGGTCTTCAGTCCTGCTGGCACAAGGGTTTAACCCACTGAACCACTGGGGGCTCCTGGTGAATGACTCATGGTGTTTGAATGACGAATAACCCAGAATTACTCATAGTGTTTTTTGCAAGTGAACAGCTGGATCAGGCTGGTTTCATGGTGATCCCAATGTCCACCCATCAAAAAACCCCACTATTGTTTTGCCAGTCAGAAGCACTTACCAGAAGAGCTGGCAACATTGTTTCTGGAGGGATTCACTCTACCCTTTCTCACTGATGACATGGCTGGGTTTCACATTATGTGCTCATGTCATGTGCAAGGTTCCAAAGTGAGGGCTAAAGATTGCATACACAAAAGCAAGATAAATCAAACACCATATTTCATTTATAAACAAAACTAAAGCCTTAAGCCTTTCAAGGTATAGCCAAGATAACAAAATTGCGAAACACAAACTAAGAATGATGAGATGACGCCAAGGTCAAGAGTCCAATTAGTGAAGACAAGGCAAATAATACAGAGTCAGGTCAGGGACAAACAATAGCCAAGGTTACAGCCCAGTAATCAAATGCCAGAAGATCAATTGTCAGGAACCAAAAGTCAAAGGCCAGGTATTTAGGAATACAAACTGCATGGTTCAGAAATCAAGTCAGAAAATCAAGAATAGAGACTAACCAAGTCCATAAATGAATCCAAGAATTCAGTTGTCACAGTCTAGAACTCAAAGACAGAAAGACAGGATATAAACAGGGTGCAAAATAAGAGGACAAGGAAACCAATGTTAAATTTCATTATTCTAATCAAGATACAATTGAGTTATGATCCAGGACATAACAGTTGTCTGTTCCACCAGAGCCACTTCACAGAGGCTTTTCCACCTAGAGGTCCCAGCTGAAGTTTGTCCCACTAAACAGGATTTTCACAGCTGAGAAAACCCACATATTGTAAAGCTGGGACAAAATGATACCATGCATGCTCCATAACTTTCAGCCCATAATAAACTAGTTGGGAAGGGACCATCCACTTTCCTCACAGATTAAGGTAACCCCCCCCCCCCCTTTATAACAGCAGCACCACCAACAACAATTTGGAAGGTCAAAAACAAACAACAAATGTGTATGCCATGCATACATCTTAACATGTTAACATTCCTAGTTGTCATTTTTATCTTTCGGCTGGGTATACTATACAGTTGATTATGATCTATTGACTCACCGCCTTGCCGGGGCCAGGGTTAGGGGGACAGCCCTGAATTGGGTGTCCTCCTTCCTTCGGAACCGGCTACAACGAGTTAGGAGGGGCGAGGATGTCTACGGGGGTTCCCCGCTTCATTGCGGGGTCCCCCAGGGGGCAATTCTCTCCCCTCTGTTATTTACCGTATTTTTCGCACCATAAGGCGCACCTGCTGATAAGACGCACCTTGATTTTTGAGGAGGAAAGTTGGGGGAAAAATTGGGGGCTGGTTACACTAACATGGAGGGGGGGAGGCGCTGGAGCAGAGGGGGCGCGATGTACTTACGCTATACGCCCCCTCCGGCGGCTCCCGGTGGCTCCTCGCATGCCCATACTCTCGCCGCCGTGTCGCTGCAGCCAGCCAGCGGCGCGGAGGAACGGGGGCGGAAGAGGGGACTCGTGGGGCGGGCTCGCCACTCATGGACCCGAGGAGGAGGGGGGAGGCCACGAGGGTAGCAGCAGCCGCAGCAGCAGCAGCAGAGGAAGGGCCCGAAGCCAGAGGCGCTTCTTCCTGATGTCAGGAAGAAGCGCCTCTGCCGAGGAGGGAGGAGGGAGGCGGCGGCTGTAAGGAGGCCCAAAAGAGAGGCGCAGGGAGGGAGGGAACTCTTCCTCCTTCCCTCCCTCCCTGCGGCCTCTTTCGGGCCTCCTTACAGCACGTGGCCGCCCCCTTCCCTCCTCGGCAGAGGCGCGACAGTGACGTCAGGAAGAAGCGCCTCTGCCGAGGAGGGCCTCGCCAGCCGCGCTGTAAGAACGCTGTAAGCGCGGCTGGCGAGGCCCTCCTCCTCATCAGAGGCGCTTCTTCCTGACGTCACCGTCGCGCCTCTGACGAGGAGGCCTCGCCAGCCGCGCGCTTACAGCGTTCTTACAGCGCGGCTGGCGAGGCCCTCCTCCTTGGCAGAGGCGCTTCTTCCTGACGTCACTGTCGCGCCTCTGACGAGGGGAGGAGCCAGCGCGCGCGCTTAAGGTGTTCGAAAGAGAGCGCAGGGAGGGAGGGAAGGAGGAAGAGTTCCCTCCTCCCTCAGAGGCCTCTCGAAGGGCCTCAGGAAGAAGCGCCCCTTCCTCCTCGGCAGAGGCGCTTCTTCCTGATGTCAGGAAGAAGCGCCTCTGGCTTCGGGCCCTTCCTCTGGGGGCCACCCTCGTGGCCTCCCCCCTCCTCCACGGGTCCGTGAGTGGCGAGCCCGCCCCACGAGTCCCCTCTTCCGCCCCCGTTTCTCCGCGCCGCCGGCTGGCTGAAGCGACACGGCGGCGAGAGTATGGGCATGCGAGGAGCCGCCGGGCGCCGCCGGAGGGGGCGCGAATCTAGCATAAGTACATCATGCCCCCTCTGCTCCAGCGCCTCCCCCTCCATGTTAGTGTATTCGCTCCATAAGACGAAGCTTATTTTTCTTCCTACTTTGGGAGGAAAAAACTGCGTCTTATGTTCCGAAAAATACGGTAACATCTATATGTGACCACTTGCCCAGCTGGCACGTAGCTTTGGGCTGGTGTGTCATCAGGACGCTGAGGACACTCAGCTTATTCTGAAGATGGATGGCAGCCCCGAATCCGTACCCGATAATTTCCATCGCTGCCTTGAGGCTGTTACTGGATGGCTGCGAGCCAGTAGGTTGAAGGTGAATCTGGCAAAGACGGAGATAATGTGGCTGGGTCGCCCGGGCTGTAGGGATGTTCAGCTTCCGACCCTGGATGGCATGACACTATGTCCGTCATCTTCTGTTAAGAGCTTAGGAGTAACCTTAGACCCCCTGTTGTCGATGGAGGCTCACGTCTCCAGCGTCAGCAGGGTAGCATTTTTCCATCTTCGCTAGGCGAGGAAGCTGGCCCCCTACTTGTCCCGGCACGACATAGCCACAGTGGTCCAAGCCATGGTCATCTCAAGGCTAGACTACTGTAACACTCTGTATATTGGCCTTCCTTTGTCGGTAATCCAGAGACTCAAGCTGGTGCAGAACGCTGCAGCCCGACTCCTAGCGGTGGTCCCGATTGGCCACCACATCACACAAATTCTGCACGAACTGCACTGGCTCCCAATAGAATGCCGGATTACTTTCAAAGTGTTAGTCTTGACTTTTAAGGCCTTATATGGTCTGGGGCCAGTGTACCTGCAGGACCGCCTTGTCTCATACTACCCCACTAGATCGTTGCACTCTGAAGAGCAAAATCTCCTGGTCATTCCAAATGTTAAGACTTGTCATCTGTCTGCAACTCATCGGTGGGCTTTCTCCGCTGTGGCTCCAACATTGTGGAATGCCCTGTCCACTGACATCCATGCCACTCGGAGCCTCCTCCCATTTAGGAAGGCAGTTAAGACTCTGCTGTTCCAGCAGGCCTTCGGGGTCGGCTAAATTACAGTTTCCCTTTTTACGCTGCCATCTTGCACTATTCATTCGCTGCCGCAATTGTCTAATATGCGGCCTACTGTGACTTTACCTGCTGTTTTAATTGTGTTCTATTTTAATGGTGTTTTACTGTAGTTTTATGATGTGTTTGCTGACTGTGTTTTATGGTTTGCTGTGAGCCGCCCCGAGCCGTTTGGGGGGGGGGGGGGGTTTGCAGATAAGTATGAAGTAATAAATAAATAAATAAATAATATAAGGTCAGGCCTTTCAACACATCTAAGAGCCCTTCTCTCTCATAAAGATACTGTTCATCTCGTTTTATTATATGCAATATTGACAATAGGAAAGACTGAAATGTATTCATGTTGGAGAAAGGTTTCCGTTCATAGAAAGAAAGAAAGAAAGAAAGAAAGAAAGAAAGAAAGAAAGAAAGAAAGTAGAGAAGATTGTCTTGAGATGCTTACTACAGGTATAACCCTTGCAAAATCCATTACATGTCAAAATAAAATGAGCATCCAAATGAAACCTAAATAGCACAGGCATCCATCTTTTCACTCAAGCATCCAAATGGAGTTCTGTATAATACATATTTTGAGAATGCATTACTGAAGCACTATTCTAAAGGGCTCATATATCTCTTGGTAGAGACACTAATGCCTTTGTTTTTTTAAAAAAAAATTTTTTCATTAAATAACTCAACAGATAAATGGAGAAAAAATAAACAATCATGTATATCATACACAATACTTTCAAGAAATAGTTCCTTAAGCAAGGGTGAACAGAACCAAAATTCACACGCAAGCAAAACCTAGAGGGAAACACATGTCTTTGGCTACATGTCACCAAATTTCACTTGGTGACAAATTTGAATTACATGTTGATAGAATACACAGTAGGCCCTCTGTATCCATTGGGATTTGATTCCAAGACTCTCTGTGGATACCAAAATCTATGGGTATTCAAATCCATAGCATCCAATGGCACAGTGAATAAATAGTGCCTCATATATGAAATGACAAAGTTTGCTTTTTGGATTTATTTTAAACATTGTCAAGCCACGGAGGGTGGAATCATTTATGCAGTATGTGGATATGGAAATCTGATTGAAATGGAATTTGGAGGAAAGACAAAATAATATAAAGAAAAATGATATTTCCTCTGGTTGGTGGTAGAGCTCACATAACCATAATGAATTCCCAGTAGGAACTTAGTAGTCTACCTATTAAAAATCTTGCAAGAATTAGATCTTAATCTAATATAAAGTGAGCAAAATACGCCTTCAGGATCCATTAGATTTCCCAATTTCTTGAATGTTCCAATATCATTCATGGGTTAAAAACTTTGACAAACTGTATTTTTAATTTTGTATTTTAAAATAAAATGCCTGTATTTTCCCCTCAATATTTAGTTGAGACAAAACTAGTAAAAAGTGTATGTGTGAGGAAGGGGGTGCTAAATGAAATTGTGTATATTTGTCTTGAGACCTGGAATTCCTTTTTAAAATTGTTACAATCAAACAAGGTCTGACTGCATTTGTATGAGAATAAATGCACATATTTATTTGTAGATGAGACAGAAATAACTTAAGATTGAATAAAATTGAAGTGTAGGAGAAAGTGAAACCTTCATATTGGCACAGAGAACAGGTGTTTTGGCTCTTTAAAATATAGTATTGAAATCCTATGAATTTTTTATCTTTGATTGATTAACCTAAGTTGCCTTTTTGTTTTTATTCTTTGACAATTTTCTCATCTTGAATCACTACATAGCAGGAAGGTACAATACATTATCCTCTATTGCTGAAAAAGCCATACCTTTTGAATTTGGTCAGTATTTTGCTCATTTTGTTCATTTTAATAAGAATGGATCAAATTTTCATTTCAAATTAAAACTGTGATGTTGATTGAGATTTTAAAAAAGACTAAAACAGGAAGATTGATCTATCTCTAAATATAATGACGTATTTTGTTTAAAGAGGCTCTTCTCTGGACACTTCTTCTGACGCTTAAAAAAAATCTACACAGTTGATCGTGATTTTCCAGGAAATTTCAGAAATTACCCACTGGATTCTATAGGTGGCTGCGCTCTCTCTATATATATGTGTGTGTGTGTGCGCGCGCGCACGTGTGTGTGTGTGTGTGTGTGTGTGTGTGTGCGTGCCATGGTTAGGTCCAGTTGGAACTATCGGAATTCAGAATTAATTCGGATTAAATACCTCTTTGAAGCGATTTTGAAATTTTTTTGAAACCAGAAATATCCTTGTCCTTCCGAAGCCAATGTCACCATTTGTATTCCGATTCAGGAAGTGAATTTGGAGGCAAGCAGCAGCTTGCATGCTGGGTTGCTTGCCTCCAGCCAATGAGGGGATAAAATGTGGGGAAGGGCAGAGTTTCAGCACGGCTGCCATTGCAGTATAAAAAGGGCTGCACATACCTTAGGGGCTCATTGCAATCCGGGGAAGCAAACACAAAGGGAGCGCTGGGTGGGAAGGGTGTTTGGGAAGGGAACAGGGGAGAAGGGCAAGGGGAGAATGGCTGCAACTGACTGCTGGGGGGGGAGGGGGCAGGGCAGCAAACAACATCGGAGGGACAAGTGTTCTCTTGCCTGCCAGTGCCTATTTCCCTTTCAGTAGCTGTGAATTTAACTTGCCTGCCGGTGTCTATTTCCCTTTCAGTAGCTGTGATTTTAACTTTCTAAACCCCTCACTCACATTTTGCTCTGAGTTTGTAATTATGTATACCAGGAATCCCCTTTTCTCCAAGTACTTCTCTTGCAGAAGTAGTGAATTGAAGCTCCACGCTAACACTTTGAGAATCACTTTGGGAGTTATTTGGGGAATCAGAAAGATAATCACTTTGAAAATCATTTCGGGAATCAGATTTGTCCGTCCTCCTCTTGCTTGAGGGGGCGGTCAAGGTGGAACGCTGGCGTCCACAGGGCAGACAAGCTGACCATCCTCGGGGATTTTTCTGTCTTCCTGTTGCTGGAGGGGGTGGTCGGAGTGGAACATTGGTGTCCACAGGGCAGACAAGCATTCAATCCTCGGGGGGATTCCTTCCTCCTCCAGTTGTTGGAGGAAGTGCTCGGGGTGGACCACTGACATTCACAGGGCAGGCAAGTGGACAGTCCTCAGATGATTCTTCCCTCCTGGTCTTGGAAGAGTGGGACAGGGTGGAACACTGGCCAATGGTAGGAAGCTAAAACTTGGAGGGCCAGGGTGGGGTGCTGCCATCCACAGGGCAATGAAGGAATCTGTTCTCTAGGGATTCCTCCCTCCAGATCTAGGAGGGTGGGCCAGGGTTGAATGCCTGCCCTCCACTTATCTTGGAAACAACCAAACATAATAAATTTATTTTATGAGATACAATTCTATTTGTATGTAGTATTGTTCAGGGAGGTATGCTTTATAAAATATACAAAATATAGAGACATTATAATTTCCCTCAAGAATCCTGGAGACAGCACATTTATTTTTCTTGTAATATACCTTAATACTTAAATTACTTTAAATATTGTCAGAACCCCATGGATTGTCTGAACATGTTGAAATTTGGAATACCGACAGAGGAGGATGTATTTTACCACAGTGGCAAGTTTGATCAGAGATGGTCACAAAATGAGGGAGAGGGAATCCCCAGTGGTTTGCCCAGTGCCACTTGTTGTTTTTCGCGTATTGCACAATCATGTCCATGAATAACAAAGCAATTTGGAAATTTCAGAAATTTCTGAAAATTTCGAATGTATTTTCAGAAAAAAAGGGAATTCACTTCCTAATCAAACCACCAGCGCCCCCTACATCCAAAATGAGTTTTGAACCATATATATACACACACACACACACACACACACACACACACACACACACATACACATACTGTTCATTACCTACAGGGAAGGCACATAAAGTTCTTTCATGTGGAATTAACAATGTTGGAGCTGTTGTGTAGTCATTGGAGTGGAGAGATAGGCAGAGGAGAATAACTTGCTGCAAAAGTTTGTGTTATATAACTTCATATTGCTCTGGGAGTTAAAAAGGGATTCTGATTATATTCGCTTATCAGTACTTTTGTTGCCAGAGGAGAATAGACCTTGATTAGGTGATGATAAGCTCACAAGTAGGAAAGGTCCTGTTTATAAATTATAACTTTCACTCTCACTTTTGTACATCAGCAGTTTTCTCCTTCCTTTTCCTTCCCCATCAGTCCAAGATGATTTATTCAAACACTGTTCTCCCAATGCTGCTGTATACCTGTTGTAAGCAACTACTATACACATATTATAGAGACTCTAAAAAGTAAACTAAATTAACTAAGGAAATTAACTTGAAAATCAGTGGCCATTAACACTTCCTTATCTGAAATTGCCAAATGAGGATTTTTCTTAATAAGCATGAAATAAAGTGACCTTTTTACAAGATGTTTGACAGAGGAACAATGGCTGGTGACCTGTTAGGCATTTATGGCAATATAAATTGATTTTTTAAAATTTTTGTATCAAAAGCATTGCATAAATTAATATAAAACTGATAAAAATAGAAGGTGTGCAGGGGGCTAAATATATTTTGACCAAAAACGGGCAACAGCAACGGCATTGTCTGTAGCCTCCAACAATTCCTCTTCTGTACATGAGGCTGGGCACAGTGGACAAGCATACAGATGTGGAGTTGTCTGTTCTGCTCCACAGTCACACAAGGTATTAGATTATTTGAGGTAGTGCCATTTTGCCAGGTTGTCTTTTGATCTGCCCACTCTGCTTCTGAGTCTATTCAGGGACTTCCAAGTTGCCCATTATTGGTTTGCCCCTGGAGAAAGACCCTCATGGGGGGGATGCAGTTGGTATTTTCTGGTTTAGCTGCCCAGAGGGATACCCTTGCTGGAGGGACACCAAATGGAGTGGTAGTTCTCATAAAGCCTTTCCTTTATTTGAGTCTATTGGGAGGAGGCTCGTAGCCATGTAGTGGATGGTTTTCACAGTGTTCAATCTTATTTCTCTCACGTTTAGCAGCAACTTCACAACGCACATGAGGGGGAGCAATTCCAACTAGCTTGTAGAGTTTATCAATAGGTTTGGGTTTAAGATATCCTGTGATTATTCTGCATGTTTCATTCAATGCTATGTTCACCTGCTTTGCATGGACAGACATATGCCAAAAAGGACAGGCATGCTCTGCAGTTGAGTAAGACAAGGCCAGAGCCTGTGGGGAGGAGCGGAATACAAAATCGAATAAATAAATAAATAAATGTTCTTATTAATTTTGGGTCTGTACCCCATGTGCTGCCAGTAAGTTTTCACAGGATGTTATTGCATGCAGCTACTTTGTGCTTGGTGTTCAAGCAGTGTTTCCTATCTGCTAGTGTTTGATCTAAGGTGACACCGAGATATTTAGGATGGAAACAATGTTCAAGCCCATGACCTTCCCAGGTGACATTCAATTTCCTATTGGCTTCATGTTTGCGTAGATGGAAAGCACACACTTGTGTCTTGGCAAGGTTAGGCTTCAGGTGGCTATCTTTTCTAGTAGCTGGAGAGATATTTCAAGGCATTAGTAAGTTGGATTTCAACTTTTTCAAAGTCTTTTGCTTGTGTTGTTAGGCCAAGGTCATCAGCATATGTAAAGCTCTTTGTGAGTGGTGGTTGTGGCTGATCGTTAGTAAAGATATTAAACAAGGTTGGTGCAAGAACGCTGCCTTGGGGTAAGCCATTCTTTTGCCTCCGCCATCTACTTTTCCTGCCTTGAAACTCCACATAGAAGCTACGGTTTTCTAGGAGAGTCTGGATAGTTTTTGTGAAATCATAGTGTTGGGTAATATCGTAGATTTTCCGCACCATGTCATAGGCTACTGTAACGTCAACAAAAACTGTTCCAGCAGTGCAACATTTCTCATATCCTTCTTCGATGTATTCAGTCAGATTAAGAATTTGGGCTGTACAGTTTTCTCCTGGTCTGAAATCTGTTTGTTGTGCAATAAGCCCGGGGGTTAATAACAGGTGCTAATCGATTTAGTAGTATCCTCTCATATACTTTATATAGAGGACATAGGAGTGAGATGGGCCAGTAGTTCCTGACATTGGTTTTAAAATGGCAACTATCTTAGTTTTCCTCCATAGTCTGGGAATCTGTTTGTGTGCCAACCATTGATTGTAAAATTACAAACACCAGTTTTCAGCTTTGGGGTCCAAGTGTTTGATTTCCTCCATCATTAAGTCATCTAGGCCATGCGCTTTACCGGTTTTACATTGCTTAATAGCTTCTCTGAGTTCTTTCAGGTTTATGAGAGATGTCAACTAGTGGGTTTCAATTTCTGGCACCCTGTTGATTTTCACCTTTACCTTGCTGCAGTGGTTTTCCCATTCTGAATTAGCTGGTGTGTTATCTGGTCTGGTGTGACGTTTGCACGTCCACTATTGACCAGAGAGTCACTATCCAGCTGTCTCAGCAATTGCCAGGCTTTTCGGCTACTCTTAGACATGTTAATGTCCACACCGACACAGCCTCTTTTTTACCTGCAGCAGTGGACCTAGTGTCAACCATGGCAACACTAGGGCTCTCCCTCTGTGATTTGGGGCCCACATATAAGGCGGGTCATACCCTGGATTTAGCCTTCTGCGCTGGCGTCCAAGTGAGCCTAGCCTCTGTTATAGCGATTTCATGGTCAGATCACTGTGCCCTGAGAATCTGGATAGAACTGGCTCCCCCACCCTGCAAGGGCGCCGAACAAATTTGGGTTCACCCAAAGAGACTCATGGAACCCTCTAGGTTCCTGAATGCTCTGAGGGATCTGGAGTCTGTCAGCGCCTCTATCAATGAGCTGATGGACGCCTGGAACAACAATCTGTCCAATGCTCTCGATGAGATCGCCCCTAGATGCCCTCTCTGCCCCCGCAGAAATCGATCATCTTGGTTTACCAAGGAGTTACGATCGATGAAGCGGGAGAAGAGATGGCTAGAGAGCATGTGGAGGAAACTCCATGACGGAGGCTCAAAATCAGCCTATAAGCTTTTTAAGGATACTTATGAGCAGGCTATCAAGGAAGCAAAAAATTCATATTATGCAACCTTGATAGCGTCTGCGAGCTCACGCCCGGCACAATTGTTTAAGACGATGGTTCCTACCATCCCAAATAATGATAATCAGATAGAGTGGTATATAAATCAAGTATTATTATTGTTGTTGTTGTTTTATAAAACCACAGCCCAAAGCCAACATGACAGGATGTGATTGAAAAAATCTCTCTCACACACAAATTTTCTCTCTTTCTCTCTCTCCCCTCCCTCCTACACACACATCTATATTCTAAACTCAGTTACTAGTCAGGTATGCATGCTCCAGAGCTTTCTTGAATATAATGCCAGTAGAGCCCAAATAAGAGGTCAACCTAATCTCTATTAGCAAGATGTTCTAGACTCTGGGAGCATTCATCATGAACCTTTCCTTGTGTCATCAAGAGGCATCCCAGACATTGCAAGACAGGGAAATAAGTGCTTCTTTTCAAGATACAAAAAGACAGATATAGGGTCTTCTTGGGACATGAATTATTTATGGAGAGCCGGGGGGGGGGGGGGGACTTAGTTTTTCCTTTCCCTAATAGAAAACTTTTGAGTCAGGGTTGTTGCTTGTGTTGCATGTGCAACCAACCTATTACAGAGTACTCCTGAGAGATGAGTGGCAAAAGTTGTGGCTTCCATGTTGACAGTATCTCTTTTTGTCATGTGGGTCAGCAAAACTCAGTTAAATAGTCTATTGTTGATCACATTTCTTTGTAAAAATATTTTCCCCACATAGATATCCACTTTTTCCATAATGTAAGTAAGCACTTATTTATGCACTTTCCCTAATCCACATTTTTGTTTACTCCATAGATTAAGGCTTGTCTATGCTCATTTTTGATGGGACACACTTTAAATGCTACAATTTTAAAAATGTGTGCATAACTTGGAACTTATGAGACATATTATAAGCCTCTCAAATGTGTGGATTTCAGCAGCAATGAGTCTCAAGGGATGAAAAATGAGTGCTTTGAATGAGAATCTGAAAACAACAGATATTATTTTCCACCAATTGCCTCACTGCACTTGTATCATTGGTGATGTGGTAAGAAAAAGAAATATTCCCCATGAACCATCACAACACAGTTTGTACATCTTTCTATAACACTTTTTCCTGACTACCTGAACTTTCTTACATTTGTTCTCAGCTCCCATCTTTTCTTAGTTCCCTCCCCTTAGCTTCATGCTATTATTTTATGCGTCTATAGCTGAAAAGTGGTGAAAGACTCCACTGCCTTTCTTCCATCATGTTAGAAAATTCTTGAAGTGCTATATTTGTTCTTGGATAACTCAGAAATAGATTCTTTTCAGACTTCAAACTTCCCATGATCTTGTCCTGAAGGAGGACAAGTGCCTTTGACATGTTTGAAGAACTTTGTCTCAGAAGAAAGCAAAGCTGCCTGTTACAAAGAAAGCTCACTGGATAATTTATCGTAACTTTACAAATAACGTAAGAAACTACAGCTCCACTATTGGAACTTTTTGCGATCTTCCTGATGTTTCCCATTTCAATTTTCAGAGTTCTACTCTTGAAGGCTATATAGGGGAAATATTTTCAATTTGTGTTTAACAACTTCAATGTTCATCTTAATTTTTTTAAAAGTAAAATAAAAAGATGTACACACAACATTTATTCCCCTGCCTCCCAAATTTGCTGCAGTTATTATGGTGGGGAAAATTTCTTCAGTTCACATGCACTTGTAGATGCAGTATTCACTTTTTAAAATAACAGTTCTAAAATTGCCACTAGCAATTCTAATGGAAAGATTCTGGGAGTTATAGTTTAAAAATAACTTTTCTGAGTCCTGTGATATCCAGGACAGTTGTTGTACTCTAGCTGTTCAGGAACTAAGCATGCAAGTAAACACTAAAGAACCAAGGGAGGACAGTTCTTCAGACTTGGGGCAAAATAACTTGCAGTTCTTAAGGTGTTTTTTTTTTGCAGTGGAATCTTTCATGTGGGATATAAATTCAGTTCCCATTCACTGAAATGTGTAAATGAACAATCACAGTCTTAGCTCCAAAGCTATACAGACCCAAGATTTGACAGTTTCTAAGGATTTCTTCATTCAGATTTGTATAATCCCATTTGTTCTTTTACCTGTGGCCTTGTTTTCAGTACAATGGTAGATGTTTTCACTGATGTTAATAGAGTAGTGACTCTCTTCTGAATATATGTCCAAATTTTAAAATAATTGTTCACTGGTACTCTACCCCAAGCAACTTAGATTTTAAAAAATGAAACAAATATATCTCCTCGCTGCCATTAAGCTCCAATGGCACACTGTTTAGGAGTCAATGAAAGTGTTTGATAGGCATTTTAGTGAGGAGTGAGACTGTGTATTTTTTTCATAACCTCACTAAAAG
Source organism: Anolis apletophallus (assembly GCA_030556195.1). Taxonomy (NCBI): domain Eukaryota; kingdom Metazoa; phylum Chordata; class Lepidosauria; order Squamata; family Anolidae; genus Anolis; species Anolis apletophallus. Next base: position 150,840,944 of record JARBWK010000004.1, read on the forward strand.
TGAATGGGCAAACTCAATTGTGAGTACTTCGTAGATTTAGGGTCAGCATTTCAGAGGTTTCTTAGACAATTTTTATGATATCTATTTCTCTTATGTGTGTCTTCCATGATTTACCTGATTCGTTTTTTCTAATATATTCATTTATTTATTATATTCAACACCAACGATCTATATTACTACAAAACTATATACATTCAAAATATAGGAGAGGAAAAAACCAAGAAAATGATAAAATGATTATCCCAGCAACACATATGTAATATATAATCTCACTAAAGTTAGTAAGAGCCATAACAGCAGCTTCATTACATCATTAGAGTCTGTCTTTCTTGCAATTTCTATGCATTTTTCAGCCTTCAGAAAGTATTCATCTGGAATCCCAATATCTTTAGAAGCCACATTAATTTGTCCATTTGGGTCAACTTAGAAAGTGGAGCAATCCATTCTTCTATTGTCAATACTTCAGTTTGTTTCCAAATTTGAGCAAAGCATAGTCTTGGTAGTGTTGTCAATTACAATCCAAATCTTTAACAATAATGCTCAGCAAAAATATTTATATCCATAGTCTGATTCTTGATCAATAGGCTACATCTGCACTAATGGGTTCATATCCCATCTACACTACTATTGCCAACCAGAAATTGTAATGCAATCGTATTCATATTCTTGCATCCATGCCCTCCCCCACCCCCAGTCCCTAATAACTCCAGAAAATTGAACAATCTATATCCCTCAACTTTCCCCTCCCATCAGCAAAAAATTCTCAAGACCAAGATAGGTTTCTAGATCCTAGTAGATACAACTCCTATCTCCTTGAAAATATTACCAAGAGAACACGCAAGACAATTATTTACTGACATAAAATAAACTCCCCAATGTGTTTGGGTGGCCTGGTAACTGGGGAATTGTGAGAAATGTAGTCCAAAAACTAATGTTTCAAAGCTTGAGATAATCCTAAAAGGGGCAACCATCCAGAGATAACAGAGCCTATGGGCATGCATTCAGTGTTTGTCACAACTGCTGAAAACCATTTGGCACTTCCATGATAAATGTTGCTGAAAACCAGTTAACTAAAGTAATGCAGCCCCATTAACCCCTGTCAAACTGATGTCATTAATCTGCAAAGACTGATCCAAGCCCTTTGACAGGCCTTCTAGAATTGTCTTATTGAAAATTTTGCAGTCTGTGCCATGTCCAAAGCTAACTTGATGTGATAAACAAGATGCTTTTATTTTGTCATCTTGCACCAAATGTTCTTTACAGAACATTAAAATGGTTTTGCAGCGGTCTCAAAGCTGGACATTCCAATATTTTCAACACAATTGATTTACAATTGCTAAGCTCTTAGGAGGAAAAAAACACCCTGAAATTGACTGGGCACATGTCCCATTTTCTGATATTCCAAGCTGCTGAAAATTATAGCACCTTAGAACAGCAAACAGGTTGAGTCAAAATGAATTTAAAACAGAGAAGATTTTGACATATAGATTCATGTGTGGTCGCTACAGTTATTTCAAATGTTTATGCATTTGCAAATTGGTTAGTATAATTGACAAGAATATATCCTTAGCAGCTAAGTTTAAAGCTATGTCAAGGAGTAATGTCATATGTAAATTTAAAGAGAATAAAAGTTGAATAAAAATGCATTGCAAAAGCAGACTTAGACTGACACTCTTGGGACTGACTTCTTAATACTGGTAGTTTTCCAATAAAACTAAAGTCGAACTATATTCATTTTGGTACTTGAGGGAATTTATAAGGGATATTTCCTTGCAAGGAGATGTCTATCATCATGGCCTGTTAAACAGAGTTTCATTACAGGCAGAGCTAGAAAGAAGGAGCTAAATGGTTGAATGGGGGCATAATTATTGAAGGTTTCAATAAGAAAGAAATTAAACCCAGCAGATTAGCTTTTTAGTTAGTCAGGTAGCATGTCCCCATGATGGGAATTATGTTTTATGCCAAACCTAACTCTGTGAATAAGGAGGTCTTTCAGAGTCACTCCTAGGGCCACACAACTTTGAGCAGATCCACACAAGCAACTTGCATGATATGCTGTCTATGGTCCTGGGAGATATGGTTTCCAGTCTCCACTAAGCCATCACTGTAAATTATAGGTTGACTCAGTTCAGAAAATAAAGTTCTCAAAATGTAGAAATTGTATTTAAGGTAACAGAGTTACAAGCTATAACATGGGCATTATCAGTCCCACCAAATAGTAACTGCACAACATATTTATAGGTAACACAATTCATATATTTCAGATTCATCCAATTTGTCAATATGCCAGATTGGTTCTGCTCATGTGGGCTTTTTCTCCATAGGCTCTTAAAATAAAGCATCTCTTGTACCCACTAATTCTTTCCTCTCATGAAAATGGCCTCAACATTGGATTGACAATACTGCCCCTGGTTATCCTTCTTCTTGGCTTTTCTTCACAAACGAAGATTTAGGAAGGATTCATCCCACACTTTCTACAAGTGCATTGATGATTCGGAGGTTGTATGTGTCTTTTGAGCCCGTGCAATGGATTTTTCTGGTGGAGCGCAGCGTGTACAGAACTGGTTCGTCTGCCGGGGCCTAGCAAGCTGGGACGGTGGCAGCAAGGTCCTCAGGTCGTAGGTTTGGTTCGAGTTTCCTTCTCTAGATGGTTAACCTTACAGGGTTAAATGAACACCATCTGCCCGGGTTTGAAATCAGAGTTTTCCTTTTCTTAGGATGGTTGCCAAAAGGCTAGAGAGTCCATCCTGCCCTTTGATGCTCTTTGTCAGACCCTTCGGTTGTGACCTGCCTGGCATGGGAGGTCCTACCGGAAACTATTATGCCACCGCCAGCATAGCTCACAACTTCATTAGGGTATGCAAGCCTCTCCCCCACAACAAGGGGGCACCAACGGAGAGGGCCCCTGGTTATAGTTGCATAATAAGTCTGCCAAGCTTAGATAAACTTTCCTAAAATAAAGAGAACTTTCACCACAGGCCCCTGCCAAGGCAAACAAAAATCAGTATGTTCAAAGCATGGCAACACAGATAACCTAGTGCATATGTGTGTGTGTCGTCAAACACAACACCCCGATGAATTATAGTTTTCCTAAGGACACCAAAATGAAATAATTTCCCTTTCCACTATCTGTGAGATCTCTGCGACTCCTTTGACAGCCTAGCAGCCCCAAACCTCCCTCAGAAGCTAATTCTTCATTTTTTATATTTTATTAAGAAGAATTTGTAGATAAACGCTAATTCATATCAGCACATGTATGAACCAGGCCTGCAGCAGTGAATCTCTTTCAAAGGCAAAGGCTCTCCAACTTTTTAATAAATTGTGTCCTTTTTTACAACATCACCTACATTGTATCCCTTATTTTCAACTTTTTCCCATATTACATATTTTATTCCTTATCATGTCCTTCTATATGTGCATACCAAAAATATATATTAAACAATATTATTTTTGCTGGAGAAAATCATAGGAGTTATTGCCTCCATAGTGACTCCACAGAGGAAACTAGCCTACTCTCCCTGGGGAGGGAGTTCCATAACCAGGAGGCCACCACCAAGAAGACCCTCATTCTTGTCCCCACGAACTGTGCTTGTGATGGTGGTGGGAACAAGCGGAAGGCCTCCTCAACAGATCTTAGGGTTGGGCTACTTCATAGGGGACGATGTGGTTGTGAAGATAGACAGGACCTAAACCATTTAGGGCTTTATAGGCAATAACCTGCACTTTCAATTGGGACTGGAAACATATCAGCAGCCAGTGGAGCTGCTGTAATAGGGGTGTCTTCCCTCTTATCAAGGTGCTCCTTTAGGCTGACACCTTGGTGTAATGTAAGATTATGCTTTTATATCTTGGCGCTGACCATACTTGCATCTTTTCTGGCTGGACTGTGAATAAACCTCTGTGGCTGCCTTTACCTGGTGTGTTCTTCATTTGAGAACTTTGGGCTATAGCTTGGGAGTGATCCTGGATTCATCGCTGAGCCTGGAACCCCAGGTCTCAGCGATGGCCGGGGGAGCTTTTGCACAGTTAAGACTCGTGCGCCAGCTGCGCCCGTACCTTGGGAAGTCTGATCTGGCTACGGTCGTCCACGCTCTGGTCACATCCCGAATAGATTACTGTAACGCACTCTACGTGGGGCTGCCTTTGAAGACAGTTCGGAAATTGCAATTAGTCCAGCGGGTGGCAGCCAGATTGCTAACGGGAGCTACATACAGGGAGCATACCACCCCCCTGTTGTGTCAGCTCCACTGGCTGCCTGTCCAATTCCGGGCTCAATTCAAAGTGCTGGTTTTGACCTTTAAAGCTCTATACGGTTCTGGCCCAGCTTACTTGTCCGAACGCATCAGCCGCTATGTCCCACCTCGTAATCTAAGATCATCCGGGGAGGCCCTGCTCTTGCTCCCGCCTACGTCTCAGTTGAGGCTGGTGGGGACGAGGGATAGGGCCTTCTCAGTGGTGGCTCCCCACCTGTGGAATGCGCTTCCTATTGATGTACGATCCACCAAATCCCTCCTGGCCTTCAGGAAAAAAGTAAAATCCTGGCTGTGGGACCAGGCCTTCGTACACCAGCACAAGGCAGCATTTTAGATTGGTTTTTAATGAAAGTGGGTGATTATGGCCAATGTTTTTATTGACTGAACATTGTTTTAATCCAGAGTGAATGTGTATGGTGCTAATGTAGTTGTATTTTAATGTATTTTAATGTATTTTAATTGTTGAAGTGTTTTGGGGTTTATATTGTTATTATGTGGGCATCGAATTGTGCCATACTGTAAGCCGCTCTGAGTCCCCCCCTTGGGGGTGGAGAAGAGCGGGGTAAAATCCCGAAATAAATAAAAATAAATAAATAGTGCAAATGCTTGCTGGGTATGGATCCTCTTTATCCACACTTCTAGTCTAAATTTGACCTCATATATATTATATATACCTATATAGCTATTATAAGCAAATACACACAACAAATGAAGAAATAAAGAAAATACAAACATGGCAAGCCACAAATAAAAGTGGCAGGATGGATGCTCCTGACAATTACACTCAAGAGCTGTCTTTGGACCAGTTGTAGTCTCCCATTGTGAACTATATCATAGTGCTATGGTTGCGAAGATAATGCAGATAAAACTCCATGTCTATTACCTTGAGCTCATTAATAGAAAGGCAATAAATCAAAGCTGCCATCTCATATTTATTAGCCTACCTCAGGGTAATAAAAAAGGTACTTGACTCCATTTATACATAGGATCGCAAAAGTAAAATCTAGACTTCTTGACATCTGACTGCAAACAACTGGCCCAGCATTTTACAATATTTTTAAAAAATATATATATAAGCTATAACTTTGGTTTTGCAGAACATCCTGCAACACATTTTGCTATAGTTTTTCAATGAATATATCATAGACCCTTTAAGTCTTTTCTTGTAAGACAGGGGCAATATCAGATATATCAGTCATAATCAAAGTTTATATTATCCAGAAATAGAGACCAAACATTCAAATGTGGATGCTGTGAATTATTTCACTAAATCTTTAAAGGATTTTCAGCCTTGGGTTTCTGTACCTGAAAGCTGATTAATTGTTAATGTCTTGTTTTCAAATAAAATTCTGAAGGGTGAATCCAGGCAGCCAATATTTGTAATTATCCTCTGAGCAGCTATTATTCACAGTGCTGAGCCAGAAGCCAACAATTCACAGACTCAATTGTCTCTCATTTAATGCATTTCATTCCGGATATATACTCAATTTGACTTCCTCCAAAGTTGCACAGGTTAAAAAAAACACTGTTCACTAGTGTAGGCATCAGGTCACTATAGCAACTTGATCCAATATAGACCCCAAAAAAGCTACTACAACAGAATACTGTCTGGGAGCTCAAGAACAAATTGATAAATAACAAGGATAAATATTGTGTGTTATAGAAAAAGAAGAAAAAGATGACAGTCCGTGTATTATTAATCATTTATATCATTTCATTGTAAAGAAATCTCATTTCTTAGTGTGCTTCCAGACAGTACCAAATTGTGTGCTTTAATCAGGGGCAAAAAAACAAAGGGACCTGAAAAGATGTCCAGATACAGACCTGTTGATCCAGGGATTTCTGGCTTGGTTGTCCACACTTGCTGCTTTGTCATGGGATTTTGCAGCCCCAAAGATGGCCACAGGACTTCTACCAGAAATTTCCACATTTTTTAAACTGAAGAAGTGAACATGTGAAGCTGTGAATCATTGTATAAGTCCCGTTCCTGGGTTATATAAGCTGCAGGGCCATCTGTGCAGATAGGGTGTTGTTCCTGGGTTATCCATGTCTGTTCCTGATGGTTTTTATTGTGAAATATGTACAGCATTCGCTAGGGGGCCACAACTTTGTCCTGGGCAGAGAAAATGTGCACTCTACACGTTTCATTCATTTTTGGCACACAAATAAAATGTTCACGTTCTACTCAACTGTCCCCTTCTTTTAAGGAACTGACTAATTAGGAGCAAACATCTAAAACCCAGGAACAAACATTCAGATAAAACATCCCATGACTTCAGAGTGCATGGACATACAGACATTCAAAGATACAGATTTTCAGTTCAGAACTGGGATATTCCCACACCTGAAAATCTCATACTTTTTGCTGTTTGTCGTGATTGCTTCTGCGTTTACAGGAAGCGGCGCTTGGCCATCTTCAATTTTACAGTAGGAGCTCCTGGGATAAAGGTACTGTCTGGACAGGCCCTAAGTCTCAGCAAGAAAAGGCATCAGACATATATAAATGTTCTATAGAAAAAAAATCCAGTTGTTACAAGATATTTTGAATTTAGAAGTATTTTGCTTTTTTTAAAAAAAAGTATGAAAATGTCCACAAATGTACTTGGGTTATGGAGATTTTATTAATAAAAAACATGTCTGGGTTTTTCTATGTCTAAAAAGAAGATTTTGTGCAACTTAAATTTTCAAAAAAGTCAAACATATGGGGGGAAATGAAAAAAGCCTCTTCTAATCGTGCCTTGAAGTGAGTTAATTTTTTTAAAAAAATGTGCTCCTGTTTACTAGAAGGATACTTGTTTATGGATTTCATTTAGACATTTACACACCCCTATTCTATAGCACAGTACACAAGATTCCAGCTACTTTGCAAAAGTCAAGAGCAACTATCAAGGAAAACATAAGAAAAATATCTTGACAGTAAGAGGTCTTTGAGAGTAGAATATGCTGTCTCGTGGTGTGGTGAAGTCGCCTTCCCTGGGGTTTTTAAACAGAATTCAGAGGCCTAGTTGGCTCACTAAATTGGACTGTAGGTAACATCTCCCTTTGAATTTGTATTCTCTGTGTCTTTCTAAATCATTATTCCCTCTGAATTAAGGAGCTTTTGGAAGTTTAAGTACTTCCAAACAGTTGAATCAAGCATGCATCTATTTTATTCAGATTTAAAAAGATGAGGAGAGATTTATCACGTTCTCTCTCAGTATGGGTCTGGTGCTAATTTTTCTTTCATATACCATAATTATAAGAAGCTGGAGATTCAACAATTTCCTACAGCTCTTTGGGGGAAAATGATGATATACAGATGCAGGCCTGCAGGACGTCATAAATCTTATTCTCAAATGTTGCATGCTCAGATTCCTGCTTTGTGGAAAGTGGGTAGACACATATTTACATAATGCCATCAAAGCCTAGCCAATAATACACCTGTCAGCTACTCTGAACAGTAATGGAGATTTGCCAGCAAGTTTGAGCTTTCACACAGGGAACACAATGTGACTCATTCAGAAAGTCATGTTGCTTACAGGCTAAGTGAAACTGTGCCCAAAAATACATTCAGCAGTGTGAGGATTACACACTGTGAGTGTTGGCAGACTCGACTTCTTGTCCCATGCAGGTACTCATGGCCTATATCTTTCCATCCTAGACATTTAAATCAGTTTCCATCCTCTTTAGATCCTAATCAAAGGTTCAGATGGGCAAATTTGTCATGTATCTTTTCCGATGTATGAATTTTGCAAATGAACTCAACCAGAAATGAATTGAAACTATATCCTCAATCACTGAGCAACTTTATCAATGTTGCTTATTCCTAGAACCAAAATTTTGGAAACACTCAAAGCAAAAGCAAACTGTAGCAAAATTCCCATCCATCATTAGTAAAAACATAGAATTCTTCTGGTCTTCATTTTAAAAAATCTGATTAATATAAGGAACAGAATCTTTCAATTATGTACTTCAGTATATTGTATACAAGCACATGGATATTCATGTACAAAACTGCCTCTCTTGGAAATGCACATATCAGAGGAATTCAAATAAAATTATGACCAAGTTCAAATTACAAGATTTTTTTTGTGTCACTTCTGATGTGAGAGTACTGGCCATCTGCAAGGATGTTGCCCAAGGAATGCATGGATGTTTTACCATCCTGTGGGAGGCTTCTCTCATGTGTCTGCATGGGAAGCTGGAGCTGACAGGCAGGAAATCCCCCGGGATTCAAACCACCAAACTTTTGGTCAGCAGTCCCTGCCAGCACAAGCATTGAACCACTGGGCTCATTATATAATTACAGGATGATGTAGAAACTGGACAGAATAGAATTATGTTAGTTACATGCAAGACTAACTTGGATAGAAATAATTTGGCAGTAGGTACTTCAGAAGTGGTATACGGTTGGATGACAAATTATTTTCTGCATCTTTACAGTACAATCTCCAATTTTAGGGAATATTTTATTAGCTTAAACTGTGTCTATTTGACTTAAATTTGCAATATTGCCCCTGACCAATTTTTGTCACTTAGGTGACCCCAGGACTTCTGCCACTAGAAAATGATTGTGGGGGAAAAAACAAAGAAAAAAATGTGTCTACGGGATCAGTAATTAATCTCTAAAGCATAGCACAGGGCCCTGATTCTTCAAAGGGTTAAACATTCAATTTCTTCTTTTAAAAAGCTTTTTTTAAAACAAAAAACAAAAAAACCCAATAACAGTGAAATGAAGGTTTCAATGGTTCTTTCAGAGAGCCAAAAATTTCCTGCTGGACCTAATGACATTGCTGACCCAAACCTACTGAATAACAGAACAAGAAGAGGTTTAATTTGATCTAATATTCTAGTTACCATCCTTTTATTTTGCTATCATAACTGGAACAACTAAGGAAATTAGAATGGACACAACAAAACACTGATAAGGTATAACACTGACTTCTTCTTAACATTTTAAATTATACTTTTATTCATAATAGCCAAGGGTATGAATATTGTGAATGTAATATATTTGAGTCTAGACAAAGCAAAGTCCTTCTAGGTTTTCTCTTTAGTCATGTATAGCTGACTAAAGACTTACAAGCTTCCATAATAACAAAGCAAAAAAACGAAAAGCCAGCAAATATAAAAAAATGCAAAATATATTGGTAAATATCTAGACGCTGAACAAACACACAATTACAATAAGAAAGATGCACCACAATAGAACTGAATACACATACTTTACCCTATTAGAGGATATACATAGTCCTGAGTTATAAAGTCCAAGGTCCAAAGGTGAAGCGGGGAAAAGAGTATCTTGTGGTTTCAGATAAACCGGATTATATCCATAAAGGCGTAAAGCAGTTCCAAATATAGCAAAATTCATAAAAGTGCGGGTTCAGCAAGATAATATCCACAATGGGGATGTAGTAGGCAAAAAGATCCTAACGGAAGATCGGACAAATGAAGAGTAATGTGTATAATCCAAGGTTGAGCGGAATAGCAGGAAGCCGATGGGGTGAAGATAACACAAATAATCTGGCCACCTTAAATCCGTTTCGCTCCCGGGCGGAGCTTTATCAAGGCTTCAAATTTGTACATACCGATGTCCTCTCATCATGGAATTCATCATAAGCCTAACCTCACAGGTTATATATACTCATGTATTAGTCTTTATGGATATAATCTGGTTTATCTGAAACCACGAGATACTCTTTTCCCCGCTTCACCCTTGGACCTTGGACTTTATAACTCAGGACTATGTATATCCTCTAATAGGGTAAAGTATGCGTATTTGGTTCTATTGTGGTGCATCTTTCTTATTGTAATTGTGTGTTTGTTCAGCATCTAGATATTTGCCAATATATTTTGCATGTTTTATATTTGCTGGCTTTTTGCTTTTTTGCTTTGTTGTTTACTTAACCCTTGCTCATTAGTTCGCAAGCTTCCATAATACCCAGCTGAAAATAACTCATGTTCAGGGTCCAAAGCCTACTTATAACTGGGCAAACTTGCTTTACAGACTTGTGAACTGTGTTTAGAATTTTGAACTTGAAGATATTTGTACATGGAAGAGGGGGATGTCCTCCTCCTTTCCTCCCACTGCCTGACCAGTCTTTCAATAGAGGTAGACAAAAATTTAGTAGGACTTTGGCAAATATACAGGTTGTCACTATATTTACTTCTGTGCAAAGGCAGAAAACTAATGTTGTCACTTTCTCTTGCACAAAATACTTGAGGAATTTCAAGGGAAGCCATTGGAAAAAAGAAAGGGAAATTCTTCAAGGCAGTATGTATGTATTGATTTATACTCCACATTTCTCCCAGACTCCGAATTCAAGGCAGTTTCATACCTACTTAGACAGATCTGAGCAGCAGTTTGTGAAGCTTCAGTGGAACACAAATCAAAATGAGCTCATCATTATAAAATTATTGCTACATCACATAGCAACCACTGAGCAAGAGTTATCTGATTTGTGTTCTAAGCCATAGTTTTCTTTACAAAAAAAACACCTAATAGGAACTGTGTCAGACAATTACTGAAATGGATACAACAGTATTTGGCTTGATATATTGTCACAGAAATTTGCTGTTATGACAGGTTGATATAAAAACAAAACTTCCAATTTTGGCACCACCTGATGAGTCAGAGCAGCTTCATTAATCAACCATCACTTCTCAAGTTAAATTAGCTCCCATCCATTACTTTCTGTCCAGTAGGCCTACCACCTGAAAGAATCTTTTCTGCAAATGTGGGAATAATTCACTGAAAAACAACATACCCATATAATTCCAAAATGGGACTATAAGAAAGCACATCATCTTATTTTACTGTCCAACTAAAATAGATACTGAGAATATTGTATAATCAATTCCATTCGACACTATTTTAACTGCCATAGTTTAAAGTTACGGAATCCTGTGATTTGTAGTTTGGTGAGGTATCAGCATTCTTTGGCAGAGAAAATTAAAGAACATGTAAAACTACAATTCCTATGGTCTTGTACCATTGAATCATGGCAGTGAAAATGATGTCAAATTGCCTTAACTCTATAATGTGCAAGATTGACTATCAAGGTGAAGAAATTTTGTGCCACTGCAGAAAAAGACCTTGTTTTTGCTACAAGCAATCATAATCTTCATACTGAAAACATAAAGCAAAAAGGCATAAAAGCAAATAAATTTAAACCATCACAATAAAAGACTTCTTGAATCAATGAGATTACAGAAATATTGATTCACCATTGAACAGCTGACTCAATAGGACTCAACTGATAGGATTCAGATCACAGCTAGCATACAAGTAGTAGGTTCTCCTTGTGAAGTAGACATGTTCACTGTATTGATATTTTTAGGTTTTACAGTACTTTGATCTTTTGTGTTGGTATATTTGAGGTTAGGATTCAGTAGTTATATATACTCATGTATTAGTCAAGCTCATGTAAAAGTTGAGGGCAGGCTATGGGACCAAAATTATAGATTTTTATGATTTGTGGATATGTCAAAGGTAATTAAAAAACGGTTTTTTGAGACAGGGGAATGCAAGAGCTGGAAGAAAGCTAAAAGTGGAAGCTGATGAAATCCCACAAAATACCAACAACTGAAAAATAGTTATTGAAAGTCTGGGACCTAATTTCCTCCCACAATTTTTCCCCACACGTTTGCTGTAAACTTTTTTTTTTTGGTTTTTAAACTTTTTTTACTCCACCCTATTAGAAATAGCTTATTCTCAATAAAAACAACTTTTTAAAAAGTGGAAGCTGATGGGTGCTATCTGATGGGTCAATTGTTAAGAAACTATAATAGAAAAATGTACAATAACAATGGTACAGAAATGATAGAAGCACTTTTTAAAATTTATTTGTTCAGTCATTTCTGATTCTTTGTGACCTCATGGACCAGCCCACACCAGAGCTCCCTGTCGGCCATTGCCACTACCACCTCCTTCTAGATCAAGCCAGTCACTTCAAGGATAACATCCATCCATCTTGCCCCTTGGCTGGCCCCTCTTCCTTTTCCCTTCCATTTCTCCAGCATCATTGTCTTCTTCAAGCTTTCCTGTCTTCTCAATATGTGGCCAAAGTACTTCATCTTTTCCTCTAATATCCTTCTCTCCAATGAGCAGTCGGGCATTATCTCCTGGAGTATGGAGTGGTTTGATCTTTTTGCGGTCTCATAATTTTCCTCCAACACCACAGTTCAAAAGCTTCTATCTTACTTCAATCAGCCCTCCTTATGGTCCAGCTCTCACATTCATAGGTTACTACATGGAATATCATTGCTTTAACTATGTGGATCTTTGTTGCCAGTGTGACGTCTCTGCTCTTCACTATTTTATCAAGATTGGTCATTGTCTTCTGATTTCCTGGCTGCAGTCTGCATCTACAACAGGGGTGGGCAATTACCGGCCCTCGAGTTGTTTTGGACTTCAACTCCCAGAAATCCTACTCAGTTTACCAGCTCTTAGGATTTCTGGGAGTTGAAGTCCAAAACATCTGGAGGGCCGGTAATTGCCCACCCTTGATCTACAGTAATCTTCGTGCCTAGAAATACAAAGTCTTTCACTGTCTCCACGTTTTCACCCTCTATTTGCCAGATATCAATCAGCCATAATCACACAGATAGATGAATGTGTTTATGGGTGTGTGGAATATATATATATATATATATATATATATATATATATATATATATATATGGGCCTGACACACAGCTGAATAAAATTCCACAATATCTGCTTTGAACTCAAATATATGTCAGTGTGGACTATGATAACCCAGTTCAAAACAGATATTGTGAGATTTTCTGCCTTGATATTCTGGGTTATATGGCTGTGTTGAAGGGTCCAGAGAGAGACTATATAAAAGAAGGCTAGACAGGCTAGTGGGAACAAATCCTTAAGAAAGAGAAATTTGAGATATCTGGCCTTCAGGAGCTATCAGGGATGAAATGAGATTTCAAACATACACAGCTTCTTCCCAACCAAAAATGGAGCTGGAAGTCCACACAATCCTTAGGGTTAGCGTAATCCTAATTTTTGGGGAGAGGTTTAGACATTCTTTCTTACCTTCAAGCATTAAGGCAGTTTGACCCCACTTTGAGGGCCTTGGTGCCCTTCTATGGAATCCTGCAAACTGTTTTGGTGATATTTCTATGCTAAACCTGGATGTGAAAGGCCATGATGGCCAGGGCAAATATCCAGAGAAATGTTCCAGAATCAGTTGCTGCAGTTCACCACTTGCACAGCTGAGAGACACATCTGGCTGCATCAAGCCAAAGGATTTTTATGTCTCATTTAATGACCTTTTGCTTTTGTAAGTGCCTCTCAGTGGGTGTCTGGTGCAAAGGTCATAGATAACCTGCTACAAAATTAGACTTTCCACTTTCAACAATGGAAAACCACAAGCTTTACACTTGAATTACTGTCTTCTCCTTCCAGGCCTGTCATTCAGAGTCTTTCCTCATCAATACACTGTCTTGTCTTTTGGCAATGTCCTATACACACACAGACACACACACACACAGAGAAAGAGAGAGATAGAAATCTGGGTATCCTTCAGTTTTCCTACAATGAAAAGAAATGTCCACTTTTCATTCAGTAAAAGGAAAGTAACATACACATTCCTTATTCAATTTACAATTATTGCAAAATTTCAGAGTTCCTTATTCTGTTTAGTATTCAGTTACTGTAGAATTTCAGAGGCCCCTTCTACACTGCCCTATATCACAGCATCTGATCCCAGATTATTTGCTTTAAACTGGATATGAGGCCTCACTGCCAGATAATCTGGGATAAATAGATAATCTGGAATCAGATACTGGAAAATGGAGGCAGTGTGGAATGAACTAGGGTTGCATCTTAACTTTTTCCATCTCAGATTTTTTTTTCATGAAATGAAACCAGAAATTACAAGAAATGCAAATTATTTGGTCCAAAACAGACATTTACATTTATATTTCTAAGGAGCGGACTGGCAATGTATATGGATACAAAGGCTCCTTCTACATTGCCATATAATCTAGATTATCAGAGTAGATAATATGGATTTTATATGGCAATGTAGAAGGACCCTACATTACCATATAAAATCCATATTATCTGCTTTGAATTGGATAATCTGGAGTATTTGGCAGTGTAGATCCAGACAGAGGTCCCTTCTACACTGTTAAATAATCCAGATTATTAAAGCAAATTACCAAGATTATCTGCCTTGAGCTAGATTATATGAGTCTATACTGCCAGATAATCTAGCTCACATAAAATAATCTGGATTTTATATGCCAGTGTAGAAGGGGCCAGAGTTTACACTGTCAGATAATTCAGTTTAAAGCAGATAATATGGATTTTATATGGCAGTGTAGAAACAGCCTTTCTCAAACTCTGCTCCTCCAGGTGTTTTGAACTTCAGCTCCTAGAAATCCCAGCCAGTTTACCAGCAGTTAGGAATTGTAGGTGTTGAAGTCCAAAACATCTGAAGGAGCAGTTTGATAAATACTTCTCTAAAGTTTGCCTTGGACTTTCTGACTGTTTAGAGAGCTGGATCAGGTTTGTTTTGCTCTGATCCATTCATTGTAAATTTCCACACTGCCACAAATATTGGTAAATTCATGTCAAAATTGAACTCAAATGAAATCTTCAGCTATACCCACACTGATTGATTGAATCAGGAATAACTAAGTTTACACTCTGCAAGGATTTTTATATGATCTTTAGAGAAACTTGAAAACTAATTATGCTCATAAAAATTTCTCTTCAGTCTTATCCAAAGATATGGTAAGGTTTCATATGTAAAATGCTAAATTGTATAGTCAGCCATTTTTCAAAGTAATTTTAGCATATTCTGCAACTAAGCATAAGGAGTAACTCTATATAGCAGTGTTTTGCCAGAAGGACCCTAGGCTTGGCATCCTTTCTAGGATGTACAGTGACAGAAAACCAGGAGGAAATAACATATGTTGTCTCTGAAAGGAAAATGATGCTATTTAACAGGTTTCAGGTGCCAAAATAAAGCAAGCCAGCAATGTGGGATAGTTTTGCCAGCATGACTAACTATTTTAAAGTTTACAGTAGCTGAGTTCAATAGGAAAATACTCACTTCAGTTGCACCAACACACATGAATGCCTCTTGAGTTTACAGTTTGATTCTCAAGGCACATCTTCACTGACCACTTAAGTCTGTTTCAAACCAGTATTGAAAAAAGTGGGTTAAGTGTGCAAATGATTACATAGGGAATCCTGGAACCACTTTGAGGCCTCAGTGGTGTTTACACAAACTATATGGTGTGCATTAAGGACTTTTTTGTATGCATTCATGGGTGTTTGTTGTTTAGCTCAGTGTTTCCCAACCTTTTTTGAGCAGCGACACACTTTTAAAATTAAAAAAATCCAGGGGCACACCACCAACCAAAATGACACAAAATGACACTCTAACACAGTAATACATATAGTTAATTGACCTTGAGTTTTGGAGTTGTAGTTCACCTACATCCAGAGAGCATTGTGGGCTCAAACAATGATGGATCAGGACCAAACTTGCCAAGCAGGCCCCTCAAACAGTAGAGGAGGCCGAGGGCCGCCACCAAGCCCCGGGTCTGGCCCAGGGTCCCGCCGCCAGCCTCAGCTGCTCCCATTGCCCCAGTTAGCGGCTCACGTGCGAAAGGGGCAGTGGGGGAGAGGGAGAAGGTGGCAATTCCCTGTCCCCGGGGCCGCTCTCTGCCATGAGTCTGGCCCCTCGCTCACTGAGGCTGCGGGAAGGACGAGGAGCATGAGCAGTGGACGGGCTTCAGCCCCGTCCACTGAAGCTCCTCCACGGCTCATGCTCCTCCTCCTCTGCACTGTTTCAGCGAGCAAGGCGGAGAGTGGCACTGGGGACAGGGGCCACTCTCCACCATGACTCAATCAGGCACGAGCAAGCTTCTGCCGCTGGGAAGGGGGCGGGGGCTGAGCGACGTCACCCTTCCCTCCTCCCTCCCTTGATTGGAGGCTGGCTCGGGAAATGGCCGAAGGAGGTGGCACCCCGGCCCCTTCTTCTTTTTTTCCGCTGCCGCCCGGCCCTTCCTCCTCCTCCGCCAAACAGCAGGAGTTCGGCAGGAGGGGGGGAGACATTTTTTGCAGCACACCAGATAATCCGTCACGGAACAGTAGTGTGCCTGAGGAACAGCGGTTGGGAAACACTAGTCTAGCTGCTGCAGTTTGAAGCTAACTTTGAACTGCATCAAATGGTCAGTGGAGATTGGGCACAAGTTAACTTTCTTCATAACATTATGGTATTGGTTTGTGTAGGACATCTCAATTCCTTGGAAGGGAAGCTTAGTCCTAGTGCTGCAAACGATTTCCATCAAAAGAATCTAAATCCATCAAGTCATTGTGCAAATTCCATTTTACTGGGGCCAGAGCATAGCTGTCACTCACAGATAAAAGACTGAAAGTGATTTGTACATCCCTCTCCACTGACAACAAAATTCAGGTCAATGCCATGTCATTTTACACCCACAGTGAGTCAAGAGCATGTCAAGATTACATTTCTCACAGAAGCTTCAGGTTCCCCCTTCTGGTGACCAAATGTATGTAATTGGGGACTAATAAAGGGAAAGCACAGCTAATTCCATTTTATTTTGTCAGCATTTAAATAGTGAGATAAAGGTCAATGATCATTAAGCATTTTAGGTGTTAGGGACAGAGTTAAGCACCATCTCTTCAAGTAATAGCATTATATTTGCACTGCGAGCCTTTTTTCCATTACAAATCACTTTTTTGCTGGTTGTATCAGAGATGGCCCTGAGTCTACAGAATGCGTGAAGAGGGCTGAGGTCACCATATAGCAAAATCAATGAGACCACAGTTAGCAACAAACTGTTTGTTTTTATGGTCTCTAGCAAAAAGCAATTACCCCCTTGAGATGGGTTGCACATAAACACACCACCTGGCACACATTAACATGAAAACACCTGAATTATTCAAAAGTATGTTTCTGGCTCAACCCCCTTTTGGGGTTCTTCAATAGAACCATATGACCCAGAATATCAAGGCAGAATCACCCATATCTGCTCTGAACTGGAATATCTGACTCCACACTGTCATATATCCCAGTTCAAAGCAGATAATGTGGGATTGTATTCAGCTGTGTGGAAGGGACCTAGTTTTCACCAGGGGAAGGAGACATTTGGCACCTAGTGTGAGCTCTGCAAGGTCCCAGAGGCCTAAAAAATTGCCTCCAAACACACTATAGTTGCCTAATCCTTTTCACAAATGCTGTAGTGTGCAGATCAATAGTGCTTGCCTCTGAGACCATGCCTCACATTAGGCAGAATTAGAAAATACTTAATATAGAAGATGCTTCAGGGAGCACTGGCATTCTTTCCTCGGGTTTTCCTCCTAAGTTCCTCGGTTTCCCCAGTTCTTTGGAAGACAATATGTGTGCCACGTTGCCTCTTCTGTATTCTCTTAACTGCCTGGGACCTTCAGGTTTAATGGAGGACACTACCATTTTCCTGGTGTTGAAATAAGGTTGAAATGCCACTCCAATCAACTGTGATATATGGATTAGTTTCTGCATGCCTTATTCTTTGCTTCAGACAGCCGAACTATCTTGGGAGCTGAATTCTCTTACGTGGTAATAGACAAAGCTTTCACATACAGTGGGGTGCATCATTTGGTTTGTGGCTCCATTACATTTTTACATGTATTCATCACTCATATGTCTATTGTATTCAGAGGTATGACACAAGAGAATGGGTTTAAATAGGGCTACATCACATATGTTAACATTAACCAGAAACCGAAAAAGGTGTGTGTGTGTGAATTTGTGAGAAATTCAACTCTAACCAGTAAAGAGCCAGAATAGATAACTCTGTGACTGCAACCAAAACAGAAGAGGGAAATACCATATTCATGCTCCCTCCCCAGACCTGCATAAAGGTCAATGTGGGGCTAAGAAATCAATGATCACCTTAAAGTTCTCTATGAGTGTTTAATAATTCTCAATCTTGGCAGGGCAATTGTTAACTGACATCAAATAGACTTCACCACATAGATATCCTTTGACTATGATACATTCATGTCACCAGGCAGCTCTCAACAGTACTGCTCATATCCTGTAGATTCAGAATTGTGGCTTCCTTGATTAAGGGCACAAGTACATTTGTAATAAGAAATTCAATGCGCAGATTTGACAAATGTGAATTTAATATGATGTGTGGGAGTGAATGGAAGGATGTGTGGCTGGAGTTAATAATTTTAGAAGCACCAGTATAATATTAAGGCCTGCAATGACTAACTACCTGCTTGCTGGACTGTAATTAAAAGTTGCTAATGAGAATTGAGAAGAACTGTGACAATGGTTCTTTCAAGTTAAGGAAATGTTTACAGCATTCCTTATGTTAAGAGGGAAGTCAACACAAGCCTTGTTTGTCAACACCAATCAAGAAGAGTCAACATCTGGCCAGGAAATTGAGATGGCTCCAGGATGGAAGATGTCTATCATCCATTTACAACTTTGGGACTACATCAGCAGAATACTCCTATAAAAGACTCAGTCTAATAATGCTCAAATTGTGACCGACCATAGTCTGGTTCACCCACTAAGCTCTGCTCAATGGGAAGGAGAGATATAGTGTACCATGGAGTGGCAGATTTGCAAGGGAACAGTCTGGTCACTTTGGGCTTCTTTCTCAAGGGAAGAGGAAGAAGTGCACTTTTGGAGTCTTAGATTTAGTGCAGGAAGTCAGGTTCTGCTGTATGGAAAACAGAGGTCTGGTCTTTGGCATTGTGCTTAGGGAAAGGATGCATTTTGGCATTTTGAAGTTATGGCGTTATGGAAGTTTTGGAATTATGTGTTGGAAGGGCTTCAGGAAAGCAGGGTCTAGCCTAACAGGCGTTTCTCCAAAGAGGGAGAAAATGATATGATAATATTTGGGTGCATGAGGGGGCGGAGCAATTTTGTCTCCTCCCCTCGGAGAAGAGATTGGTTAATTTTGCAGAATGTACTGGAAGGGAGGAGGGGCTGGCATAGTGTGCTGCCAGCCCCTTCTCCCTCATTCTGCAATAAGACATCGCCCACCACTCCCGCCCATGGATAGTATAATAATGATCGCTCAAATGGTTTCACATTTGGAGGTCGGATAGGAATTCGCCCACAAGGGTTTTGCCTATCCTATACTGTCTATTAGGGGCTTAGATGGAATGGTTGGCTAGTAAACTAGCTACGCGTAAATAGTTTAGTTATTCAAAGGTTTGTATACACTTAAGGCACCTAGACGGTTAATTTTAGGGGTGAGGTGATGGTGAATGTCCCAGGAGCGGGGAGAGTCTAGTCTCAAAAGTTGAGAGAGATTTCTCCTGATATTTACCTTACGGGTTGCCCGGGTTGAAATATACAGGGGACCCAGGTAGTACACCTTAATAGCTGAGGGGTAGACTTTAGGAGACGCTACCCCAGCTTACACACACCAAGTTGAACTGACACCAAAAGGTTAGTTGAGTTACAAGTTAAATAGGTAACTATTTAATAAAAGTTGCCCAAAATTTGAAACCATATATATTTGTCAGGTATGGTTTGGAACCCAAAAATGGCGATTCTAAAATCAAATGGGGGGAGTTGATTAGTAATAGAAAGACTTACAAATTTTTTTCCCAAAAAGTTCTAAAATGTAACGTAATTAGTAACGAAATTCTTAATTAGTTCTAAAGTAGGCAAAGCAGGGAAACAGGACTGACACTGTTTTAAGCACAGGCAAATCAAGGGGCAACATTTCCCTTGGTTTCCTTGCAGGGAGATATAATGCATTAATATATTATTATTATTATTATAAAAAACCAGGGTTTCTTTGCAGGGACATATCATGCACTAATATATTATTATTATTATTAAATAAAATAGTTGCCCACCTCTGGTCAAGGCTTGCTTCTCCAGAGCATTTATTCCAGGAAATTAGAAGGAGTAAATATTATTAGAGCGAGCGGTAGAAAGTCAATTACGGGACTTCCTAGATCAATCCGGGGGCCTAGACCCGTCCCAGTCGGGTTTCCGCGCAGGTCACGGAGTGGAATCCGTCCTCGTAGCGATCACTGACGACATCCGCCGTCAACTGGACCGGGGAGGCTCGGCAGTCCTAGTCCTTCTGGACCTAACCGCGGCTTTTGACACCGTTGATCACGACTTGCTCCTCGACCGCCTGGCTGCCTCTGGGATCCGAGACAAGGCTTTGACCTGGCTGGAATCGTTCCTGCGAGGCCGCTCGCAACGGGTCAGTGGCAGGGTCAAGTCTCTAGGAAAAGCGAACTGGAATGTGGAGTCCCCAGGGTGCCATCCTATCTCCCACCCTCTTCAACATCTACGTCCAGCCTCTGGCTAGTATTGCCAGGAGCTATGGGTTCTCCTGCTACCAATATGCGGACGATACACAGCTGCTCCTGAAGCTTGACCCAGGGTCATCGTCGGTGCCGGACAGTTTCAGCCAAGGACTGAGAGCGGTGACGAGCTGGCTCAGAGCGCATAGACTCAAAATCAACCCAGCCAAAACGGAGATCCTCTGGCCCGGCCGACCCGCCTCTCACCCATCACTGCCACCCTTTGAGGGCGAGCCCTTATTCCCGGCTCCGGCAGTGAAAAGCCTGGGAGTGATCCTGGACGAAAAACTAACGATGGAGGCCCAGATCCAGGCGGCAGCAAAAGGCGCCTTCTTCCACCTCCGTAGGGCCCGACGGCTGGCCCCCTACCTACCACCTGAGGCGCTGAGAACCGTGGTACATGCCACCGTTGTCTCGCGTCTTGATTATTGCAACGCCCTATATGTGGGCCTCCCCCTCTCCACAACCAAGAGGCTGAAACTCATCCACAACGCAGCGGCCAGACTCATCTCGGGGTCATCAGTGAGGGACCACATCTCTCCTATCTTAAAAGATCTCCACTGGCTGCCCTTAGAGTTCAGAGTGCTCTACAAACTCCTGGTGCTCACTTTTAAAGCTCGGCACAATATTGGGCCAGCCTACTTGAGTGACCGGCTGACGGCCCAACGCAGCGTGAGGCCAGCACGTGCCATAAATGGCGATTGCATGACCATCCCGGGTGCGAGAGGCTCGGCTGATGGAAACCCAGCGGAGAGCCTTTTCCGTGGCGGCCCCCAGGATCTGGAACTCATTGCCACCTGCCCTCAGAGCCACTCTGACCCTAACTAGATTCCGGTCAGACCTAAAGACCTGGCTCTTCTGCCTAGCGTTTGGGGCCTGATCGGTACCTCTGAATGTCTGAGCCTTCCTCAGACTTGTATCTGTTTTAAACTGCTGTACACTGCTGTTTTAGGGTTTTTAAATGATGTAAGTCGCCGGAGCACCTCTGGTGGAGGGCGACTCACAAATATTAAAGTATTATTATTATTATTAATATATTTATTATTTTTATTAGAATTAAATGCCCAGGGCCCTTCTTCCAGGAAATTAGAAGGAGTAAATTCTATTAATATATTTATTATTTTTATTAGAATTAAATGCCCAGGGCCCTTCTTCCAGGAAATTAGAAGGAGTAAATATTAATATATTTATTATTTTTATTAGAATTAAATGCCCAGGGCCCTCATTCCAGGAAATTAGAAGGAGTAAATATTATTAATATATTTATTATTTTTATTAGAATTAAATGCCCAGGGCCCTCATTCCAGGAAATTAGAAGGAGTAAATATTATTAATATATTTATTATTTTTATTAGAATTAAATGCCCAGGGCCCTTCTTCCAGGAAATTAGAAGGAGTAAATATTATTAATATATTTATTATTTTTATTAGAATTAAATGCCCAGGGCCCTCATTCCAGGAAATTAGAAGGAGTAAATATTATTAATATATTTATTATTAATTATAAAAGAGTTGCCTACCTTCTCCAAAGCTCTTTTCACTGCAGCTTTCCCCCATTCAGTTTCTCATAGCTCTCTAGGAGGTTTGAACTCTATAGCTTTTCCTTGATTCTGCACTTTTCCTGCTCCTCTCCGGGCTGTTTTCACCCCCTTCTGCCATTGTTTCAGCCTTCCTCATGTCCTTCTTGCCTGCCCTCCTATCTAGGCTCCTTTCCCTGCAGTTTAAACCGCTTTTTTGATGAGTCCTCCAGCGCTCTAGGACTGCCGCTCTGGATCTCTCTATGGTCCGGCTCCTTTTCCACTTCCTGGAGGAAAGGCCTTTCAGTTAAAGTAGGCCTCGAGCATGGAAAGTCCCCATCTGACTGTGAGTAATGTCTGGGAAGCTATTTTGGAGGGGATAATAGGGAGCCTTCCGAAATATTTAGAAATCTAACGAAAATTTGGGCCCAGGGAGTGCGGAAAAGAAAGTCCACTTTCGGGATATGCCCTGCGATGCGTATAAACTTAAAAGTCCCATACATACAAATCCCTTCCGATTTCTTTCAATTTTCATAACTTTTTACTCATGCCTAATATTTGTGTCTGTCTCGTTATTTCGGGGGGTTGGAAGACAAATGCATGTTCATGTGTGTGAATGTTGGGTGAAAATGTAACTACCCTTTGTTTGTTTGTTAACCAATGTTATTGGGAATCCAATGTAGTTGCATAGCATCTGTATGTCTGTATGTCCAATGTCATTCTTTGTCTTAATGTTTTCTGTAATCTGATATACTCTCTCACACTGGAAATTGCAATAAAAAGAACCTATGCTTTAAAGTCATTGAAAAGTCGTTCATGACACACTGACCACTCAGGTCAGTGTGAAACTAGTACAGAAGAAAGTGATTTCACCATGCAAATGATTACATATGAAATCATGGTACTAGTCCAAGGCATGGATGCTATTTATATGTACCACAGAGGCTGACCTTGAATCAGTTCCAGGAGCCACAGAATCCACTGCTTCATAATTGTGGAGGGATTTGGATCACGGTGACTGATACACATGCCACGGCAATGCTCCATTCCCTTAATCATTTTGGTTTCTACTTATACTTAATCATTTATTCTTAATTATTTGGTTTATACTTATACTTAATTATTTTTGTTTATACTGATACTTAGGCATACTGGGACACTTTATGGGCTCTATTTTGGAATATCTTCAGACTTTGCTAATTCCAGTTTAAAGCCCTTAATGAATGTTGCTGTGCACATTTCCATTGCACATAATCTAAACACCACATCATCAAGCTGCCTTTAAAGTGTAGAGGTGGATTGAATTTATATTTGCAATGCAATCTTTCTCTTCTGCCCCAACATTACAAAGCATTATTGTATTTTCTAGTGGGTCATGTTTTCCCATTTCTGTGTCCAAACTATAGCCATTTCAGTTTAATTATGCTGGTTTGTCTGGAGAGTTCAGTCTTAATACACATTTATTTTACTTTTTAGTGACCCACAGTATTCACTATGGAATCGAAATTATGATGTCATGGAGAATCTTGACTTTAGTATTCAATTATCTGTCTTCATTTTTTAGGACTTTGTCTAGATCCTTCATGACTCCCCACTTTTCTAAGTGCTAATCATCGGATCTTTTTAAACCTTAGTCTCTGTTCTAATTAATGACTGAGCTAAGGGTGATTGATTAATATATTGAACTCTGTAAAATTCCTACACACACCTCTTACATGTGAATGAATGTTGGGGAGGGCTGGAATTTCCAGAACGGTTGATGAAAAGTGATAGTCTTGCATGCACTGTGTAGACCAGGGGTGCTCATACTTTTTCAGCATGCGAGTTACTTATAAAACAACCAAGTCAAAATGATCTACATACCCACTACTCAAAGAGCCATAAAAGCAAAATATTTGGAAATGTATTCCAGTGAGAGGCATATAATATATTATAAGACTGAATTCAACTAAATGTGAGTATAATAAGCCCCTGAATTCATTCATTCATAATGATGATGATGATGATGATATTCATTCAACCGGCAGCACCTGGGTGGCGTCGGGAGCCTGCGGGGTGGGACTGAGCCTTTCTCCCGCCCTGCCAGTAATCTACCAGGACACCCTTTGTGATCTACCAGCAGATCGTGATCTACCTAATAAGCACCCCTGGTGTAGACAGTATAAGAGATACCTGATATTGTATTTGGCCATTTACTAGTTATTCAAGGAGGCTTATAACAGTGCAAACTCTCAGAAGTTGCAGTTTTTCGAGCAGTCTTTACAAGGTTAGTTTATGTCATAGATAGAAATGTTTCTATCTTACAATGCCTGGAAAACTGTTCCTTTTTAGAATGGAGTGAACTCTCTGCTCCACTTACCAGTGAAAGTGTCAGCACTTTCCAGCGCAAGAGTAAAAGATTATTTAAAGATCAAGATCAAAATCAGACTTCTGTTTGGGCCTAGGGGAGTTCACGTTAGCTAAAATCTAGCAAAGGAACTTGTTGAGGCAATATTTTGTTCCTTGTGAGGACTTCGGTGAATGGCAGCTCTGCTGACGATTTTGGTCAACTGAAAAGAGGTAAGCAAACATGGCCTTTAATTTAGATATTATTGCTACATCTCTCTTCACATCTTTGTGTAATCAATAAACCATCATTTTGGTGCATGTGTGACTTTATTTTATTTTAGCAAATTCCTTTAGCCTTAATTGACCTGAGAGTTGAGTGGTCTAGGACTGTAGGTGCCGGGAGAAGTAGGGATAAATGAAGACATTATTCTCCCAAAACAAGAATTCAATTTTCTCTCATTCAGTTGAGAAATACAATGCAAGCATCCAAACAAAAGAGGCAGGCAAAGTTAACAAGGGATGCAATTGTAAGAAGCTGTGAATAAATTTTAAGTATTTGCGATGTTCAACGTCTCAATTTCTGCAATGCTACAAGGTTGTGGAACGAAGAGGATTTTTATTTGTGGGACACACTTCTTATTTGGATAGACAATGCCCCCATTTTTCCACTCCTACCCATATTTATGCCCCTACAATGATCAAAATTAATGGTCATTAATTCTGATATGAATCAGTTAGACCAAATCAACCCAGCTAGTAGTGGCACTGAACTGTAGATCAAATCAAATTAAACAAAATCAATGTAATAAAGAGAGTAAACTGTTGTGTAGTAAATAATTGCTTCTAAATCCATCTAGGATATCATTGACAAAGGGCTACTAGAAAACCTCATGCTGAAAAATTTCAGGCTTGGCAAGTGGCAACAACCTAGAAAAGAGGCAGTGGCAGGAATTTGTCTACAAAACCATATTTGTCCACTAAGGTGTGTGATTGCAGTACCTTCTACAACTGGTACTCATCTTGGGGGCATCTACACGATAGAATTAATGCAATTGCCATGTTTCAATGCTATGAATCCTAGGAGTTACAGTGCTACACGATGTTTAGAATTATTTCCCAAATAATGCTGGTGTCTCGCCAAGCTGCAAATCCCAAGGTTCCATAGCATTGAGCCATGGCAGTTCAATCCGCGCATTGCCCAACCTACTAGCCTTCTGGAAGTCTTGTAAGACTTTCCTTTTTGTAAGGGCATTTGGTCAGCAATAACTCTGGGTCTTCTACTACATAGCCGTAGGCCATCGAAGTAACCCTGGTGTGTGTACGCTATTGTATAGTTTTAATTATGGATGCTAGTTCCTGTATTTTATCGTGTTTTTATGATGTTTTAACGTATGATGTTTTTAACGTTTGTAAGTCACCCCGAGCCTGATGGGAGTGGCGACTAAGAAGCCGAAATAATAAATAAATAAATAAAGTGGTATCAAACTGTAATATGCAAACTGCCTTTTAAAAAACCCTTTAAAAATGATGTTTAAGCATTATTTTTTTTAAAAAAAAATTCTCGCACGATTCACTTTCAAAAATTTTGGTCAAAAATGTATTTTGACTTTATAATTTGATTCAATTTTTCACCAAAGAAATGGCTGGAAAGGTTTAGGAAGAAGAAAACAACGTGGATAACTAAATCCTGATTCTGGGACTCATGGGCCACATATCATGAATCAGGCCAGGTGTGACTCCTGGGCATCGAGACCATGTTCAGGGACTTCCAGACACTAATGTTACCAGAAGCTCATGGATGCTCTGGAGTTTCCCTGCACTTTGAAAGTGGAGTAAATATCTGGGCTGATCTTAAGTCTGAATCTACATTGCTCTATATCCCAGGATCTGATCCCAAGTTATCTGCTTTAAACTGGAATATATTAATCTACACTGCCAGGTAATCTGGGATCAGATCCTGGGATATAGGATAGTTTAGGTCCATCCCATTACATTGGAGTGCACAGGAAAAAGGAGACCATTCCTGAAATGTCCTAGTTACTGCTGGGCTCCTTTGCTGACATTGGCAAAGGTACTTATTTGTATATTTGTATATTTTAAATTGGCTATCAATGCTTTTATGTCAAGCTTTAGGTCCCCTTAGGGGAGATAAAGCAGGGTATTAATAATAATAATGATAATGATAGTGATAATAATAATAATGGAGGAGGGCTGCTTTTCTCCTCTGCATTGTGAAGGCAAATACAACTGCCAATGGCTTGGACCTCTCCAGAGTTCTGTACTCACTATCATGACAACGAGCAACAACAAAGTTAAGAGTGACTGTTTGAACTTTATCATGCTACTGCAAGAGAATGGGTGTAAGTAGTATAACTACTCCTGGGGTCATTTCAGAGAATTGTCACTTCAGATGGTTCCCAAATTTTGTCGTCTGTGTAGATGAGCTCCAACACACTTGTTCTGAAATGGCAGGTCATATCTTAGAGGTGCATCTTGTTTTTGTTGTATCCTTCCAAGTCTTATTACTTATGCTACTAAATCTATCATAGACTTTTTTGGACAGGATTTGCTCAGATGGGTTTTTTTTCTTTTCCTTTCTCTAGCTCTCACATTTTGAACTGGAATTCAAAGTTCTTGAACACAACAAACCCTTGTAATTTCCCAGCCTTCCAGCTGTTTTGGATATTTCCGTTGATATTTCTGTTGGAAATGACTGATGTAGTACCTGCATAGACTTAATATTATACTTTTCACATCAAGCTGGTTCCAGCCAAGACACTGCCTAAGTAGGATCTTAAGGGACAATTGGTTAACTTATAAATACTTGAGATCTTACATTGGGACAACAAGGATTCAAAGTTCCACAATATATCTCCTTTCTGACTCCCTCAGGACTCAACTGTTAACTGCTGAAGTTTCCACTCCATGGCCACTGAATAGTCAAGCACTTGACTATGTCCCTATAGTCAAATGTAAAATACCAGCATCTGTTGAGACTTCCAAGGGATAGTCAGAAATCTCAACAAAGAATATCATTGTCCTGGATCTAAGGGGTAACTGCCAAACACTTCTTTAGTGTCTTCTCTCCAACAGTTACCACAGGGCTACAGATTAGGGGCCACAGCAGTTTGGTCAGTAGGTATTTCCAACCCTTGAAATCCCCTCCCCCCAAAAGGGACTTTGGATGGCAGTAGTAAACCACTAAAAGGACGTTGACTATGAATTGATATTAGAATAAAGCACTATAGCGGTCTATTAGAACAGCGGCTTCAAAACTTTGGCCTTCCAGCCGTTTTGCATTTCATCCCACAGAAGCCTTGACCAATTTGGCCAACAGTCAGGAATTGGAGAGGCTAAAGTCTAAAACATTTAGAAGACGAGAGTTTGAGAAGCACTGCAATAAATATTATATACACTATTCAGTTAAAGCACTTTGGTCATATTTTAACTGCTCTGGCAATGTTTTGTAAAATCCTTGTAGTTTGGTGATGTACTTGAACTAGAGTTCTTTAGTGCTGTAATCCAATAGGGATGCATTATTTAGCAAGGAATACACCAGACTGTATAGCTCAGAATTCCACACAGCCCAAGCATGGCAATTGGTGGGAATATAGTGATGTAATTGAACAGTGTGAATATTATCCTTAATTGGTTCATATTCTAAAAAACAAACTGACCCTAAAACTTACTATCCAGAGCTGATCTGGCACCCAGATTATGTTCTTTTTGACACCTGATGGAGCATTAAAATTTTTAGACCATTGCATTATTTTATTTTACTCTTTTCCCCATTGGATTTATTCTGTGCTATGTTATAGTTCTTTAAAATATATTTTGGTTTAAATTTACTTATCCATTGGCCATAGTTGCAGTTAACTGGGCTGTCTTAATATAATCGATAAAATAAAATGAAGCTGCTTGGGAAAATTCAGCTGCTTTGGAGAAGTGGAGAGAGAGGGGGGGATTTAATGTTATAAGAATGAATTCTAAAAGCAAGAGGACACATACTGACTCTAAATGGATGATCATTGTCATTATTTCATGTGTGGTTTCTCCTTATAGTCTAATTTGAACTCATATTCTACCACCACTGTGACAAGGGCGAGAATTGCCCCAGTTCCTGTCTTGCATTTCTTGGGCACATTGGTGAGATGTCTTTCAAATTTCAAGTGATGCTTAACTGTGGCAAAGTTGTCTAAGGACAAATAGGAAAGTTTCGGTGCTTCTTCCCCCTGTGGGGGCATATACATCTATTACATATGTAGAGACATTTCTGATGTTATAACATTGCTTGCCCCCAAAAGGAAAGGCGAGCAGTGCCTCTGCCCAGGGTCCCTAGACTGTACATTTATTCTTGAAATGACAGCACTTTTCTGGATCACTGGATGCAGCAGCTGATAGCAGGTTAGTTCTGGGCGGTTGGATCGCCCTTCCCAGCTGCTGCCAAGTGGCTTTCTTCAACTTGCACCAACTGCTGAGCTGGTATCAGTGCAGCAGAAACTTCTTTCAAGCACAGCAGACACAAGACAAGCTCAACAGCTGGTGGGCATGTGTATAAATGGAACTTGTAAGCAACAATGAAGTCTCCTGCAGAGTTGATTTCCTATTAAGTCCTCTGGAAAGCACTCCTAAGCCAAGGAGAGAATGGACTTAATATTGTAATAATCACCATCCCATTCTCTTCCAAACATCACCCAATATTACTCA
Source organism: Anolis apletophallus (assembly GCA_030556195.1). Lineage (NCBI taxonomy): Eukaryota > Metazoa > Chordata > Lepidosauria > Squamata > Anolidae > Anolis > Anolis apletophallus. The sequence goes on from JARBWK010000004.1 coordinate 150,870,061, forward strand.
GATTCAATAACATTCCTATCCTTTTAGTGTTTATTTCTTCAGTTAACTCTTTGCCCAACCTATGTGTTGTTGAAGAAAGCTTTGTCCTTCAGTCTGCATAATACAGGTCAAGCAAAATTATTAAAGGTACACCTACATTTTAGAATTAATATAGTTTGACACCACTTCAACTGCCATAGCTCAATCCTATGGAATCATGGGAGGGTAGGTTTATACTTTGATGATGCATCAGTGCTATTTACTAAGGAAGGCTCAAGACTTGGTAAAGCAATTGCTCTCATGATTTCATGGCATCGAGCCTTGGCAGTTTAAGTAGTGTCTAGCTGCATTAATGCTACAGTGCAGATGCATTCTATGAAATGTAATGACTTAAGTTTAACTTGGTATCTGCAATTAAAGCACACCCAGTGGATCAATGGGATTTATTTAAGTGTGGATTGACCATATTTGCCTGGCTGTTGTATGGTTGAAATTAGCAATTGGGTTAAGGCCAGCACTGAGAATAATGTAGCTCCTTGGATGAGGTTGGGTTATATCTCCCAGCATTACTCACCAATGACTATACTAGTAGAACTGAATGGAATTAAAGTTCAGCAATGTCTGATTCGCCCTTTTGATTTAGGCCCATATCTTCAAAATGAAAATGATAGTTTATTAGAGGGACTCTTTAAGGTTAATCTACTTGATATTAGCCTATCTTTAAATGATCAGAAAACATTGATGAAGTAATAAATAGTGTGTTTTTTCATAACGGAAACATAGCTGAACAAATCTAAATCTCTCTAGCATCGTTTACACAGCTGAGTGAGATCAGGGGTCTTGTTATTTAATAAAGGATGTGACATTGATGCTTGTCTTTCTATAGCTCAGTCAAAGTCAAGAAAACAACAACATATTTTATTTTATTTCATGATGGTTGGTTCATGCATATTCATTAAGTGTAAATAGCAAGCCAAGGTTTTGCAGATGTCAGAGGAGCTACTGGGCATTTATACAATGTAGTCTTTGGGTATCTGAAAAAGCAGCTCTTGTATTAATAACTGACACAATAAGAGATTATAAATAAATAGAATTGCTCCTGAATTTTTCTAGCCACTACCTTTTAGGTTCTGAATACCATAATCTATATAAATAAAAATGTAATGTTCATTTGTGGGATTAACAGAATTCAAAAACCACTGGGCGAATTGACACCAAATTTGGACACAAGTCACCAACCAAAGCAATCTATGTTCTTCATGCAAAAAAACTCCCCCGCAAAAAACGATAATATCTTTAAAATTTGACAAAAGGAAAAGATAACACAGTGCATGCATGTAAAGCCCTCCCCCCCCCCGCCCCATGGACACAGCCAGCGTGAGAGGCCATCCTTCCTCACCGCTGGATCAGAGCAGGAGGCAAGGGAGACTAGGAGCACCGATGAGCCCTCCTTACCTCACCTTCGCCTTCTGTTCAATTCTGTCAGTGGTGGAGTACAGCATGCTCATTAATTGAAGGTGAACTAAAAATCCCTAATGTCAAGTACAGAATTGAACAGAATGGGAAGTTGAGGTAAGGTGGGCTCCTCGGTGCTCCTAGCCTCCCTTGCCTCCTGCCCTGATCCAGCGGTGAGGAAGGATGGCTGTTGGTGCCTCTCACGCTTGCTGCGTCTGTGTGGCGGGGGATTTACACGCATGCACTGTGTCATCTTTTCCTTTTGTCAAATTTTAAAGAGATTATCGTTTTTGGCGAGGGAGTTTTTTTGCATGAAGGACATAGATTGCATTGGTTGGTGTCTTGTGTCCAAATTTGGTGTCGATTCTCCCAGTGGTTTTTAAGTTCTGTTAATCCCACATACAAACAAGACCTTATGAATAGTTGCACCCAGACTGCAGAATTCCCAATACAGAGAGTTTATTGCCTTTCTTCTTATGGACATAAGTGGGGATATCCAAAAGATTTAACTGGAGATGATCTTGATTGGATGTCAAACAAACTGTAAAAACAATTAGAAGTTGGGCAAAAGGTTACCTGGAAATATCTACAAACAAGATAATAATGTTCTTGGATCTGAATAATATCAGGTGGTGTTTGGAAGAGAATGGAATGGTGATTATTTCAATATTAAGTCAATTTTCTCCCTGGCTTGGAAGTTACTTTTGGAGGACTTAATTGTCCTTCAAAAAGTCCTGCAGGACATTCTGTGTCTGGAAAGATTGAAACATGCCCCATGAAATAGCTACATGGGAAGCACTTGCATATGTGACCTAATGTTCATGCTAAAGCCTTCCTGTTAAATTGTATAGAAGTATTTTGTTGATGTTTTTTGTAAAAAACTAAAACGAGCAAATTAATATTATGGTAATAATTGGTAGCATACTAGTTGTATTTTTTTAAAACCAAATTATTTTCAAAATGTTAAAAAGTAGCTATTCTACCAGGTTATCTTTGATATAGTGAATTAAAATAAAATGGAACAGTAAGTACTCAGTCTACAAACAACAGTTTAGTTTAATTTAGAGGCAGCTTTTTAACATGGTGATCCGGAAATTGAAACTGGTACAGAATGCAGCAACCCGACTGCTGCCTGGCGCTCCCATGGCCAGCCACATAACACCCATTTTGCACGAGCTGCATTGGTTGCCAGTGGAAGGCCGGATCACCTTCAAAGTGTTCGTACTGACCTTTAAGGCCTTGAACAGTGTACCTTAGGGACCGCCTCATCCCATACTGTCCCACTAGGCCATTACGTTCTGAGTTGTGCCAACTTTTGGAGGTTCCCAGCTTCAAAACGTACCACCTTACGGCCACAAGCCGAAGGGCCTTCTCAGTAATCGCCCCTATACTATGGAATGCACTGCCTTCCAATGTTCGTGTTCTTAAAGATCTAATGACGTTCTGGAAGGCGTGCAAAACCCTCCTGTTTTGGCAGGCCTTCGGGGTCTAAGACTGCAGTTTCTTGACTACCCATTCCGTGCTGGATGCAACCCTGATGAATTGTGCTTTGCTGTGTATTTTATTGTGCTTTGCAGTGTTTTTATTGTGTATTACTGTGTTTTTAAACTGTGCTTCCACTGTTGTAAGTCACTCCGAGCCACACCGGGAGTGGCGAATAACAAGTGTGAATAATAAATAAATAAATAAATAAAAATAAACATAACAAATCCTGTTTTAACAAATTATTTCCTTTTCCGTGAAAGACCATAGTCCAGATTTACAAGAGATGAAGCTATCTGTACCTCTTTGAATATAGAAGGTAGATTCTAGTTTATCTTGTACAGGCTGTCCCCAACTTACAAACATCTGACTTACAAATAACTCACAGTTAAGAATGGGAGTGTGTGTGGAGGTGACAGGAAGGTGAATTCATTCATGAAGGAGTTATCATGTGGGAAAGGAGTCTCACAGAGACAGAATGTGAGGTGAAATCTTCTCAACAGGGGCACAGACAGCAAAACAAACACCACATGGGTGTTAATCCTTTCCTATGATATCCAAAAGCTCCCTCTCTCCCTCTCTCTCTCCCGAGTCACACTTTAAAATGTACCCATTTTAACTTACATATACATACAGGTTAAGAACACACCTTGTTTGTAACTTGTGGGCTTCCTATATATAATTGTTTTGATTTTCCAGTGGTGTTCCTCTTTGGAAAAGCAATTCACATGAACTGCAGGGAAAAAAGAAAGGTGGTCAGGTCAAATCATATAAATATGTGCATCTTTCAGCCAGGAGAATTAGAGGATGCCTTCACCAAAAATGTTAGGAACTTTCATAATATACATGAGTGAGCAATAATTTAGAGGCAAAGTTTTAGATCTTCTGAAATAGTCAAGGTCATTTAATAACATGAATTATATGACTTCTTATAGCTTCTGGATGTTATGTTTAAAGAATCACACCCATCTGGCCACTGAAATTTTCATTCTAGCAGGTTTGTATTCACTAGGCATGGAAAAAATGAAACGGAAATTAAATGGATTCGTTAGAGATTCGTATGTAATGGGACTTTTGATGTTTTACGTATCGCTGTCGCGAACCAGGAAGTAGACTCTCTTTTACGGCACTTCGGGCGCCATTTTTGTATCTGGGTCGTAAAGCATTCGTATGGTTTCTTTGCCCTTAGTAAGCGTGTTTTGTCATTGGCTGATGGATACCAGGTGGACATACACTCCCTTCACTCCACCTTTCCTTTAGCCAATCAGAGGCAAAGAAACATGGATGGGGTGAGCGAGGGGCCTCCTCCTCCTCTCTCGCCAATGACAGGCCTGCGAGAGAGAGAGGAGAAAGGCCCAGCGCCCTCTCTGCCTCTCTCTAGCCTCGATCCATGCATCGGGGCTAGAGAGAGGCAGAGAGGCGTGCGGGGGCCCCTTCCCCGCTAAGAAATAAGCCGACCCAGGCTTGGGTCGGCTTATATCTTAGCGGGGAAAGGGCTGCCGTGCGGGCGGCCCCTTTCCCGCTAAGATATAACCCGACCCAGGCTTGGGTCGGCTTATATCTTAGCGGGGAAAGGGCTGCCGTGCGGGCGGCCCCTTCCCCGCTAAGAAATAACCCGACCCAGGCCTGGGAAACAGTAGGAAACTCGGCCCCGGCTGCTTCCAAAGCGCTTTGGAAGCAGCTCGAAGTTTGATTCGAGTAATTTCCTCCTGTTTCCCAGGCTGTCCCTCAGAAGCGGAGGGAGAGCCTGGAGAACAGGAGGAAATTACTCGATTGGGAACTCGCAGGGGTTAAGGGAGGCATCGAGGCCTGGGAAACAGTAGGAAACTCGGCCCGGGCTGCCAAAGCGCTTTGGAAGCAGCTCGGGCCTTGATTCGGAGTAATTTCCTCCTGTTTCCCAGGCTGTCCCTCAAGCGGAGGGAGAGCCTGGGAAACAGGAGGAATTCCCTCCGATTGAAATCGCAGGGGTTAAGGGAGGCATCGATGCCTCCCTTAACCCCCTGCGAGTCAATCGGAGGAATTTCCTCCTGTTTCCCAGGCTCTCCCTCCGCTCTGAGGGACAGCCTGGGAAACAGGAGGAAATTACTCGAATCAAGGCCCTTGAGCTGCTTCCAAGCGCTTGGAAGCAGCCCGGGCCGAGCCTACTGGACCAGGCCTGGTCAGGTTATTCTTAGCGGGGAAGGGGCCTCCCACATGGCAGCCCTGTCCCCACTAAGATATAAGCCGACCCAAGCCTGGGTCGGGTTATTTCTTAGCGGGCCGCTAAGATATAAGCCGACCCAGGCCAGTTGGACAGCCCTGTTCTAGTTTACCAAGAGCACGTTCCTCATACCCTCCAGGTCACTATCACCCTTACTACATTCTTACTATTAGAATTTATTATTTAATTCTAATAAATGCTCTGGAGAAGCAAGCCTTGACTATTTTATTTAATAATAATAATAATAATACTAATAATAATAATAATATATTAATGCTTTATATCTCCCTGCAAGGAAACCAAGGGAAATGTTGCCCCTCGATTTGCCTGTGCTTAAAACAGTGTCAGTCCTGTTTCCCTGCTTTCCAGACTTTAGAACCAATTTAGAATTTCGTTAGTACTTATGTTACATTTTAGCACTTTTTGCAAATATTTTTGTAAGTCTTTGACATACTAATCAAAAAAAAATCCCCCCCCCCCATTTGATTTTAGAATCCCAATTTTAGGATTCTAAAACAAGCCTAGTATTTACTTATGGTGATGGATTAACAGTAAATTTGGCAAATGCACACAAAGACAGCTAATATAACTGGAATTATAGAAAGTAGAATGAGAGTTGTACTGACAATATGGATGTGCAAATTTCCATGTCCATAATTCCAGTTCCCAATGTAAGCAATCATATCATCAATACCTTTAATATTTTCATGACTAGCATTCTGCACATACAGGGCTTTTGCTCACATTAATATTCTGTGCACAGCCACTTGGAGACTCTAGCTGCTAAACATTATCCTAGATTGTGTTTGTCAATGCAAGTATGAAGGGATGTAGCCAAAGCCTCCAAATACAGCATGGCCCATCATATCCATGGAGGATATGTTCCCAGCCCTGGCATGAAAACATGAAGCCACAGATAATAGCAGATTGTATTGAAATTAAGAACTTCTGGCCCTAAGAATACCACAGTGTCATTCTGGGGGACCTAAAATGGACAAAGAAGACATATTTTGTAAACCTGTCCCAGAGCAGACTTAAATCCAACATGTATGTGCTGAATCTGGGGACATTGTCCAGATGTCCTGAGAACTCATCAGCCCTGCTGTGCTATCATCTCCTCTATAGTGCCTCTGTCAATACCACTATCTGGCCATGGAATGTTGTCTGAGTGCCTGGCTATCATGGTTACTTCTACTGATGTCAGAAAGGAGCACCCAGGCAAACAGTTTTGCTGTGGCAACATGTGAGGCAATACATTTGGATGGATCACATTTGTTTTCCTAATATTACAATTTCTCATTTCCTGATTTTTTTTTACTGCTTTTAACCTTTTCCCCTCTTTCCCTCGAATGTATCATAATGATAATTACACTGCCATCTTATTTGTTAATCATTCACATTCTCTCTCTCAATGAAAACAATAGCAATCAATACTCATTTGTATTAACACCACTGTGCAAAATATTCAAACTGCCCACAGATCAGGAGTTATCTCACAGAGCACTATTGTGGCTATTTGTGATAATGTGAGCATAAATTCTGAGTTTTATGAATGAAACGTATGCAGCGGGGCAAGTACAGTAGTGAATCAATTTGTTGGACTTCTTTCTTTCCAAAGCCTACATTGCATTCTTACTAAGAGACTCATACTACAAATATTATTTTAATACAGATAACATATTCAGCTGGTTACTCTACACCAGGGGTGCTCACACTTTTTCAGCATGGGAGCTACTGATTAAAAAACCAAGTCCCAAAGATCACCTGCCCAGAAATGTAAAACGTATAACTATTTTCTTATTTATTTATTTATATTTATTATTCATTTTTATGTACCGCTCCTTCCAGCAGGCTCGGGGCAGTTTACATAAAATAAAGTTAGAAAACATCAACATTTCAATTTAATAACAACAATATAAAACAGAGCATAAAAATACATCCAACCACCCCATTTCTCCCACACTGCCATATTACCACACATATTATGAGCCAGAAAGTAAAAAGAGAGGCTTTTGAACTGCAAGGCCATTTAATACTCAGCAAGGTAAACAAAGGGGCATGCAAAAATACATCCAACCACCCCATTTCTCCCACATTTCCATATTCCCCAACATATATTTCTCAAGGAACAAAGCAAGCAGAGAGGCTTTGGAGCTAAAAGGCCATTTTTAAACATTAAAAATAAACAAAGAGACATGCCACAGAACAATCAAGCACCCACCCCAAAGTAAAAAGACTGACCTTTGAGATGCGGTAAGGAAATGACCCCAAAGCGTCCTTCTTCTCCTCCGTTGTTGCTCCTATGTCCATGCCGCCAGCATGCGTGCCACCTCCAAGAGCTCACGAGAAGTCCGAGGGGGGAGAATGGGCGCTTCTGCGCATGCGCGCGGGACCAGCCATGAATCGCGTCATGCAGGCCCGCCCCCTTTGGTCTCCTATGAGTGCCTGGAGAAGGACGGAGGGAGGAGCGGGAATACAAAAGAGGGGGCCCATTCTGCCTCTTGGACTCTGGAGCTTTTGGAGGCAGCGCGCGAGCAGGGAGCGGGGAGGAGCAATGATGGAGGACTTATTTGCAGCGTGCAGGGGCACGTGAAGAGGACCAACAGCAAAAAACCTGGTCAGGGGCCTGAAGATCACCTTGGTGATCCCGATCACCATTCTGAGCACCCCTGCTCTACACCTACAGAAACAAGATAGCTGTGTGATGTAAACTTGAACCTGGAAACACATTGTCAGAACACTGGAAGGAGAGTCAAAGTGAGACTACAGCTACTAGTTGAACTCCCACCATGAAATAAAGAGAGTAGACACAGAAAATGGACCTAAAGAGCCATTTCCTGACCTATTTATTTATAACTGCTGAAATCACTGTAAAGATGTAACTCTCATATTATTAGTCACCTGTGAGAACTGTCCTTGGGTTGAGTGTCACTTCTTCTGACCACCCTCAGGACATACAAGCACCATAGATCACAAAGGCCAACCAAATTTCGTTGTCTGCACCTCGATTATCACTGGAAAACTGTCCTGAGGGCACTCCCTCCCAAACCTCATCATTTTTCAAGAATGACAACCCTAATTCCAGCCCACATCTCCCAAAACTTATAGGAACTGTTATGGAAGTGCCTACTTGAACTATCTCACATCTTCAATGCCACCAAAAGGGGAAACTACTAGAACTAACTTAAACTGGAAGAACTAACTCCACAACTGAGGAAATCTGGAATTTGTAGCCCAAAAGGGTTTTGAGTAAGGCTGCTAGCAGGAATGGAATGCTTGATGTTGCACTTTCTCCAGCCTTCTTTTCCCATCCAGGGTTGGCCAGACAACTGTGACTTGCAACCAGCAAGAGGGAACACCAAGTGGGGAACCGATATAAAAACCAGAAACAGGAATGAAAGGGGAGAAGTGCTTATGCAATTTTCTGCCACATAGGCTGAAATAATTATTTGATTGGCTTTGGATATTACACAAATTGATTTTGGTGACTATTTGTGGGATAGAAGTGTCAGGTGCATTAAAACATCTTGCTACGGCTGGATTCCTATGCTTTTTTCTTTCTTGTCTTCATTTGTCTTCCAACCCCCCGAAATAAAGAGACAGACACAATATATCTTGGTTTCAAATTCTGGGCAACTTTTATTAAAATAGTTACCTATTTAACTTGTAACTAAACTAACTTTTGGTGTCAGTTCAACTTGGTGTGTGTAAGCCAAGGTAGCGTCTTCTAAAGTCTACCCCTCAGCTCTTTAGGCGCACTATCTGGGTCCCCTGTAGCTTTCAACCCGGGCAACCCGCAAGGGGAACATCAGGAAAAATCTCTCTCACCTTTTGAGACTAGCCTCTCTCCCGTTCCTGGGACATTCACCATCACCTCACCCCTAAAATTAACCTCTAGGTGAGTGTTTTTCGAATGCCCCACACCCTTAAGGGGTACCTTAAATGTATACCAACCTTTGGAAACTAAACTATTTACGCTTTGCTATTTTATTAGCCGACCATTCCATCTAAGCCCCGTAATAGACAGTATAGGATAGGCAAAACCCTGTGGGCGAATTCCTATCCGACCCCCAAATGTGAAACCATTTGAGCGATCATTATTATACTATCCTTGGGCGGGAGTGGTGGGCGATGGCTTCCAGCCGAATGAGGGAGAAATGAGGGCTGGCACCACGATGTGCCAGCCCCACCTCCCTTCCAGCACTTTCTGTGCAATCAACCAATCTCTTCTCCGAGGGGAGGAGACAAAGTGATCCACCCCCCAACTTGTTGGAGGGTGAATTGTATTTTGCAAAGTACATCTGATTTGGCTGAATAATTTAGGGTTTCTTGTAGAATGAAATATTTCTCCTTTGTTCCCTATTTTTTCTTAACAAACTGGACCTATTTAATTGCATGTTCTACAAGAAGTGGGAGTAGGGACCAGTCTTTTTTTCTTGATTCCCACTGGAGCCATTTGTAGACTAATCTGACAAGAGTGTGTGAGCCAAAACCTTCTTCAGTGGGGAATGTGTCAGGATTCACTTGATTCCTATCAGACTAATTTAGATCTCTCTGAAAGATGAGGGTCTTGTTACCTTAATCTGCTGCTTTTAGGTTGACTATATGACAGCATTTGCACAAATGCATCATTAGAAATATTGTTAATTAGTTCCTAAGGGAAATAATGTCTCAACCTACATTACATAGCCCAACATGTTTGTGCTTCTAAATATGGAGCAATCATCACGAGTAAATCTGTTTTTTTTTCCTGAGTGTCAACAGGAATTTTAGTGAGTATACTGTAATTATGATAGCACCTGGGGTCCTTTCAGTGGTCTGTGATTATGCTTCTTTTCTAACATTGCAGGGCCTTAGAGCATGCTACAGGGAAACCTTTCATTGACCAGATGCTCAATGACAGACATTGTCTCAAACACCAAAGACAGTTACTGCCTATGGAATGCATTGCAGAATGCAGCTGGGATGACATGGGTATGTGATAATTCAACTTTACTTCATTTACTGGTCAAGATTATTTCCCCAAAATTTGTAAACATATTTATGCATACAGTGGAAAGAACTAAGCTAAAAATATTGAGAAACCAGAGAAAGAAAAACTGACAAATTTACCTATCCTACACTGGAAGGTAAGTAGCTCCTTCTTTTTCCAAGGTGCTTTTCTGATAAATAATTTGAGGCATTATTGTGACACATGACTACAGTCTCTCATATTTCATGCTTAATGCTTTTGTTTGTTATTAAATCCTTGTAATCCTGCAAAAGTCATCAGTGTATAAAAATTTCACTTTCTGTTATGGAGCCATGTGCTCAGACATGGCAGTGCCTTGAGAAGAACTAAATTCTTGTGATCATTGGCAATTGTGTGTGATCATAGGCAATAAGTCCTCTGTGGGTTTCCTTTTGAGCAGTCTGATATGGAGCCAAGAGTGACACCACAAAGTATGAAGCCTTCTTCTGTTGTGCATGTCATCTTTCCTTTAAAGCATATTACAAGTGGTTATCAGGTTAGCCTCAAACCTTCTATAATGTTTGCCCTCTGCCCTTACTTCAGCCATTCAAAAGGATTCCACTAGATCTAGGAAGTAAAGGGCATTCTGCAAAGGTTACGCAAAGCTTTCCGATGAAGCAGAAGGAACTAAAATGATCCAATAAAACTTGATGTGAAGAAGAGACTAAGTCTCAAGACAGATTTATATTTAAATAGTTTTGCTCCACAGTTTAGCCTGAGAGAGTTTAGCCAATAATTATATGGCCTTTCCCAGGTGCTACTTAAAAAGGTTGGGAACAATGTATATATTGAATATACCTTAGCTAGATATCTGAAATCCAAAGTATACCAAAAATACAAAACCTTTCACTGCAAAAAGCCCACTTCTGCCCTCTTCTGAAAAGGAATTAGTTACAAGTTCACCACCTACCCAAAATGGTAGAAAACAGTGGAAGCAGGCCACAAGTGTGAGTACAGACCAACTACAATGGCTTCTGCCTGTATCTCTCAGCCAATAAAACGAAAAAGAGACTAAGAGGGGGTATTTCCTTCTTCCTTCATGGGTCCTTTTTTTAAAAGAGCAGCAAGTGTGCTGACAGCTGCAGAAGCATCTGGGACATCTGTGTTTTACAGTAGCATTATGTAAATACAGTCATCCTGCCTTTCTCTCTTCTCATTCCCCTGCCAGGCCTTTTTAAAGAAACATATCATAGGGTATTAGTCACTTTAAATTATTGCAATGTCTGAAACATTAATTATTAATGGATCAATTGATTAATCTTTTGTTTTAAGCACAATTAAAACATGTTTGTTTGTAATTTAATTTATATGTAAGAACTAATTGAATTCTTCACATACTATCGTTAGTCTTTAGAGACAAGGAAACAGCAATTTAGGCTTTGTCTACACTGGGCAGATTAAGCTAGTGTTGACCTGACCTGAGGCAGTTCTATATCCAGCATATATGTACTGAGTTTGGGGTGGTGTCCAAATTGGCTGGGGCAATATCAGCCTGACTGGTTTGTCATCTTAACCCCTTTGTCACTGCTGATGTAATAAGAAATTCAATGTGCAGATTTGACAAATGTGAATTTAATATGATGTGTGGGAGTGAATGGAAGGATATGTGGCTGGAGTTAATAATTTTGGAAGCACCAGTATAATATTAAGGTCTGCAATGACTAACTACCTGCTTGCTGGGCTGTAATTAAAAGTTGCTAATGAGAGTTGATAAGAACTGTGACAATGGTTCTTTCAAGTTAAGGAAATGTTTGCAAGAAGGAAGGAAATCAACACAAGCCTTGTATTTGTCAACACCAATCACGAAGAGTCAACATCTGGCCAGGAAACTATCTATCATTCATTTACAACTTTGGAACTACAACAGCAGAATATTACTATAAAAGGCTCAGTCTAATAATGCTCAAAGTGTGACCGACCATAGTCTGGTTCACCCACTATGCTCTGCTCCATGGAAAGGAGAGAGATATTTATTTATTTATTTATTTATTGTTTGGACTTTTATGCCGCCAACTCCACAAGGCTCGCAGCGGCTTACAAAGCCAAGCAACTACACAAAAATACATCAACAGTAAAATAACAGACAAGGGGGGGTACAACAGTAGGCGAGGGGGAGACAGGGGAGAACAGGGTAGGGGTAAAGGCGTCGGGAGAGGACCCAGCGAGTCAAGCGGGCCCAACTCTCCCGTCGAAGGGAGGGAGCAAAGGTGGTCCCAGGATAATCCCACCAAGAGGGTCCGAACCGGCCCGTCCCCTATTGACCAGGGGTCTGATAGGGGGAGTCCGATCTATGGGCTTGCTGACTTCCTTCCACTGTGGGCCCGAGGGAGAGGGCTTCCGTTGCCCAAAGCCCGGACCCCAAAAAGTTCTGACCCCGCAACGAGTTCCAGGACTTGGGCTCGGGCGAGGCAGGTCTCCCCTCGCTCGGGCGGGCAGTGGCAAATGTCTCGGGGGCGGGGGGCCTGGTGATCTTCGGCCTCCGACGCCGCCTTCTCCGGTGAATCTGTCAGCCCCCGGCCGCCAGAAAAAGGCGGCCGGGGGCTCAATGATAGTGTACCATTGAGTGGCAGATTTGCAAGGGAGCTGTCTGGTCACTTTGGGGCCTCTTTCTCAAGGGACGAGGAAGAAGTTCACTTTTGGAGTCTTAGATTTTATGCAGAAAGTCAGGTTCTGCTGTATGGAAAACAGAGATCTGGTCCTTGGCATTGTGCTTAGGGAAAGTTTGCATTTTGGCATTTTGAAGTTAGGTGTTATGGAAGTTATGGAACTATACATTGGCAGGCTGCAGGAAAACAGTGTCTGGCCTAACAGGTGCTTCTCCAAAGAGTGCAAAAATGATATGGTACTATTGGAATGCCTGAGGATGAATGTGTGCGTGTATATGTGGTGTGAATGTTGAGTAAAAATGTAATTCCCCTTTGTCTGTTTGTTAGCCATGTAATTGTAAATCCAATGTAGTTGCATAGAATCTGTATGTCTGTATGTCCAATGTCATTCTTTGTTTAAATGTTTTTCTGTAATATGAAATATCCTCTCACACAGGAAATTGCAATAAAAAGAACCTATGCTTCAAAGTTATTGAAAAGTCATTTATGACATAATTGGTGTCACAAGTGGGATATTCTTTTCCAATGTGGGAAAGTTATTCATAACACTGACTCTCACTACAGAGCTCCCTGTGAGCACCTGACTATTGCCCGTCACAAGTGCTAGTGTCAAAACAGGGTGTCCATGCAATCAGCAAGAAAGAAAGAGACCCATTCAAACATCAGCAAATATGAATGTGATGACTAGGCACTCACACAGAGCTCCATGTGTGATGGAGAGAAGCAGTTTCAAAACAGGGACTGGCCATCCCCTTCCTCTGTGCTAAACATTGGGATAGGTGATCAGGCCAGAATGGACCATACCAGCTGTCAAAACTACCATGAAGTACTAGGATGTATTTATTTATTTATTTAAAACTTTTATACCCCGGCCTTCTCACCTCTGGAGAGGGACTCAGACCCGCAAACAGCAAGTATTCAATGCTAACATTAAATCTAAAAACATGATACATTTACAATAACATTATCAAACACAATACAATAAATACATTTTAAAAGCCTTTCGCCGAAGTAAAATCAAGTCCAACTCTATATATTTGGTCCGTATCAAGTGGTTAGCAACTTTAGTCACTACACGATCTCCTCCTTCATTCTGCAAAGGTCTTATTGCACAGCCACGTTTTCACCCGCTTCCTAAAAGTCAGGAAGGAGGGGGCAGAACTAATTTCATTTGGGAGGGAATTCCACATCTGGGGGGCCACCACAGAAAAGGCCCTGTCCCTCGTCCCCACCAGACGCACCTGTGAAGGTGGTGGGACCGAGAGCAGGACCTCTCCAGATGATCTTAGCACTCTTGACGGTTCATAGGGGAGAATACGTTCGGACAGGTAAACAGGGCCGGAACCGTATAGGGTTTTGTAGGTCAAAACCAGCACTTTGAATTGTGCTCGGAAGCTAATTGGCAGCCAGTGGAGCTTGCGCAACAGGGGAGTTGTGCGCTCCCTGTGCCCCACTCCCATTAGTAGTCTGGCAGTCTTCATAGGCAACCCTATGTAGAGAGCGTTGCAGTAGTCTATAAGGGATGTAACCAGTGTGGACCACCATGGCCAAGTCCAACTTTCCAAGATACCGGCACAGCTGGCGCACAAGCCTGAGCTGTGCAAAAGCTCCCCTGGCCACTGCTGAGACCTGGGGTTCCAGGCTCAGCGATGAGTCCAGGATCACTCCCAGACTGCAAACCTGCACCTTCGGGGGAGTGTAACCCCCTCAAGCACAGGCTGTAACCCTATATCCTGTTCAGCCTTACGACTGACCAGGAGTACCTCTGTCTTGTCTGGATTTAGTTTCAATCTGTTAGTGCTCATCCAGTGTCAGGCCCCAAGCCCCACAAGCCTCAGTTTCCCATGAACAATAATGTTGGCTTTAAGATCCTTTCCAGGCCTGCTTGCCTTTGTCATGAGAACCTGGTACCAGGCGAGCAGGGTGAATCAGTCAAGGTTACAAAAGCTATCCTGGGCGATAAGTGGAGAAGCCCGGGACTGAGAAAGGCCTAACTCCTCTCTGCAGCTGGAGTTGCTAATTAGGTTTACATTCTTGATGAACTGAGGTAGTTAAAACAACAGCTACCATTCATCATGCCCACTTTGACACTCGATGCAAAGTTATGTGGCTAAGATCAAAGGGTTTGGACAGTATATCAGTTTGGGGTTGGCCCGGAGCTTTATCTCGTGCCAACAGCGCATCCAGGACAATGGATCTCTGAAGGAGGCCGCTGGGCCTTACTAAGGACACTGCCTGCCTGTATTGGATCTGACCTGCTTGGGCAAAGCCTTGCTTCCTTGCTACGTTCCTGCTTGTTCCTGAAAAGACTTTCCTTGCTTTTGAATCCAGCTTTGTTCCTGATTGCCTCCGGCTGAATCCTGATTGATACGGGACTATTTACTCATTGCTTGGCTCCTGAGACTTGCTGCTATTGAAAGCACTATAAGATTGCTTTCAACCTTTTCCTATACTTCTATTCTAAATCAACTTGTTGTACCTCAGCTGATTGCGTGGTTTATCGAGGGAGGTCTTGGTCAAGGGCCTAGAGGGCGACATCCAGTCCGTTACAGCAGCCAAGCACCAGTTCAGGACTTGAACAGCCTCCTTAGTAGCAGGTGGGAAGGAGTGACAGAGGATATTCTGGAGTATCCAGCAAAGTCACTATGCATATGGGAGACATGCAGTGGTGGATTCTTAGGCCCCTTCAACACTGTCCTTATTTTCCAGGATCTGATCCCAGATTATCTGCTTATCCTAGATTATATGGCAGTAGAAATTCATATATTCCAGTTCTAAGCAGATAACCTGGGACCAGATCCTGGGATATAAGGACAGTACAGAAGGGGCCTTAGTAAGTCTGGGTTTTTTTGCCTAAAGACTTTGGCAAGAAATTAGTGTATTTGATCATAGAAATCTTGTACTGACAAGGTGAAATGATGGATTATTCTATTTTCAGTGCAAATAATATCTATCTGTCTATCTTTCACCTATCTACACACACACACACACACACACACACACACTGTATAGGCCTTGGTGTCTGCCACAGTTTGGTTCCAGGACACTTCCCCTCAGCCCAACCCCAGATATCACAATCTACGGATGCTCAGGTCTCACAATATATAATGTCATACAAAAATGGTTTTTGTCATATAAAATGAAAATCATAGAAATCTCATGGGAGACAAAAAATCTTCAGGGATAGTCCAAGAAGTATAGACCAGGTGAGCTGCTACTGGAATTTGTAAAGATTAAATCCCATAAGCCATCTCAAATGAGTTTAAACATTCCAATTAAACTTGGGAGGTCCACATTCTAGTTCCAGTCATTACCTTATACCTAGTTCCAGCCTTGGGGCAGTCACTATCTTTCACCTTCACCTACTTCAGACCACTATTGTGAAGTTAAAGTGTGTAGAGGAGAACCAGAATATACCACCTTGAATTTACTAGCGAAAAGGTGGGATAGTATAATATACAAGCAAGCAAGCAATTGTCACTGGAATTCTCCTTAAATTGCTAGATTAAAATGTGGCAACCTAAAGTAGGCCACAATATGCATGCAAAGCTCACCACTTGTTTCCTCTGGAGTTCAATTAAAGTACCCATTTAATCAGAGTGCCCTTGGTTGCTCTTGCCTGAAAAGCATTCCCTGTTTCCTGTTCTTCTCAACAGCTGTGGAGATTGGCTGGGACAGTGCCAGCAGCTCTTACAGGCTTGGAGGCTCCCTAAATATCAAAACTATGTTGGTAGTAGTCAGTTCTTCCAGTGATTTTGTTTCCTCCACGTTGGTTTGTCAGAGTGCTTCAAAGCAAGGGACATAAAGAATCTGTTCCAGCAGGGAATTGAAATGAATCTTTTAATAAAAGATTATAAAGACCGCTTCCTGGAGGTAATAGGACCCATGAGCACACTGCCTTTCTGTTGGGATTTGGTCATCATGTCCAATCAGCTGAGTTAAGTGAACACAGGCCGTGTCTAAGTGTTAGTCTCAGAGACTTAAATCTCTTTAATTGCTAGACTTACTGTTCATATATTGATGTCTGAGCTCTCCTGGATTTGATTCAAATTGGGCTCAGCCAGCTCAACTACTTTTTCATGGAAACTTTCCCTCCCACTCATTCTGAATTTTACTCCTACTATACTCATGGTTACCTCACATAACTACTCCAGTGGTCACCCAGAATGATATTGTAGAAGCATACTGCATGGAACTTGGTGATAACATCACATAATATTCATATCTCCCTCTACGTTCCTCCTTGTAGCCTCAGATCTGCTAAGTGTAGACCAGGGGTGCTCATTAGGTAGATCACGATCTACTGGTAGATTGCGTAGGGCATCCTGGTAGATCGCAGGCAGGGTGGGAAGAAGGCTCAGTCCCACCCCACAGGCTCCCGCCGCCGTCCAGGTGGGTTATCTGAGGTCCTTTCCACACAGTTGAATAATATCCCATGTTATCTGCTTTGAATCAGATTATATGGCAGTCTGGACTCAGAAAACCCAGTTCAAAACAGATATTGTGTTATATGTTTCACATTTTTGGAGTGGGTAGGTAGATCATTTTGACTTGGTTGTTTTATAAGTAGCTTGCATGCTGAATAATTGTGAGTACCCCTGGTGTAGAGTCTTCAAGAAAGCAGACGAAACAATAGATCACATCCTCAGCTGCTGCAAGAAGATTACACAGACAGACTACAAGCAGAGGCATAACACCATTGCTCAGATGATTCATTGGAACTTGTGCCACAAATACCATCTGCCTGTGACAAAGAACAGAAAATGAACACGTCAAATTACTCTAGGACTTCCAAATTCAGACTGACAGAGTTTTGGAGCACAATACTCTTGAGATCAAAATTGTGTTAAAAAAAACAAAGTATGGATAGTTGATGTTGCAATCCCAGGCGACAGCAGGATTTAAGAGAAACAACTGGAAAAGCTGACATGAGGATTTAAAGATCGAACTGTAAAGACTCTGGCACAAGCCAGCAAAGGTGGTCCCAGTGGTGATCGGCACACTGGGTACAATGCCTAAAGACTTTGGCCTGCACTTACTGTAAACACAATTAGTTTTGACAAAATTAGCATCTGCCAGCTTACTGGGATCTGCATGTATTATTCGCCGATACATCACACAGTCCTAGGCACTTGGGAAGTGTTTGATGTGTGATCCAATACAACAGCCAGCAGAGTGATCTTGTTTGCTGTGGTCTTGATGTATTTCAAATAATAGTAATAGTAATAACAACAACTTTCCGTATCGATAAGAAACTGCCACTCTATGAGGACTAGAAATTTGAAAGCAGTTTTGATTTTTGGGTCAAACTGCTGAATTTATTAGATTTGGCTAGAGAGTTTCCTCCAAACATAGCATGTGTACATTTCCTTTCTTGTAGCAATATCATCATGTTCACCTTACCACCGTCTTCTAAAATACATTCAAAGGTTATTGGGCTGTAGTTTAAGATGCTGTAATGCATGGAATGAGCTCACAATGCTACACAGGCAATCAGCTTAACTATCACTGAAGGCAAGTGATGGCAACTGAGAGCAAAGGCAGCTGAAACAACCCGATTCATTTTTTTTTAAAAAAAAACCAAATTGAATGTCAGGCAATCACCAACAAGTATATGTAAGTTTTTGAGGGCACAATCAGAAATATTTCCATAAAATGGAAAGTGGTATATGTTTGGTACCATTCAGCTACAGTTTTAAGTAAAATGATATTGCTGACCCGTATCTCCCCCACCCCAAGAATCCCAAGTGAAGTATTGGTCCAAAGTGCTTATCTAAGTGTCCCTCTTTGTATAATGGAAACTAATTATCTCCAGTTTAGCTGTCTATTCATGAGAAACTATACTTTCCCCTTCTGCATAACTGAACTTTCCCTGACCTTTTTTATCACATGCCTTGCACATTTCCCATTAGAAACACTTTCTGTGCTCATTGGTGATGATAGGGGAGGAAGTGGAAGTGTTTCCCAGGTGTATATTAAGGCAAGCATTGCTAAAAGCTTCACTGAGGGGGTAGATGGATATCAGGTAGAGGATTACAGCATTTCAAATTGCTGATTATGCCTCTCTTTGAGAGATACGTCTTAGGAAGTCTCTCAGCCGTGCAATGATTCTCCAGCTTCCAGCCTCCGTCTCTAACTCTGTAGAGTGGTAGAAGAGTCATTGCTATCATAGCAATCACATATTCTTTTCCATATGCATTATTTAAAGGAAATGTATCATCATAATCTTTATTTATACACAGGCTTCCCCCAAAAAAATTGAAGTCAAAATAGCTTACAAGCGTTGAACCTTGCATTAAAGTCGCCCAATAGAATAATTGTCGCCAATTAGTTTACAAACTAAAATAATTGCAAATTATCTCAATCATTGTATCTTTTTGGTTTTTACAATTTTGAAGTACAAGGATATAATAATTGAAGAAAAAGGTACAATCAATGAATTAGTCATATATCCTTGAAAATATCAAACAATTCAGCATTAAATAATTTGTTGGCAAGATAAAAATATAATATATGCATTTAACAATAATAGAGACAGTTTAAAATTAGAAAAATAGTCTGAAACAATAAAGTATTTTCTCAAAGTTTAAATACTTAGCATCCAAAAAATAGTTCATTGAAACAATAAAGTATTTTCTCAAACGTTCCTTCAGTACTTACTGAAATTAAATACTGTTGAGGTGTGCAGTGAGGGTTTGCCCTCCTTTCCAATAAACCATACCAGAATTTTGGGGTTCCATTGGCTCTTCTTATGTTCACCCCTTATTATCCAAAAGATCTGGCTGTACATGATCCATTCCAGTTAAGGCTTCATATGGCTCCTGCCCAGTTCATTTTTGGTGGTCCATCTTCTGGATCACCAAAGTTTCCTTTCTAAAATGTTCTCCAAATTCTACTTGACCAAGGACAGGAAATCCAATGCCTCCAGGAGCTATGTGCGCACTCCGTGGTCATAACTTGCAAGTTGTTATCTCATTGCAGATCCAGTTCCGCTGAGTCATAGATGGAGGATCCTCGTCTGTGGGCACAGTTACTCACTGGGCTGCAAGGCAGGCCATGAGGACTCATTATGGCCAGCATTTGGGCCTCACTTACATCCCCACCGTGGAGCGGTGAGGGATTAGAGGCATGCGTGGGGACGGTTTGTCCCATTGCTGTTCCAGTCCAGGAGAGGGCTTCCTCTGGATGCATTGGTGATTCAACCATGAGGCCGTGATTTTGGCCTGTTGGGGGGTAGGGCTCTCTACTTGCAAGCTAGTGATGGCATCTGTAGGATTGACAGCCATGGCCACGGGTTCACATAGCTTGGTCAGCAATCATCCCGTGCCTCCAGTGGTCAAGACGTGGGGATGTCAAAAAGGTGCAGACCACTAGAAAGCATGTGAACTGGGCCATACGCACAGCGCTTGCAAGAGGTAGGTGTTCTTACATCTTTCACAGCCAGATCACACATGATAAGCCTCAGCTTTACCGATCAGAAGGAATCCATCTGTCAGACACAGCCAATGCACAGTTTCATTATGATTTGATGACAGGTGTTCAGTCAGCGATAGATGGCTTGGTGGCCAATGGGAGCTAAATAGGACATTTGCTCCCAATCCGTGGTGTAAATAGATTAGTAATACAAAGGTTGGTATAAATTTAAGGCACTCCTTAAGGGTGTGGGCCATTATGCAAACACTCACCTAAAGGTTAAAATTAGGGGGTGAGGTGATTTAGAATGGCCCAGGAATTGGGAGAGGCTGGTCTCAAAAATTTAGAGAGATTTTTCCAGACGTTTCCCGTACGGGTTGCCCGAGTTTAAATCTCCAGGGGACCCAGGTATTACGCCTGAATAGGTGAGGGGTAGACTGTAGAAGACACTACCTCAGCTTAGACACACCAAGTTGAACTGGCACCTAAAGTTAGTGGAGTTAACAGTTAAATAGGTAACTATCATTAAAAGTTGCCCAAATTTTAAATCCATATTATGTGTCTGTCTCGTTATTTCAGGGGGTTGGAAGACAAAAACAATTGTCCTTGTTTTCCACACAGAAACTAACATTTCTGCAAAGCAAATGCATTCTCTGCTATGAAACAATCTGATCTTTTAGTCATGTTCTGCAAATACTCTTTTAAAAATTCAATTACTTCCTCTCAGTGATGATCTAGTAGTGTGTTTCTAAAGGGAAACAAAGAGTATACTAGTATGAAAGCCCTTACTTTGAATATAAGAGCTCGAGCTTTTGCCAAAGCACAGTAGTTAATATTAATGTAAAGTGTTGTCCTTCCACCCCAGGACCCTTGTTGTGTTTGTCGAATTTCAAAGTGTGTAGTCTATACAACCAATTCTGTGTGATCCAGCAGATAATGCATGGCTGCAGTGTAACACAGATTCTTACTTTATAACAAAACATGAGCTAGAAAGTGAAAAAGTTGGCACCAGTTAGCATCATTAATGTTTCATGGAAAGTACTCACATCTTCCTTACAAGTGACA
This sequence comes from Anolis apletophallus, assembly GCA_030556195.1. Taxonomy (NCBI): domain Eukaryota; kingdom Metazoa; phylum Chordata; class Lepidosauria; order Squamata; family Anolidae; genus Anolis; species Anolis apletophallus. The sequence continues at coordinate 150,891,272 of JARBWK010000004.1, forward strand.
AGATAAAAAAGATACAGGCATTAAAATTCAGATGACAGGCATAGTATCTTGGCACTGACTGCATTAGAATTCACAGAAAAAAATTGCTTTGTAGAAATAAGAGGGCAATGATATTTTCTCCCAGCAGCATTGCAAAAGAAAAGAAAAATAAACCCTAAAACTGTACATTCAACTTCAGCATCTATAATTGACTTTGTTTCTCTTATAGTACTGTTTGTTGACATTGGTGTCTTGCTTTTAATACTTTTTTTCTTGTTCTTGCCACAGGGTCTTCTTTTTTAAATGGCAATCGTTTGGGGAAAGTAATGGTTATTCATTTACATTTCTTTTCTTTCTTCCCTTGTTTCATATTCACTTACTGCAGTTTACACACAAATTCCATAGAGATTAAACTTAATGGGAAACAACAACAATAGGAAAAAATCTCTTCTGTTTAGAGGGGATTTGAGAAGGGGAAAAAGTAGGCCATGAATTGTGAGAAGTTTATGAAATTCATTTGTATTTTATCCTTTCTTTTAGGAACGGAAATATTTTAGGCTAACAATTTACCTGTGGGGTCAGTTAGAGAGATACTTAGGCAATGTGCTTTGTAGCTGCAAATGGTTTTGAATATTTATTTTTCTGTAACATGGCTTTATGGAAAATTATCTATATTGTTTTCACTTTTATTATTCATGTCTTTATCCAGTGTAAGCTGCCTTGGGCCCTTAAGCAAGGAAAGGCGGGGTATACATTTCTTAAACAAATAAAATATATACGAAATGGGAATTATGCAGTCATTTGATATGATCTGACCACATCTTCTGGAATTCATTACTATTGTCCATGCTGGCATATTGAGATTTAATTCATTGTGTGTTTGCATTTTCACTGTGTATTGTATCACATCAAATGGCTGTCATTTATGTTGTAAACCACTGGATTTTATGGTAGTGTAAAGACAGATAATCCAGTTCAAAGCAGTTGTGTGTGCATGGGTGATACACCTCCCGCCTAATAACCAATAACACAGAGACACAATTTGTTGGAATAAAATTGGCCGCAACTCATTTATTGATAACAGGAAGAAGGGTTGGCAGCCATGCATGGGTCCTGGATCCGGGGTTGGACAACTCGCTGTTGTCCGAAGACGCTTGCATGCCTGGGTGCCACCAGTCCACAAAACTCAGCACTCCAAGGGCCAGGGCATTATCCCCCCTACCACCAGGGGTTGATAAGCCAGCCAGATCCAGGGCCCATGCCACACGCCAAGCAGAGTTGCGACGATGAACACACAAACACAGAGTTGCGACAACAAACACAATTAACAGCAAGAAAATTTAACAAGATACAAACAATAAATACATAGCATGAAAGGGAAAAAAGATACAATGAATGCAAGCAGGGTGGGTGGGATGGACAAAAACAGGAACAGGCCCAGTGCCTGTTGAGGAGCCTTGGGCAGCCTTAAGTAGACTGCTCAGGCGAAAGGGAGGGCTGGCCCACCGACTGGGCAAGGGAGGCGGTGCCAGCCCCACCATTGGCTAGCTGACACTGGAGGTGGGGAACTCTTCCCAGGAACTCTTCTGGGAAGAAGCCCCTTCCCTAGGGCTGAGATGGCGGTGAGGACCCCTGCACCGCAACGCGCTCGGCCCGGTGAGTTTGGTCGAGCCATATATTATGGATGATATTTTGGTTTATATAGCCGTGCGTAAAGGCCCCTAGTCAAGAAATTGTTCTGGTTGCTAGCTTCTCTCTGGGCCTCTCCAGACAGGCCCTATATCCCAGGATCTGATGCCAGATTATCTGTCAGTGCAGACTCAGATTCTAGGATGTAGGATCTGCCTGTAAGGACCATCAGTCCTGCCCTCTTAGTCCCCTTCTACGCTGTCATATGATCAAAGTTATCAAAACGGATGATCCACATTATCTACTTTGAACTGGGTTATATTAGTCTACACTGTCATATAATCCAGTTCAAATCAGATAATCTGGATTTTGCATGGCAGTCTAGAAAGGGCCTTAGTTGACAGGTTTTTGTCTTTGAACCTTTATTCTATGAAAATGACATTTCCTTCATCCATAGGTTGCATCATTGCTATGGATATCTTTAATGAGACTTTAGTCTTTGGTGGTCCTTTCACAACAACAGAGGCAGATGACATTCAGATTTCCACATTTTTTCCACAATGTGAGAATAAATATAGGAGTGAACTCACCATCTTTTCCTTCAAAGTTCTGCCTCTCCCATTACTTATCACAGTCCAGATGACATATGCTAAACAACCTTCTGAACAACCTACTAACCTGAACAATAGCTAGGAGAAGCTTGAGACGTTTCCTTTTCTATAGGTAAAGCACCGGGAATGTGGTGCAGCTGGCTGGGTGTCAGCTGCATAAGATCTCTACTGACCAGAAGGTCATGAGTTTGAGGCCTGCCCAGGTCGAGGTGGGCTCTCGACCTATTGTGTAGCCTGTTGTCAACCTTTGCAACCCGAAAGACAGTTGCATCTGTCAAGTATGAAATTAAGGTACCACTTAGTGGGGAGGCTTAATTTAACTGATTTAGGAGGCCATAAAAAGAACTCCAGGAAACACGCTGAGGAATGAAGGAGTGCGACAGCTCCCCCTGGTGGCCAGATGTTAAATTGCCTCTGTCTGTCTTGTGTATTTGTGTGTCTAAAATGTAATGTGTACATTGTAATCCGCCCTGAGTCCCCTGCGGGGTGAGAAGGGCAGAATAGAAACGAAGTAAATAAAATAAATAAATAAATAAAGGTTTCCCTCTGACATTAAGTCCAGTCGTGTTCAACTCTGGGGGTTGGTGCTCATCTCCATTTCTAAGCCAAAGAGCCAGCGTTGTCCATAGACACCTCCAAGGTCATGTAACTAGCATGACTTTATGGAGCGCTGTTACCTACTCACGCTTGCGTGTTTTAAACTGCTAGGTTGGCAGAAGCTGGGGCTCACGCCGCTCCCCTGATTCGAACCCGTAATCTTTCAGTTAACAAGTTCAGCAGCTCAGCGCTTTAACCCACTGTGCCACTGGGGGCTCCTTCCTTTTTTATAGAGTACTGCAAAAACAAAAACATGAAATAAAATGTGTGTGGATGGCATATTCTGGAGACCTGACTTATGATTTCCTGGCCACCACAGCAACTCTGCCAGTGTCTGAGATACCCATTAGATAGTAGATGCAGGGAAGACTGGTTCTTCTCCAATCCCACCCCCAACTTGTTTGCTGGTGGCTAATTGCATATTTATAAACAGAAACAAAGCTGTCCAAACTGTGAACAAACTACTGAGATACTCCCTCAATCATTATGTGTTTTAAAAAAACAAAACAAACTGAATCTGCTGAGTGTTTGCGGGGCTGATAAGGGTAAACGTTGCATTAGCATTAGCCAAGAGTGATTGGATAAATATCTCTGCTCTAGCTATTTATCACTTTTGGCATACATGATGGAGTCTTCTTCACAGCCCCTTTCTGTGACTCCGCACTCATTAAACTGAGTCGGGAGCTTTGCTGCCTGACTGTTCCAAATTTATTTCCCTCTGTTATGAATTGTGAAATCTAGCATTAGGGCTGCACTAACAGAATTGGAATAATAAATAGGACTTCAGCTTCCTAAAGACCAGTATATTGCTTTTCAAACTCTTTATATTAGATTTAAAGGTTCTCTTAGGATTATTGTATTTTGCTTTTTGTCTTCTTGAAATATTTAGCATAGTTTTCCAGAAAAACAACAAGAAGAATTGACATTGCTATGTTTTGTTTACTTGTATAAATGCATTTTTGCAACCACTACAGGGATGTATCCCTATTGTTGTTGTTGTTATCATTATTATTATTATTATTATTATTATGTAATATCGGACCTTCTAAATAGAACATAGAATGGATGTTTGGGTTAGGAATATGCTTTATGGCTGATGTGTGTCCATTTGAAGAGAAGCCCCTGGTGGTGCAATGTATTAAACCAGTGGTTCCCAAAGTGGGTGGTACCACCCCCTGGTGGGCGGTGGGGCAATCTAGGGGGGTGCTGGAAGGCCCAGGTGAAGTTGGGGGGCTCTGAACCCCTGTAATGGGGTGGTGGGGGTGGTGGCGTGAGCCAGGTGACAGGCTACCATCCATCTCTCTGCGTGTGTCTCTCTCTCTTCTTCCCTCCTCCTGCTCCCTCCTCCTCCTCTCGCCAAGCAAGGGATAATAACAATACCTTTGGGGTTCCCTTCCAACTGGTTGAGTCTTATAACAATAATAATGTCCTTCAACATATTTAGTGGAACATGGATTCAGTGCGGTAACCAATTTATTAACAAAAAAAAGAAACCGATTTCAAAATAGTCAATCGCGATGATTTGAGATTACTGCTGATGAAAATAGAGTTGAGGATTACTAGATTGGTTGCAGCATACCAGGTTCATCCTTCTCAATAAGATGATTTTGAATGTTTTAACTTTTTTTGTATTACCTTTCTATTCTAAGTTCAATAAATAGTTTCATAATTTCAAACTTCAATATTTCTAATTTACAACTTTCTTTATTATATTTTATGAAAAAGGTAGAAATATTAATACATATATCTTTCTGTTTAATTGCTATTAAAAATTTAAAAAATAATTTATAGGGGGGCGGTGAGTAAATATTTTTCTGGAAAGGGGGCAGTAGGCCAAAAAGTTTTGGGAACCACTGGATTAAACCTTTGTGCTGGCAGGACTGCTGACTGATAGTTCAGTGGTTCAAATCCAGGGAGAGCAGGTTGAACTCCAGCTCCCCATGTGGGGACATGAGATTAACCTCCCATGAAGATGGTAAAACATCAAACATCTGGGCGTCCCATGGGCAATATCTTTGCAGATGACCAATTCTTTCACACCAGAGGTGACTTGCAGTTTTTCAAGTTGCTCCTGACATGAGCTTTTTTAATAGAATGGAAATGTACTAGTAAAGCCAACACAAGGTTAAGGCAGAGGGGAGGAGAGGCTGGAGGGACTTGAAAGAAGAATGAAACTTTTTGCTAGTTGAAACAGAAGAACGACAGGAGTTTTTGATGGGAAATGGAAGTGGAAGAAGGTTCAAAAGTCAGGACCTAAAGAGAAGGGAGGGGTAGCACAGGAAGGAGGGAAGAAAGGGGGAAATTGCTGGGATGAAGATATGTAAAAAGCCAGCACAAAATTTTATTCCAGCACAAAATTTTTATACTTTGTGAAGTTTTGATGTTATAATTTAATATTTTTAGGACTGCTTTTGTTTTTGTGTTACAATTTTTTGATATGTGTTGTTTTGGTTGCTATTATTACTATGTATATTGTATTTTTGTTGTAAGCCGTCCCAAGTCTCTTTTGGGAGAGAGGGCAGCATACAAATAAAGTTTATTATTATTTATTATTATAGAAGCCAAGATAAGGACAAGGAAGCAGAGAAGTGTGAATGAGAAAAAGTTTGCATGTACATGTTTAGAAACTTTAGAAACTTTAACTATAAAAAGGCCATATCTCACCGATGTGGCACTATTTTTCTGTTGTACACCCAATAGCTTTGTCTGGCCAAAATAAATCTATTGCATTAGATCTCCTTGCTTCTTGTTTTGAATTGAAACAGAGCTACTAGGGACAGGCCCGGATCAAGGTCTTTTGGCGCCCTAGGCCAAAAGACGCCCCGCCCCCAGGGCGTGGCTGTGCATGCACGGAAGCAGCCCTGGGCGTGGGGCTTCCATCCACCTTCTCCCGCGACCGGAAGTTGGTCACGGGAGGAGCCAACGGAAGCTGCATGGCACCGGCCCCAGCCGTGCGGCTTCTGTCCACCTCCTTCTCGCGCCCTCCTTCTGGTCGCGGGAGGAGGATGAGGAGGTGGACGGAAGCCCTGGTGCCATGCGGCTTCTGTCGCCTCCTCCTCCCAAGACCGAAAGGAGGGCGAGAGGAGGAGGAAGGGAAGTCCCGCCCCCAGGGCGCTGCTGCCCCGGCCATACGGCTTCCGTCCGCCTCCTCCTCCTTGCTGCCTGGCCCGACCCCTTGCAAAGGAAGGAGGCAGCAAGGAGGAGGAGGAGGAGGAAGGGAAGCCCACTGGCAGTCATGCGCACGCAGCAGGAGGAGGGCTTGATCTGCCGCCCCCTAGGCCTACGCCCATAGGACATGGCCTAGGGTGGCCTTATGGGTAATCCGGGCCTGACTAGGGGTTTGGGGCAGCACTGTGCCTCAACAGCTAGCCCTGGACTTCTCTTGTTATCTAACACTAGTGATATTTATCAATGCATTTCAATCATAGTCAGAGGAATGAGGATGAAATTACTTATTTCATGGGTGGCCATGTGATTACCAAAACAGTTTTAAAATAATGGTATTAGTACTCCCATCTAGAGTAGACCAATTGAATTACTTGTCTGATTTCTATCTTGCCTATTCTCTTCTACCTTTGTTAGATATAAAGGGTCAATATTATGTTTCTACCAGATCATGTTAGCACATTAAAAGGTAAGTGTTGCTTTGGATAAAGTTGAGCAGCAACCAGTTTGGATGCCTGTTTCTTCTTCTTATTTTTTTAAAGGAAGAGATGACGAAAATGTTTGCCTTTAACGCTGCTTAAGGTAGCACCAGTGTCTGACCTTAAATTCTATTTAACAGAGCAAGCTAAGAAATCAGGCCTGATTTTTATTGGAGAAACCAAATGGATATATTTTGTCTTCACTGTGCAGAAATATAAAAGGCTGTGCCAAGATGGGCAAATAATAATAGTGGGGACTGGAGATTGAGACTTTTATCCCCTCTTTTAATCTCAAGTATAGCCATGATTGTATTGCCCTGTCTTCTAGGTACAGTTTTGCTTCTTTCCCGATGATCTAAACTGCCTCCCTAACCCATCTCATTGCTCCCAACTGTGTCCAAAATACAAACTGTGCCCAGAAACCATTCAGACCATTCCATGTGATGCTCAATTTAGCTAATAGCTTCATTTGATTTCTGGCTATCCCAAGGATGTGTAACAATGTGCATTTACTTCAGAGCTCTCCTAATCAACTGTCACCAGTGGCCCAGCAGCAAGTAAATTATTATTCTCTTTCTTCTCCTCTGCCCCCACCTTTAATTTCTCCATCTGCTAGCTGAAGACTGTTCAGCTAAAAATGTGATGTGAAGCTATATTTTTCCCTGATACATAATGCCATCTAATTTACATGTTCCACCAGATATTGGGCAACATCTCCAACCATCCCCAAAATCTGCAGGATGCCTAGCATACAATGTGTCTCTTCCAACACCTTGTTATTCCTTCCCAAGAAGCCAGGCTGAAGCTACTTCCTGCCATGTAAAGGTCAATTTTAACCCTCTTAAAATGCTTGAAAAAGGTGTTGGTTTTGGCTGGTGAGGCTTATCCCATTTTCTTTGGTATATTGTACTTTCAAAGAGCAGTCAAGAACACACTACCTTAAATGCACTGTTACTATATTGGGAGTAGATTGGCAGGGAGTAGATTGGCAGACACATGCTTTCTGGGGTGGGTGGTCCAGATGTTCTCCTGGATCTTCCCAAGAAACACTCTAGCCCCCTTCTCAAAAGCCACAAAAAGCCCTTTAAAAAAGAAAAGTACTTACTCAACCTCCATTGGAGAGCTGCCACAGTTCTCCTGGTACATAGAAATTATGCGCCAGGACAAGGGAGGCAGGAGCAATCCCCCCCCCCTTCTCTTGGTGCATCATTTTTATGCACCAGGAGAGCTACAGCAGCTCTCCAATCGAGGTTGGGTAAGTAATTTTAAAAAGGGCTTTTGGGGGTCTTTTGGGGTGGGGGGTTGGTATTCTCATAGTTTTCTTGGCTAATTTAGCCTAGAAAACCATGGAAATACTCTCTGTACTGCAGTCCAGACGCTGGAAGTAGTGGGTTTATCCCGTGTCTTCCAAGAAAGTATGGAATAAACCCCCTATCAAATTAATTCACCACAAGCCAGGGTTTTCCTGCTTTGTGATGGATTAATTCAGTCTGTCCATGATGTCATCTGGACAGCCCCCTTTTTATTGCGAAAACTCCCACAATAAAGTGGCTGTCTGGATGCGCCCTGAGCCTCCACCTCTCCCCAGCCCTCCCCCTTTTACCTAAATCTCCTTACTGGGAAGAGAAGTTGCAAGAGAGCTGCTTTGCATCTTTATGGAAAGTTTGGAAGGCTCTGCTCCAAAGAGAATACAGCCTTCTCCCTTTTCTTCTCCTTGCAATTCTTCTTCCCAGCCTGGCGTCCAAGGGAAGTGCAGACTTGCTCTGCAAAGTAGCCTCAATGCTGTTTGCCTCCCTCCTTTGAGCCCAGAGAGGTATTCCTGGTTTCCTGCTTCCCTCCTATTGAGCTTCTTGTTGGGTTTTCTTGAGCTCATTACTGACAAAGTGTTCAACAGGATGACTGCAGAGAACAAACACTGCCTTACCTGGGCTCAAAGGACAAAGACAAACAACTTTGAAGCCACTGCAGATCAAGCCTCCACCTGTCCTACCAACCAGGCCCGGATAAACCAATGTTGGCGCCCTAGGCCACACTTTGGAATTATGCCCCCAAACTAACCTCTACCGCACCCCCCACCTCCTCCTCCTCACGGCTCTGCGTGCCTCCTATTTCCTCCGGGGGCGAGCCCTCTCTTCTTTCCTCCTCCTCCTCGCCACACGCCCGGTGTTGCGGAGGAGGAGGAAGGGAAGCGCATGGTGAGGAGGAGGAGCAAGGAAGAAAATGCTCACCCCCCGGGGGTGAGCCTTCTCTTCCTTCCTTCTCCTTGCTCATCATGCACCCGGCTTCCTCCTCCTCCTCGCCACGTGCCAGGCGTCGCGGAGGAGGAGGAAGGGAATCGCATGGCAAGGAGGAGGAGCAAGGAAGGGAAGGCTCGCCCCCGGGGGTGAGCCTTCTCTTCCTTCCTCCTCCTCGCTCGCCACGCGCCCGGTGTTGCGGAGGAGGAGGAAGGGAAGTGCATGGTGAGGAGGAGGAGCAAGGAAGGAAAGGCTCGCCCCCGGGGGTGAGCCTTCTCTTCCTTCCTCCTCCTCGCTCGCCATGTGCCCAGCTTCCTCCTACTCACCACACGCCTGGCATCGTGGAGGAGGAGGAAGGGAAGCGCATGGCAAGGAGGAGGAGCAAGGAAGGGAAGGCTCGTACCCGGGGGGTGAGACTTCCCTTCCTTCCTCCTCCCTCGCCATGCGCCCGGCTTCCTTCAGTCAAGGAAGCCAGGCACGTCGTGGAGGAGGAGGAAGGAAAGCCCCGCCCTGGGGCGTGCAGAGGAAGAAGGTGTCGCACTGAGCCATGAGGAGGTGGGGAAGCCAAGGAGGAGTGTAGCAAAGGGGGGCGGGTGGGGCATGCATGGCGCACAGGCACAGAAGCGCCCGAAAATCGAGTTTTTAAAAAAAGTTTGGGGGGTCCGGATCTGGCACCCCCCCTCGGCTGCGCCCCTAAGCCATGGCCTAGTATGGCCTTATGGGTGATCCGGGCCTGCTACTTACTCTTGCCCTCAACTGGAATCTGGAAAAAGGAATTGCAAGTAGAAGAGGGGAAAGGTGGAGAGGATGAAAGAGAGTAATTGTTTTGTTGAAGTTTTTTATGGCCAAAATCACTGGGGTGTTGTGTGGTTTTCAGGTTGTATGGCCATATTCTAGCAACATTTTGTTCTCATGCCAGCCGCAGATGCAAGTGAAACAGCAGGAGAAAATGTTGCTAGAAAATAGCCATATAGCCTGGAGACCACACAACACACCAAAGAGAGAAAAATATGCATTTTCTTTGGAGCAGAGCTTTCTAAAGGATGCAGAGCAGATTTCTGGCAACTCCTCTTCCCAGTAAGGAGCTCAACGCAAGGAACCGGGGGAGGGGGGGGGACTCAGGTTTTTGTAGAGTTTGGAAATCTCTGCTCTGAGGAGCAAGCAGCCTTGTTGTCATGTTTTACAACTATTGATTGATGGAGTATGTATGGCGGGAACTTTAATAAAGCTTTTATTTTAGGCAAACCTGAGTCTGTCTGCTATGTCTCATTCTGTCCCCTTAGGCTAGAGTGGGGCTTCCCAGATAGGGAAGTACTAATTGGGGATAATGGTGACAATTATTACTATCAGGAAAGAATGACCCGTAGATGATTGCTTTGGATGAGATCTATTATGCCCCAGTATGACCGGTTTGCCCATCTGCATTCCAATCTTATTATCAAGCCTATCAGTTTGGCTGATGAGGAGGTTCCTGTGTCTGTTGTTAATCCATGCCTATTGAGGTTTGGTTGGAAGAAGAAGAGCCAGACAGGACTTCCCAGCATGGGTTGTTTCCTGCTTCTGAAGCCAAGTGGGTTGCTGTTGTTTATTCGTTCAGTCTCTTCTGACTCTTCATGACATCATGGACCAGCCCATGCCAGAGCTCCCTGTCAGCTGTTGCCACCACCAGCTCCTTCAAGGTCAAGACGGTCACTTCAAGGATCCATCCATCTTGCCCTTTGTCAACCCCTCTTCCTTTTTCCTTCCATTTTCCCCAGCATTATTATCTTTTCCAAACTTTCCTGTCTTCTCATTATGTGGCTAAAGTAGTTCATCTTTTCCTTTAATATCCTTCCCTCCAGTGAGCAGTCGAGCATTTCCTGGAATATGGACTGGTTTGATCTTCTTGTAGTCCAAGACACTCTCAGAATTTTCCTTAAACACCACAGTTCAAAAATCTTCCTTCCCTCAGCCTTTCTTATGGTCCAGCTCTTGCATCCATAGGTTATTATGGGAAATATTCTCAAGTGGATTTTTGAGAAGTGATCCATCTGAGTCTGATCTCAGGGACTCCAATATTTCAGCATCTGGGTTTCAGATAACAGAATAACCCTTGACTTTTTCATGGGTCATATCAAAATCCAAAATTTTGGCCTCCAAACCTATCCTCAACTTATAAATGAGGTTAACATATGTACAAGTATATACAATATTCTGAAGAACAAGGTGTCTTTTGTCATTTATCCAGGGGCTTTTAACAAAGAATCCATAAGCACCTGGGACTACCACCATCTCCTGAAAATTATCTCTCTTCCTACATTTTATATTCATCCACTTTTTATTTCCAGTAACTTCCTGTACATGAATAAAAGGTCTTCAAGATCTCTCTGGCAGCATTACACTTTCATGTAAATGGAGAAGTCTTCTCTCGGAAGGAGGAGTGAACTTTTTTTAAAAAAAAGTAACAGTAGGACTGAAATATGCATAGCCTCTCTAAAAGACAAGCCTTTGCAACACCATGGCATTTTTGAACATATCTTCTGTACCAAGGATGTAACTTGCATAGCATCTAGAAAATCTCAAAGATTTGACTATGGGTCTGAAATACATTATTATTAATATATGTAAGAAGAACATTCAGTAGAATTCCTGTACTAATTCGAATTTAAACTCATTTTCCTCAGCTGTTTGATGCAAAGGATTTCTACATAACTTAATGAACTTTGTGTAGGGATCAGACTACACTAGTTTTAAGCAACAGACATTTAAGCAACAAAGTATTTACATATTGTAGATTTATTATCTAGTATCATTCATTAGTTGTCAATCTAGTTACTTTTGTTGAATCACGAACAGCACAGTCCTACACATCCCTATTAGGGGTGTGCATAATTTCGTTTTTAAATTGTATTTCTGATCAAATTTATTAAATTCGTGCATATGAATTTATATTAGAAACATGCAGGAAAGGTGTGTGTGCTTACGGAGGGAGATTTAGAAATTGAAATGCTCACCAATCATTTTAGTGAAGATTATGTAACATTCAGATGCCACCCAAGGTCAGTTTACTTTTCATTATAAGCATTAAACAACTTTGGTAAAGCCAAGGGAACAGAAAGTGCTTTAAAAACCAATCCTTTTTCTTTGGCCCAATCGCACTGGGGGCAGAACTAAAGCTAAAGGGTGGGAGACTGAGAACACAGCATCTTAAATGTAGTTTGGGAAGGTGAGGCCCCCGGTGGAAGAGAATGCAAAAGGCCCTACCCTAAACTATATTTCCCAGAAGGGAATGCTCAGCATTTGAAAGCACTAATGAGGACTGCAGCATCAAATTAAAGTTAAAATTAAAGTTAAGAGTCACACAAATTAAGCTAAACTAGACACCAATTCTTTGTTGGCCTGTATTATGGTACACAAGTCCACATAATGGAACCAAAAAAGAAAAGGAATCATGGATGGAGACCCAAGTATATCTCCTGAACTGGACTCCTTCAGGCCTGAGATGCTGAAGGCCCCTGATACAAATCATGTTGAATCTGGAGCACAATTGTGCCCTTGAAATACTCGGGCTAGTACATCCATAATCAGGTTTTCCACAATCAACAACAACAGTAATTTATTATGGTCCATACACCCATCAGTGAACAAAGTCAGCAGCGTAAAGGTAAATGTGGCCAACAAAGGTCATTATGCCAGGGATTTTCTGTCTGCATAATTATCAGTCCAGATAAGGTCCTAGATAACTGGTGCTAAACACTGACTCAGAAGGTCAATAATCTTACAGAAAACATCTCTGTGACCCTCTACACTTCCACTTCCTTCCTCCTTTGGTATTTATTTGTGGAAGACAAATTGATTCTACTGAGACACTGAATCACAGAAATGCTGCATAAATGGATGTGCTTCCATATCAACAACAGAACACAAGGTATTTGATTACTTAGAGAAATATAATCTATAAACATGCTCAAGCAATGGGCTTTTGCCTCAGTACCTTAATTAGTAATGGTAACATGGAGCAAACGAGTGGAGCTGTATACACATAGAGAATGTAAACACTTACTAATATTTTATTAAAGACAGAAAAACTTGTTTTTTCTTGTACAAATATTCCTCTTTATTTTTTTTTCATATTTAGTTCTTTCTGAAAGGAAAAAAATGTTTAGGCCTGACCAGGGCCGTAGCCAGGATTTTGATTTGGGAGGGGCTGAGTTTGATCGGGGGGGGGGGGCTGAGTCGGAGTGAGAGAGGGTCTACCCTAGCAAACCTTTTGTATAGTTATCCCAATACCCCCATGCATGTGGGATATATTGAGCATGGTGATCAGATAATGATATGAATAAACATAACAGTATAAATAATGTACCAGTAAGACATTCTCACGGACCACCCCAACAATTTCGGGGGGGGGAGCCCTTCAAGCCCCCCCTCCCCCGACTACATGCCTGGGCTGGACTGAAGAATAGAAAGCCCAGAAAGTCCTGGCCTTTTCTACTACAACAAAGATCTTTGCTTTCTCCATCATTTACTATTTTCCACAGTTACCTAAGATCAATTTTTTCATAGCATAATTCTGAACAGCACAGCCCCCCCTTAAGGATTTAGAGTTTTCTAAGGGCAAAAAGCCAGAATGAAATAAAACAGCACCATTTCCTTTTATTTGACACCTGTCACTCCACACCAAGCCAGCAACATCCAGGTTCCCTTCTCATTATATATATTTGTGTGTGTGTGTGTGTGTGCGCGCGCGCGCACGCGCGCGTGTAGCTTTTATGTGCATCTATAGAAAAATATGTATTACCAGGGTCAGTCACCTTTCATTGACCCCAGATAGAGATTTCCTGATTCTTAAAGGTGGGATAATCTTCAATCAAAGACTCAGTGTGTAGGCCTTACATGGACACTGAACTAGCATCCAAAGCTTGATGATAAAAAAAAGTAGCCACCATACTTACTTTTGCTCTTCAGGATCTTATTTACTATTTATTGCTTATATTTATATTCCATCTTTCTCAACCCCAAAGGGGAATCAATATAACTTTTCTGTACACTGTATCTAGTCCATAGATTTATAGAATGTATAAAATATTTTATTCTACCTTATTATTAAATGAACTAAGTATAAAACAAACTATCTGAACTTCCTAAACTCAAGGCAGTGCCATCGTTCAGGAATGTCTCTCAGTCTTAGGCAAAGATATAACAAAAGACTATTATTCTATAGACTGTTCCAGTAGCTCAACTGTTGCCTCCTCAGTAGACATCCTGGGACCCTCCCTTTGTTTGCCTAACCCAAATTGGACTACAGAGATCAGCTCCATTGGTCCCAGGAGCATGGGCTACATAATCTCATCATCCCCAACCCGGATCCATGTAGGCCTGGAATGCCAGCACTTCTTGAAAACTCCTCTCTGTCCACATAACTTTCCTCATCTGACTGTGAGAGGATCTCCAGCCACATCATCAAAACTCGACCAATTGAGGACAAGGGAGGGGAAAATTCAAATTTGGACAATATTATAAAACTAGGTGCACAACACTGTATCCTTTATGCTTGTTCTTTGGGTCAGGAGACCACCTGGATTCATTCTTGGCCAGAATGCATTAAAAGCTTCTTTCTTTTGTCTTCGCTTCCTGGAAAGTCTTTAATCCGGAATTTTTATTGTTAGTATAATGCTTGCCAGACAGTTCCATCATATGATTATAGTCTAAATTCCATAACAAAAATGATTGGGTAAGAGAGAATCAGGGTTCACTCACTATGCCTGAAATATCCATATCATAAAATACCAATATTTTGAATTTGTCACTTGACAAATTCAAAATATTTTGGGGTTGGTCATCCTATCATTCTTTGCCATTTGCCCTGCTGGATATAGCTGACTAAAGTTTCTGTGCAACAATATCTGGACGGTTGCAAGTTGATCCCATGTGTTATAAAACATTGTCCCTCCAGCTTGAAGACATGATACATGACTGAATGAAAAAGTCACAACTTTATTGCACAGCATTAAGATTCAGATATTGAAACCTATGGTATGTGCAGACCCTTTTAGACATGCTGTGTCCCAGATGAGTCTGAAGCAGATTTGGACTGTCATTGTAAGGTAAACTGAGAATGGCCTGACAACTCCACACCATTGGCACTGTTCAGTATTTAGTCACCTGGACCACACATATAAGAGTAAAGGCCCATGGGTTGAATCCAACCATCCATTAGACATGTGCATTTGGGATAAAGCTTATCCCGTTTCATATCCCAGCTTTCATTGGGGGGGGGGGGGATCCATTTTTGTATGCCTCCTGAAATTGGGAGGGTTGGTTCTTTCATTTCAGGGGTTTCCCTTCCTGGCATGTGTTCATTTTACCTGGCACTTGTGGTTTCTACTCTAGAGTAAGAGGAGTTCGGCTGTAGGCACTAACAGGCGCACAAACTTTCCAGACCTGTCTGCATGTCACATACACACTCCTTAGAAATAGAGAGTGTGTGTGTGGTAGGGCGTGCAGACAGGCCCAGAAATCATGCATGCCTGCCCGTGCCTTCAGCCGAGCACCTCTTACTAGAGTAAGAAGCACTCAGCTGCAGGTGGGCTTCGTACCTGCCTGATGCCCCACCACATATGCCCTGCCACACTCTCTGAGAGCACATGTGTGGCGAGGTGTGCAGGCAGGCCCAAGTGCACCTGTAGCCAAGCTCCAAGCCTGCCTGCACACTCTACTACACATGCACTTTCTTGCCAAGGCAAGGAGGCGAGTTTGAATGCGCACAAAAGCAGGCTTTCATGTCCAACAGTTACATAATATTCTGGTAATATAGAATCCCATCATAGTACACAAGATAACTATTGCCAGAAATAGGCTTCTGAACATAATTTTTTTCTTCCTGAAACGGTGTCTTTGATGGCCCTGATTCTATGGCTATTACCTGTTTCTTTTAATTTTCTACATTACACCATGATTTAAATTTCAGCACCTTCTTTCACAGTGTTGTTGTTGTTGTTGTTGTTGTTGTTTCACATCCTCAGTGGATACCAGTTGGAAAAGGGAGCAACCATCTCTTTTCTGATTCACTTGAGAATTCAGAATCTTGTCCCAACACATGAGAGACTTTCCTAGAACAAGTGCATTTAACTGTTTTATGCTGTTTCTCTCAGCTGAGTAAAAATCTACTCTGGACAAGGCCGCAGATGGGATTTTTGAAGGGCATAATCTGTCTGTCTACCATCAGAGCTTTTATATGGTCCATTCAGAGTGAAACATGTGGAGATTTTTATTACATTCAATAGGTGTAAAATAAATAATATGGGTGAGGTTCAATTATTTGTAATAGGCTGTCTGTGTTGAACTCTATTATAATCCAATCAGGGAGATTAGTGGATTCACAACAAAAATTGGGGACCTATTAGTTGCATATATTTATGTAAGATGACATGAATAATATATTAACAATATTTTTATTGCTGCTCTTAACAGCTCTATTTGCAGGAATCTATGGCTCAGGTAGATCTCAACTGCATTTCAAAGAGAAGGTGCAGAGACTGTAATTTGAACAATTTAAGCCACCAATGGCTACCATTTTCATATCAAGGACAACATTCATTATGGGCAATCAGCTGGGTATATACACCAGAAGCAGAAAGGGGCAAATCCAAAAGTAGAGGAATCCACCTATCCCTCTTTCCCTTTGTTTCTGGCCAGATGTGGGAGTTAAACATTTGAGATGTAATCAGATACAGGAGTGAATCGGGTTTGCCCTGATTGCTTATAGCCATAAGAACAACATAGCATGCAAAACAACAGACTTGTCAAGTCCAAGCTGTGGCTCTGTCCTAAATACTTTTTTAAAGCATTAAAATTTTCTTTTATTTTTTTCACAACGAGACAGAGTATTAGGCACTTTAAAGAGAAAAAAAGGTAGACATACAGACTCTATATAACTACACTGGTTACTAGGCTTCTTTGATCCATTTAAAAATGGTTCTAAAATACAATGGGGGGATTTTTTTTTATTAGTAATAGAAATACTTACAAAAAAAATTCCAAAAAATTCTTAATTGATATTTAATTAATAACGAAATTCGTTATTAGTTCTTATTCCAGTGCATGCGCGCAGTCCTCCAAGGCGCTCTAGGAGTCCCAGTTCTTCTCTATGGTTTCCCCTTGCTTCTGTAGTTTCCCTTCTTCACTCTGTGGTCTTGTCACTCCCTCCTCTTCTTTCAGCCTTCATTCTCTGCTTCTCCTCCTTTCCTTCTATCTACCCCGATTTTCTGGATGTTTAAAGTGCTATTTTCCCTTCAGTCTTCCAAGGCGCTCTAGGAGCCCCCATTTTTCTCTATGGTTCCCCCTTGCTTCTTCACTTCCTCTAGGAGGCCTTTTACTTTAATTATCCTCTGACCAGGCAAAGGACCGTGATATGTCTGTAAGTACCCTGAAAAGCTATTTTGGGGGAGATAAATATTCCTGTTAGAAGAACTGAGAGGGAAGATACGATCTAATTACAATAATTAAGAAAAATGGCGTCCCCCAGGGTCGGTAAAGAAATTATACTTCCGGGTTGGAGCACATGGTTCAAAAAACAATTAAATTAACTTTTTATATGAATTTAATCTGATTTCAAATAATTTTTTAACTGCAAAGACCAACCCTACTGGTTACATAAACAAAGGGGAAATTGCATTTTACTCAGTATTCACACACATATAAACATTCTCTCACAAATGCATACATTACCATCTCTTCTTCCTTCTCCTGGAAAAGACCTGAAGTAGACCAGATTGTGTTCACAGCAAATCTACCTTTCTATGACTACACCACCTCTCTCAGTCCCTTGGAGAAGATGGCAGGTGACCAGACTCCACTGTCTGCCATAATTTTGGAATAGTAAAGTTTCTCTTATAGAACATATTTCTGCTGATATTGTTCCAAAAATAAATGAATGACAGGTGTTTTCCAGCTAAAACTTGCTGACTCCATCATTTTCTGGACTGATGCTAGCTTTTCTTCTTAACTGATAATTGTTTTTCCTTCTTATCATAAGGAGCCATTGTAAACACTTCCTTAACTTGTCTCTGGTAATGTAAGTAAGTCATTGTCTCTGGTAATGTAAATAAGTTGTTTTCCACCACAGAGTTCAACAGTTAATCATTTGTCTCTGGTCATCAATGTCAGCAATTCAGCAACTTTTAATTACAGTTCAGCAGTTCACCTCCTTTTTGTAGTTTTCCAGGCCTTGGTCTTAGGATGGCATCTTTAAGTATATAGGTTCCCAGTCATACACCTTCCATACAATTTCATTCAATTTAATTCAAACAACACATCATATATTCATCACAGCTCTAGTTCACTAAGCACTCTGTATCTAGCCAAATTAATGTTTAGAGCTCTGATCACTACTTTAATAAACAAAATCTTAGATGGTTCTTGAGAACCAAAGAAAGAATGAAAATTGATGAGGCTAGGTTAAAAAAAGCAGAATAAAAGATCTCTTGGAAGCATTTATGACAAAATTAAAACAAAACTTTTTCTCACCATGAAAAATATGTTTATGTATTTGTTTTTCACTTCTATGCTGTCTTTGCTTCCATACAGTTGAATGAATTCTTCTTCCCCTCATTTAAGCATCACAGCAACATTACTAGGTACATTATTCTGAGAGAATATGGGAATACTCCAAGGTCATCATGTGAGTTTTCATGGCTCAGTGGGAACTTGAACATGGATCTTTCACTTCACAGCCACACTCCACCAACCACCAAATCATAGTTGCTCCCTTGTGAAAAAGAAGATGACCAGAGCTCCTTTTATTATTGGTTTGTCAAAAAGATAATTCCCTTTACATAAAATAGAAGCAAATAAAAATGCCTGAAGTATTGTAAGAGGAGGTAGGAAAACCCCAAATATTTTATTTTTGATAGAAACAAGAAAAAGGAGGTAGGGATGGCTGAAACATATTTAGGGGAGGTAGAGATGCCTGAAAAAATATTTTTGAAGTGAACTGTCTCACACCACTCAAATTAATATGGCTGTGATTAGCTGTCTATCAAATTGCAAGTAGTTATCTATCTGAAGAAGACTGCGACTATCTCTCACTATGATTGTATTCACAATTGTTATGGCAATTTCATCATGTTTTCTCCAAAAAAATGGCATGCACTAGGCTGGACCTCTGAAAGCAGATATACAATCTGTCTATTTGAAGTCTATTTACCTTTGAAGAACCTACCAGACCTTGTGTTCCATTGACATAGCCTTTAGAATGCAGAGTCACAATGAGGCAATAGAATGGAAGGCTATGGAATGTAAAAATGAGGGGAAAAAAACAGAATAACTTACAAATGAGAAGCAAAGGAGAAAAAGATCAGGTAAATATCCTGACCTCACCCCCTAAATATTGTTTGGAGGCCAGACTAGGTTCAGGAAAGGTTCCTTCAAAAGTCCTTACCTGTATGTGTCTTGTGAGGGAAAGGGAAGATTCACAGCCACTTTCTATATCCAGAATGGTTACGGGACAGAACTGGGGTATAGTGCACCCTTAGGAACGATTCAATTGTGTGCTTTAGTATTTTTGCTTCTCTTTATAGACTTTATTACTAGAAACATCTGGATGATAAGGGGTTGTTTTTTTCTTCATCTATTCTCATTTTGCTCCTTCACTGGAGGTATAAAAACAGCTGTTAAAAATGTATTGGAGAAATGTAGTCCCCATTCTCTTTCCAGCTTGTTAACTTGTATCTTACAAGTTTCCTGCTTGCTGCTTGTTTAGAACTATTCCCCCTATCATTTCTGTCAGTAATTAATATTCTCCTCCAAGCGTTTGGTTGCAAAATTTTCCATGATCATATTAAGCTGCATTTTCTGGTCAAGACTGGGAATGAGACCAGGTTTAGGCAGGGACAGATATGGAAACATGAGCAACATCTTCCGTGGAAGGGTTATATTGGTACTTATTGTGTAGACTATCTTTCTAGTTGTTAATAACCCTTACTGAGCTAGATAGAAGCAATTGCCCAACCCCACATTCATTTTTGTTATTTTCCTATGTACTTTTGGTTGGAGACTCACAAACCTGATCAGAATGGCTTTAAGTACTACAGGAGAGAGAGAGAGAGAGAGAGATGATATTACAGAGGACAATGGGACAAGCGTGTCAGTGCTACACCAGAAGCTTGCAACTAGTATAGTAGTCTGTCAATGGTCAGAGGAAAAAACAAAGAAGTAGATGGAAAATATGACTCGTGGCTTCAGATGATTTATGTCCCTACCACACAGCCATATAATCCAGAATTTCAAGGCAGGTGATACACAATCTCTGTTTTGAACTGGGTTATTTGAGTCCATGATCCCATATAATCCAGTTCAATGTGGATTTTATAAAGCTGTGTGGAAGGGGCCTTAGTCTAAACCAGGGGTGGGCAATTACCGGGCCCTCCAGGTGTTTTCGACTTCAACTCCCAGAAATCCTAACAGCTGGTAAACTGGCTAGGATTTCTGGGAGTTGAAGTCCAAAACACCTGGAGGGGCGGTAATTGCCCACCCCTGGTCTAAGCTAATACATACAGAATGGTAAACATACAAAACAAACACAATCTCTAAATGGAGACAGGTAAATCCAACAAATGCTACTTTCAGCAAAGGACAAGAGGGACCCTTGCACCTCTGTAGGAGTCTACCACTTACCATGCAGTTGTGGAAAAGTCTGCATAAGGACCACCAAATGCAGCATTGCCCAAACACAAATCAAAGAACATAAAAGTCACTGCAGACTAATTCAACCAGAGTCAGCCACAGCAGAGCACCTGATAAACCAACCTGGACACAGCATATTATTAGAGAACACAGAAATGCTGGACCACTCTAACAACTACCATCCACAAGCATGTGGACAATTTCAACAGAAAGGAGGAAACCATAAAAATGAACAAAATCTCACTACTAATATTTTAAAAACTCTAAAATCAGGACAGTAAATAAAGAGCAACACAAAAAACCAAAACACCAGGGGAATTCCAGACAAGAATCAATCAGAGCCAGCTAACACCTCCCAACAAAGAGCATCCCCAAGCAACAACCAGCCAGGCTTTGAAGCTGTAAGGCCATTAAATGCTAATCAAAGTGGCCAACTGCAACATTCACTTGCCTCAAACAGACTAAGAGTTCTTTCTCCTACCCAGGATATTCCACAGATATAGAAACCTCACTTGCCTTGTTTCCAACAGACCTCACAAACTCTAAGGATGCCTGCCATAGATGTGGGCAAAACATCGGGAGATAATGTTTCTGGAACATGGCCATACAGCTTGGAAAACTCACAGCAACCCAATACTGAAGAAAACCTGCTGAAATGAAGCTCGTGAATTGGCATGTAATAATATATTTTTGGACCTTGAGTCCAAATCTAGACTTGAGGATCTGGACTTGCCACCACTGACTTTCAATGAGAAACAGCACCAGTGGTTGTGTGTGTGTGTGTGTGTGTGTGTGTGTGTTTAAAAGTCACATATTCACAATTAAATTGGAAATATGGTTAATCCTAAAGAGATATATAGACAATTTCAGAAAAGAAAATTCAGGAGATTTTGTGCCAAGCATGTGTGACATATTATGTGACATATTACATCAAAGGGGGGGGGGGGGGAAGAGTTGCCAATTTTTTTTGCTTTATACAACCTGATTGTGATTACTTCCTTTCTACTTCTTTCTTGATAAACATAAGAACATAAGAACATAAGAAGAGCCATGCTGAATCGGACCTCAGCCCATCTAGTCCAGCATTCTGTATCACACAGTGGCCCACCAGTTGTACACGGGGATCTCGAGCAGAAGGGAGGGCAAACCCTGACGTGCTCCCAACCCCCACAACCAGTACCCAGGGAAATCCTGCCTACCTCAACCAACTCCGAGGTGGCACTTGAATGTCCTTTTCAGTAACTACTGATACACTTGGTATCCATGAATCTGTCTAATCCTGCCTTGAAGTTGTTCAGGCTGACAGCTGTCACAACCTCTTCTGGAAGTGAGTTCCATAACCCAATGACCCTCTGGGTGAAGAAATATTTCCCTTTATTAGTCCTAATTTTCCTACCTTGGAGCTTCAGGGAGTGCCCTCTAGTCCTAGTGTTTTGTGACAAAGAAAATAATTTTTCTTTATTCACCTTTTCTATCCCATGCATGATTTTATACACTTTGATCAAGTCACCTCTTAAACGCCGTCTTTCAAGGCTGAAAAGACCAAGGCGTTGCAACCTGATTTCATAAGGGAGCCGCTCCATCCCTTGGATCATTCTTGTTGCCCTTTTCTGTACCTTTTCCAGTTCCGTTATATCCTTCTTAAGGTGCGGAGACCAGAATTGTACACAGTACTCCAAATGTGGCCTTACCATAGATTTGTAGAGAGGTAATACAACGTTTGCTGACCTATTTTCGATTCCCTTTCTGATCATGCCTAGCATAGAATTTGCTTTTTCACTGCTGCAGCGCACTGGGTTGACATCTTCATTGAGCTGTCCACCAAGACCCCAAGATCCCTTTCCTGGTTTGTCTCGGAAAGCTTTGACTCCATCAATTTGTAGGTGTAGTTGGGGTTTTGTGCCCCGATGTGCATGACTTTACACTTGTTTAGGTTAAAATGCATTTGCCACTTTGTTGCCCATTCACTCAATTTCGAGAGATCTTTCTGGAGCTCTTTACAATCAGTTTCATTTTTAACTACCCTGAACAATTTAGTGTCGTCTGCAAACTTTGCTACCTCAGAATTCACTCCTACATCCAGATCATTAATGAATAAATTAAAAAGTAACGGACCCAAAACTGAGCCTTGGGGTACGCCACTTCTCACCTCTTTCCACCCAGAGAAATGTCCGTTTATTACCACCCTTTGTTTCCTACAGTTTAGCCAGGTTCCAATCCAGGACAAGACCTGTCCTCTGATTCCATGGCTGAAAAGCTTATTTAGGAGCCTTTGGTGAGGGACTTTGTCAAAAGCCTTTTGAAAGTCAAGGTAAACAATATCAATTGGGTCCCCTTTATCTATGTGTTTATTTACACCCTCAAAGAATTCTAACAAGTTAGTAAGACATGATTTGCCTTTGCAGAAACCATGTTGATTTTCCTTCAGCAATGCCTGTTCTTCTATGTGCCTAGTAATTTTTTCTTTAATAATGGTTTCCATCATTTTGCCTGGAACTGAGGTTAAACTGACTGGTCTATAATTTCCTGGATCACCTCTGGATCCTTTCTTGAAGATCGGTGTTACATTTGCCTCCCTCCAGTCCTCGGGTACAGTGCCTGATCTTAGAGAAAGGTTATATATCTTAGCTAGAAGTTCAGCAATTTCACACTTGAGTTCCTTAAGAACTCTGGGGTGGATGCCGTCTGGACCTGGTGATTTGTTGACATTTAGTTTAGTAAGGCATATGAGAACATCCTCCTTGTTTATCTCTATCTGTTTTAATTCTTTTAATTCCCTCCCTGAAAAAACTGACTCAGCTGAAGGCATATGTTGTCTGTCCTCCTGTGTGAAAAACGGAGGCAAAGAAGTCATTTAGCTGCTCAGCAATCTCTTTGTCTTCGCTGATTTTCCCCTTTCTGGCCATTGTCATCGAGTGGCCCAACTGCTTTTCTAGTTGGGTTCCTGCTTCTGATGTACTTAAAGAAGTTTTTGTTGTTTTTTTAATATTCTTTGCTATGTGTGCCTCAAAATCTCTCTTGGCTTTCCTGACTGTTGCTTTGCATTTAGTTTGCCAGAGCTTGTGTTCCTTTCTGTTCTCCTCGGTAGGAAGAGCCTTCCATTTCTTAAATGAGTTTTTCTTCTTTCCAATCACATCTTTTACTTCATTTTGTAACCATACTGGTGTCCTTTTGGACTTTCCATGCCTCTTTCTTTTTATTGGAATGCATTTTAGTTCGGCCTGTTTTAAGGTATTTTTAAACAGTTTCCAAGCATTTGGGAGGGATTTGATTTTTTTTACTGCTCCTTTTAGTTTGTTCTTTACAATTTTTCTCATTTTGGTGAAATTCCCTTTGTAAAAATTTAAGGTCTCTGTGTTAGTTTTCACTGACAGTTTGCTATCCAAACTTAAGTTGAAGGTTATTGTGTTGTGGTCACTGGTACCTATGGGCTCAGTTACAAGGACATCTTGAACGAGATCTTGTTCATTAGTTAGCACCAAGTCCAGGATCCCCTTTCCCCTGGTTGGTTCCATGACCATCTGCTCAAGGGAATAATCGGCTAGCATGTCGAGGAACCTTGTCTCTCTTTCATGCGTAGAACAAGAATTTGGCCAATCTATTTGGGGATAGTTGAAGTCCCCCATTATGACTAATGTATTTCTTTTTGAGGCCTGTTTAACTTCATTTTCCAGATAGCAGTCTGCCTCTGGAGTTTGGTTGGGAGGGCGATAGCAGATCCCTAGTGCTAGATTAGTTTTTTGTCCTGGGATTTTTACCCACAATGTTTCTGTAGGTGAGTTTGAAATTTCTTGAAGTTCTAATTCATGAGATTCTAGCTCCTCATTTATGTACAGGGCCACACCGCCACCATTTTTCCCTCTCCTGTCTTTCCTGTACAGTTTATAACCTCATAAAGACCTCATGATGCTAATTCTTAAAGTTTTCAGAAGTAGCAGAAGACTGCTGTCATGTTATTGGATCTTGTGTGTTTGTTTGTTTATTACTCCTTTACTGGCTATAGTGAAGTCTGGTAGCAATCCTGGGATCCTCTCACACTTCAAAATGGTTGCAGAGAAGTCTACCTTTTTGTGGTATTTGTGTTCCATCTATACAACAACAGCAGACAATCGGAGTGATAGCACTCCTTGTACAAACAAGTGGACAAAATGGTGAACAGATGAACAAGTTATTGAACAAGGCAATAAAAAATAAGAAAACGTTTCGATGAAAGAAACAACTTCTTATGATGTTTCTTTCATGATCTGCTTCTAATATAAAAAGAAGTGCTGATGGAGATACTAATTGTATCTTTGGTGAACCCACATACTTTTCAGACAGTATGCATAATTTGACGGGAGAAAGTGAGCTTGAGGCTACAGATGTCCTGCTTCATGACTTCTGATAGCCAACTGATCAGGTGGGTGAGCAGTGCATGAATGAAGTATTGGATTACATATTTATTATTATTTATTTACTGTATTTACATTCCGCTCTTCTCACCCCGAAGGGGACTCAGAGCGGATTACAGTACACATACTTGCAGACAATCCCTGCAGTTGAACATATGACATATAGACATATGACATTTATCACAGTACACTACATACATTTTGACATATCACATATTACATACATACATTTTGACATATTACATACAGAGGCAAACTTTCTGGCCACCGGGGGAGCTGACGCACTCCTCATCTCTCAGCGTTTTTCCAGCGTCCCTTTGTTGTTCTTCCGCATTCCTGGGTTATTTAATGGCCCCATAAATTTTGCCTACCCACTTAATGTGGTACTTTTATCTCCTACTTGACAGATGCATCTGTCTTTCAGGCTGCAAAGGTCGACAGCAGGCTACACTTAAGGTCAAGCACCCACCTTGACCCGGGCAGGCTTCGAACTCATGACGTACTGGTCAGAGAGATCTTATGCAGCTGACACTTAGCCAGCTGTGCCACATTCCAGGTGCTTAGTCCTTTAGTTTGACCTGATATAATGCATGTTGTATACATAGCAAAACAACTATCATAAAACAATTAATGGTTTATTCATAGCTGAAATTGAAGTGAATGTCCTTAGGTGTTTCTTGCTAGCAGGAAAAGAAGAGTGTCATCTTAATGTTTTAGAGGGAAGGAAATCTGTTTCTCATTTTGAGATACTGATTTAGAGCAGTGGTTCTCAAACTGTGGATCCACAGATGTTTTGGCCTTCAAACTCCCAGAAATCTTAACAGCTGGTAAAATGTCTGAGATTTCTGGGAGTTGTAGGCCAAAACACCTGGGGACCCACAGTTTGAGAACCACTGATTAGAGAGTGTAAAACATTTTCTGGCCAAAATGTGAGTTATCTCATTTGATAAAGCAAAACTAACAGGAAAATTGGTCACTTTGAAGCATTGTAGAGAGAAACAGCACTAGTCCCAAGTGAAAGATAGTGAAACATCTTCTGACCAGAACTATAAGAGAGATATTTTCTCTAGTGATGACCTTAGCACGAATATGTTGGACAGAAGGATATGATGAGGGAACTATTGTTAGTACTTTAACTGTGAATTTCCCAGATAATCTGAGTAGCCTGGAACCCCAGTTCTCGGCGGTGGCCAGGGGAGCTTTTGCACAGTTAAGACTCGTGTGCCAGCTGCGCCCGTACCTTGGGAAGTCTGAGCTGGCTACGGTCGTCCACGCTCTGGTCACATCTCGAATAGATTACTGCAATGCACTCTATGTGGAGCTGCCTTTGACGACAGTTCAGAAACTGCAATTAGTCCAATGGGCGGCAGCCAGATTACTAACGGGAGCTACATACAGGGAGCATACCACCCCCTGCTGTGTCAGCTCCACTGGCTGCCTGTCCAATTCTGAGCTCTATTCAAAGTGCTGGTTTTGACCTTTAAAGCTCTATACGGTTCTGGCCCAGCTTACTTGTCCGAACGCATCAGACGCTACGTCCCACCTCATAACTTAAGATCATCTGGGGAGGCCCTGCTCTTGCTCCCGCCTACTTCTCAAATGTGGTTGGTGGAGAGGAGCGACAGGGCCTTCTCGGTGGTGGCTCCCCATCTGTGAAACTCACTCCCTATTGATATACGATTAGCTCCATCCCTCCTGGCATTCAGGAAAAAAGTGAAATCCTGGTTATGGGACCAAGCGTTTGCACATTAGCACGATACGGCACTTTAGATAGGATTGAAATGGCAAACAAGTGGACAAGACCCAAGGTTTTTTATTATGGACGGAATACTGTTTTTAACTGATGTGAATGTATATGATGTATTTTAATGCTAATTGTATTTTAATGTATTTTAATTTTAACTGCTTTTGGTTTTATTATATGTATACTGTGTGTCATTGAATTGTTGCCGTTGTTAGGTTGCTCTGAGTCTCCCCTCGGGGGTTGAGAAGAAGCGGGGTAGAAATGGTGGAAATAATAAATAATAATAATAGTTCATGTTAGAGAGAAAATCCTCTAGATAACTGGTTCTTAGTATGATCCACTGGTGTCTTCTGGTATTTTTGTTAACCAGATTTTGCCTTTCCACTACATTTGGATTCTGCTTTGAGGATTTAGGCAAACATTTCCATATCAGTATTTCTTCCTAGATATCAATGTACCCACCATACTTGCACAAAAGAATGTTTTTTTTCTATTCTGACAATATCTGCTCTTTATGCGTGTGCTGACACATCCTTTCTTTTCAGTATTTTATACTTTCCATGCTAAGCCTTTGGATGATTGTAAGCAACAACTGGTGCACTTGAAAAGAGACCACATAACATGAAGCCTAGAAAACCTATCTTGCAGTGCATTCTGTAGCGTATTTTTCAGCACAGTGCAGAGCCAAGCAGCAAGTATACATGTGCGTAAATAAGTATCTGAGAATTCATCTGAAGGGAACAAAGAACATTGTTGAAGGAATGGCAGCATAGATGAAGGGCAGTTTGGAGCACTCATAGTATAATCCTAGGTTTGGTAGTAGCTGTTCTGCTGGCACAAAACTGCATGTAAATGAGGATTCCTCATTCACAATTTACCTTCAGACCCTGTAGATTGCTGCAATTTTCCCAGTTTGAAGTGGGGGAAGAGCCTGCTTCTAAGAGATAATGGCCAAAGAGGGATTCGTAAAACCTGGTTTGCATTTGTAGATGACAGCACAGTAAGAGTTTCTGTGGCATATTACCATTTGTATAGTATTATTTGTAATTTGTAATTAGTTAAAAATATAATCATGTGCCCTCTAATACACCTATCACATAACCCAAACAAAACTTAATTCCTGCGTCACAGTTCCATCTGTGGTCACGTTTCTGCGAAAATCTATTTACCTGGGGGGGGGAAAGGAAAGGGAATGAGAAAGAGTTTGGGGACTCAAAGGCAGGCAATTTTCAGGAGAGAATAAAAGCAATATCTTTTCTGAGTTCTTATCCATCATGTTTTGTTTTCACTTGCAAGCAACAGGAGAAAAATGCTGCATTTGTATTATGGGCAGAGAAGGTGTCAATACAAATCAAAGGCTTTCTACAACATTTTCACAACACTTTTTTCAGTTAGCCACCTCTTCTCCCTCCTAGCCTCATTATTTGGGTGATGTTTTCACTTTATCAAACCTATGGAAAAGTCTTGAAAGTTTGCTCATTTTTAATTTGGCCAAGCATCTGTTTGGGGGCAGGGACTGCTTGAAGGCACTGAGGTCATAACACAATAATAATTTCCTTTGCTTTTCCAAAGGAAAAATGTCAAAACAACACACATAGGTTCTGGAGCACTATATGAGTGCAGAGAAGACTTAATGGTGACAATTATCCATGCAGAAGCCATTGAAAGTAGTTGTTGACAATAAAGGAACATGACAAAAAAGCGTTTAGCTTCCACTAGCCACCAGGATTGGAAAGCCAGTGAAGAAATGTGGATTACTTCCCAACTTGCCCACTACCGTCACCACTACTTCTAAATGAGAAACACGATTTCCATCATGTCTCCAACACTTGGTCAAAAAGCAACCTGAATTTTGAACACTGCTAGATGTAGGATGGAATTGTAGAAGCCATTTGACCTTTAGCTATCGGTAGTCCCCACTTAGAGATGATTGTTTTTCTCTTTTTAGGGGGAGAGGAGGAATGTATGCGAGGAAAGGGAGAAGAGGCAGCAGCAATTCCATTCCCTTGGAGCATTGACACCTCTCATTTCCAACTCAGTGGTGGTTTAGCCCATGGATATTGAGCCTTTGCCTGTAAAAGCACTTGCTATCACCACTGCCCTCTAAAATGACAATGGCAACAAATTGATTTCAAAATGGGTAGGAGGGCTGAGTGGTGCCTGGGGTGTGGCAGGCAGAATGTACTTTATGCTCATGTTGACCCTAAGAATAAATCCATTACATGACTGATAAAATATTTCATACTTCCGACAGAACAGAATTTGACATTTATGGAGGGTGACATCCTCTATTAAATTTGCATGTAGGACAAGTAGTACAAATTTTAGTACCTATGAGGAGTAAGCATAAAGAACTAAGAAGGCAGCCTAACCTTTCGTTGTATAGTGGTCTATACCCCGTGTGCATTGAGGAGCGTTCTTGTGGATTTTGTCTTTATATATATATGGCATGATTTAGAACCCAAAAATAGGGAATCAAAAATCTAATTGGGGGGGGGGGGGGATTTTTTTTGATTAGTAATAGAAAGACTTACAAAAAAATTTCCAAAAATTTCTAAAATGTAATGTAATTACTAACGAAATTTGTTAGTAGTTCGTATGCCAGCACATGCGCATTCCAGATGGTTTTGGCCTACAACTCCCAGAAATCCTAACAGCTGGTAAATTGGCTGGGATTTCTGGGAGTTGTAGGCCAAAACTTGAATAAATCACACTGAATTCTAGATGGGACTCTCCAAATAGGAAGGAGGGAAGGAGGGAGGGAGGTAGGGAGGGGGGTATTCTATTCTTGGAAGCAGCAAAAAAAGGAGGAGGAGGCCCCCCCTCGCTCCTCGCTGCCTCTCTCTCACCCCGATCCTGAGGGAGCGAGGGCCCAAGTTTGCCCAGGCTGAGAGGAAAAGGAAGAGGCCTGAGGCTGTGAGGAATGGTGGGAGTTGAAGTCCAAAACACATGGAGGGCTGAAGTTGGCCCGTCATGAAGCCTCTTCAAGGCTTTAGATCCTGGCAGGCAGAAGGGGCAGGGAGGGTCCGTCCACTCCTCCTCCCCTGCGAGGATCTAAAGCACATCAAGGCTTGGCACGCTTTAGATCCTGTGAGAAACCAACCTAATATATAATAGAATGAATGCTAACTTATAGAGTAAGTGCCTAAATATTATAAGTAATCCAACTGGTCATATACCTACATTCCATGCACATGCAATAATACAGCAGTAATAACAATGGGTATAAGAAGAGGTAGGGGTTAACAACATAAAATTCAAACTGAGGTTTTCTGACTCTGGTCCCTCCTCAAGCGGTGCAAACGGGCTCTTCTCTATGAGCCCGGGATTCTGCAGCAAATCCTCCCCCAAAGAATATTATGTGCACGCAGGCAGCAAACGCTGTGCCCGGGCTTTTCCCAGGAGAGGCTGCCTCCCGGGCTCATAGAGAAGAGCCATTTGCAGTTTGCACCGCTTGAGGAGGGACCAGAGTCAGAATACTTCGGTTTGAATTTTATGTTGTTAACCCCTACCTCTTCTTATACCCATTGTTATTACTGCTGTATTATTGCATGTGCATGGAATGTAGGTATATGACCAGTTGGATTACTTATAATATTAGGCACTTACTCTATAAGTTAGCATTCATTCTATTATACATTAGGTTGGTTTCTCACGTGTTGTGTGCAACTACCCCAATACTCTTTGATGCTTTAGATCCTGGCAGGCAGGTGGGGCAGGGAGGGCCCCCCGTTTGGCTAGAAGCCTGGAAAAATGTAAACAGAGAGGTTTACTCAGAAGTAAATCCACAAACGAGGGCACTTCATCCAAAGTGCCCTCCTTTGCGGATTTACTCATGAGTAAACTCTCCGTTTACTTCCTTTGCAGATTTACTTCTGAGTAAACCTCTCTGTTTACATTTTTCCAGGCTTCCAGCCGAAAGAAGGAGCGAGTTTAGGGCTTGCCTTGCCAATACTTATTGGCAAGGGAGGCGGGAGGGTGGTGAGAGAGAAGGAGGGTGCCCCCCCCTTACGACCGTATCACGATACTTAAGAAAATCCTGGCCCCGAAGTTCTATAAAGAAAGTCCACATCCTGGTTGGCATTCCAGATGCGGAAATATTCAAAAGTAGCATTTCTTACGAATCCCTTCCAAATCATATAATTTTCATAACTTTTTTCTCATGCCTTATATATATATATATATATATATATATATATATATATATATATATATATAATGTTTATTCAACTCACACAACTTATCCAGAACTTCCAAGTACAAGGACAGGCTTCCCAGCCTAATTCCATCTTGGCCATGCTTTCAGGGTCTGATCTGACCAATCAGCTGCAAACAGTTTTACAGTTTTTTAGTTAAGAATTCAATTCATTGTGTTGTTTTAAAGTGTGTTTTCTATATTCTCTGTAAGCCTCGGGGAAGGACGGCATACAAAACTGAATAAATAAATAGACAGAAATAAGGAATGAGATGTTAGTAAACTAAATCATTTTGAGTACAAGGTTTTGTTGCCAGGTTCTTTATCACTGGTGTAGAGAATTTTTTCTGGACTGGTTTTCCATGTTTTTGTGTTGTAGAATAAGTTCATAGTGGAGGTAACAAATGTTCTTCCATTAAAATAGTAGCAGACAACAGCAGAATTGAAGAGAAAATACTTCCCTCCAGTGCAATCTCCTCTGCCCTTGCAAAAGTGACTATGGGCAGAAGAGAAACTATCAGTGCCAATTTTCCTGTGTTGGGAATGAACATGGGGGGAGAAATATTCCACAGTCACCACCCACAAGTGATTGCATTTATTCAATTGACTACATTGTCCACACAATTTAAGACAGAACTTGTGAAACTTCCTTGACTGTGTACACAGGCCAAATAAAGTACGACTTACCTTGCAACTGCTCATGGAGTCCACATGGTATATGGCTGTTTCTCAGCAGAAACACCGCTTCCAGCCACTGATTTAAAAGATGGGAAAGTGGAATTTACTTTGGAGCTTCCAGTGGTCCTGATGTTTTGAGGTGTAGACAACTAGATCAAGTTGGATTTTTCCACACATCTGATAGACCTACTGTTTGCCATCATCTAGAACAGGGGTGGGCAATTACCAGCCCTCCAGGTGTCTTGGACTTCAACTCCCAGAAATCCTAGCCAGTTTACCAGCTGTTAGAATTTCTGGGAGTTGAAGTCCAAAACACCTGGAGGGCCGGTAATTGCCCACCCTTGACCTAGAAGTATCTCCTCAGTAGTGCCTTGCTGATGATGTCATTTTGGTTGGTCATATGGCTGGGCATTCTTCTGTGACCTCATCAGAACTGCTGTTGTCAGCAAGGCTCTGCTTGGGTAGCCCCATTGTGTTGTTGGCCATGCTGGCTGTTTGGACACCCAAACAGCACTGAGGATGCTCCAATGCTGCATCAGGGCAACTCCAGAGCACAGTACTCTGGATAATGTGAGTTATTGTATATCCAACTTCTTTCCTTCCCTTTTAAAAGTAAGGAAAACATACCTGACCTCCAGTAGAGTGTTGCCGGAGCTCTCCTGGTGCATAGTAATGATGCGCCAAGAGAGCCGGGGGCGGGGGGGGGGAAGCAAAACTGTGGGAATGGCGCCAGACACTGGAATTGGTGGGTTTATCTCACACCTTCTAAGAAGGTATGGAATAAACCCACTATCTAATTAATTCACCATAAACCAGGGTTTTCTTGGTTTTGGCGAATTAATTTGGGATTGCCCACAACATTGTCTGGACAGCCCCCTTATTATTACAGAAGTTTCTGCAATAAAGGGGCTGTCTATATCTGTTCCTAGTTACAAACGGGGTGAAACAACAGGAAGCAAGAGGAGCTCTATTCCTAGGAAGATAAAGTCACTCCTGGGAGAGTTATCATGGGAAAAATCTGTCTCCACTGAAGCATTATCATCAAGCCTTGTTTCCACAACAACCCAAATTTTTCAAAATCCAATTGTCCGCAACAGAAAGTGAGGTGAAATCTTCTGAACAAGGCACAAATTGCAACAAAATAATATAAACCCTTTCTTATGTTGTTCAAACCTTTTTTTTTAAAAAAAACCCAAACCCTTCTGCATGCTATCCAAACAAAATAAACATAAAAAAAACTTCCCTATGTTATTCAGAAAGAAAAACCCCTGTTCCAACTTACATATAAATTCAAATTGAGGACAAATCTACATAACCCAGTCTTGTTCATAATTCAGGTACTGGCTATATAGAGTTTATATATATTGAATTTGTTTACAAAAGTTACCAAATTTAAAAAAATGACAAATTAGTTATACATTGTTGGTTTGTAATAGAATATTCATTATTGGCTTGGAGTAGAATATTCTGTATAGATCAAAATGATCAAAATGTACCAAATCACTTTGATAGAGGGCTTAGAAAATTGCATTTTATCACAAAAGAATAGTCTCAGCATATTTTTCTTGATTTCTATAACATTTGTTCGTGGGTTTTGTAACTTTTGGAGACAAGCTCCACATATATCTATATAAAGTTTTCTATATATCTATAGATTCTTAGGTACTGTTCCATTATCTGGGTGGAGGCCACCAGGGGGTACTAGAAAGAGAAGGTTTGTCCCAGTTATGGGAGGGAGGGGGGATGAAGGTGGAAAACAATTTCCCCCTGTTTTCCTCTTATTCCCCCATCCATTTCTCCATCATAATAAATCAACTAACAAATTAATTCATGACAAACCATGTGGTGTCCTTCAGATATTCTTCAACTGGAACTCCCACTAAACTTCAAAATCATGTTGGCTTGGGTTGATTATAGTCCCCCAATATCTAGAGGGGACATATCTTGTACCCTTCTTTAAAGGTTGCCATTTCAGGGCAGAGTAGGGCTACAAGGAAGCCATATTTGCTACTTCAAGACACAGTAGTACTACAGAGAAGTATCTGTGTAAATCCTAACTTAGGTGTTTGCAATTTGTCTCCTTCATAGTGGTTTGCCAAGGTAGAAGTCTAGGAATTTTAGAAATAGAGGCTCTCTTTTTCTGTGTCTGCAGGCCATTTACCATAAAATGTATAGAAACTCTGCCAAAATACAGTCCTACACAAACAAATACTAACTTTTTTCTGTTCTCTACCTCTAGCTCCAATGAAAATAAATGTTAAAAAGCAATTTCACTTTCCTTTGTCTCAAAAGCTTACCCCTGGAAATAACATCTAAGATGTTCTTAAGAAACTGTACGAGTCAGCAGATTGCTAATGGGATATGGAAAATAGCTCAGCACAGACAGAATGCAAATAATTGCAATAGGAAAGCTTTCTAAAAGGTAGGTTCTAGAAGATACTCCCTATGCAACAGTAGTCTAATTTCCATATGGGTGTCAGTTAGTCACATAAATGCCAACTTTACTAAAATGACTTCTTGCTGTTAACTGCCAAAGTCAACCTCAATGTACGGTGATCTCATGAATGAGAAAAATCCAAGTCACCCAATCAACTACTCTGCTCAGGTATTGCAAAGCTGTAGCTTCCCTGATTAAGTCTATTGACCTGTAATGACATCTTCCTTTTTTTTCTATTGCCCAACATTTATGTCTTTTCTAGTGAGTCTGATCTTTTCATCATATGGCCAAAGTATGACAGTCTCGATTTAATCAAATTAGTTTCAAGGAAGAGTCCATGCTTGATTTGCTCTGGGAGCCATTTATTTCGCTTCTTCGCAATCTGCAGTATTTGTAGAATTCTTCTCCAGTACTGTAAACATTTTATTGGAGTTTTTTCTCAAAAGCTTTCCCCACCTTAAAATTGGTGGAAATAATTCTGGGTCAGAGTACAGGCAGTCCCCAAGTTGTGAACAATATAGGTTCTGTAGGTTTGTTCTTAAACTGAGTGTGCATGTAAGTCAAAACAGGTATGTATTGTGTGTGTGAGTGTGTGTGTAAATTGTGGATAGAATAGGAATGGGTTAACACTCCCTGAGGTGTTTGTTTTGCTGTCTGTGCCCCTGTTCAGATAATATCACTTCACTTTCTTCCCTGTGATAATTTTTGTGGAAACAAGGATTGGTGGTGAAGCTTCAGTGGAGACACCTTTTCCCAATCATAACTCTTTCAGGAGTGAATTTCCCTTCCTAAGGGTCAATTTCTCTCACTTCCTGTCCTCTCAGCCTCATTCTTAGCTATGAGTCTTTTGTAAGTTGGATGTTTGCAACTCTGGGAATGCCTGTATTACTTATATGTTCATGAACAAAGCAAACTTTTACTGCCAAAAGGAATTTATAATTTCTTTAAAAATAGTTGATAACACATACCAGAATTTAGTGAAAACACATAACAATATAAATCTAAACTACTAACTACAGACTACTACTAAAACAAACTAACCAAAATAGACAAGGGGAATATATGTTTTCCAACTTGCCAACAATAGCTTATAATGTATCAGAGTGTTATAAATGGCAGCTTTAGGACTCTTCAAACCCAACATTGGCGAATGGTCACATTCATCCTACTGGAAACATAATGTTCTCATAACTTGTAGTTGTAACATTGTCAACAAGAGAATTATAGGAAATAAAATATTTGTAATTAAATGTCCTGTTTGGGTGTTGGGTAGGGTCTGCGATTTCGTCCAGATCATATAATCATAAGAGTTAGAAGATGACATGGGCCATTTAGTCCAACCTCCTGCCATGCAGGAAAAGCACAAACTATCCCTGATAGATGGTCATCCAGCCTCATTAGCTGAGATAAGCTCTGAAACTGAGCAGGAAGGCAAACAGAAAACAAACAATAACTTTGTCCAAAGGATAAAGCAAACCTCAGTGCAGATTTCAATTCAACACCTCACAGCACTGGTTGAGGCAGATAAAGTTTATTTCAGACATCAATATTTTATAGATCTTCAAAGTTACACAGACAATGATAAAGTGTGCATGAACAATATCTCATGCATATGGGATAATCCTTATTTGCTGCTGCCCCCCTCCTAATTTAGTAATGAGTATTGAAACACGTTTACATTGTTCGCACAAGCATAGAATTTATGTTGATGGTGAAAAAATGCTGTTTTTATTGTTTTCAGTGCCACTTTGGTGGCTTGAGACCCCCAGTGGTGAATTTTTTTTCTAAAGTGTTTCTAAAATAATATAAGGGGTGATGAAATGAAGTTTTTGTTATGTCGCCCTCTAGGCCCTTGGGACTTGACCTCCCTGGATAAACCACACAGCAGCTGAGGTACAACGGGTTTTATTGAGAAAATATTTGGAGGCAATTCTATAAGGTCTCCAATTAGCAGCAATTAACAGGAGTCAGCGGAGAGTATATAATCCGGCAGCAACAGGAATCCAAGTGGATGAGTTCAGGAAACAAGTCGGATGCAAAGGAAAGTCTCTTAAAGGTTCCCAGCCGGGTTAAAATGGCAAGGAAGGTTGAAAACAACAGAGTTCAGTAACTTGTAAAGTCTTTGCAGGAACAACACAGGAACGTAGCACTGGGCAGGATCAAGTCAGCCCGCAGCTGGCTGGCACAGGCTTCTGGAAGGCCCGATGTGGCCTCTCTCACAGAAGCATCCTTCAAACGCGAAGTTGGTACGAGATACCCCCAATAGGCATCTCTGGGCAGTTATAGTGTCCAGTGGCTTTGATCTATGTGCGTCGAGTGTCAAAGTTCCATGATTGATGACTGCCTATATGTTTTGCTACCTCAGTCTCTCCGGAATGCATAGCTCGTTAGCAACTCGCAGCTGGCGAAGGGGAGCTGGACTCGAAGCATCTCCGAGGCGCTCCGCTTATCAGGGGAGGCTCGTTTGAATAACCTTGGCCTATCCATGTTATGCATTCAGTACCTGATTCACACGGGAAAGGCAAAGAGGCCCAGGGGAAAGCTCTGGAGTGAAACAAGCTGGCTTAGAAATTTCCTTGCAGCTGGCATGGCTGAAATCTTGCTCAAGCAAAACTGATGCCTGAGGCCCTTGAGGTGTGACATGTTACTTTTTTGTTAAGTGGGGACATTTCAGCAGCTCCTTTCTTCCTCATTGTCAGGGCTATCAGGATGGAACTTACTACATTTGTAGAACATGCCCCCCCACACACACACACACACAAGTTTCAGAATGTTTCATTCATCCACTAATTTTGGGGATTTTAAAAGTTTTTTTAAAAGTTTTTTAGCCTCTCCTTGATTTTGTCTACAATGACACAAGGTAACTATGGCATCCCCCCCCCCAAGTTTCAGAAATATTTGCACATCTACTGATTTTTAGAGAATTTTAAAAGTTTTTTTAAAAAAAACTATTTTAAAAGCATAACATATAGAATGCCACTATATGACATACAACACATACCATAAAACTTCAACTTAGGGATTTTCGTCCTTGTCCAACACAAATTTACTATCAGTCTTCTTTGCAAATTCAATAATTTATTGGAACTGTAATCTGTATGGCTGGCTGCTGCTACAAACAGACAATAGTTCTCCCCTACCTCATTGGGGAAATGTAGTTTAGTTTTGAATTCTAAAGGCATTAATAATATCATGTAAGGACAGTTTAGCTTAAGAAGATATTTTTGCTGATGTTGAGGTTGCAATAGTGCTAAAGAAGACTTTGGAAGAGAGCTTTCATTTTTGTTGTGAAGAATCCCAAGTTTTGGAACAATCTCCTGACTGTTGACCGCTGCTGACACTGAACATTATTTAGTGCCAGGTCTAGGCATTTCTACATCCCCTAGCATTTTACCTAGGTTGGCTTTGGCATGCTAATTACTTACTTACTTACTTACTTACTTACTGTATTTATATCCTGCCCTTTTTGCCCCTGAAGGGGACTCAAGGTGGCTTACAGCAGAGGCAAAATTC
Organism: Anolis apletophallus; assembly: GCA_030556195.1. NCBI lineage: Eukaryota > Metazoa > Chordata > Lepidosauria > Squamata > Anolidae > Anolis > Anolis apletophallus. The sequence continues at coordinate 150,928,588 of JARBWK010000004.1, forward strand.
TATGCCTTAAACAAGTCAACAATCAAATAACATTTAGTTAAAATCTAAATGAGGTTAAAAGCAATTAAAACATAAACAATACCACTTACAGCTATAAAATCACGTTATCCATAATCAAGGTTGGGCCATTCCAGTGTTCATTAAACATAAATCCAAGTCAACTATTGCACTGTATTACTTGCTGAAGGATTGGTCACAAAGCCGTGTTTTCAGCTTTTTTCTGAAAGTCAGGAGGGAATGGGCTGATCTAATATCACTAGGGAGGGAGTTCCATAGGGAGTTCAGTGGGGGAGGGGGTGGTGGTTAATTTCCACTGCTACTGTTCATTTGAAATATGTTTTGTTATATTTTTGAATGATTGAACACTGGTCTGATATATATTTAGATGAAAGATGGTTTTGATTTTTAAAAATGTACTAAATAAATAGAATTTAGTTTATTGCTTTTTCTTATTACATTTTAAAGATTCTCTGTGAATAAATTGTAATTCTAGTGAGATTTACTATTTAATCTTAGCTCTGCATTTCTTTTGGTCTTTCTCTTTCCTGTCATACTGGCAAAGCTATCTCTAATAAAAACGTCACCCAATGAAGCACAAAAATCAACTGAGTTCTTCTCATCCATTAAGTTTATCTCACCATATCAGGGACAACATCTTTGCTTTTGCCACTCAATTCACTTCTGTAGTTGAATGAGAGAAATCTAGCCATTGGTGCTGTTAAAGCAAAGTATCGTTCTTAAGATACTACATTCACTATAGTACAGGGATAGGTTGGGAAGTCAAATGACAACAAAAAAAATCCATCAATCCTATAAATGAAAAAAGGAATAAAACATTTCAGAGAAACAATGAACATGGAGCAATCTGAAGAATGTCCTCTGCTCCAATCGTATGTACACTATACAAAGAATTTCCATTTGATATCTTGGCCTGCAGAGAGGTAAAGGTCACATTCACAATAAATAAGATTCATTTCAGGGAATATATATCATGAAAATCCTGTGCAGAAGAGAAAGCATATCATACACAGCCTCAGAATCATCTAGCAAAAAGAAAAGAAAAAGGAAATTCAAGTAGCATCAAAGAGAAGAGTGACAGGATGTGCCAGGGGTAGGCATGAAGGCAATAAACTAGAGAACATCAAAACTGAAATATAATCAAAAGCTGTCAGACTAATGCAAGCATTCAGAATGTGCCAGTCACCTGAAAACCAGTGGGATTTCTGGGGCTAGATACAAAATCCAGAAGTATCTTCTTTATATGAGGACAGGCAATATTACCATTACAGCCACTGAACATTTTAGAATCCTTGTTGCATCTCAGACCGGGAACGTGCCCCCCCCCTAAACCACACACACACACGTGGCCCTATAAACTACTTTATTTAGAATAATATAGTCCAAAAAGGCAAAGGTATGAGGCAAAAGCAAGTCCCAGGGTAAAACTGGAAAGGTTCTCCAAAACGGAGTAAATCCCAAAGAAAGCAATCCAAAACGAAGGCAGGCCACTCCAGCGGCCGAAAACAGGAACTTAGAGTCTAGGCAAACCGAAACAACGGTCAACAAGGTACTTGGAGCACCAGGGCAGATCCGCCCCAGCAATATCTTGAACTTAAGAGTTTTGGTGCAGAGAAACGTCCACTCCATACGTAGCTTCCAGTCTGTTGGACTTTTCCCAGAGCAAGTCTTAAAAGCAAATCTATTTTCTGTGACTCCACTGAATCCCATGTCTCACATTCCAATCTCTCCTCCTAGATTGGATATATGCCCTTCTATCAAAACTAGCCTGCTCGTTAGTCTCACCAGGTGGACTACTATCTTGGTGGGAAAGTTTGTCCTCCCTAATTCCCTGGGCCCCAGCTGGCAAAGTAGATGGGTTCCTGTGAGAGTCTAGGTCAAAAGAATTCTCACTGGCAGTTTCAAAGCTTACTTCCATAGAATCTTCATTAACCCCTTCCTCGGGCCAATTCCCATGCAACCAATCATTATCCCATGATAGGTCTGCATCCATAGACGTGTCCACCTCATGCCATTCATCCTCCTCATCCTGGGCCTGATCCTCTGGCACCATTGGTACCTGACTTGGCCCACTAGGCTGGGGGGTCACACTAAGAGGTGGGGGGACCACACTAAGAGGCGGTCACACTAAGAGGCTGGGACATCACAATCCTAAGCAAATTTTGAGAGGGAAAGAACATGTGGAAATTTTAGAAGTACTTACTTTGCTGTATGAGATCCAAAGATGCACAACCCCATGTTAGTATTGTATCACAGAATAAGAGAAAGCAGAGTACCTAGAATAATCCTTGTCTTGAAGGAACAAGGGAATGAAAAACTGCATTCATCATTCTCCTAGCCCATATTTACTCAATTTAAGTTTTCTAAACAAAAGATGGAATTGAATTTGAGATTGGATGTCTGCATTTCCAAAGTTTGTGGTGCATTCAATAAAGGAAAAAATAATGAATTCAACAGCAAGCGCCCATTTGAACACTTCAAAGAAAACTGTATGCAATGTAGTGTGCACAAACATGTTTTAATTAATGCATGCATATATTCAGAAATGAATATTAAAGAGAGTACAAGATATGCAGATATTTACACGAAGATAATAAGGTTCATACAAAACCTTGGGTAATGAGGTTGGTAATAGAACAACGAGGCCTTGATGAAACCAGGCATGACCTATTCATTGAACTCTGCCTCACAAATTATCCCATATATTTAAATTGTTTTCAGCAAACACCAAAGCAACCTTAACACATCAAATAAAAGAGTTTTCCACGACCTCTCCTGGGCACTTTTTGCAGGCATATAGCCAACTTGGAAAAGCTATTTAAGTAGAATTCCCACATTCTCAAACTAGCATAGCTGATTGAACTATGCTGACTGGAGATTTCTTGAGAGCTTCTGTCCGTCAAATAAATAAATAAATATCCCAAAATGTGCATGAGAGGTAGTTGCTTTATTTTTACAAGAACCAGGGGAAAAATGCAGACACAGAAAGAATGTGAATTGTACTCCTGGCAAGTAAATTGCTAAATGCTCAGCAAAAGCTATGCTGAGAAGACACGGAGATGCATTGTGCTTTGATTAAAATAAATGTTACTCAAGCGTAAGCCTCACCTGTCTCTTTCTCCCTCCCTCCCTCCCTTCGTCTCTCTCTCTCTCTCTGTATTCCTTAAGGCAACATGAGAGTCTTGTTTTTGAGAAGGGATGTGCCCAACATTGTTGTGTGCCTTCAAGTTATTTCTGATTTATGGTGACCCTAAGGTGAACAAGATTTTCTTGGCAAAATTGATTTAGAGGGGGTGTTTGCCACTGCCTTCTGAGTCTGAGTTACTGTGATCTCCACAGAGTCATTCAGTGGGTTTCCATGGCTGAACAGGGATTCAAACACACATCTCCAGGTTCATAGTCCAACTCTCATACCAATACACTGTCTCTCCCTGCCCAACATAGCATTTGTAAATATGGAATGCCACCATTCAACAGTTGCTTTCATACTACTCATGGTGAACATGTGCACAAATGACCATAACTTTTAGTTTGTATGTACTTATAAGAGATCTTGGAAAAGTTAGTTTTTGGATTCTAACTCTTTGAATCTCTCAGCCTGGAATTTTAAAAACAAAAATAACTTTACCAAGAGTTCATACCAACCATGTGAATAGAAGTTAACAATTTTTACCTTCTTACGATATGGAAGCATCCCCATGAATCTCTCCCATGACAAGACTGAATATAATGTAGTTATGAGACTGTCATGATGTGTAGTCATGCCATTGGGGGACAAATGGGGATATGGGTTTGTTGTTATACTCTTTGTTATGCATGCATAGGGGCCATCTAGGAGGAACTCTTAAGAGAAACAATAAGATGGTAATTGCCCAAAAGTTTTTGGGAAGAGAGGAAAAGCTTCTTTCACTGAGTTAGGAGGAGGTAAGTGTGATTTATGATTCCAGGAGCAATCGGAATGTAAGCCTTTACCTAGGCAATCACAGAGAAACCTTTCAATTTTGACAAAAACTGTCTTGTGATGGCATCAATACTGATCATTAAGAATAAAGTTCCTTTGGAAATGAGGAGTCTCTTCATTGAATGGCAGTTATAATGCCAGGAATCCTAAGTGCTCTAATTTTTGCTGTGGTGCACTCAACCTTCACAGCCCATCCCTTCTATCATCAATGATTGACTCTTTATGGGTAGTTAAAAGAGAGTAGATAATGTTAGACTTTATTGCAATGTTGACATGCTAGTGAAAGTGTAAAATTCCCTGTTGTTTATCCCTGCCGAAGCTCCAAATGAATAAAAGAGGGTATACATAAAAAGAAATTCTCTGGTGTTTTGTACAGCTAAAAAGCTCAGCAGAACTACTTTAATGAGACTAGCCTGAGGCATTTTACTACCTGAAGTGAATTCCCCCCTCTGCCATCCCCATGCTACCTATAGAACCTTTGTGGACTGGCAGTTGAACCTTACTTTGACAACATCCTTCCTCATCTTGGAGAGCAGCAGACTAGCTTAAGTGATAGGCTTGGATAGGTTCATTTGGAAAAGCCTGAAAGTCGGAAAAATCTTAGGAATGTTGACTTCCAAAGCAGTTTTGAACCGTACATGAAAGGTGGGGAGAGGGGAATCTGATTTTGAACTACTTACCTTTTATTTTTCGGAAATATTCTATAATGTTCGGGTGTCTCCAAATGTTATTTTAATTTTCACAACCATGAAGCAACTTTGGTAAAGCCTAAATTTATAAAATCTCATGCTTTCTGCCTCCGCCGATGCAAGGAGGAATGAGGTGGGTGTGGCCAATCACTGCCATCTCTAACTGTAGTTTGTGAAGGCCAGGCCCCTAATGGTAAAGATTGCAAAAGGCCCTGCTGTTAAACTATATTTCCCACACTGTCTTGCTACTCATTAGCCAAAATGGCTGAAGGACCCAAAATAGCTGTATGTAGCAGTCTAAACATAAAAAAACCTGATTGAATCTACAAAGATGTGTAAAGAAGGCAGCAAAGCATGAGAATATAAACTTTAAAAACAATAATTTTACTTTTGCCTAATTGCCATGAACAAGGCACTGGGGTAGCCGGCTGCGGCCAGCTGGCCTTTTACAGACAGTAAGTAATGATAAAATTAAATGATTTTTTGCATCTGCAAAAAGGAATAAATGGATGTGTCTTGAGGGTCCCCTCCAACTCAGTAGAGGAAGTAAATGGATGTCAGGAGAGTTTGAATGGTGCCTTTCTGCCCAGAAGAAGGGGGTCAGTCTAGATGTCCCTTGGTGTACTATGATTTCTGTTCTCCACCAATTTAATACAGCTTGTGCCACACAAAAGTGTTTGGAGTAGAACAATTACTTTCAAAGTAAAGACCACCCAATGAAACAGGAAATAATAATCTCAAGCCAGGAACAGATTTTCTTTATTATTATAAAAAGGGGTTTTAAATAAAAACTTTTAAAATTCGCCAACAATCCATTGAGAAGTCAAAGGTTATGAAACTTGGTGAGCTAACAGTAGTCCATGTGCTCTACACTGTAGCAAGTTTCATCAGGACTAGTCTAAAAAAGAGGGAGAATCCCAAAAAGTTTCCCTAGTACCAGTGCTGTCTTTTCGTACTGCACATGTGTGTCCGCATTAACGAAATAATTTGGAAGTTTCTGAAGTTTCAATTGTTTTTTAAAAAAATATATTCAGAAGTGACTTTAGAATCAAACTACCAACACCCACTACATCCGAAATGAGTTTTGAACCATTTTCTAAATCAACCAAGCCTATTAAGTGATGAAGGGAAGGCTGACCATTCTTAAACTGAAAGGCCTTACTCTGTATAGCACTGCTGATTAAAAGATTAAGGGCAAAGTCCAGGGACTTTGGGGAAAAGAAAGGCAGAAACCCTGTAGATACCAAAATCCATGGAAGCTCAAGTCCCATCATATGCAATGTTGTAGTAAAATGATGTTCCTTATATAAAATGGTTTATTTTTAAAGTTTTCAAGTCATAGATAGCTGGATCTCTGAATGCAAAAGCTGTGGATACAAAGGGCTGACTGTAATGGCAAGGACGTTGCTGAAATAAGCTGGAGCTGTGCTGCTCTCAAAGGACCTATGGAAAGTCATTTTTGAACCACAATGCCCTGCTTCCTCAACATAGCACGAGCCACTTCTCATCCCTCTGTCCTACCCATCACCATCTGCCCTTATCTAACTCCCAGGTAAGTATGCTGGGAAGAAAAATCAGAGGACAATGCTGGGAAGGGTTAGAATGTATCTATCCTATAGAACAGTGCTCTCGAACTTCTGCCGACCCAAGCGCCGGACTTCTGGTGAGTGATCATCTGAGGGCCGAGAGGCCACGACCCCTGGCCACGCCCCCGGTCACGCCCCCGGTCACGTGGCTCGGCCCCTTCTCCCAAAGCGTCACAATAGCCTTGGAAGTGGGTGATTTCGCCCACTTCCGAGGCTGTTGTGACGCTTTGGGAGAGAAGGAGGAGCCACGGGGAGCCTTCCGCGGCTCCACCCCCTCGCCCAAAGCATCACAACAGCTGTTGTGACACTTTGGAGGAGAGGGCGAAGCCGCGAGGAGGCTTCCGCGGCTCCGCCCCCTCACCCGCAGGCCTGGATGGCTCGTGGGGAAGCGAGCGCCCGGTTCTCGCTTCCCCGTGAGCCATCCAGGCTTGCGGGAGGTTTTCGCCCAGGCTCTCGTGTCCCTCTGGTCAGAGGGACGGGAGAGCCGGGTGCTCTCCGCGCAGGCCTGATGGCTCGTGGGGAAGCGAGAACCGGGCGCCGCTTCCCCCATGAGCCATCCAGGCTTGCGGGAGGATTTTGCCCGGCTCTCGCGTCCCTCTGACCTGGTCAGAGGGACGCGAGAGCTGGGTGAAATCTCCTCACGCAGGCCTCCCTGGAAGGCCTGCCCCTCGCTCCCTCCCGCCCTTCCTGGCACCGCCGGTGTCCGAATCGCCGGCGCCGGGAAGGAGAAGGAGGGAGGGGGGATTCCTCCTCCTCCTCCCCCGGCGCCGCGGCGATCGGGACACCAGCGGTGCTGGGAAGGAGGAGGAGGAAGGGAGGATTCCTCCCCCTTCCCCGGCGCCATGGCGATCGGGACACCAGCGGCACCGGGAAGGAGGAGGAGGAAGGGAGGATTCCTCCTCCTCCCCTCCCTCACCCCCCACCGCTGCGAACCGGATCACAGCGGCGGGGCAGAGTGAAGGACGGAGGGGGCAAGGCAAGGAGGAGGAGGGAGCTGGCTCCCTTCCTTCTCCCTGCCCCGCCTCCTCCTCCCCCCCTCCCTCCCGCCCGTCGCTGCGATCTCGCAGTGGCGGTGTGGAGAGAGGGATGCAGGGGGCGGTGCAGGGAGGAGGAGCTAGATCTCTTCCTCCTCCCTGCACCGCCCTCTTCTTCCCTTTCTCACCGGTGCCGATGCGATCCGGTTTGCATCGGCGCCGGGCGAGAGAGGGAAGAAGAGGGCGGTGCAGAGAGGAGGAGCTGGCTCACTTCGTCCTCCCTGCCCCGCCTCCCCCTCCCCCCCGGCTGCCATTTTTTAAAAAAAAATTAAAAATGGCAGCCGGGGGCATAGCGGGGGCCGTGTCCAACAGGCTGGAGGGCCGTGTACAGCCCCCTACCGCCAGTTGGACAGCCCTGCTATAGAATGAATGCAGGTTGATGCCACTTTAACTGCCATGGCTTAATACTATGAAATCTCGAGAGTTGTAGTTTTTTATAGTGTTTAGCCAAATACTACTCCAAACTTAAACTCAGATAATTTCTTATCATTGAGCCATGTCAGTTCAAGTGGTGTCAAACAGCATTAATTCTACAGTGTAGATGCACCATCGAGGCACCTCTAGACTGGCCATTTAATGCAGCCTGAAGCCAACTTTCTAGCCACTGCATTAAATTGCAGTGGCTAGAAAACATACACCAGTGGTTCTCAATGTGTGGGTCCCCAGGTGTTTTGACCTACAACTCCCAGAAATCCCATCCAGTATGAAACACTTTTTAGACACTCGCCCGTGCTGGATCACATTTTAAATTTCTAAAAGTAGATGTGAGGTGCTGCCAAAAAACACACCAAGGGCTTGGATAGGCAACAGGGGATTAACCGACCTCCCAGGACAGGTATTTTGACTTGGATTGTTGAAATTGATGAGTCTTAGGCCCCTCCCACACTGCTGTATAAAATCCACATTGAACTGGATTATATGGCAGTGTGGACTGAGATAATCCAGTTAAAAGCAGATATGGGTTATATGGCTGTGTGGAAGGACCCTTAGAGGTCTGGAGGGCACTACGCTCAGGCCTTCACAAGCCTGATTCAAACCAGCATTTTTAACACAAGGAGAATGTCATTCCTCCCTTTGCCCTTTCTATTGATCAGGAAATGCTGAATAGGGGAGGATGCTATATTTCACAAATGTAGGGCCTATGACCAGAAGTGCATGTGTGTTTTTCTGTGGCAAAAGTAAAAATTCAAAACGTTTTCCCGGGTGACACATTGAAAGGCAAAATAAAACTTTAAATATATGTAGTTAGATCTGTTTACACTGATATTCATTAGGCCAAAATCCCAAAAATTAATTTATGCTTTGATCTTAACCAAACGTTTTAGAGACTATATCCAATTAAAGACAGTTATCCATATTTCCAAGCATGCTCTTAGGCCCCTTCTGCACTGCCAAATAAAATCCAGTCTGCTTTGAACTGGATTATATGGCAGTGTAGACTCCTAATCCAGTTCAAAGCAGAGAATGTGGGTTATCTGCTTTGATAATCTGGAGCAGGGCTGCTCAAGTAGTCGATCGAGATCGACTAGTCGATCGTCGGGCCTCATCCAGTCGATCTTTGAGCCTCACCAGCCGGATGGGGCACTACTGCCATGTGCGTGCTCACCCGCCGTGCATGCGCGCTCCCGGCGCCACCTTCCACGTTTGTGGGGCTTTTTCTGCCAATGCGGCTTTAGTGGGCGGGCCCTGCCACTTGTCTCTACACACGGAGGGATGCGAGGCTGAGGGAGGGAGGGAGGGAGTGTGTGTGTGTGTGACGTGACTGCCCATTGGTTGCTCCTGGGGGGGAGAGCAAGGCGAAGGCGCGCGCAGGGATAGGATGTGAGGCTGCAGGAAGGAGGGAGTGTGTGTGTGTGAGAGAGAGAAGGCCTCGCCGGAGGAGGATGGTCCCTGCGGTGGGGCTGCAGCTGACGAGCGAGCCCTCGACGCCGGTAAGTGAAGCCTGGACGGGGCCCCAGTGCCGCCGAGGGCCGAGGCAGGTAGATCTTTTCAACTTTGTCGTTATAAAAGTAGCTCGCATGCTAAAAAAGGCTGGGCACCCCTGATCTGGAGTATATGGCAGTGTAGAAAGGGCCTTATAGAATTATCCTGTCAGGTGTCTTTTTTCCCTTTTTTCTTACATCCTCAAAGTTTATATATTTATATATAAAGTTTATATGTATTTCCCATTTTTTAAAAAGTTTCATGCTAAATATATCAAGATTTCTTCAATTTATTTCCAGAAAATGTATTTTATACAGCACATGTTCCTTGTAGCACTACATCTAAGTTTTTGTGTGAACGAATTTTTCACAAAAATGTCCATAAAAAATAAAATAAAAATTTCCAAAGCCAGTGCTGAAAAAAAATTAAAAATATTCATTCTCAGCATTCAAGTGTAAAATAAGTTAAACTGTTACATTCCTGCTTTTAACTGTACGATGCTGTGTCTCAAGCTGTTTAATGCAGTTTGAGACATGTGTAAAAGATACTTGCCAAATGTAAAGTGCTTCCTGAGACATATAGAACCTAGTGTGAATTTAATCTTGTGAATTTAATAAAAGAAATATCTTATTGGTGTCAAAGGGCACAAGTCTATTCCTCATTCCAGTGCTTTTTATACTTATTATCCGATTACACGCAGGCACATCTACACTAGAGAATTAATGAAGTTTTAAAATGACTTTAACTGCAATGGCTCTATGCTATGGAATTATGGGATTTGTAGTTTAGGGAGGCCAGCACTCTTTGGCAGAGAAGGTTAAAGAACTTTTAGAATTATAACTTCCATGATTCCATAGCATTGAGCCATGATGTAAAATTGCATTAATTCTATGGTGTTGATACATCATAAAATAGGAACAGATTTACAATGAAAACGGGAGTGTTATTCCAACATGGAAAAGTCATGTCCCTAACTCTTCCCCTAACACCTCCCCACCAATAAACATCACAATGCAGCCTTCAAGAAACTCACACCATGGATTTCTGGCACAAGCTCATCAATATTTTGCTTGGGTGATCATGTTTAGGCTGCTACTAAGAAATTGATCTTCTCAGTCCTTGAGGATGACTACAGAGGGAATCGTTTAGCTGTGCATTGTAGCAAGAACATTGACCAGTTTCCCGTAGGAGCTCTATTTCTCAATCACTTTGTTATTGTTTTGCAACAAAATATTGAGAGCTCTGTCTTTCACTTCATTAATGCTACACATGGCAGACTAAGAAGAAAAGATGGAAATGGAGCCTCTGAAATACAGTGCAGTATCTTGTTTAGCCTTCCTCTACTTATATTTAGATTTCAGAGTGATTTTTTTTCTTTTGCTAATGATAGTATTTTTGCAAATGAATTGGAAAATTGTAGTGACCAGGGAACAAACATGCACAGGTAGCTGAAATACATAGGCAGCTGGAAAATTGCTGTGTGCACAACTCCAAATGGAATACTTGTGGTATGTTCAGACATAATTGCTCTTTCTCTTTCAATGCATCTCCTAGCAAAATGGTATTCATGAATCTTTGCTAAATCAAATCTAAGGGCTTGTCCACACTGATACTATACAGTTTGTTGTAGCAGAACTTGCTCCTGGACATCAATTCAGGGATATCTGCTACATAAAGTGGGGAACATTTCTTTCATACATTGGGGAACTTGGAAGACAATCTGGAATTTCAGGGTTAGCTTAGACAGCAGGACTCTAATCTAAATCATTCCACTGTCCACACTACAGGGGCGGTCCTACAGGTAGGCCAAGGAAGCGGCCGCATGGGGCGCCATCTGGGAAGGGGCGAATTCCCCCATCTGCTGTGCGCCAGCGCCAGACAGCATCCTGGCCCTGCCGATGTTCTTCAGGCAGCGCCGCGGCTGCCTGCTTTTGAGCCCTGGCCTTGTGCACTCCGACCCCGTTTCTGAGCATGCGCTGAGGTTTTTGCGCAGGCGTAGTTGCTCCAGACCTGAAGTTGAGCGCAGGAGCAACTGCGCATGCGCGAAAACCTCTGTGCATGCCCAGTAGCTCCTGTGCGCAGAAGCCTGTAAGTAAAGCACTCCCTATTGGGCAGGCAGGGAGTGCTTCCCCTCTCCCTTTGTCTCCGCCTTGCCGCCGAATACGGTGACCCAATTGGGCAGGTAGGGGGGCGGAAACAAAGGGAGAGGGGAGTAGAGCCAAAGGGGTATTGGCGATGTATTGCCTCCTGACAGCCGCCACCGGAAGTAGCCGCCACGGGCTGAGGTGAACTCCCTCACCAGGCCCAATCACGTGTGAAGGAACAACACACTGAGAAATAAATCTCTCTGAATAAACAGACACTACACTAATATAGTAGCAATGTATCAATATAATGCATAAACATATCAAACATTTAAAAGAGCAATCCAATTCCATACATGGGAAAATGCATCAATCAATAGAGAATTATCATATACAAATTACTCCAAGTGGAAAACATAAATGCAAAATATAGCAATCAGTTCATACAGGATGAAGTCCTTATAAATGCAAAATACATCAGTGAATACCTCAGTAAATACATACAAAGAGAGCCCCAGCAGGATGAATCTGAGTATATATAGGGTAAATGCCAAATAACTCAAGGCTTCAAAACATATGTAAGAGTCAATACAAGTAAATACCCGGAAACCCGGGTGGGTGATGACCAACGGAGGTCCGGGGGCGTGTATAGTAGCCGCGTCAGGCTCTGTGCGCCCGATGGAGAAGCCAGGAAGCGTGTCCGCCTGACATCAGCACAGTGAGACGTCGCTGGTGTGTGACGTGATGTAGTTGCCGCCTAGGAATCGCGTCAGTAGGAAAGAGCGTCGCTCGTCAATGACGTGGCATAAATAGCGCTCAAATTCAAAATATAACTTTTTAAAGGGGTAAAGATCCCAAATAATAATTCCACTGTTAAAGGGCAAACATGTCACTGGAGCAAAAAATGCCAGCAAGGGCAGGACATCCGAATATTATATTATATTAAAATGTCAATATATCATAATATAATTATATTGTAGTGTAGTATAATATAATTATGATATAATATAGTATGAGTATGTACTATAATATATTGTATATACATTGCTACAATATAATACTACTAATGGTATTGTGATATTATAATTGTATATTTGTTTTACATGGGGGGGGGGCGCCAAAATAATGTTTGGGGGATGGGCACCAAAATAATGTTCGCTTACCATATAAAATTACCTTAGACCACCCCTGCCACACTGCCTCTTTTGATGATTCACTTTTCCTAAACTCTGTGGTGTAAGAGAAAGTGGACAGATTAGGGCTCTGTAACTTCAGTAGTCAGCCATGGAGCTTCAGAGAGCTTCTGGTCATCAATTGTGTAACCAGGGAGAAAGAAGGGGTGATCCCCTCTAGGGATGTGCATTTCAGCAAAACCATGCCATTTTCACTACCCAGTTTTTAAGGAATTTCCCAAAGTTGGGAGAGGCTTCTGTTTTCATGCTGCGAAGATTTGGTCCATAGCTGCCAATGAGGAAATTTTAGAGCAGTGGTTCTCAACCTGTGAGTCCTCAGGTGTTTTGGCGTACAACTCCCAGAAATCCCAGCCAGTTTACCAGATGTTAGGACTTCTGGGACATCTATTGTACTACATACATTTAGTGATCTGTGTATCAGGAATCAAGAAGAGGAGGGATGTGGAAGCATTTCTGAGTTGGAAAGTTTGACCTTGAGTTTGAAATGAGAAGTGAACAAATCTACAAAAATAAACAGCTGTTATCCTAAATTTCCTTAAACTTGTCTTTGACCATACTTATTCTGTTCATGCTGCTCATAGCATGTTTTCAGGGATACCATGATCCTAAGCATCGGATACTTTACCTGAAAAATCTGCCCCCCCCCCCCTTTTTAAAAAAGTATCATTCCTTCAAACTTCTGATTTGGTTCATGGATGTAGGTGAAATATCTTCTTTCTGGCTGCATTTGATTGTTTCTTAAGAAACACTTAACTCTATGCTTTATAATAATATTATTTATAGTTAAATTCCATTTTAGCATTGTTCTTTAGCATGTTTTACCTCCATTGTATTTAAATTTCTAAGCCACTTTCATGCCTGATTTAGGACAAAGGCAGCGTATAAATAAGTAACAATAACAACGACGACAGTGTTTAGCTTGCTCCAGCCTATTAGTTGTGTTCACATATCTAAGTTTTCACATGGTGGAGAATTCAAGCATGAGATACATCATGCATAGACTGTCACATAGTCTAAGACTGTTGTGGACTGCTCTTCTGATTCTGAGGGTGAAGGACAGGTAGTGGAAGATGTTGAACTGTGCTTGATTAGTTGGGATATTTAATAGTGGGTGTTTTAAAACTGGCTATGTCTTTGCAAAAGATCCAGCATGTGTGGAGTTAAAGAAGTTCAAATTTTCCTAGATGGGACAGTAAAAATGTTTTCCTGCTTCCTCTGCTGGAACGGACTGGTATCATCACAATTGAATTTTGGAGGCGTGCCTTTCACTGATAAGAGAGACTGCAATCGCCATTATGAAGATGTTCCTGAATGGGTACAGATGTGTTAGTTTAAGCTATGTGCTATGTTACTTCTTGTGTATATAGTGTAAATAAACTAGTTAATGGCTGCAATAAAGTCCCTTTATTGCCTCCTCAATAGAAGAAACAGCATTTGGGGATTTGAGGTTGAGTGGTGAAGAGGAGGAAGAAAGAAGAGTGGCAGCAGATATATCAGAAATCCCTTCATTTCTGGAATGCCAAAGGGAGAAAGAGGACAGAAGATCAGTGAGGCTAGCAGAGAAAACACTGAGCAATCATACCGCGCCCTAGGGATAGCCGTTCTGGGAAGTTCAGGGCTATAAATTAGTAGCAAGTTCAGGGGCTCAGTGCTGGCTGCAATTGACCTATTCTCAGGGGATTTCCTGCTACCAGCACCTTGCCGCTGTTCCACCATCAGATCTCTGAAGACTCTTGTTGTTTGTAAGGCTGTTTTTTCAAATAATTAATTTTGCTATCTGTTCGAAAACTTCTGATTTTATCTTTGTTTTAACACAGATCCATGGGAAAAAGTTACTTTGTCGTAACTCTTTCCCATGGATAGTCTGTGGGCCTGGCTCTCCCTTGCCCTCCAAGGAAGGAAGGAATGTCTGCTCATTAGTCGCAGCACCTGGGAGCTGGGGAGGCAACCAGCCTTTGCCGTATCAGCTCTTCTTATTGGCCTGAGAAGAAGAAAGGCTGTGCTTGCCCTTGACCATTGGTTGACTCAGAGGTTCATGCAGAGGTTTGCTCTCAGGCCTAACTGATGTCCTGGAATTAACATGGCTTTGGTCTGGCTGGACTATGGGACCAGGCTGGGGCCTGACACTACCTCACAATGGCAACATGGCAACGTGGCTCTCTTTGTGTCTCTTTTCTTCTTCCTCCCTTCCTTGCATATACCTTTCTTTCCTAGTGACTTCACATAAAGCCATGTCACCAAGCAATAGTCATTGTGGTACAGGCAGATATACTTTGACTTTTATATGTATATGTTTCTGTTTTGTTTTGGTATGATGTGATTTTAAAAAATAGTTATACAGGCAGTCCTCGAGTTACAAACATCCAACTTTCCTAGTGGAATTGTCTGTTACAGGAGCAAGTCCATGGGGTGACACCATGAGTTAACACATTGAGTGGCACCAATCTTAATGTAACTCATCCTGAGCTTGCAAGATACGAGCAGAGCTGTTGATGACTGTGGCTTTTGAGGTTGCTCCTTCAATATGTTGGTATAAGTCATAGGCAACACTAGAGCAAATAATCACTACCAAAGGAACAAGTAGTTGTGTTTTTCCATTTTTACTGTAACATGTTTAGTGTTCACTTGAGTTCTGAATGCGACAGAGTCAGAATAAGTTATGTAAGTGAAACAGGCTAAGACTGTCATAGTTAATTCCTACTGGAGAACATGTCTATGTCATAGTCTATGAAATATGTAGAAATACCTGACCTTGTTAATTTTTATCAGGCTTTGAAGTATTATAAGTAATTTCTAAGTATTTCTTAGTGTAGCATTACAAGTTACATTTGCACAGCTCTCTGTGTGTGAAGCTAGTCTTCATGTTTGTTTACTTCTTCTATATCTACAAAGGAAAACTAGGGGCCCCACTGTCAGAACAGCTCTGCTTTGAGAACATCTACCTGTTAACTTTAGACTGAATACTTAATGGTGTTTCTTCCTTTCTTTTTAAAGATGAGAACATGGCTGAGAATACAGCTGATCAAACAGGGGATATAACATAGTTCTTCAGGTTTCTTTTCTTCCAGTCTTTGAAGTATGAAGGAATGCTCCTTAATCTTTCTGTTTATCTACAGCAACATAGATAAAGATATTTTCTCTTTGTCATCATTTATAATAGAAGGAAAAATTATTAATATTTTAATGAAAAGAAACATTTCAGGTCTCTCTCTCTCTCTTTCATTATTTGACATGCTGAACAGTCGAAGAATGCAAAAGTGAACTTTAATTTTGTGTTCCCAACTGGTTTTTTTAAAACCTCAACCCTTTTGTAAAGTATGCAGCATGATTAGATGATAGACCTAAAGAGAAAGAAGGCCTTTGATGGATAGCCTTGATTTATTGATTTATTTCTTTATTGTACAGCCAGTCTTATTTCCAATGACTCAAGGTGTCTAACAACATATTTGAACAAAATACAGATTAAAACAGTAAAAAGTCATGAATAAAAGTATAAATATAAGTGTTTTTAAAAGTAATTAAATGATATTTAAAGTTAAAACTTTAAAAAATAAAAATGTGCCCTGTACCACTACACTCAGTTTTTAAAGGCCTAGTGGTCATACATACATTTGGAGATGAACAAAATGACACCCCCTTTCATTCTGTGGCTGGTATCCTATTGATTGATCTCTACTAGAGTAGATACAATCAATCAATCAATCAATATTTGGTGAGTCAACATGCAGGTAAATCTTACTGATTCATTGAGGGTACTTCCACACATCACTTAAACACACTTTGGCAGATACAAAAAATGGGCTTTCCTGGGGGAGGGTGTGTCTACATGCTATCCTGATTATTATTGGGATGGCATGCAGCCACCCCAAGCCAAACAAAGAAAATAATAACTTCCCTTTCATCATATCATTTCACCAGGAGGGTCTGAGGAGGACCATAAAAGTGGCTAGGTATTGGGTTTTTTCCCCTTATAATAGGTTGTTATGGGGAAGGGGGTGTATCCCCTATCAGGTTTTTTTGAGTTCATGGAGCCCAGAAGACCAAGATGGAGGTGTGGATTGGGCCCAGGGATTTCTTGACTTGATCCCTGGACCCAACCCACACAGGGCCCACACCTGGTAAAGCCCAGATCTTACCTAAGATCCTAGTCTTACCAGGTGTTAAATTAATTCAGAACAAAGCAGAGAAACATTGCTTTGTTTCTAATTAATTCAATTCTACTGGAGGTGTCATTTGGACACCGATGGTAAAACCAAGACAGGACTGGATTTTAAGACCTGTCTGGATTGGCCCTGCGTCTTCTGTGGCCAGAGCTAACCACAACTTTATGCCTAAAAACCAGCCAGACTTCCAGGTCTTGCATCAGTATTGATGGGAAGTCTGGCCTCTCCAACATCTAAGGGTTGAAACTCACCAAAAGACCCAGGCCTACAGTAGTACAAACAGATCAATGTCCTCCAATGTTTTTCCAGTTCTCTCCCACTTTGCAACTTCAGCCTGTGTCTACTTAATTCTGACTGAGAATTTTGGCCCGTTTACACAGGCTACATATTGTGGGTCTAGTCTGGAATGGCAATACTCCAGACTGGCCCCTGGTGAAGCTAAACCATCCATCTCTATCTTGCTACTGAGGCATAGGAAAAATGGGATTGAAGGCCTTACCTGCGTACATATCTGAGCTGGTTTAAATTAGAACTGGCCCAAATATTCATTCCACACCAAAGTATGGAGCTGCTCTAGAGCTTCAGAGAAGTTCAGAAGCATTTCCTGATTTTTTTTTAAACTGTTTTAAAATAAACTGAATTATTTAATTTTCCTCAACATTGAGGGCTGAAAGTTCCTGGATGTCATGTAAAAATCTTGGAATGACTTCTGGTCCACTTTGGAATTTTTGGTTTGTGTAGATGGCCCATTGAACCAATTGCAATATCAAAAGAGGCTGCCTCCAAAAATGGGGGGGGGGGGTGGCAGCCATTTAAGCAGAGGATTATCCTCTGCAAGATAGGATGTGGCCACCTTAGTGGACCAGTTGGCCTTAGCCTGATCCAACATGGATCCTTCTATGTCCTTTATTCAATGTACTTTTTTTGAATGTATATCTAATCAATCTGTGTCATGTCTTCCTTTCTGTTCCGTACTCCCACACAGGAGTATGGCAAGATTTTGTTAAGAAGTCACCCAGAATAATTGGGGCTACTAGTTATTACTGGATTTGATCTAAAAGCCCTTCACATCTAATGTGAGGTTCATGAATGATTGTGAATGACCCTCAACTCTCACCACATCACCTTTATTATTCAACTTCTGGCTAATAAACCTCGTGAACAGAATATGGGGCTAGCAAATACAGTGCCTCTTCTATTCACAATAGATGAAAATCTTTTATGGATCTCTGGAATAAACACATTAATATTCCTGTTGATTAACTGCCATGGGTATATTGTAAATTAATTACAATTGTGAATACATTTGGGGATGAGAGTGAGAAAAAGCCTTGCCAAAGCAGCTAAATAAAATGAGTTTGACAAGTCTCTTCAACCAAAGTGGTTTGTGGCTTATTAAATATGTCGATGTGATCTTTGGGGGAGTGGGGGGCGGGCGGTGGAATCCTGTTACAAAGCATACAAACAAATGAAGGACCTCTATCACAACCTTTGTGCCTGTCAATGGCAAAAATTCTTACCAGAATCCTGAATACATTCCTAAGCTTATCACATGTAGGCCTTTTATAGAGCTATGTTTTAAGAAAAGGATTCTGCAGAATATGACATGACACACTAAGACTGTCAATCCAGCTGAAAAGGTTTCTTAAAAAATATATATTTCATTATTGACACTGCAATAGAAGCCTTGGAAGTGTATTGGATATGAGAGAGAGAAAGAGTAGTCATAGCTGGAAATTATGACACATAGAAGAATTATTGGTACCCTACTAGCATATTTCTATTTAATGATGAAATTTATCATGGGAAAGGGAATGGCTGTCCCTATAACTGAACATTATAGGACAACCATTTGGCATGCTTTTATAGTTGGCTTTCTGAACGTGACAATCATGATTTCCCCCTATAAATAAAAGTGTCTGATGAGATGTAGATAATATTATAAGCTTGCGGCCAAAGAACCGGGTATTGAAATTAGTATAGGAATAGGAAATTCATCATCTCTACTTCACACTTAGCCTTCCTTCCCTCTTGAGGATCTCTGAATTGAAAAGTAAAATGCTTCTGTCTGTGGGCTCCATTCTTGCTTGCACATTTCATTCCAGCTATCTATACGACCCTTCATATCCCTAGACTCTATGTGAAGTTTAATCCCAGCCAAAATTTATCTTGCTCCCTGCTCACTTCTTTGCTTCTGTCAGCTAATGTCTTTTAAGGCTTCTACTTTTCAGATAATTATCTACTTTTTTCTGTCCTTACCCAACACATTGTTTTCTGTTTTTCAAATTTTCTCTCTCTCTCTCTCTCTCTCTCTCTCTCTCTCTCTCTCTCTCTCTCTCTGTCTCCACACACATACTTTATGATTCCTTCTCATCCAAATAACTCTTTGTGCCTCATTTTCCTGATTCCTTCTCATTCTTTTCACAGCATATAGTTTATTCTGCTCATTACTCTGTATCCATCTTTTGATCTACTTACCTGTTGTGTCCCACTTTTCCTTAACTTCTCTGCATTCCATAACGTCTTCATAATCAGTCACTTCTTGTGTAAAATTATATCATTTCAATCAAATTTCCTTCATGCAAACCGAACTGCAAATAATCTTATTTCATGTGCAACTTTCAATTTGTTCAGTTAGCCATTGCTTGGTCAACCTTTCAGTAAATCAATCTGTGAGGTTTCACAAGTAGAAACAGCAATATTATATAATAAATCACTTGTTTGTCTGGTCATAGAGGTTAGGTCTAAGTGTCTAAATTGATCAAACAGAACCTCTTTCTAGAACTCAAGTTGGACTGAAAAGAACCCTGAGAGCATTAACAAATTACTGCCAGGAAAAACAGCTGCATCTCAACTTTCAGAAAACTAAAATTATGGTGTTTGCTAAAAGACCCAAGAAGCACAACTGGAGAATAGATGGAAACAAAATAGAGCAGGTCTCAAGCTTTAAATATCTTGGAGTTACCCTCCACAGCAGCAACCGCAGGAAAGCCCACGCAGAGTATGCAGCAGAGACAGTACAAAAGAGTTCATCCGCTATCTTAAGATATCTCAGGACGGGCGGAGGTCACTTTTATACCGGTGGCACTTAAACTTTTTGAAGCAAAACCAATCGCACAAATGGTGTATGGAGCCCAGCTTGGACCCTTCTCAAATTATACCCCACTAGAGCGTGTCCAATCGAAATTCCTAAGAGTAGCTCTGCAGGCTCCCAGATGTGTCCCTAACGCTACCCTGCGATTGGAGACAGGCTTCGTGAAAGTGGAAGCGAGAATATGGACAGCTATTCTCTATTACTGGCTAAACCTATCCTTCTCCCCATGTGGTCTTGCCCCCCTAATCATGAGAGATGACTTCCAGTCCACATGGATTAAAACAGTAGCATCAAAGATCACAACGCTAGGTTTCTCCCAAGAACAATGACTAAGCATGAGACGGAACCAAGCCAAGGATCTCATTAAGCAACGAATTCTGGACATAGAGCACCAATCTGACCTAGCCTGTTCCCCAGCCTTCATTGTTAGGGAAGCCACTACATACCTCACTGGCCCCATGGCATACCTAACAGACCTGGAGGTACCAAACACCGAAGGGCTTTTACCCTGGCAAGATGCCATGCCCTCCTATTGGCTGTATTGGAGGGGAGGTATCAGAAGACCCTCTTCAAGCAGAGACTATGCCCTTGTGAGTCTGGTCATGTGGAAACAACAGAGCACGTTCTTCTTCAATGCATGTTCTACAGAGATCTTAAATCTAATCTCATTAGACCATGGCTTTCAAAATACCCTGCTGCTTTCGGACTCTAACACTACAATAACTTATAGTGTTGCTAAGTTCTGTGCTGCTGCACTTAAAATCAGACGGTTGATGACTGATACCGTTAGGCAACACCCTGCTGGGAATGCAGTTAGAGCAACATGTTACAGCTGAAACGCTACTAGACTCGCAGTGTGTCCCCCCCTTCCCCTTTAGTGCCCCCCACCAGTGTTTTCGACCTCTCTCATCAACCACTCCCCTCCCTCTTCGGTTCCATACCTGATACAATATCCTGTCTTTTAAAATATATTTTTATACTGATTTCTAATCTAATTTTAAATAACTGTTTACTGGGGAGTTGTCCTTTCCCTCTTAGGGCATTTGTGCCCGCTTTGTGCTGGTCAGTGACCGTAATAAAGTTTTGTTGTTGTTGTTGAACCTCTTTAATGGAAACGGTACAGTTTTCAACATCAAATGCTGTGGGCATGTCTTCTAGATTTACAAATGGAACTTCTGTCAAGAACAAGCTGGCTGGTTCAGGTAACAGAATGATGGACTAGATGGGACATTTGATGACTTTTTTTGCATCCCTATATGTCTGGATTTGCTTTTCCATTTCCTACTTCCCTTGATCTGTAGAATGGTTTCAGATTTTTTTAAAACCAATTGCTTTTGCACATAGAGGCTTCGTTCCAAGGTTGGCAAATCAAGAAGAGGCACCACTCAAAGATTTCTGGGTAACAAAGATAATGTACAATATATTTCCTCACTTTTGTTCTACATGAGAGAACAATAAATGCTTAGGAATAGTTTTAATCACATCTATTTTTAGCCACAGTCATAAATGATCACATATTTGCCTCTTAGGCTAGCGATTCCGTCCATTAACCATTTCAGTCCATTAACAGCTCTACTATTTTTCTACATCAACTGGAATAAGTACCTTTTAAAATGTTGGCTGATTATATGCAAGCTTTGATCTGATCATAAAAAGAGGATGACTGAACAATCATGCTTTCCTTTACCATAAGTCGCAGAAGTGTATCATTATTCAGGACTACAGTGACTACATATGTTCACATGAGTATACACAGTGGATGAGAAATTTAGTCAGTTTGGATTAAGATGTGGGCTTTTGTATTCTCACATTTTTAGATCATGTGAACTAAATTCAGTTATACTTAAACATTGTCAATTTCTCTGAATATTGAAATTGAATTATTTCCTGAAAATTGCGTATATGGTATGAATGGCTGTGATGCCAGAAATATGAGGTTTTTCATAGCCCCACAGATACTGAAGGATGCCTGGCAAGCTTCGCTAACCTCAGATGTATTGAGTCAGGAATCTCACCAGGTTGAAGGCAAAAGACAGAGGCATTTATTCAAACTGCGCAGAAGGGACACTTGTACAGCAACAGGTGCTCAAAGGATACAACTACAAATCATAAGCAAATACCAGGCATCTTTATACATAAGAGTTTTCATACATTGATATTGCTACAGTTCAAAATTCCCTCCCATTTCCCTGATTGGCTGGCACCAGAAAGCTGGGCAGCATTTCTCAGGGTTCTTGCTGCAAAGACAATGCGTACTGGATTCTCAGACATCTCCCCATGCTGGGAAGACAAAGAAAAGGTCCTAGAAATGTCTATAGTTCATGGTAGTGAGATAAAAGTTTTTTCCCTAAGTCTTTGTCCAGTGGATAGTTGATATCCCCCAATGGGAAGTTCTGAGTAGCAGGCTGATGGCTTCCCACTGGCATGTAGGAAGACTCTTCGTCCAAGAGAGAATGTCTCACCTCTGGTTCCCACACAGAGAGTAGCTGGAATTGCTCAAGTGATTATTGCAGTTCATAAGTTCATATAGGTTTGCCTTCTGCTTCATATAAAACAAGGTAATAATAATAGTCGCTGAAAGGCTGAGAAAGGCAGTATACAAATACAGTAAATAAAAATAATAACAATAAACATATATAAATAAGTCCATATGGTGTCTCAATATAGGTTCTTAGGTAGAAAGAGGGGTGAAAGGAGAGGAGCTTTGTCGGGGTTGCATGCAGGGCATGAAAGGTTATTTGCCTTATTTGTTTTAATTCTTTCCTCTGCACACATGCATACATTCGCATAAGGAAAAAATTAAAAAAAGAAATATAGAAAGATACTATATATTGTATCGGGTCTGGAAATGGAGGTATATGACACAGTGTAGCAGTTTGGGTTGCAACTTAGTTGGGAGAGAGTGGAACCATGAGGCGATTTCCAGCGGAGATCTGAAGGTTTGCTGTTGCAGACTGGCTAAGGCTCAACAGCTGAGACAAGGTACGTGCATGTGTGGGGAGGTTTTTTTTAGAAACTACAAGTCACTTCTGGTGTGAGAGAATTGGCCATCTGCAAGGATGTTGTCCAGGGGACACCAGGATGTTTTGATATTTTTACCATCTTAGTGGGAGGCTTCTCTCATGTCCCTGCATGGGGAGCCAGAACTGAACCAGTGGCCTGTTGGTCTTCAGTCCTGCTGGCACAGGGTTTTAACCCACTGCGCCACTGGGGGCTCCTGTGGGGAGTTGAAAACTATGGAGTAGGGTTTCTACTGTTCCTGGGAGGCTTGAGGAGGCTACAGGGATGGTGGCCATTGCCATTCATTTGGCCCTCCATCTTGGAGGGAACTATAACTTCCTTAACGAAAGAATTATGTCTCTCTTTTTATTAGGGGTGTGATCGTGTTTGATAACAGATAGATTAGGAAGCAAGTATTTATATACTATATCAGGGTTCATCTACATTGTAGAATAAATGCAATTTCACACCATTTTAACTTCTGTGGCTCAATGCTATGGAACAACAGGAGTTGTCACTTTGCAAAGTCTAGAACAGTGGTTCTCAACTGGGGTCCTCAGATGTTTTTGGCCTATAACTCCCAGAAATCCAAGCCAGTTTACCAACTGTTAGAATTTCTGGGAGTTGAAAGCCAAAAATATCTAAGGACCCCAGGTTGAGAACCACCGGTCTATAGCCTTCTCTGCCAAGGAGCGCAATTACGTTGACAGTCTCCGGCCCTTTCTACACTGCCATATAAATTCAGATTATCTGCTTTCAATGAGATTATATGACAGTGTAGACTCATAAAATCCAGTTGAAAACAGATAATGTGAATTATCTACTTTGATGATCTGGATGTTACCTGATGCAGGGCAAAACTGTGTTAACCATCTTTGTCCTGTGTTGCGGGCAAAAATAGCTTATTTGTCTTGTGGACAGCCAGAAGTGACTTCTTTCCCACTTTGTAGTATGTGGCCAATGTAGAACGGCATGGGTCATCAGCAAAGGATTCCTCATCTACATTGACCATTTAAACGATGATCATTTAACTAGACAACACACTCCCACAAAAATGCACAAAAGAAAGCCCCTCATTTTCACCAGTGTTCCACAGTGTATTTTGTCACCATCTGGCCCTAAATTGGTTTCAGGATGTCCCATGTAGTCATCTACACAGCAAAGTTACTTTCTTCAATTGCAGTTTGAAATGGAAATAAACAGTAACTGTAGATGGGGGTCCTTGTCTTCAGGCTTACAGACATGAGATACAAATAAAAAAAGTAAGGGATGGAGAAGAGAAAAATAAGTTCAGGTTCTTGTTTTTCTATCAACCTGCTGGATGGAAACTTTTTAGTAGCCTGCTAGAATTGTGGCTGCAAGATGACAATTGGAGAAGGGCCAAGGATCATCAGTTTCTCAGTACAGGTTGTAGAATAGTCAGCTGGATCTATGTACTAAATGGGTTTACAACTAAGTTTAAATCTCCTGCACTTTCCACCAGTTTATACTACAGAGATAAAAAGTAATAGTCAGTAGTTAGCCACTTATACGATTACAGTAAAGATACAGTATCACAAATGCTGAAAAACTGGTAAAATTTATTACATCAAAAAGTGGGAAAGTGTGTTATTGAAATAACACATTATGTCCAAGCTGCCAAGATTTATTAGAATTTAAAAAACATAGGTTGCATATGGATTCATTTTTTAAAAAGTATTCTAATTTACTTTTATGGATTGTCAAGAAAATAATTATAAATGTGTTTTTGACATTCCTGTGAGTTTTTTAACACATAATTTATGACAATCCTCCTATAAATAGTTAGCTTCCAACACAAGTCATTCCCAAATATGTGAAATAACATTCTGTCTGCATTGATTTCAGTATATGACCTTGTACAGGACTGCAGCCTTCAAACAAAGAAATGTATACTTTGGGATTGGAACATCTAGCTCTTCATATGTTGTCAGATACCAATCGTTGGCTTTTCAAGATAGGTCTGATGTCCAAATCAGAAATGGAAACCAGGAGTCTGCCACATAATGGGCTGCAATGCCTAGCAGCTAATAGCAAGGAACACTCATGACTCCGACTTCATCCTAGGGCCAAACTAATTATAACCATAATTACACACATGCCATTCACATGTACATTTAATATATAAATAAATAAATATAAGCTCTAGGAAAACCCAAAGAACTTTGACCTCTATAGGCTTATTTACATGGACAAAAGAAATCATACTCAACATGTAGCTTCCTTGATCCTACGACATACAATCACTTTACTATTTAATGCAATATATCTAAATCCACTTTTTGCTCCACAATTTCTAGGAATATCCAGCTTGTTCCTGCATTTGGATATGTGTGTACAAGCTAGATCAAGATGGTTTTAGGAAAATGAGGTATGACAGGTTACTAGGGTGGCAAGCATGCATTTTCATGTACATGCCCAGTGCTACTTGATGAGGTGTATTTCTTGTAACTTCAGCATGGATTTTATTCCTGGATGGAAGTATCCCTACATAAAACTCCCCCCTTTTTTTAAAAAAAATGTAAGTATCCCGTTAGTTTCAGTGAATGCTGCATTTGAAATTAGTGGTGTACTGAAAATACCTCCTCACCACACACATCAGGAGCCCCCGGTGTTGCAGTGGATTAAACCCTTGTGCCGGCAGGACTGAAGACCGACAGGTTGCAGGTTCGAATCTGGGGGGAGTGTGGATGAGCTCCCTCTATCAGCTCCAGCTCCTCATGTGGGAACATGAGAGAAGCCTCCCACAAGGAAGATAAAACAACAAAACATCCAGGTGTCCCCTGGGCAACGTCCTTGCAGACCGCCAATTCTCTCACACCAGAAGTGACTTGCAGTTTCTCAAGTCGCTCCTGACACGACCAACCCCCCCCCCCCACACACACACACACATTCATTTTGCAAAGCCATTCTCCTAAAACTGCATTTTTCATCTGTTATGTTTTGGTGGAGGGAGGAGGAGTGTTGAGAATACTTTATTCAGCTGTTGATTATTCATAAAGCCAAAGTTCTGGTCCATACAAAAGAGGAAAGGGGCGGGGGTGGTTTTTAAAATGAATTATTTCCATGTTCCCAGCTAATTTGTTTCCTACCTTCATGAATGAATATTGATTTTCTCCACATCTTTTATTTATTTCTGCTTCCTTCAGGTTGAAAAACAACAGTCTATTAAGTAGACAACAGGAAATCTCAATCTTGAAAACAGATCTACCGTTCAATGGCTGGAGTTTTACTGACTGGATCATTTTACGAATGTAGATTAAGACGTGACTTTCTTAGCATTTTAATTTGTTAGAGCGATTTCATTAAATAATGCTGCAAACACCGGATGACCACATGAGGGTGATTTTCAAGGAATCCCTGCCCACATGATCATTTGACAACATTGAAGACAGTTACTGAAAACAAAACAAAAGTTCTTCCTTTTTGTTGTCACAACACCTGCCTAGATATCATAAGATTAAAGTGTAAAAACACCATGACACAGAACCAAAAATATAGATTTGGATATAAGAGGACTTGCGATCATACATCAATGGTAATCTGTAAATACATAAAATGAGATATTAATTGATGATCCACAATTATTATTATTTCTAACAATTTTCAAATGATGCAAATAATCTATCTATACATACATACATACATACATACATACATGCATACATATAATAAAAGTCAGTGTTTGCGGGGGTTGGTGTGGCCGAGAGACCGAGCGACCAAGCGGAGGGATGAATATGTGCCAGCGTTTCGATTGGCTGCCACAGTGGGATTATTTTAGATCTGTGTTCACCCATTCTCAAGCCCACAAGGCCACAAGGCCACAAGGGCACACCAAACCATAAATACATCATTCACTTTTACAAGTAAATAATTCTTTGAATCTTATGGAGCGAGAAATCCCCTGAATATAGATTTAGAACATAAGAACATAAGAAGAGCCATGCTGAATCGGGCCTCAGCCCATCTAGTCCAGCATTCTGTGTCACACAGTGGCCCACTAGTTGTACACAGGGATCTCTAGCAGAAAGGAGGGCAAAACCCTCACCTGCTCCCGACCCCCCACAACCAGTACCCGGGGAAAATCCTGCCTGCCTCCATCAACACAGAGGTGGCACTTGGATGTCCATTTCAGTAACTACTGATTCCCTTGGTATCCATGAATCTGTCTAATCCTGCCTTGAAGCTATCCAGGCTGACAGCTGTCACAACCTCCTCTGGAAGTGAATTCCATAACCCAATGACCCTCTGGGTGAAGAAATATTTCCCTTTATTAGTCCTAACTTTCCTACCTTGGAGCTTTAGGGAGTGCCCCCTAGTCCTAGTGTTGTGTGACAGAGAAAATATTTTTTCTTTATTCACCTTTTCTATCCCATGCATGATTTTATACACTTCGATTAAGTCACCTCTTAAACGCCATCTTTCAAGGCTGAAAAGACCAAGGTGTTGCAACCTGATTTCATAAGGGAGCTGCTCCATCCCTTGGATCATTTTTGTTGCCCTTCTTTGTACCTTTTCCAGTTCCGTTATATCCTTCTTGAGGTGCGGTGACCAGAATTGTACACAGTACTCCAGATGTGGCCTCACCATAGATTTGTAGAGAGGCAATACAACATTTGCCGACCTATTTTCGATTCCCTTCCTGATCATGCCAAGCATAGAATTTGCTTTTTTCGCTGCTGCAGCGCACTAGGTTGACATCTTCATTGAGCTGTCCACCAAAACCCCAAGATCCCTTTCCTGGTTTGTCTCAGAAAGCTTGGATCCCATCAGTTGATAAGTGTATTTGGGGTTCTTTGCCCCGATGTGCATGACTTTACACTTGTTTAGGTTAAAATGCATTTGCCACTTTGTTGCCCATTCACTCAATTTCGAGAGATCTTTCTGGAGCTCTTTACAGTCAGTTTCATTTTTAACTACCCTGAACAGTTTAGTGTCATCTGCAAACTTTGCTACCTCACAATTTACATCTACATCCAGATCATTTATGAATAAATTAAAAAGTAACGGTCCTAAAACTGAACCTTGGGGTACGCCACTTCTCACCTCTTTCCATCCAGAGAAGTGTCCATTTATTACCACCCTTTGTTTCCTACAGTTTAGCCAGGTTCCAATCGAGGACAAGACCTGTCCCCTGATTCCATGGCTGAAGAGCTTATTTAGGAGCCTTTGGTGAGGGACTTTGTCAAAAGCCTTTTGAAAGTCAAGGTAAACAATATCGACTGGGTCCCCTTTATCTATGTGTTTATTTACACCCTCAAAGAATTCTATCAAGTTAGTAAGACATGATTTGCCTTTGCAGAAACCATGTTGATTTTCCTTCAACAATGCCTGTTCTTCTATGTGCTTAGTAATTTTTTCTTTAATAATGGTTTCCATCACTTTGCCTGGAACTGAGGTTAGACTAACTGGCCTATAATTTCCTGGATCACCCCTGGATCCTTTCTTGAAGATCGGTGTTACATTTGCCTCCCTCCAGTCCTCGGGTACAGTGCCTGATCTTAGAGAAAGGTTATATATTTTGGCTAGAATTTCAACAATTTCACACTTGAGTTCCTTAAGAACTCTGGGGTGGATGCCATTTGGCCCTGGTGATTTGTTGACATTTAGTTTAGTAAGGCATGTGAGAACATCTTCCTTGTTTATCTCTATCTGGTTTAATTCATTTAATTCCCTCCCTGAAAAAACTGACTCAGCTGCAGGCATATGTTGTCTGTCCTCCTGTGTGAAAACTGAGGCAAAGAAGTCATTTAGCCGCTCAGCAATCTCCTTGTCTTCACTTATTGTCCCTTTCTTACCATTTTCGTCAAGTGGCCCAACTGCTTTTCTAGTTAGGTTTCTGCTTCTGATGTACTTAAAGAAGTTTTTGCTAATTTTTAAAATGTTCTTAGCTATATGTGCCTCAAAATCTCTCTTGGCTTTCCTGACGGTTGCTTTGCATTTAGTTTGCCAGAGCTTGTGTTCCTTTCTGTTCTCCTCAGTAGGAAGAGCCTTCCATTTCTTAAATGAGTTTTTCTTCTTTCCAATCACATCTTTTACTTCATTTGTAAGCCATACCGATGTCCTCTTGGACTTTCCCGGCCTCTTTCCTATTTTAGGAATGCATTTTAGTTCGGCTTGTTTTAAAGTATTTTTAAACAGTTTCCAAGCATTTTGGAGGGATTTTATTTTTTTTACTGTTCCTTTTAGTTTGTTCTTTGCTATTTTTCTCATTTTGGTGAAATTCCCTTTGTGAAAATTTAAGGTCTCTGTGTTAGTTTTCACTGACAGTTTGCTTTCCAAACTTAAGTTGAAGGTTATTGTGTTGTGGTCACTGGTACCTATGGGCTCAGTTACAAGGACATCTTGAACGAGATCTTGTTCATTAGTTAGCACCAAGTCCAGGATCCCCTTTCCCCTGGTTGGTTCCATGACCATCTGCTCAAGGGAATAATCAGCTAGCAATGTCGAGGAACCTTGTCTCTCTTTCATGCGTAGAACAAGAATTTAGCCAATCTATTCGGGGATAGTTGAAGTCCCCCATTATGACTAATTTATTGCTTTTTGAGGCCTGTTTAATTTCATTTTCCAGATAGCAGTCTGCCTCTGGAGTTTGGTTGGGAGGGCGATAGCAGATCCCTAATGCTAGATTAGTTTTTTGTCCTGGGACTTTTACCCACAATGTTTCTGTAGGTGAGTTTGAATTTTCTTGAAATTCTAATTCATGAGATTCTAGCTCTTCATTTATGTACAAGGCCACACCGCCACCGTTTTTCCCTCTCCTGTCTTTCCTGTACAGTTTATAACCTGGAATTTTTGTGTCCCAATTGTTTTCCTCTGTCCACCAGGTTTCTGTGGATAGCAAACAAACGTAGTCAGAATATTAAAGATGTTTTAGTCCATTCAGGAACCAGACACAGCAAACCTAAGAGCAGTCTAACCCCTAAGACACATAAGTGCGGAAGATGTCAACAATGTGCTTATGCTTACACTGATAAAGAAATCTATATTCAGGGGATTTCTCGCTCCATAAGATTCAAAGAATTCTTTACTTGTAAAAGTGAACGATGTATTTATGGTTTGGTGTGTCCTTGTGGGCGTGCCTACATGGGCATGACCAGCAGAATGATGGGCTTGAGGGTAGGTGAACACAGATCTAAAATTAGAAATTTAGCAGATGATTCCCCTCTCTATGCTCACTTTAAGACCATGGGACATGGCCCCAACGATGTTAAATTCTTTGGCCTTGAGCACGTACAGGTGCCACCACATGGAAATGTAGATATTTATTTGCATAGAGCAGAAAATCGTTGGATACTTACTTTATGCACAGAGTTGCATTTCGGTTTAAGTGTAACAGAATTACTCTACTAGTAAGGGGATCCACATGTCCCCGATTGTGGAATTAACAGCGCTTAATTAGGCTGTTTCACAGCATAAATTGAAACAACATGGGATTGCTGGTTGCTATTTGCCACGTTCCCTACGGTTGATTCAGGATTAGCCTATGCATTACAGGTATGGGATAACCTTCGTTGCATATTAAGTTGCATGGTATTATATTTGTATTATATATACTATGTTCACTATATTGTCATTATGTCAAGTGTATCCTCTAATTGTATATATTATGAGTAGCCTTCAGGACCTTAGTGTCCATCACAATTGTGCTGACATATTGCTATTATATTACAGAATGATTACATACTGTTTGGGGACCCATACGGATTTATATGAAGGGGACTATACTGGGCCTTGAAAAAGACTGGAATACGGTCGAAACGAGTCATGGAGTTCCGGTTTAATTATTGCTCGTCGGCTGCGTATACCCCATAGATTTGAAACTATTTCGCCACAACCCGTTATACCAGATTATCAGAGAAAAAATATTATTTGGGTTTTTTGGCTCCACCATATTTCGGAGGAATTTGATTTCATTTGGATAAGTGATTGGTCTAATTATATTGCAACTTTGGATACTTACATCGGGAATGAATAGTAACTGAATTACGTTTACTGACTGAGAACATTGTGAATTTATGCATTCAAATACCAGGTGGACTCATAAATGTTGTTGGACCACACACCATTGATTGGACTCTTATTTTGAACTTTGCCGTGAACGGTAAACCCCACTTGGGACTGATATAGCGTGTATTTACAGGGACACCGTGCCCTTTGTTTTGTGTTTGCTTTCGGGCACTCCCCAGTGTTTCATTTTACAGTATGTGTGTATGTGTTCGTGTGTGCACGTGTGTGTGTAGGGAGACATGTGGAAGGTTCAGTTAGAGTCTAGAGACTTATTAAATGTACCTGCATCTCTTGGGTATCACATTGCACACTCCAATTTTAATATAAGCCTAGATAGCATCTAAAATATGAAATCTCTGCTCCTTTTTATGTATTACATAGCATTACAGTTTACTTAACCAGTATTCTTTTTCTAAAGAGTATTAAAATGCCAATGCTTTTTTTTAAAAAAAGTTTATTTGCAAGCATAATTCTCTTTGAGTATATTTGTAAAACTAATAAATTTTGTTGTATTGTTAAATATGATTTCTCTGCAGTAGCATTTCACGAGAGAAATAAATGTTAAGATACATCTTCAGGCTCACTCATAAGTAAAAGGCTAAGTATGTGAATAGACTTTCTAATTACAAATGAAGTCCTGTAGTTCTGTACAGTAATTAAATAAACTATCAACAGAAAAAGCAAGATGTAAATATTGCTGCAAGAGCAACATGAAGATTACATTAGAGGAAGGTGTTAAAGGGAAATGTATTTCCCCAGCCACTTCTGGGTTACTTTTTCAAATAGAGAAATGTGATTTGCTAAAAGCTTGTTTAGCCTAGCCCTAAGAGCAGGTGTGGACCAGAAGTCACTCCTAGATGTTCAAATAATGTCCAGGGACTTCTGGTCCTCAATGCAAGCTAAACTAGAATGAATAATTTAAGCCCCATAATAAGCAAGGTTGTGGAATGCTCTAGAATTATAGCAAAATCCTGCATGTCAGCAGACTGTGGACATAATGACCAGTTCAGATGCAAACCAGTCTGCTGTCCACATGGGCCAGCACTGCCATCCTCCCTGTGCTTCATTGGGCCCACTACAATGACAGATAGATGCAGAGCTCTTGGGGAAAATAATAATATATATATATGGGGTGGATATCTCCAGTTTAAAATACTTTGAAATCCATTAATTTTTGTTTTTAAAATTAATTTCAAAGTTTTTTGACCCTTGGGGCTCAAACCGGAAGTGTAATTTCTATACCGAACCTGGGCGCCGCCATTTTCCTAAAGGTCACGTTATTAGGTCGTTTTTCCCCCTCTCAGTTCTCAACTTGTGAGAGGAGACTGGAGGGCAGCAGCACCCTCCCTTCTCCTCTCGCCAGCTGAGGAGAGGAAAAAATGCCCTTCCTTTTCCCTGCTAAGACCTATAGCACATCTTAGCAGGGAGGAGGAGGTGTGGGCACCCTTCCTTTTCCCTGCTAAGACCTACAGTGCATCTTAGCAGGGAGGAGGTGCGGACGCCCCCCTTTTCCATGCTAAGACCTACAGCGCATGAAGGGTTGACGTGCTTTAGATCTTAGCAGGGAGAAGGAGGTGCGGACACCCTTTCTTTTCCCTGCAAAGACCTACAGTGCATCTTAGCAGGGAGAAGGAGGTGCGCATGCCCCTCCTTTCCCCTGCTAAAAACTACAGCGCATCAAGGGTTGATGCGCTTTAGATCTTAGCAGGGAGACGGAGGTGCGTCCGCACCTTTAGACCTTTAGATCTTAGCAGGGAAAAGGAGGTGCGGATGCTCCTCCTTCCCTGCTAAGACAGCACAGCTTGCGTTCTCAAGCAGGGAAGGAGAACTTGATGCGTCGGACCTCAGTTAGTTCATTCACACACAGTTGCACGGGGGGAAGGAGGTGTGGAAGACATCCCCACCTCCTTGCCTGCTGAGAACAGGAAATATTAACACATTTTTGTTAATAATTACGTTTCAATAAAGAAATTTTATGGAACCACCGATGACAATTCCCCCCCACGTGAGTTTAGAAACAAATTTTTGATGGATCAACCACTCATATATATATATATATATATATATAGAGAGAGAGAGAGAGAGAGAGAGAGAGAGAGAGAATTTAATGCAAGTTAAGACAATTCTGTAGTTAAGATTATTAAGATGATTTAAATAATGACCATAGCATATACGAAGGTTGGGCCCAAAGACTGTAATAGAAAGCTAAAATTTGACGTAGCACTGAAATGATAACAATATTGATGCCCATGACGATTAAGTTTGATTCTTTTCTCTGCTAGACCTTACAGGTGAGTGGATGTCAAACTGACTTTCAACTTCTGACTTTCCAATTTGATTACCCTGTTTGAGAAATCCACAGTAATCTTCCAAATAGCCCAACAGTTTGACTACTGTGCAGAACAAAACAATAAAATTAGATGGTTGCCAAATACATCTTTAGATTTTTAAAAATCTCATTAAATCCTGGATTATTCCATTACTATAACTGTACCACACAGGAACATAAGAGATTGGTGGAAAAAGGAAAATAATTTTCTGTTCTAATATCAGGTTTCCATCTGTGGCCATCCAAATGATTAAGTGGACATGAAAAGAAGCATTTGTACAAACATGATTAGCATTGTCATCCAATACTCTGCTTATAATTTGTGTGGTCTAGGAAGAAGTGTGACATGCTGGCCATTCCTCTGATTTTCATCAATACCTAGTGCTTATGGCAAGAAGTCATAAAAACCACCCTTCAGGGCTTAACACACACACACCCCTCCCACACACACACACACAACTAGCATGTCTTCCATGGTGAATTAAATGTCATCACTCTGTGGCTTCAGAGGGCAGAGGGTTAGCCAGGGGAATGAATGCCATTGTTTCCAAGCCAATGCTTAAATTGATCAGGCTGAACTAAGGGAAGAGATATATAGGCTGAAAATATACATAGTGCACTGTGCAAATGACTGCACTTTTTCCAGGGTCATGCAAAGGCAGTAAGGAAGGGCAGAGAAAATCTCCTGTTTCCAATAATGTTATTTTTCCAGTAGGTACTTCATTCTTTCTTCATGTATGCACCATGCACAGCTTTTTCCTTATGCTGTCACCTAGTGTAGTTACACTGACATAGTATACCAACAGGTGTATCCGGCCAACATACAATTACATAAAATCAGACATTGTTTCTAGATATACATTGGTGTCGCCCTCTGAGGCTTCTTGGCACTTGACCCCCCCCCCTGGACAACAGACAAGGCAGCTGAGGTACAACAAGCTTTATTGATTATAACGTAGCAAAGTGGATAATAAGTCCAGGATGCCTTTAGTATGCAGCCTCCGGATAGCAGCAGACACTGGAATCAGCAAGGCTTGAGTATCCACAACGGCAGGATCTCAAGCGGAGGAAAATGCAGGAACAAATGCGGGATGCGATAGTCTCTGTGCCCCCTGATCGGCGCAAGAAGATCAGGCGGCTTTGGGTACTGCAGGCAAAGTCAATGCAAAGCAATGCAACTTCCCCACAGGCTCGGCAATGAACAGGAACAAGGCTAGATGCTGGAACAAGGCAGCCGGGAATGGCTGGCTGGATCTTAGTAGCTGGCCGAAAGCCCCGGTTCACTTGGACATCATGGCAGTAGCGGTCGTTGGTACGAGATACTGCTAAGCAGGATCTCACAGCTTTTATAGGATTTCTGCCTGCAGGGCCCAGTGCGTCGAACATCAAATTGGATGATGGATGAGCCCTGGGTTGTTTTGAGAACCTCAGTCCTGAAGAATGTAGGCCCTCGTTAGTGCGGACCATCTGGCCTGGGAGTAGCGCTTACTGCCCGAGTACCCGCCTTTGCTATCAGCTTGGTGGGCTCCGTTTGGCCTTGACATGCTTTCAGCCTGGCATCTCCCTTGGACAGTGCAGAAGAGCAAAATAGAGGCCCCTGACAGGGGCTGGGAGTTAACACAGCTGTGCTGTGAAGCTTCTTAGAAACAAGCGGGCAAAATGCAGACCCAAGGAAAGATGCTGTCGGAGGCCCTTGAATCTCTTGGGGTGTGACAATTGCTGATTTTGAAAGTATTTTAGGAGCACAGGTACACACTTCACATTGATCTAAACTTGTTATTGTTATTGTTGTGTGCCTTCAAGTTGTTTCTGACCTATGGTGACCCTAAGGTGAGCCTATCACAAGGATTTCCTGCCATGATTTTCTCATATGGGATTTGTTACGGTATTCTTTTCAGGATAAAAGTATGCAACTTGCCCAAGGTCACTCTATGGATTTAATAGCTGAACCCTGATCCCAGTAGTAGGGTCAAACCACTACATCATGTGGGCTCCCATGGCAGTCAGGGAATGATGGGAGTTAAACACCAAACCATCTGGAGGGTACTAGGTTAAGCAGTTTCTTTAGGCTCTAGAAGGCCTTTAGCATTTTAACAAGAACAAACATACAACATAGCCTCCTCACAGATGTTTGTTAGTTGTATCTAACATGCCCCTGTTTGGAGGCATCTCTTGGGTCACATCTGCTTAAGTGGCAGCAGCTGTGCAGAAGCAAAGGGACAGATTTCCTTTTGATGTAAACAGAATCAGCTTTGCTGGAAACCTTCAGGTAGAAAAATTGCCAAATTAATTGTGATGCGCATTCTTGGTTGAAAATGGAAATGACATGAATTGGTTTTGCAGGCATGAGCGGCTTCATGGATTTAGCACTCCAGTAGTACAAGCCCTTAAAATTTCAAACAGAAATTCCTATTTAAGAGCAGAGCCAGTGAAGTAGCCTAAAAATGATGGTGATGGAAAAATAAAAGTAGGTCAGATGGGTGAAGGCAGGGTGTTTTTTAAATGACTTTGAATCTCTGCAATGTATAACGTGAGATATATTGTTCTATCTGTGACAGTTAGGGCAGATCCAGACAGACCCAAAACCTGGGACTTGTATCAGTTTTTACTGGAGGCATCCAAAACATCTGGATGTTCCTGAAAGGTCCGGGTCTAATGAGGTATTGGGCCTGTAGAGACTCACTTCTGGGTAGTCCCAGGATTACCTGGGAGTAAGTCTTCATTGCCAATCCAAATCTTTTGGGTTCATGGAGCCCAAAGGTGTGGAATAGTGCCCACTCCTCCCCCCAAGCCCCCAATTTAGCTCCTAAAATATCTTAAAAGGTACTTGTCTCCTCTCATCCTCCTGGCTCAAGCAAATTATACACAAGAAGATCCGGGAGGGGGGCGGGATTTTCCTTCTTGCTCCTCTTGTTTCTTTAGGTGTTGTTTCCTTGCATTAGGACACAAGGAGGGGAGTTACGGTGGCCAGATACCTTTTAAGTTACTTTTAGCAGGAAATTGGGGGGCCTTGCCATCCTGTTTATAATTGGGGTGGCATGTATTCCTCCCAGAGAGCCCAGGTTTTGGGGAGATGAGTGGGGACAGAATCCCATGCCAAAGTAGGTTATTGAAACCCGCTTCAACATGGATTTTGGCTCTGTGTGGAAGCACCTTTAGTTATTGTCATTATATATCCAGTCAGATGACTCCCATATTGGCAGAGACAAGGTTCCAAATGAATGCAGCACAGAGAGAGGCTAGGTGAGAGAAGATCCTGGTCAGAGCTTTGAAAAGTTATCCTACATTTCTCATGTCACTATGGGCATGGCCATGCTGGCTGAAGGATTTGATAGCTGTCATTCTTTAAATTAACTTAACAATTTGATAAAATGGTTGGTGAGATGGGGCACAGACCTGAAAAGACAACAGAAGATTCATGTAAGAGTCCTAGTACTAGTATGAATAAATCCATGCTATGGGGTAGAGGATATTTCCACCAAGTGAGCATTCTTTGAAGAGAAAAGATATGATACCCAAGTTTAAAAGCATTGGAACTAATCAAATGCATGTGAATGTTGAATGAAGAAACAAGTTGAAGGGCCTATTTACTCCACTCATTTACAGTGCTATGGTTTCATTTTAACTTCTGTAGTTCCATCCTATGAAATCCTGGACTTTGTAGTCAGGTGAGACAGTAAGGGAATATCTGGCTGATAATTCCATATGTTCCTCCCTAAACATTAAGTCCCAAGGTTCTCTGGGATGAAACTTGTGGCAGAAAAGGTGGAATAACAACACTATTATCCTAAACTATTTTTAAATGAAGTGAGATGCAATTTCTGTGCAAAACTCCTGTGGGGAGCACAAGGTTGCAAACAGCTATGCAAGAACTTTGAGGTATTTGGCTGAAAGGCATTACGTTACTTTAAAAGCCCTCTAATTGGCTTCATGGTTGAACAGGCTTTGTGAATTTGAATTTGAAATCCAGTGCTCTGGCCATTTGAGTCAATTACCTTCCTCTCAATGGCATTGAAAAGATGTTATGGATGGTCAGGATGGTCCCTAAGGTTTATCCTTCGATACTGAGAATTTTTTGATACTTTAATTAGTTCTGAAAATGATGGTTTCTCTCTCTCTTCTCTCTCTCTCTCTCTCCCCCCCCCCCCAAAAAAAACCACTTGCCATGTGATCTATGAGGGTTTACACTGGATTGAAATTTCAGGATTATCTTCACATTTCTCATTTGAGACAGGAACATTATTATGTTTACATTGTGCTATCACAGAACACATGCATATTCATCTCCCTTACTCCTCCTAGAATTTTTTCAGTGTTCCCAAGTCTCCAACAGCTGTATTTTTTTCAATATTTCTTCTTAAGTGAGATATTCTCTAACATTTAGTTTGCTGGTTTAGGGAAAGCTCTCCCAGGAATTAACTCTCTACAGGTCTTACAGGCTAAAGGTTTTATAAATGAACTGTTAATCAGATTTTTTATCCAAAAAAGGATAAAAATCAGGTTTAGGATAAAATCTACCTGTCATCCTCTGATAATGAATCCTTATGGCTCTTAGGGTGCTTCCAGTCAGCACCAAAATGCGGATTTTCAACGAGGGAGAAACAAACCTGGTACCTGCCGGCAGGTCCCCACACAGACCTGCGAGACCTGGGCTGTCTTTCCCCACCATCCTCACAGCCCTTTTTTTGTCTTGGAATAAAATGGAGGGCGGACAGGGGACATCCACCAGAATTTTTTTTTAATTTGTTATGCGCTGATTTTCATATGCACACATGTGAATCCCTTAATATAAAATATGAAGAGATTGTCATGTGAACATATGAGGACCAGCACATAACAGAGGGATTAAAAAAATCTTTCCCTGGATTTCTTCAATGGCAATCTTTCCTGCTCTGTTTAAGCCAGCTGGAAACCAGTTATGTCTCCACGACAGCCCAAACAGGAAGGAAGTCTTTATTGATTAGCCCACTGGCCGTATCAAAAAGTTTGACATACACATACAGTACAACATAAGTTAAAATAAGCAAGCAGTTAACACGATTAAAACTTGATTAAGTTAAAAAAAATAGTTAAAAATATCATCATTAAAATGCCAAGGTAAAATTACACACCACAAAAGTTTAAAATGAAGGTTAAAACAAAGTTTAAAATAGACCAGCTATTGCACAACAGCCCAAACAGGCTTCTTTAAAACGGACCTGCAGTCTACACGGGGTGGGGGGAAGGGATAGAGATAGACAAATTATGCAAAAATGTGCATTTCCCAGCCAGGACCGGGATAAAAGAGAACTTCTTTATCCTGTGTTTTGGCTGCATTGCTACCAATGTATGCATATATTAATCAAGCTTGTTAGATATCCAGGAGCTTCGGAGGTTCTTTGTAATAAAACTCTTTTGGGTTGTTTTTTTCTTCATAAAGAAAGACATTAAGCTGGAGAAGACTCTTTTAAACATGATAGCATTTGCTAAACTATTTGGAAGAGCCAGTTTAGCCAATTAAGAAGCATTCGAAGATTTGATTGAATTTTGCTAGAATTTCCTTTTACACGAGGCAAAGAATATCACGGTGGCAACCATGATAATAGTATGTATAAAACAAAGAAATCATGTCTGAATTGTTGCTGATTAAAGGGCCCAAGTATACAGCTGTTAAGTAATAAGGAGCCAGGAACACTACAGAGACAATAGTGAAGTGCATCCATCATACTAATAACCTTGGCATCAAAACTGGAAACAATTGCCATAAGGAACACTGATAATAAGACTGGCCACCTCATCAGATGAGTTTTCCCCCCTCCCAGTGCATTGCCAGCTTGCTGCTGGGATGAAGTTCACTAGAGCCCATCATATGATGGAGGGGTGCTTCTAGCAGGACTCTGTTGGGCTCTGTCCTGGAAGCGTGCTGGCAGCATGCTAAGAGGGGAGCCCTAAGGAAATGGATGACTACCTGTCCAGTCATTGAAGAAGCCAGGTATAGCATTGGAGGAAGCCAGGGATAGCAGGAAAATGTCATGGGACGGCTGCCCATGGCCAACCATGGTATGGGGTCAAATCTGGGCACTGCTCAACAGTTTCCCACACTGTCACCTGCTGTCCACAAGCTTCTGGACTTCCATGTGATGAGGTCCTAAGATTTAAGAAACCAAAAAAGTTCACCAGTTGCCAGCCTATATGCCTTAATTGACAGATCTAACCCAAACTTGAAATTGTTTGTTTGATTACCATTCCTTGGGGGGACTCTCAGCAGCTGGAGCATTATGGAAGTAGGAGTCTAAAATCTATTTTTCTGAGCTCATCTTTTTAGAAGATGTCACAGACAAGTCTCGATATGCTTTCTGTATTCAACATTTTTTCTGACATCAGTAGCTCCTGATCGTTGAATTGGAATTATGAATGTCAGTTGATAATTGTATATTATATTTGATGTGTATAATAACAATGACTACAGCCTAACAACAACAACAAAATCTTGCTATCTTGGTTTTTAGGCCTATTTTGGGGTTATTTGAGGGCGTTGATTAAAAAAATTGCATTAGAGAGACCTTATCAACTCTAGTTTCTAAGAGTTATAATGATTTTCTGTGGGTGAGCAGATGAACACTGGTATATGGCATATATTCTGTATCTCAAACACTATAGCCAGTAGGGGAAAACATGTGCCATTTTGGGAATCAGCAGACCACATATACCCAGAAACAGGTGTGACATTTGAGGCACCAAAATGTGTTTTAGCTAGTGCTATTAATTAAAATGTGCAGAAGCATGGGATGTCATGGGGTGGTGGATGTAACCATTGTGACCACTGGTGGCAAAATGAAAAGAGGGGGCTTTGAATATTTCCACAGTTATTTATTTTTAATAGACAGCTGTGGCAAAGCTATCACTATTTTGAATTGATACACTGGCATATGATATTACTTGCAGATTTCC
Source organism: Anolis apletophallus (assembly GCA_030556195.1). NCBI lineage: Eukaryota > Metazoa > Chordata > Lepidosauria > Squamata > Anolidae > Anolis > Anolis apletophallus. Next base: position 150,968,620 of record JARBWK010000004.1, read on the forward strand.
AGTCATAGTTGCATAAAAGTAACTTTCCTGGATTTCAATGGAAACGTACATCAAAGAAAGAGCTGTTGGGACTGCACTCCAAAGAGAGTCTCTTAACTTGTCTCTTTTATTGTTGGTTGCTCTTTTCTTATTTCCATTCTGGTTTCCATCACTTGTGAACATATAGAATGTTCAGAGATAATTACTGACTTACATACTACTAACACTTGGGAGGTGGTCCTACCCAGGTGAGTGTTGACCTACTTTTTGCTTTTGATCATAGCCTTGATTTCTTCCCAGTTTTCAAGGATTCTATCCAAAGTTCGATTCTACTAAAGACTCTGGTTGCATGGGTCTGGAGCAAGAATGCAACATTTTAACATAATTCATTCATTTCAACAGCTTTCATGTTTAACTCTGTCATGTCAGAGATGCTGAAGCTTGCAGTATGTACTTTCAGGCCCGATGGTGGGACCTAATGTAGTCCTTCAACCCTACTTCAAAGCATCTAGCCTTCACATAAAAAATGTTTATCTATTAGCGACATTAATATTATGGGGTGGCAGAAGATGGACTGGACAGGAGGGAACAGAAAAAAGACAGTTTCCTCCACTACCCCTGCCTTTTCCCTGCCTATCTGATAAGGTCTTTAGCCTACCTTTGGTAAGTTCATCTCCATCTTTTGTCTAGCTCTAGCAGGTTGCTCTCCAGAGGTCCTCATTCCCTCCCTGAGAATTAATGCATTCAGTTTTCTAGAATGCCAAATTGTTTTCAGAATCTCTGAACTATCCTCCTTGAAATGGATACAGGATGGAGTTTGTGATTTCTTTTTGCTTGTTTGTTTCAGGGAAAGTGGGTACATTCTTTTGAAAGTAAGTTATGACATGCTTGAGTAAGGCCACATATTCCCTTAAGTCTCAATTTCACTGCTTAAAAGTTTTGGTTCTAGATCTTCAGGTGACATAAGTGACCAGAAAAAGTTATTAGTTTAGGTTACTCATTTTGTGGATCTTGCCAGTGTCAACATATCTTATCATAACATCCAGAGAAAACTACTGTAGTACAATCAACTTTGAAGAAAGTTTAGAAACTCAGACTGCTTCTTTTTTTGCCCCTTCAATAATGAAGAATCTGGAAGCAGCTGGATGAAATTTGTATTAAATAACAGTCATAAATCTCAGGATGCAGAAATCTATATACAGTCAGAGGGTGGGTGATGGAAAATGTGAGGTTTATTGAGAAACTGCAGGGTGATTACACAGATGGCTCAAATGCTTCAAATCTGGCCATTTTCACCAAAAGGAAAGAAAGGAGAGAAAGCAATTAAGAAAAAGAGGAATTCCTCAGTCAATAAACTTTGTGACAATATGTTCATCGAAACTGATAGCACAATGAAAGGGTTGAAAAGAATCCAAGAAGGAAATTTTAGAATACAAATTGAAGAGGTTGAACAAAAAGCAATTTGGTGGAAGCAGACTGCTTCCTATGACTATATCTGCCAAAATTACTAAGTCAATGCTTTGATTGATTCTCTGGGGTCAATACACTATGTAAAGCTATGTTATATAAAGAACATGATTATCTGCTTATTGGTTGTAGAAACTTTAAAACTTATGATAGGCATGTGAATATGTACAGAAATATTGGCAATAGTGTTTTAATGAGATTGGGCAGTGAGGTATGCTATTGCTTAATATGGAAAAGAAAAGGTTGGAGGTGATAATTTTTTTTAGATTCCAAAGGCTGTAATAAAGAATGACCCTGTTTTCTGCTCTGGATGACAGAGCTCAACCCAAATTACTGGAAATGAGAATCTGGTTAGTTATTAGGAAGAACTTCCTATTAGTAAGAACTATTTTAAATAATAGATTTTAAACAGAGGAGGAATGGTAACCTCTCAGGGATGCTTTTTCTTTCACTGTGGATACCTGTAGTAGTAGAGAGTTGAACTAGATGGCTATTGCGGTCTCTTCCTACCTATGATTCTATAAGCCGGTCTTAAGTATTCTATTTATATTACTCTATGATTATATAAGCCTATCTCAAGTACTTAGACTACTGTAATGGAGCTGATTCAAGGTGCTGGTTTTGACCTTTAAAGGTCCTACTTACCTATCTAACCGCATCACCTCTTACCAACCTGCTTGAACGTTATGATCTTCTAGCTAGGCCCTCCTCTCATTGCTGCCCACCATTGCAAATGTGGTTGGTGGTGATGAGAGAGAAAACCTTCTTGGTGGCCACTCCAACTCTTTGAAACTCCCTCCCCAAAGGAGGTTAAAGCAGCCCCCTCCCTGACATCTTTTAAAAAGCAGCTAAAGATCTTCCTGTTCACACGAGCTTTTGATGAAGACACTTAGCTGTAATGGCAGGAAGGCTACCTTTTATTGAGTCATGCTAATGTTTACCATCTGTCTTGTTGAGTTGCCTGCAATAATTGTATTAGGCAAATGTTTAAAATATGTTTATTTATTTCTTTTTGTAAATTTGTTTTTATAGGTTATTGTTTTACATATGCATATTGTTTTTTATTGTCATTTATATAATCTTGTAAGCCGCTTTGGGTCCCAGTTAAGGAGAAAAGTGGGATATAAAAAAAGTTTTATTGTTATTATTATTATTTCTCTCCAAGCACTAAGCTCAAAAGTGGCTTTTGTCTTGTGTTCTATATTTTTAGGCTATTACATTCAGTTGTCCACAAGATTGGAAAAATGTTTTAGTGGTGCTAGTTAGCTTGGCAATAGATAGTCACTCAAAGAAACAGCCCAGAATCTCAGTGATGATATATATGGGCATTACCAGATGTTATGCTTGCATATGTAATTGCATATGTAATTTTGGGGATTTGCAAAAGGTAGTATTCAGTATCTCTTTCTGAAATGCTTCCTTGTGACACAAGTCAGCTTCTCAACATTTTAGCAATTAAGTAGTAGATGGAACCAATGCAGCATGCAATTGCCATTTTCCAGTGTGAAGAAATGAGAAGATGCTATTGGTAGAACCTACACATCACTACTTTTGCTGTCTTCTTTGGTTAGAGAAATGCAACTGGCTGCTTGTAATATCTTCTTTCTCCTGATATTAGAAATGCAACAGAACACTGTGCAGATTTTACACATCTTTCCCTGGCAATTTTATGGTTGTCGGCTGTGTGCTGATAGTGACAAGAGAAAATGAGAACTCCATAGAAGTGTAGTAACAGTATGTTACTCTTCACAAATATAATGTAGGATTGCAGCAAAAGTCAGATATCACAATATGATGAAAATAGTGCAAGACGATATGTTAAAGAAGCATCCTAAAAGATGTGTTGAGGCATGACTTTTGTACAGATCTATGATTGGACCAGAGGTGTAGCACAGTGGTTAACAGCAGCTGTTATCAACCACAAGGTTGCAAGTTTGAACCCCGGGTTGGTTTGGGCAACCAACTGTCAGCCCTGCCCTCTGTTTACCTAAGCAGTTCGAAAATAGCCTAGCTATGAGTAGAGAAATTAAGTACCGCTTAAAGCGGGGGAAGGACTTTTACAATGCCAGGAAGATCAGCTGGAAAAAAGGCGGAATCCAGACGGGTCTATAAAGCTCTTTGGCATGGGAGGATGGAGCAACATCACCTCTGTGACGGAATCAGAAAGAACTTCCTATAATATGTGTGTGTATGTACTGTACTGTGATAAAGAAAGGGATTGTCTGCTTGTATATGTACCTGTAATCCACTCTGAGTCCCCTTCGGGGTGAGAAAGGCGGAATATAAATAAAGTAAATAAAATAAATATTCTTAACTAAACAACTCTGTAACAATGACTTCATTACTGGTTGTTATAAATATATGCATAGTCCAACTTAGTTTATACTTCCTTGACTTATCTATTTGTTTTTAGTATATTGAAAGTCAATAAAAGAAAGAAATATCATTTTAAATGTGGTTCATCTATGGAATGTCTGACTAGGCTAGTCTATTATTGTCATATTATTGGAAAGTTGATGAATAGGGCTCAATGCTTTTTATGGACGGAACACTGTGGTTTTTGTTAGTTTTTTTGTTTTTTTGTTTTGTTTTAAAACTTAAATGAATGTGTATGATATGTTGATGTAATTGTATTTTAATGTGTAATGTTTTGGGGGTTTTATACTGTGTTTTATGTGTTTTACTATGTTGGCATCGAATTGTGCCATTTTGGAAGCCGCTCGGAGTCCCCCCTCAGGGGTTGAGAAGAGCGGGGTAAAATGCCGGAAATAAATAAATAAATTTAATTGTCATTGGCTCTCAGTTTCCAGATCCATTTGAGAGTTCTGTGTTAAGTATTACCTGACATTTCTAAAGGACTATATTATTCTCTATAAAATTACCTGTTCGTTACACCAGGCTTGTTTTGTGTCTTCTTTCTGCCTAAAATTTAATAGTAAAATCATGCAATTTTCTCCCCCTGAACTTTTCAGTAAAGGCACCTATTTTCTTTTAAGAGAAGTTCATGCCAGCACTGTTGTTCTTGGTCACCGATTAAATATTTGGTTGCGCTGGAGGGCTTTAGGACTGACTTAATAGTGATATTACCTTTGTTGTTATTTTTTTCCTTTCCTTTTTCTGGCAACTGTCAAGGGTCCTCCACACTGGAATGATAGAAAATATCAAAACAAAACATGTAGCAGGGATATAAATATTTCATACAAGAAATTTAAAAAGCACCAAAAGTTTCAACATATCTGGATTACAAGAGTTTTTGTACATTGTCAATCTTTTCACCTTTCAATGCTTTTAAAAATGAACATTTTACAAATTACTTTTTTGTGCAGAATACAATTTTTGGCATAAACTCTATTTTTTTGTGCAAAAGGCTATTTTATTTTAAAATGTTGACTATTGTTATTGTCAATGAAATGTGACCGACATTTTTATATGCATTGAGCAATTATTTTATATACTATACAGAGCACAGAGATCTAAACTGAGCAAGAGGACAGTGGCATAACCATGCCAGCAAATGATGACAGTAGCCAATATTTTCTCCTTCCCAGAGCATTGAGTGCTATCTGCTTGGCAATAGGGAAACCACATGTTTTCTAAATACAGGCTATGCATCATACTCTCTCTAAGGGGCAAGGAGGTTTTTTTTAATTGTCCAAAGCAGTTAAGACACCCTTTTATACATCCAGCTTTTCACATTGGCAGTGATTATCTTGTTTTTATAGCAGTTTGTCTGTTTGGTTGCTCATTTCCAGCCAGATGGCCAGTGCTGAGAGGACAGCTGAGAGAAAAGAGAAAAGGAATGATAAAGAATAGTTGTGCCCTATATGCAGATGCTGTGCCAATCTAAGCAAGCAGACCCAAGTGTTAGCATGATAGCAAAGGTTTAATCAATCTATCTATCTATCATTTATCTCAATCCTATCTTTCTAATTCCCAATTGATACAACTCTGCTGGGATGCCCACAGATTGAGTCAACTGAGTTTGAAAATTGAGTATCAACATCTAGAAAGACCAAATGTGTGTGTGTGTGTTTTTTAAAAAAAACATACTGGACTGAGCAGGTCAGGGACATCACTTGTGTAGATCAGTGTTTCCCAACCAGTGTGCCGGGAGCGATCATCAGATGTGCCGTGGGAAATTGGCACTCTTCCCCCCTCCTAGCAGCTCTTTCTCCCTCTTTCATCACTGGGCGGAGGGAGGAGGGAGGCAGCAAAAGAGGCCACACAGATCTATGAAATGTATAGACTCTATACGTTTCATAGATCTGTGTGGCCTCTTTCGCTGCCTCCCTCCTCCCTCCGCAAAAGCCAGAGCACTGGGCGGAAGTGATTGAGTCGGCGTTTTCGCATTGGCTTGGATTTCTCGCGAAAACAGCCAAAGCTGGAAGCTCCACATTGGTGAATTGGGCAGTGAGCGAACCTGGGAGCATTGGGAGGCTGAAGCATTCACAGGTTTCCAAGCAACAAATTGAGTCTCTCCGCTTGGAAATGTTTTTTTTTTAACTATTTTACTGGATTTTTTGACAGTTGCCTCCCCCCCCCCAAGGAACTGTTTATAACAGCTTCATGACATCCATAGTTAACTGGAAGCAAGTTTCACTCAAGGTGAAATTTCACAAGGGTCTGGAGAACAAGCTCTATGAGGAGCGGCTTGAAGAGCTGGGCATGTTTAGCCTGGAGAAGAGAAGGCTGAGAGAAGACATGACAGCTATGTATAAGTATGTGAGGGGAAGTAATATATGTTGTGTTCAACGAAACAGGCCCAGGTTTCACACTGAGTGTATAAATACATTTAAAACAGCCTTTCTCTCCTGGCGAAGCCAGGAGAGAGAGGAATTTGCCCCCCTCCACCGGGAAAAGAGGAGGTTCAGTGTTGAACCTATAGAAGGCAGGGGGCGTGGCCTTTCTGGGGAAGGCCAGCCCCCTAAGAGCTCATTCTGAGCTCGGACATCGAAGGAGGAGGACATACAGGTCAGTGGGAGGGAGACCTCTGGGCTCTCCTCCCCTCCAGCTCTTCCTGTTGAAAGTCCAGGAACCCCCTCTTAATTTTACATTTGACCTTTTGGCTGTTAAAGGAGCCTGCTGAAGAGCTGGCAACCTCACCTCAGCCCTCAGTACAGTGCATAGTGCTTAAAGTACTGCACTCTCTGAATAAGCCCTTTCTGAATAAGCATGTTCTCTGCCCTGTGCTTAGAACACTGTTGAACTAAAATGCATTTTGTATCTTCAAGTCAGCCCTGGCGTATGGTTTACAGAATAGTTAAATAAATGTGAAAGGCCAGGGTTTGAATCCACTTGGCCACTGGGCAGCCTTGGGCAAGCTGCACACTCTTTTCTCTGAAAGGAAAGCAGTGGAAAAGCCTCCTCTGAAATATATTTACAAAACAAACAATACAAAGCATGTTATAATGAGCTGGAGAAGCAGCCAGGGCCCTCAGTCTTGAGGGGCTCCTTTCCCCAGCATGGCTGCAGTGGGAGGCTGGCTTACTTGTACAGGGCCAGGCCATGGATCCTGCTTTTCTTTGGGGATGCATCATCCAGCTGCTGCCATCTTGGCCACATGGCCATTGGCCCCTCCCCCCTTCTTCACTGTACTGTTGGGCTGCCATTTTAGTTTCACTTTCCAGGGACAGTGGCCTTGGTGGGCCTAAAAGGCCTGGGGCCATTCCAAATGGGAGTTTAGTCATCAGCCTCCCTATGTCCCATAATTACAATATCAAGATAATAATACTATATATATATATATATATATATATATATATATATATGTATATGTATATGTATATGTATATGTATATGTATTTATTTTTCTTAAAAGAAATAATAATAATAATAAAAACATCACATGATTCCCTATTATGTATTAGGCATGGCCCTCATCTTGTCTCCTTTCAGCCTTTGCTTTTGCAGGCCAAACATGTCCAGTTCTTTGGGCCGCTCCTCATGGGGATTGTTATCTAAACTTTGTTCAATTTAGTCGCCCTCCTCTGGACAAAATTTCAGCTGGTTAAGATCTCCCTTTAGTTGTGGTGCCCAGAATTGGATACTAGTTGTGCTATATGCGCACATTCAATTTCTCATGTAGGCGCCATGTTGGCCGCATGGCCATTTGCTCCCCCCCCCCTTTTCAAATTCTTGTCGGCGCCATTTTGTGGCGTATGCCCAGAGGCCATGCGGGGGAAGTGGTTTATCAGTCTCCCTAGGCCCCATTACTTTATAGCTGTGAATTGCATACATTATTTTATATTGATAAATACAATTAATTCATTATGACTCCCTTCAATTAATTTCTCTTGTCACGCACCTGTTTCTTTGGCCTTGCGGCTGCGGGCTAAAAAACAAGATGGCGAGCTACTTGCCCCCGCCTCTTGGTGTGGGGACAGCGGCCATTTGTGCGCTTAAAGTCCCGGGGCCATTTTTGAACATCGGACCAGGCTGTGGCGCAGCTGGTGGAGAGTCAGCTGCATTAAAATCACTACTGACCGAAAGGTCATGAGTTCGAAACCAGCTGGGGTCAGAGTAAGCTCCCGACCATTTGTCTAGCTTGCTGTCGATTTTTTCTTGGGAATGTGACGCAGCCGGCTGTGAGTCAACTGCATAAGATTTCTATTGACCAGAAGGTCATGAGTTCGAGGCTGGCCCAGGTAGATGGGAGCTCTCGACCAATGTGGTAGCCTGTTCAGTCTACACAGTTTTTCATGAACTTGCAAGGGGGTTTATCATCGGCCTCCTTATGCCCTATAAATTAATATTAATCATAATATGAATATAAGAAAGGAACCTGTGTTATTCCTCCTCAATGCTAGTCATGGCCTGTTATTTTCTACCCGTTCGGCCTTTGCCTGTGGGGCAGATATGGCTGTACTGAAAATCATAGTAAAAATCAATAATAATAATATGAATAAGAATAATAAATAAATAAAATGAATGAATGAATAAACAAATACTTAGCTCTTTGGACTGCTCCTCATAGGGCATTTCAGCCTTGAATATACCTCGTGACTGGGCATAAGTCGTAGGACTACAGGCCATTGGGGGTCAGGCGTAGGAGCACACCCTCTCAGCCTGTACGAACGGCTGGAGAGTTTGAAAACACACAATTTTCCTGAAGATCATAGAAGACACTTCAGTAATTCCCAGGTTTCTTGGAAGACCGTATGGTCAGGCGTATGAGGCATACCCTTTCAGCCTTTGTAAATGGCTTGGGATTTTGAAAAGCGCATTTTTTCTAAAAACATAAGAAGATTAGTTGTTGAGTTGCACCCTCTCAGACTTATAAAGGGCTTGGGATTTTGAAAAGCGCATTTTTTCTAAAAACATAAGATTAGTTGTTGAGTTGCACCCTCTCAGCCTTATAAAGGGCTTGGGAGTTTGAGAAGCGTGTTTTCTTTCAAACAAAAGAAGATTAGTTGTTGAGTTACACCCTCTCAGCCTTATAATAGGGCTTGGGAGTTTTAAAAGCACGTTTTCTTTCAAACATAAGAAGATTAGTTGTTGAGTTACACCCTCTCAGCCTTATAAAGGGCTTGCGAGTTTGAAAAACGCGTTTTCTTTAAAACATAAGAAGATTAGTTGTTGAGCTACACCCTCTCAGCCTTATAAAGGGCCTGGGAGTTTGAAAAGCGTGTCTTCTTTAAAACGTAAGAAGATTAGTCGTAGGTGTTACGGCCTCTCAGCCTTATAAAGGGCTTGGGATTTCGTAAAGCACTTTTTATTTAAAACATAAGAAGATTAGTTGTTGAGCTACACCCTCTCAGCCTTATAAAGGGCCTGGGAGTTTGAAAAGCGTGTCTTCTTTAAAACATAAGAAGATTAGTCGTAGGTGTTACGGCCTCTCAGCCTTATAAAGGGCTAGGGAGTTTGTAAAGCGCGTTTTCTTTAAAATATAAGAAGATTGGTAATTTGAGTCACATCCTCTCAGCCTCATAAATGGCTGGGAGTTTAAAAAGCATGTTTTCTTTAAAATATAAGAAGGTTAGTTGTTTGAGTCACACCCTCTCAGCCTTAAAACTGCTGGAGAGTTTGAAAAGCGCGTTTTCTTTAAAGCATAAGAAGATTAGATGTTGGAGTCACACCCTCTCAGCCTTTAAAATGGCTGGAGAGTTTGAAAGTGAGTTTTCTTTAAAACATAAGAAGTTTGATCGTTTGGGTCACACCCTCTCGGCCTTAAAAATGGCTGGAGCTTTTGAAAAGCACGTTTTCTTAAAAACAAGATGATTGGTCATTTGAGTTACACCCTCTCAGCCTTAAAAACGGCTGGAGAGTTTGCAAGTGCGTTTTCTTTAAAACAGAAGAAGATTAGTCGTTTGAGTCACACTCTCTCAGCCTTACCCGTCTGGAGAGTCAAAAAGCACGTTTTCTTTAAAACAGAAGAAGGTTAGTCTTTGGGTCGCATCCTCTCAGCATTATAAACGGCTGGAGAGTTTGAAAGCACATTTTCTTTGCAATATAAGATTAGTCAGTGAGTCACACCCTCTCAACCTTATAAACGGCTGGAGAGTTGGAAAAATGCATTTTCTTTACAACATAAGAAGATTAGTCGTTTGAGTCACTCCCTCTCAGCCTTATATAAGGCTGGAGAGTTTGGAAAGGCGTGTTTTCCTTAAAACAGAAGAAGATTAATCGTTTGAGTCACACCCTCTCAGCCTTACACGGCTGGAGAGTTTGTAAAGCGCATTTTCTTTTAAACAGAAGAAGTTAGTCATTTGAGTTATACCCTCTCAGCCTTAATATACGGCTGGGGAGTTTGAAAAGCGCGTTTTCTTTAAAACAGAAGAAGATTATTTGTTTGAGTCACACCCTCCCAGCCTTATAAATGGCCGGGGAGTTTGGTAAATGTAGTTCAGCCTTTGGCAGATGCGTCCAATATATACAATGGATGCTCATATAGTCGTTATTAGCCATTGGTGTGTCAGTCCCATGTGGCTGACGCTCAGGTAGCCACCTTCGCTGTTTTACAGTTATGGCCACTTGGCAGAAATGGGAGCTCAAGGGAGTCCCTATTGCTAGTGCTTGACTCTGGCCCCTATTGTGGGGTTTTTTAGGATCCAAGAGGAACCTTGAGGACTATTTTCTTGATATGGGCCCTGCTTCCATTACCGGTGGGAATGGAAACGTAAAGAGGCTGCCCGGGAGGAGGTTCCCTCGTGGCGTATGCCCAATGGGTACCTTCAGGGATGTGTAGCAAACCGGGTGATATTGATCTAACCTTACGGTATGGGGTCATATTATAGGTTACACAATTTTCATGAATTGGCAGGCATGGCCCGTAGGTCACAATCCGTGGTCGGCCATCATCCAACGTCCCAAATGAGTGGGAAGCGTGTTTGGGATGGTTTAAAAAGGGCCATGTAGAGTGAATCGGGTTCATGAATTGACAGGCACTGCCCGTAGGTCACAATCCATGGTCGGCCATCATTCAACAGCCCAGTTGAGTGGGAAGTGTGAGGATGGCTTAAAAAGGGCCATTTAGAGTGACTCGGGCCTGTCTGATGGTAGTGACCAGCCGTCAGGGGGTCCTACGTTTCTTTCTGGCCAGCATTTGGGCCTTGACTCCATTACTTTTCCGGAATGGAGTTGTAGACGTGGTCTACAGCAGACTTGCATTCACGGTCCCTTACCCCCTGTTGGTTTGAGGCTCTAAGCTGGTACTGGCGGAGTTGGTTCCACAACTGGGGAGTAACGGCCTTGGCTTGCGGATGGGCAAAAGCGTCTTACAGGCCCGAGCAAATTCGTACTGTTTGGCTGGCATGGCCCCACGTACACATCGTCCGGTCTGCCAAAATGCCTTCTTGTTGGTGGTATGGCGTGTGGGGATGTGAGAGTCCTCATAAAGTGGGGAACAAGGATGAGGCCATGCGCTCAACAGTACGGGGGGTAGCAGGCTACCCCCTTTACCCAGGGCTCGCGACAATGTATTGTTTGCTGAGCGGTTGGATCGTAATATCGGAATCGGGCAACGCGTTCCGTTTGTCTGACATAGGATAGGGGTGTTAGGAGTCTTGGTGGGCGATGGGGACTAGGTAGACACCTGCCCCCAATCTGTGGCGGAAAATAGCTAGGGAAATTCCATAGTCGGTGTGCACCTAAGGCACCTCCTTCAGGGGTGAGGGCCATTAAGTTAAACACTCACCTTAAAGTTCAAGGTGAGGGGTGAATAAACTGAAATGGCCCTGGAATGGAAGAGGCTGATCTCATGATCTTGAGAACAGACCTCTCATTCATTTCCCTTAAAGGGTTGCCCTGGTTGGATTATCAGGGAATCCAGGTGTTTCGCCCAAAAATTGATATCGTTAGCCGAGGGGAGATGATACCTCGGCTGGGATACACCTTGATTCCTGACACCCTATGAGTTAGAATTAAGGAAATTTAAATAGGTAACTTTAAATAAAAGTTGCTCAATTTGAACCCAATATTTTGTGTCTCGTCTCTTTTGTTCAGGGGGTTGGAGGGCAAAACAGCCTTTCTCTCCTGGCAAAGCCAGGAGAGAGGAATTTGCCCCCCTCCACCGGGAAAAGAGGAGGTTCAGTGTTGAACCTATAGAAGGCAGGGGGCGTGGCCTTACTGGGGAAGGCCAGTCCCCTCAGAGCTCATTCTGAGCTCGGACATTGACCCACCACTCCCGCCCATTAGCAGTAAAGATTTTTGATTGCTCTTTAACTAAGAGGATCGGGTGAGGAATTTTCTCCCCTGCCACCTTAACTGTGGAGGAGTTTTTTTGCCTACCCTTTGCATAGTAGGGGCTAGTAAGGGGAGTGGAATGTACTTAAATAGGCTTAGCGGAAAATAGCTAGGGAAATTCCATAGTCGGTGTGCACCTAAGGCACCTCCTTCAGGGGTGAGGGCCATTAAGTTAAACACTCACCTTAAAGTTCAAGGTGAGGGGTGAATAAACTGAAATGGCCCTGGAATGGAAGAGGCTGATCTCATGATCTTGAGAACAGACCTCTCATTCATTTCCCTTAAAGGGTTGCCCTGGTTGGATTATCAGGGAATCCAGGTGTTTCGCCCAAAAATTGATATCGTTAGCCGAGGGGAGATGATACCTCGGCTGGGATACACCTTGATTCCTGACACCCTATGAGTTAGAATTAAGGAAATTTAAATAGGTAACTTTAAATAAAAGTTGCTCAATTTGAACCCAATATTTTGTGTCTCGTCTCTTTTGTTCAGGGGGTTGGAGGGCAAAACATATTAACTATATGTATTACTGTGATAGAGTATCATTTTGTGTCATTATGGTTGGTGGTGTGCTCCAGGATTTTGTAAATGTAAAAAATGTGCCGTGGCTCAAAAGAGGTTGAAAAACACTGGTGTAGATGACCATTTTGTCAGGCAATTAAAGTTTTAATTTTTATGTGTTGCCATTAAACTTATGTTGATAGTGGCAGAGAACATTAAAAATAAATGTAAATTAAAAATCTTATAGATGACAAAACACCAGAGTAATAAAAATCATTTACTCCCATTTGGTTAGTTATCATATTCATGAGACATTTATTGTTTCAGCAATCAAGATGTGTTTTGTATCCCAGGGACTTTTGAAGCACTCACTTTCTTGGTAAAGTGAACTTAGGCTTTTAGCCCATTTATGTTGTATGAAGGAAAACAGCCTCCACCCTCATGGTGTGGCATGGATCCCCAGGGTAATGCCATAACTTGCTCTGCTCTTCCTTTTCTGTCATTCCCACAAAGAAGGATACAAAAGGGGATGCCTTTATCAGCAAAACATGTGCCTGGGCAACCCCTCCCTGTACTCCCCTGCACTTTGAACTTCTGCTCCAAAGGTGGGAGCCCTGGCTGTGGGCTGTTTTGCTGCCATTAACTGGTATGAGAGAATAGGAACCTATATCTTCTCTAGCAAAGGGGGGGGGGTTCTCCTCTCTTTTTCTTGATCCCAACCTTTTAGTTTTGCCCCACCAATTGTTCCTTGCCCCTTCTTAAAGTTTCCTCAGACTCCCCACCCTAAAGAGTCTGGCTAATGTGTGTACTTGGGAAAACTATGCCTCTTGTGCACATTGGGTCCTCCAAATCCCCGTGTTTTGTCCTTACAAGTTCCCTTTGCCTTTGTATTATATTATATAAAATTTATTATGTTCAGATGCTCCTGGGAACTTCCCTCCCCCTCTTCAGGGCCGTAGCCAGGATTTTAATTGGGGGGCTGAGTTTGGTTCGGGGGGCTGAGACTGGGTGGAAGAGGGTCTACCCTAGCAAACCTTTTGTATTGTTATCCCAATAACCCCATTAATGTGGGATATAATGAGCATGGTGATCAGATCATGATATGAATAAACATAACAGTTTAAATAATGTACCAGTAAGGCCTTTTCACGGACCACTGAGAATTTCGGGGGGCTGAAGCCCTCTTAGCCCCCCCCCCCCAGCTACATGCCTGCCCCTCCTGAATGTCTTTTGTTTAATCACAAGTCCTGTGTTCCTTTTGAGTTAATAGCCTACGGCAGGGGTGGGCAATTACCGCTCCTCCAGGTGTTTTGGACTTCAACTCCCAGACATCCTAGCCAGTTTACAAGCTGTTAGGATTTCTGGGAGTTGAAGTCCAAAACACCTGGAGGGCCGGTTATTGCCCACCCCTGGCCTACGGGGACAATACTGTTTTGGGAGGTCTTCATCTGCATACATTTATGGACTCATCCAGACAGGGCTGTAGCCAGGATTTTGTTTCTGGGGGCTGAGTTTGGTTCGAGGGGGGGCTGAGACTGGGTGGAAGAGGGTCTACCCTAGCAAACTTTTTGTATTGTTATCCCAATAACCCCATTAATGTGGGATATAATGAGCATGGTGATCAGATCATGATATGAATAAGCATAACAGTTTAAATAATGTACCAGTAAGGCCTTTCCGCGGACCACACTGAGAATTTCGGGGGGCTGAAGCCCCCTTAGCCCCCCCCCCTTGGCTACATGCCTGCATCCAGACAAAGACAACATGATAAAGGTTCTGGGAAAGACTATGGATCTTCTGATTGCCCATCTCCTGCCCACCCGGGGTAGTCCTCAATTTTCATTTTCATCTCGATGTGTGGGGCCACTCATCTCACATGAAATACTGTTTGTCTTCACTCATCCCCCTTGCCTCTGCAATTTTACATAATCTTGTTATATTCTCTGATTGAATCACCATAGCCTGGAGTTGCTGGGCTGCCTCCCTGGAAGAGGCACTGTCATGCCCACTCTAGTACAATAACTCCTTTGGCAGGGCGGAAGTCCCCAAAACCAATGTTTTTTGTTTTTCTTGCTAATAGACTCACTATCTGTCACTTAATCCATTGTCCCTATGCTTTCCAGCTGTCCTCTCTGTGATTGGACAACTCCGGAGGCATATAGGCACTGATCATTGGCCAGAGGCCCGGCATCTCCTTCCAGCCAGACTCCCTCATCCAATAGGAACCACTCCAGCTGATGCCTGTGCAGTGGGAATTTCAAACTTCAAGTGTATAAAAGGTGACTGTTTTCCTCTACTGTTATCCCAGTTTCTTTGTGAGATATCACAGACTGGCATCTTATTCATATGAATAAAATCCCCGTTGGCTGATCACTCCTTCTCTCCTGCTTGTGAGCTGGTTTTATTTTGGGCTATCTTCCATGCTCACCAAGTGGGTTCCCCCAAAGGGCAGCTCGGGCAAGACAGCTGAAATCATGCCAGGGCTGATCACTCTTGCCTGGGTTTCTGCCAGCAGCACCTCCTTGATCCCACTGCCAGGAGCTGCTTTCAAATTGTGGTGACATTTATAAGACTTTTTGATCATTCTAACATTAAGGGAAAATTAGCATCATATCTAGTATTTATTTTTAAAAAACATTTAATCTGTCTTGATCCCTTCTCTTTCTAAAGGATCCCCTAGTGGCTTACAATATTAGTAATTAGGAAGGTTGGCTCTATCATTAGAAAAAGTGTAGCAACTGCCTTACATGGCAGGTGCTTGAGGGAAAACAGTGGCACTTGCATGGGGTGCAGAGAATATAAGTTGTTCCATGAAACAAAATATTTCGGGTCATTTCTGAAGATTAGTCCTTCCCCTCAAATTATAATCTAAAGCATGCAAAGCGGGTGCCATTTGAAGCCCACTAGGGCCATTTTGTGGCCTCCAAAAACCCACAAGGAAAAAAAAAGTATTTTCAGCGTATGATCCCAGAGGTCCTTAAGAAGCACAGGAGGCATTATTTGTCCCTCGAGCAATTTAATGCACATTAAAGGCCTTTTTAAAAAAAAAACAGCAAGCATATAGAAAGTCAATATGTTGTTGAAGGCTTTCATGGCCAGAATCACCGGGTTGCTGTGAGTTTTTTCAGGCTGTATGGCCATGTTCAAGGAACCCACAGCAACTCCCTGTATAGAAAGTCACTTATGGAGCACTTTATGTTGTAATATTAAGGGTCTCTCCTTGATCTCAAAAATCCCAGTGGGCCCCAAAAGATAACAAATATCCCCCTACCTCCCAGAGGATGCAGCTAGGAGCTCACTAAGATGGGTGATGCCTAGAATGACACCATTACATGTGATTGGATCTAGGATTCTTGGTAGATCACAAGCTGAACATGAGCAGTATGATGTTGCAGCTGAAAAAAACAATACAAGTCTCAGCTGTAGTGATAAAAATATAGTGGTTAGATCAAGGGAAATAATATAATTACATGCTGCTTTGAGCATACCTCCCCTGGAATAGTCTCCAGTACTAGGTACCACAATTAAAGAAAGATATTGGCAAGCTAGAAAGTGCTCAAAGAAAGGTTATCGAAATGGTAAAAGGTCTGGAAGCCATGAATCCCTATGAGGAATGGCTTAGGAAGCGCTTAACTTAAAGAGAAGATTAAGAGGGAAATTAATAGCCATGTTTAAATATTTGAAAGGATGACATATTGTGAAGGGAACTGGTTTGTTTTCCAAGATGATAAATATTTAAAAATTTGAAAAGATGACAAATAAAACAAAATAAAATCAGTCTATATTATGTAGGCCACTTTTGCAATTCAGGCTCAATTGTTGCCATAAACAGTTCTGAAAACATGTTCCAGTTCTTTGCCACTTACAGCTTCCACTCATTTAAAAAGAATGAGCCATGCTACATACAAGTGCCCATTATCATGGATATTGAAGGCATGAATTTATTTTATCAAGGAAAGGAGGTTGAAGTTGGCAGATTGTATTTCTGGTAGATGGGTCTCTTAAATAAGGGAACTGTTAAGGTGGAAAGAAGGACAGAGATGAAAAGATTTGTGTTTCTGTATTTGTTGCTTTTTGTGACCTATGGCATTGGAAAGTTGCGGCTGCTAGAAAAGATTTGTCCGAAACAATTGTGAAAAGAAGTCACACAAGAGGGGGAGCTGTAAATACTTGGAAGATGGCAATCTAATTTCTGTTTCCTTGCAGGGAATGAGCAGAACAGTATCTTCATATTCTTCACATATACAGAAGCGCATAGAAATGTCTGAAATGGGAGGCAACCACAATAACTAGGATCCACTGGCAGACCTATCTTCCATGCTGTTTCCCTTTTAAAGCCATCATAATTGGTGATGATTGCCACATATTGCAGCTGACAATTTAACTATTATGCACTGTGCAAAGAAGAACTTCATTTTCCTAAATCTCCCACTATTCACCTTCTTGGGATGACCGTTGGTTCTAGCATTTAAAGAGATAAAGTGTTTTAAAAAGAAAACATTGAATAGATCTTTGAGAAATTTGTGGTGGGTTCCACCAAAATAACTTTTCCAGAGTCTGTTTCAGAAGTAGCCAAAAGAACATGACAACTTATCTCTCATCTCTTTTCTTGCTGCACTGCATATTACTGCTGCTACCTCTGTGTCTAAACAGCTCTGACCTTTATAAAATAAGAGAAAAAGAGAATAATAATACAGGAAGAGATTCTGCTGTTGTGTTTTGAGAAGAGATTCATCAAGGAATAGAAGTCTCCCAATTACCTGAAGCCAGTTCTGTTTAAAAAATAAATAGATCCTGATTAAAATTCATCAGCCATTGTTCCCTTCCAGCACAGCTTTAGATTCCCTCCTGCCAAGAAGGCTGTAGGTTGGAGGAAGGAAAGGGTAAACATGTTCCAAGATGTGTTAGGTAAAGAAGAAAGAGAAAGAAACAATTCTTGGCAGAAATCAGGCAAAGATGAAGAATGTTAACATGAAAACTCAACCAGAATTTTTAAAGACAAGCCCAAAAGCAGAGAGTAGTTGAAGCTGAATGCACAAGTCCTGCAGTTTTCTCAGTTGTCAAAATATAAATTCTGTTTATTTTGCTTTTAAGTGCAGTAGGTAAGAGAAAATAACTATTTTCCAAGTTTGGCTGAATAGAATTATTATTTAAACATAAGCTTCCAAAACCTTTGAAAGGGTAGTTGTATACTATAACACATGAATTCCCAGATTATAAATCAGAGCATCTTAGTATTGCCTTGAAAAATCTCCTATTATGCTGTATGAAATACCCTGTTAAAAAGTTACAGTAAACCCCAAATGTCAGTCTTTAGAGAAGGGTGCCCATTTCATATCTGCTGAGTCAGAATAGCTGTGAATTTATTTGATTATTTGAAAAACAAGATCTGGTGATGGTGGTGGTGTTTGATGATGATGATGATGATAACAACAATATACTGAGAAATAACAACTTATTTCATGATTCCATTAGTGGCTCTTTTATATTTTGATTATTAAACTACATGATTCTTGTGTGGCATGTTGATTATGGTGTTTGTTCAGGTTTTCATGTCTGTTTTTGAAATAGCCAGCCTTCCTTTCTGGGCCAAGTCTGGAACCTGAAGTTCTGTACAGCCCTTTCCTAGATATCTGCTCTTCTATGAATGCTAAACAGTGGAAGAAAAAACTGCAAGACAGTGCTTTTATGCATGGTTGTAGGATTTTCGGGCTATATGGCCATGTTCTTTTTAAAAAAAGTGTTTATTGATAATTTTCTATATACATAAAATTAAAAAGATTGCAGCTTAAAAGCCAATGAGATAGAAAAATAACAGAAAAAGTAAATAAAAGGAAGAAGAAAGAAAAAGAAAAAAGAAAACCTCTGAGGATGCTTACCATAGATGCAGGCAAAACGTCAGGAGAGAATGCCTCTAGAACATGGCCATATAACCCGAAGAAACCTACAACAATGCAGTGTTTCAGGTCATGAAAGCCTTCGACAATACAATGCTTTTATCGATGGAATCAGATTGAAAGTTGAAGTATGTTGCTAAAAAAATTAAAGGGATGGCAAAAGGCTAGTGAAATGTCTGCCATTAGAGGCCGAAAAAGAAATCTGATAGAAGGATTTTCTGAAAAAGTAATAAAGAAAAAAGAAAGGGGAAAATAAGAATTCAAAACCCGGTCTTCTGGAATCTAGTTCAACATATATTACACTACAACATACTGACTCTAACTATAATAATAAATTAAAGAAATAAATTTGGGACCATACATTTAGAGAAGAAATTTACACAAAGAAATTCCTTGTCTAGTGCTGGCTATCAAACACTTGAGTCTAGTTCTAACTTGTGAATGGCCATAGCATTCCCTTCAGAATGCATGCAAGATCTGAGCAGGGTTGTTGATGATACAGTGACTTGAAGGCCTCATATTCATGAAGGAATCATAAATCTAAGTCAATGTGATGGCACTTAACAACAAATAACTAAAAACTATAAATTCTTGATCTAATAAGAAAGGAAGCTGCTGTATACAGAGTTAGATCTTTAATTCAACTAGCTCAGGGCTTGCCTGTATCATCAAAATAACCCAGCTATAAATCTAATTATTCAACACCATAGCTGCTGCAAATCCAAACTTATCCATAATATACTGCACTGAAATTATATTGCTGTGCACACCCCAAAGTAAAATTGGCACCATTTTTTAAAATTTATCCTCTGAAGTGATTTGCCATTGTAATACTTTCTGCTTGGGTCCACTGCTGCAGACTTCCTAATCAAACAGCTTCCTGGCTGAGCTCTGCTAGGGAAGTCGCTTACTTTGATTCCAAAACAAGATGTGAAGACATATGATCAACAGTTAGGAGGTAGCCTAAATGCCCCCCCCCCCCATTGTTGAGCACTTAGTTCTTAGCAAACTACTTCCCAGTGGGGAAGCAATTGCAGCCTTGAGGAGAAAGGAAGGTTCAAAGGGCCCCCTCTCCACCTATCTGCCCCCAATACAGAAATCAAGGGACCCTTAAAGCCACAAAGCATACACGTCAGAAAATAACATAGGACATAAAAAATAAATGCTTGACAGCCAGCAGCCTTTTCTTCAAAGCCACCCCAATGCAGCTTTACATACATAGCAAAACACAGGAATAGACCAACATTTCTTGGAAATTGCAGAACTTTGGTGTATCACATTGAAGTTTAAAAGATATGATTTCACTGCTAACATTTAGAAACAGGAACAAGACAGTGACGTGGAATTGTACTATGTAACACAATTTTTGTTCCTGGGTTATAAATGTCATTTCCTGATTGGTTCTGTCATAAAAACATGGAAAACATTTATTATACTGCAAACACTTTGTTTTTGCAGGACATCCTGCAGCACATTTTGCTATAGTTTTTCAATGAATGAATATCTCCTAGAGTTTCAACCAATTCAACATAGTTTGTGACAGCCACAAAAACAAAGCTTCAGGAATATAACTACTTTCAAAGTCTCTCTTGACATTACTTCGCGAATGAAGATTGTTAGGAAGGACTCATCCCATGCTTTTTACAAGCGTGTTGATGACTAAAAAGGCCAATCTGAGATAGGCAAGTTTGGTTGCAGAAAGCACAGCAGAAAGTCTCCTTGGGTAATGTTGTTTCCAAGTTGCGGTTCTTTCTGCGTTGTCGTCTCTCTTCGAGACCCATCCGGTGTGTATTCTCGAAAGAGGCCGCAGTATTGTGGATATTGCGTCTCCATGCCTCCCAATGTGAGGCCAGGGTGGACCATTGTTGGTGATCAATCTGGCCGAGCCTGAGATGTTGTTTCAGGGAATCCTTATAACTCTTTTGGGGGAAGCCTCTCTTGCGCTGTCCCATGGCGAGTTCACCATAGAGTAGTATTTTTGGGAGGAGGTGGTCCTCCATCCTAGAGATGTGCCCTGCCCAACGCAGCTGAGTTCTCAATAGCATGGCCTCAATGCTGGTGATCCCTGCTTGCTCAAGGACAGGGATCACAGGGATCACATAGTCAGTCCTGTGTATATTTAGGATTGTGTGAAGACAGTGCTGATGAAAGCGTTCAAGGAGTTGTAGGTGTTGGTGATAGGTGACCCATGTTTCAGACCCATATAGGAGAATAGATAGTACGATAGCTCTGTACACACTAATTTTTGTACTTTGCCTCAGGTGCTTGTTGCTCCAGACTCTTTTGTGAAGCCTTTCAAAGTAAGTACCACACCATTAATGGAAACAACGCTTTCAAAATAGGAACATATTTTAAAATTTTGTTACATGTTATTTTTTACAGGGGTGACAAGAGTTCAGCATTATTTATACTGGTTGGTAGTGGTTCAAGTGGGTTCCAAACAAAGGACTTCTCCAGCAGATTCTGGGGTCTGATTTTTTTTAAAATTTGCAATAATGTGTGATTTGTCTCTGATCAACAACTCTTTCTTAAGGACTTCAAGAGGCACAGACACCATCATATTAGTCATTTAGTTTAAAGAAAGGATATGCCATTTAATATTTGGGGATTTTTACTACACATTTTATGAACAATGTAAGTAACCAATTCTATATACAATTTCCCAACAATTTATTGTACTGAGCTTAGCTTCACTTTTATTTCCAGTTGTGTCTGCGTGTATGTATGTAAGACAGTGGCATTTTCCATCCATTCTGAATTTACCTTTATGTTATATTTTCTTAATTTCCCCACGTATCTTAGTCTTTCTCATTCTTGTAAAGCTATTCTGGGAGGTTGTAAGAAAACACAGATGTTCAATGAGTCACAGTGTGTAGGAAAGGAGATTTTGGGGATATCCTCAGGAAACAATAGCAATCTCTAACAGTTGCAGAGTGAAGTAAAATTAGAATCATTCTTTCCCAGGGAAAACCCCACAACTGTCTTCCTACACACAGTGACTTACTGAACATCTGGGTTCTTTTTTACAGTCTCCTAGAATAGTCTGTAAAAGGAAGGGAAAGACAAAGAGATGAAGGAGAATTAGGCAGAATAGGAAATGCAAAGCAAAGCCACACACATGCACACATACTGATAACTACTAGAATACAAAACAGTGCCAAGCTCACTTTAATGGAGGCACTGAACTTTCAGGAAATTAAATATAAAATCTACTGAAAATTGATTTTCCCCTAAGGTCTTAGATTTCAATCTAAGCAAAATGAAACTTTAGCATAAAAAGTTGTTTCAGTGATGGAATAAGTATTCTCTCTATGCAATAAATATTCACTGTGCCGTTAAAATATTAGCGGTTGCAATGAGATTCAAGTTTCTCATTTTATACTTTATCTCTTTTTCTTAGACTATCTTCTTCTTACAAGTGCTTGTGTTACATGTGCCAAAGGTCTGGAAGTGAATATTAAAATGTAGTTTTATTGTCTATTTCCTCTCATGTGTGAACAGTTGTGGAAGTCTTGTTACAGGTCACCGCATTGCTGCAGCAATGATTTTAGGTGTGTTAGAGACTGCCAAGTTCATTCTTGTTGTTAAAGAAAGAATAGTAAAAGTTATGAAAATGGGAGTTAGTGTACAGGAACATGGAGAATAGTGCATCTGTGGTCTGCATGAATGGGGAATACAAATAGCTTTCTTTCAAAGCCTGATTAGCAGAAAACTGTGGAAACAACTCTTCAAACTTGTTGTTTTATTGTTGTTGTTGTTGTGTGCCTCTAATGACCTCTTCACACCTGCCTTCTTTGTTGAATTCTCCTAAATTTATCTATGGGTCCTATCCAAATCCATTAATTTTGGCCCTCAAATGTGCCATTGACTTATACATGATGCTAATGCATTAGGGCTGTGCAAAGCTATTGTTAGTCCTCATAAGTCATTAGTGATTTTCTAGATTTGTGCAAATGAATTATTATTAAGAAATATATAGGAAAGGGGAAGAAAAAAAAATAAGAATCAAAACACTCACCAATTTTGTTAAGATTCTATAACATTCAGCATCATTTCAAAGTCAGTGTAATTTTCAGCAAAAGCATTGAGCAAATTTGACAAAGCCAAAGAGGACATTGCTGGTGTTTAAATTAAAACCCAGGCTGCTTGCTGGTCACCATAAGGAAGGGTAGTTGGGGCAGGAGGAGCTGAGCTGGGTGGGAGACTGAGAACACAGCATTCTGGGAAATGCAGTTTGGGAAGGCAAGCCCCTCTATGGCAGTTCTCAGTATCAGAATGTAGTTCTCAAGTATCAGAAAGCCCCAATGAGAGCTGCAGCAGCCAGCTGATTAGAGTCAGGTTAATAATAATAAATAAAATTATTTAATCTGCAAAGAGGACTAAAGTAAGTAAGTACCGTGTTTCCCCGAAAGTAAGACACCCCCGATTGTAAGACGTAACGAGGGTGTCAGGGGGGTCGGCTAATGTAAGCCGTACCCCGAAAATAAGACGTACCCCCGGCCGCCGCGTCACTCAGTCCCGCCTCCTCCTCGGTCCCGCCTCCTCCTCCTCCTCCTCCGCTTCCCCCCGCCGCCGCCTCCCCCGCCACCGCCTCCCCGCCACCGCCTCCCCCGCCGTCGCTTGCCGCCGCTTGCCGCCGCCGCTTGCTGCCGCTTGCCGCCGCCGCTTGCCGCCCGTCGCCGCTTGCCACCGCCGCTTGCCACCGCGTTTCCCGCCGCCTACCTCCGCCGCACAGCCGGCCCCACACCTGTGCCAGGCGCCTGCGTCTGCGCGCCAGGGCGCCTACATCAGCGCTCGGGTCCTACTGCCCATGCGCATGGGCAGTAGGACCCCAGCACCCTGACATAGGCACTCCTGGCGCGCTGACGTAGCGCTCCTGGCGCGCTGACGTAGGCGCTCTGGCACGCTGGCGTAGGCACTCCTGGCACGCTGATGTAGGCGCTCCTGGCGCTGACGTAGGCGCTCCTGTCGCGCTGATGTAGGCGCTCCTGGCGCAGGTGTGGGGCCGGCTGCGGCGGAGGTAGGCGGCGGGAAACGGCGGCAGCAAGCGGCGGCAAGCAGCGGTGGTGGCGGCAAGCGGCGGCAGCAAGCGGCGGTGGCAAACGGCAGCGGCGGCAAGCGGCGGGGGGGGAGGCGGCGGTGGAGGGAGGCGGAGGAGGCAGGACCGAGGAGGAGGCGGGACCGAGGAGGAGGCGGCCAAGGGGAAAGGGTTACTTTCGGGGTACGGCAGGTACCGTCGGCTAATGTAAGCCGTACCCCGAAAGTAGGCCGTAGTGGGGATTTTGGGGGTTAAAAGAAAGTAAGACGCTGTCTTACTTTCGGGGAAACATGGTAATAGTTTAGATCTGTGCTATGTTGAAGTTCTATGGTTAAGTGTATGTCATACATATACATTAGGTGCAAAGATTACTGCAGATGCACAGAAAATCAGAATACGCTTACTTCTTGTGAGGAGAGCAATGTCCAGTCTCGATAAAATAGTGAAGGGCAGAGACATCACACTGGCAGCAAAGATCTGCATAGTCAAAGCAATGTTATTCCCCATAGTCACCTACGAATGTGAGAGCTGGACCTTAGGGAATGCTGAGCAAAGGAAGATAGATGCTTTCGAACTGTGGTGTTGGAGGAAAATTTGAGAGTGCCTTGGACAGCGAGAAGATGCAACCAGTCCATCCTCCAGGAAATAAAACCCGACTGCTCATTGGAGGGAAGGATAGTAGAGGCAAAGATGAAGTAATTTGGCCACATCATGTGAAGAAAGGAAAGCTTAGAGAAGACAATTATGCTGGGGAAAATGGAAGGAAAAAGAAAGAGGGGCCAACCAAGGCCGAGGTGGATGAATGGTAAACTTCAAGTACATCCTTGGAAGTAGATTGTATGTTTGTCATTTTAGAACCAGTATAGAGAGTAACTTCATCAAAAAGTTGGCCACCAGGGGATGACAGAAATTATACTGCAGAACAGTCATAGACTGATTAGCAGTATGAAATTGTGGTTCATCAAGAGAATCATGACACTTGCAAATAACCAATTTTAAAATTGCATCTGTTTGTTTCTGAATAATATTTATTTATTATTTTATTTGTTTAAAATACTTATACCATGCTGTTTAGCCAATGGTGGTTTGCAAGTACTTCATTTAATGGATAATAATTTTTTAAGGATACAATGCTGAACATATTTACCAGTATGAGACCCCATGGAATACATAAAACATATTCTTTATGAAATAGGCAGCATTTTCCTGTAAGCTAAATATATCCTTGAAATAAGGTGTCAAATGTAATAGTTATATGGGAGTCAAAAGATGTAGAAAACAAGGCAGAACTAAAATGATACCTGGATCCTATTCGAATGCAACATCCAAATGCATCCTGGGGCCAAATCCCACTGCTATCTTTACAATACCACTTTTAAATCTCTGAATTAGTAATTAAAGAGCCAGATGGTACAACTCAGGGGATAAATTCAGCCCTGGGGCTGCCAGCTGTTGATCCAAAATAATAAAAGGGCAAAAAGCCCATTGTCATAAATGACTCTTAAACATGCATCTCTAAATGTTGGAATTTACTTTTCATGGTCTTGATGCTAAAGTGCATACAGGATGAGAGGAGAAGGGAGGGACTACAAGAATGAAGGAATGGAGGACTTAACTTTACAACAAAATTACTTCCAGGGAGATGGAATCATAACAGTATTTTCTGTGAGATGTCTCCCACCTCCCCCCAAATATTTTTGTTTTCCTAACTGATTTTCAGAAAGCTGGCTTCCTTCCTTCCTTCCATCCCTCCATTGCTCTAGTCCTTCTCTTCCTCCCTCCCTCCCTCCCACCCTTCCACTCTTTCTAAACCCCAATCTACTTCCCTCCCTCCCTCTGTTTCTCCCCCTTTGTTTCTTACATCCTTTCTCCCTTCTTTTCTTCCTTTCATGGCCTCGGAGTCCCAGCTGCCTCCCTGCCTGCCAGCCTGACTTCTCAACTTCTATCGAAAGCATCTCTGGCGAGACAGGCTGCAAGCAGAGGGTGCTTCACGAGTGGCGAAGGGGCCCTGTGAGTGGTGGAGGGCACCCCGCGAAAGGTGGAGGGTGCCCCACGAAATTTCGGAAGTCAATCGGATTCGAAGCGTCAGCGCCTCCTACATCCGGAATAAGTTTTGAACCATTTTTTCATCAACGAGGCCTACTGTATTGACAATACACCAGTTTACATTGGACCTAATTGTGCCTCCTACATTTTTCCTGAAATGTGGGTCTGCTACAGAGTCTCAGCAAAACTGTGGTGCACTTCCTCACATTCAACCCAGTTTACACCATGTTAAGCACTAGACAGGGCCGTAGCCAGGATTTTGATCGGGGGGCTAAGTTTGGTTCGGGGGGCTGAGACTGGGTGGAAGAGGGTCTACCCTAGCAAACTTTTTGTATTGTTATCCCAATAACCCCATTAATGTAGGATATAATGAGCATGGTGATCAGATCATGATATGAATAAACATAACAGTTTAAATAATGTACCAGTAAGGCCTTTTCGCGGACCACCCTGAGAATTTCGGGGGGGGGGCTGAAGCCCACTTAGCCCCCCTGGCTACATGCCTGGCACTAGAAGTCCCTTTTTGTTGTCAAAAATCTCAGGATTCGTCCAGTGTGCCAAGCTCCAATTGATTCTAATGAAGACACAAAGGGTGAAGGGCAGAGACTGCTTAATTTCTCCTGTTGAATAAGGAGGGATGTTGGAGTAATTCTATCAGATCTGACATGTCTCACCTTAACTACAATTAACATTTTATTGACATTTGAAATGAATAGGCAATAAACATTGTTATGATTCATATAAATTGCATAGACTTATTTATTTTAAATTGCAGTACATTTATTGTTGTAAGGTTTACAGTTTGTGATTGGTGAACAGTGTGGTGAGAAGAATGTTTTCTGTATTCACACCACCCCTTTCCACCTGTGGAAGCTTATTAACATAGGGAGTGATTGTTTCAGGGTAAGTAATGTTTGCTGATGGATATCAGGGCTAAGAAGTGGAAGGCTCCTTGAATAAACAATATATAGTAATTGATAACAATCCTAGGTTAAAGGGTTTTGGGATTTCTGTTGGGGAAGAATTCATTGTCTTCATGGGATCAGTATGCTTCCTTAATCTGGCC
Organism: Anolis apletophallus; assembly: GCA_030556195.1. Lineage (NCBI taxonomy): Eukaryota > Metazoa > Chordata > Lepidosauria > Squamata > Anolidae > Anolis > Anolis apletophallus. The sequence goes on from JARBWK010000004.1 coordinate 150,995,294, forward strand.
TTGGCTCAATCTTTATTTAAACTCATTATGTGGGAGCTAAAGGGAAAATGGAAATTATCAGTGTTATTTAGCTGGGGCTTGTTTCCCTGCCTCTGAAAGTGAGTAAAGTCATTTCTCAGCACTTCTATACATGCTGTAAAAGGTAGAAGTAATTGGGTTAAAGGCGGGGGGGGGGGTGGCTAAACAATGTTTAGTCAAAGTGCAGGAGGAATCAGGTTAAGATCTTAAAACATGCATTAAAAAAGATGTGTGTATAGCTAGGCTTGTGCATGGATTCAATATCGTTGCTTCCCTTCAGCTAATATGGCTGGCTCGGCTTCTTTGGTTGGCTATAATGGTAAGGGCTCAGCCTCCATGAGTGTTTCTGCCGCAACAGAATAGCGGCTGTTGAAAATGGGCTGCCTTCGGTTACAAGTGAAGTTTGGAAGGGAGGCAGCCACTAGAAGGAAGCATAAGAGGGAGAAAAACCACCACTCCAATGCCTGCAAATCAAGAGAGGGCATGCTGCAGGGAGAGAGTGTCACACACTCCTGCAGTGCCTGTCTCCTCTACAGTAGAACAGCTTAAGCTAAGCATTAAACTCCGTCTCCTCTACAGACAGAAGGATCACAGAAAGATTGATATATTAACTCTGATGCTCTTAATTCAAGTCTTAATGAAGGATATAAGGACAAAAAAAAGCTTCAAATTTTGATGGGCTGATTCTGGGTGGAAGAGTCCCAAACCTTTTGTATTGTTATCCCAATAACCCCATTAATGTGGGATATAATTAGCATGGTGATCAGATCATGATATAAGTGCACATAACAGTTTAAATAATGTACCAGTAAAATTAATTGGGGGGCTTTAGCCCCCCTGGCTACATGCCTGCCCCCTGCCTATATTGGGCCAGATAGAAAATTAATCTTTCGGCTTCCCAGATCAAAAATGGATTTCTGTCCTCTCAAATTCAGGAGGCTCCTTAAAATCAAATTGGGACCCCAACCAAAATCCAGGACACCAAAATGGATCACAGTTTACCCAGATTGTACAAGCTACTTATAACCCAATTAAGCCTGAATAGCTCACCTTTGTATGACTGTATTTCCCTGCCAAGCAAACTATGCCCCCCCCCCCCCCCGGTGTGGACTTCTTCAGTGCACATGGGATTTAAAAAGCCTGAAACAGTCAATTTTACACTTTCTATTATATTAAACTTACATTTTTATTGGCCGGCCAGAATGCTAAATTAACATACAGAATGGCCCTTTTCCTATTTAAAGCAACACAGATAAGAACTGAATATTCAGAGTTGATTGGGTAAACTATAGGGGTGATGCAGATATTGGATCAGCATTGGAACCTTTACCCCAGGACAGCGGCTAAAGCGGAACATGGGCAGGACCTACTCACCGAAGGCCTGCTTAAACAAATAAGTTTTGCAGGCGCGTCTAAGCGGGAACAGGTCCTTAGGAGCCCTGCGTTCCAGCCGGGAGGCGTTCCACAGCGTAGGAGCTATAACGGAGAACGCCCTCCGGCAAGTAGATGTCAGTTTAGCCGATTTCGCCGAGGGTATCTCTAACAAATTAGCATCCTCGGAGCGTAGTGATCTCGGGGACAGAGTGGGGTGAGTCGGTCCCTCAAGTACGCTGGCCCCAGGCCATGCAAGGCCTTAAAGGTAAGAACCAACACCTTGAAGGAGATCCGGTGCTCGATTGGGAGCCAGTGCAGATCCTGCAAAACAGGTGTGATGTGGCGGCCTGCTGGGGTTCCAGACAGGAGCCGGGCGGCAGTGTTCTGCACCAGCTTGAGCTTCCGGTCACCGACAAAGGAAGGCCAACGTAAAGCGCGTTACAGTAATCCAGCCTTGAGATGACCGTAGCTTGGATCACCGTGGCCAGGTCATTCCGGGAGATATAGGGGGCCAGCCTCCGAGCCTGTCGCAGATGAAAAAAGCAACCTTGCTGACCACGGAGACCTGGGCCTCCATGGTCAGCTGGGAGTCCATAAACAGCTTGTTTATTTTAACTTATGTTATACTGTATGTGTATGTGTTTGTCAAATGTTTCTGATATGGCCCTCCTAGGAATAGTAGACGAAGGGGACCTGGCTGACGAAAATTCTCCACGGCAGCAAGGATGGTGTTTGCGAAAAAAATGGAAGTCTAAAGACACGCCTGGCCTTGGAGAATGGGTGGACAAAGTCCAGGACATTATGAACATGGATAGGCTTTCCTATTACATGAGCGAACTGGAGGGGACGGGCCTGCGTAGAACAGATTGGTCCCCTTTCAGGGCCTATCTACAGAGCCGAGACTCAGAGCAACATAGCTAGACTTCTTGATATGGACGCCAGCTACACCAGGCCCAGACAGGAGGCAAAGGGTCTCCAACCTCTTTGTCCCTCTCCCCCCCAATGCGGAAAGACGCATAGACACAGGCCCCCTGTTTCCCCCCTCTCCCTCCCAATGGAATCAATATGGACAATACAAAGATATCGGAAGCCCGACGACCCCCTTTTTGCCCCCCGTTGTTTCCCTCCCCCCTCCCGACCCTCCCCAAACCCATCCCTGATCAACCCCTCTTCCTGCCCTTCTCTTCCCCTCCTACCCCCGATCCACCCCCACCCCTTTGCCTCTCTTCCCAAGTTCTCTCTCTCCTTTCCTACTGTCCTATACCTCAATTTGTTCCACCTCTTTTATTGTTATGGAAGAAAACCCAATAAATATATTTGGAAAAAAAATGTTTCTGATATGGCCAATAGGCTAATCAATAAAACGTACTACTAAAGGCTTTCTTTTATACTTTATAATCTTAAACAGAGATTGAATTAAGAATTGGTAGAAAAGAAAGCTGATGAAAGTTTTTTTTAAAAAAAATCCTGTTATGCAATGGACTTCAAATGTACATATTTCCATGTGTGCATATACAATCCAATACATAACAGAGGGATTTCTTTCTTTTAAAAAAGCACCTTCCACTGGATGTTCTCCATCTGTCCTCCATCTTGATCCACTACAGAGGAAAACTGTGAGGCCAGTGGGGGACCATTTTGTGGATCTTCAACAGGTCCTGGGATTTTTTGACTCAGTTATAAAATGTGGATTTTGACACTGGAAGCCCTATCTGAATCTCAAAACATTTGAAAGTCCTGGCTTCAGACAACAATTTGTGCATCCAGGACTGACTCCTGGTTTGTTTCAGTTTTTCAGGCTACTACAGAAACGTTCATAGTTAGAGTACATTGTGATTACATACACCCCACCTTAGCCCAAAATATGTTGAAGGTCTATTCAACTTCTGACTGGGGAGCAAAGAGAATGGAGGGTGATATTTCCCCCATCCTCTTGGAAGTGAGTGTAGCTGCAGCAATTAGAAGCAGGATGCCTGTATTAGACATAATTGTAGTCGACCAGATGACACAACTGTTTCTTTGTATTTCCACTCTTTTTGAACAGAGTGCCTCTGGCTTCATGTCAATGATGATCTAATGTTTAGTTGGCCAAAGGGAGGGGGCATGTTTTACAGCCATCCAATGGAGGAATGCATTTTTCTTTCAGGTCTCCCTGAAAAGTACATAGGTAAGAATGTTTCATTTTGCCAGGTGTTCCTGTTTTGGCTGCTTTTCTTTACTGTATAGCCAGCTCTCCCTGTTGTTCCTCCCTCCCCTGAGTGTCCTTTCAGTTAACATTATTTTTTCCTGTTGTAATGCCTCCTCTGATTTGTAGCTCAATATGTTAAGCTTCTCAATTTACTGCACTTGCAGAGTATGTCCCAAGCCTTGAAATGGTATCATGCACCTACTTTTGTACATTTAGTTGCATTTCGGTTCTACAACAAATCTGACCCTACAGGGATAAAGTGTGCTATCTCTCAATGGTTGTAAAAATGTTATTTTTTAATTTAAAAAGTCAAAATTGTTCTACCCATTTTATTTTCTAAAATTCTACACAGATTCATTTTGCAATAAGTGAATGATCACAACTTAGAGAAAACAAGCTTCAGGAGTTTTTGGCATAGAATATGTGCTCTGAAGGTCTAGCAGTATCATATTTGGATTTATGAAAAGTTGGAAGGTACATTGAAGTTTTATGTAGTGAATTTTTTTTAGAGTCTCCAAGATGCCGCCATCCACAATCTGCCTTCAAGTAATTGCTTTCTGACATTTTTTAAAATTGTACCATTCTTCTGATTTTTTCATGAAGAAATGGAAACTAAATATTGCTTGACCTGGGGGGTTGGGTTGGGTTTTTTTTTACATTTATCCAATTTCTTAGCAAAAGTGGGCAGGTATCTTACAGTTTCCCATGATGGGCAGAAGACCATAAATCACAGGCTTTTCTCCATCCCTTTGTTTTTAAATTGCAAGCAAACACAATTCAATAATGTATATTTGATGTATGAGAAAATGTATGAAAAAATGTATACATTACAAAAATGCATTTTTGTGGGCACTGACACCCCCCAATCAATTATATGACATGATAGAAACAAGTAAGCAAATGCAGGCAGGATTTGGGAATTGCTATGAAATTAACCAAGGTTTTCACATCTCTATATTCGTGGAACAGGCTAAGTTCAGTCGAATGCATGGTGCTATAAATCACATCTTTGTAAGCTTCCTTTTAAAACAAAATATAACAAAAAATATTTATACAGGCCATGTATCTGGCAATCTCAGATGCTAGGATTTCAACTTTACTGTCCTGTTGATGCTTGGTTGGGCTTTAAAGCTTTAAGCCTTTTTACCTCAGCATTGAAATCAGCTTTGACACAGCACTCAAGCAGAAATCTAGATAGGCTGAGACTGCTGACCAGATGCAGTAAACCTTTCCCCTTCTTCTTAAATGTATTTGCCACAGAATGTATATACTGTTTGGAATATCAATAGGCATGCCCATGATGTTATGGCAGTTGGGCTGTACAATTTATGTACAATACAAAGGGTTGCCAGGAGTGGTGCCAACCTTGTAATATTTGCTTTAAGTAGTTCCGGCATAATTAGGTCGGGCCCTGGGACTTTACCTGATTTAATAGATGAAATTAGTCTTTTAATTTCCTGGAGGCCATTGTGGAGTATTTATTGATAATGTTGGTGTTACAACACTTTCCATATTATTCAGTGTTTTTCACAGTTGCCAAATTGGGTGGTGAAATAATCTTCCCAATTTTCTTCAATAAGGACTAGAAGTCTGAGGCAACAATTTCTGCCAGTCTTGTTTAAACACTGATTATTTGATGAAGTGGTCTCTTTCTCACATTCTTCTGCTTTTCTCTCTGAATTTTTTTATTTTTCCTTGACTTTCTTGTTCAAACTTAAGCATCCTTTGCTCATCTTTCCTCAATTTGCCTCATCCTTAAAGTCCCTTTTGATTCAAGCATCCTCAGGACTCTTCCACACAGCCATATAACCCAGAATATCAAGGCAGAAAACCTGCTTTGAACTGGGTTGAGTCCGCTCAGTTTCCTCTATTTCAGTCAACTCTCTATTAATAATTTGCAATGTAATATTTTCTTAGTAAAATGTTGATATAAATAATCATTTGCCTAACCAAGTATTCTCTCTTTAAGGCTATATAGCTTAGAAAAAGTATTGTTGAATGCACAATTTAAATTATCAAGGGAATGTAAAACATAAGCTACATCAAAGGGAAGCCTTAAAGAGGTTTTGATATCAACTTTTAATATTTATATTATGGCACTTTGCATTTTCCTTGTGGACAATACATTGTTAGTCCCCGATTCATTGAAATTATGTGGTTTAGTTACTTATAACTTGTTAGACATAACTACTCTGGCTAGGACTAATATTGAAATTAGCTGTAGATATTTATCTGTGCATATACCAATTCTGAAATGATTACGAGTAATGACATTTCATCTAGATATAGGCACAGATTAGACTGACTCAATTTGGTACATGAGCATTTTCTTTGATTCAATGGTTTAAATGGTATTGAAACTCACAAATATATTCAACAACAGATTCTGCTGCTTCCTTCTTTCAAATCACACTGAATTATCTATCTCATCTCTTGGACTGTGGTGTCAATGTTAGTCAGCTCCTTTGACAGCAATCCTGTTCACATCACTGCTGACAATTAGGTCACTAAAACATCAATTGTAATTTGTCTTTCTCCCAAGTGAACTGTAGTACCGTTCACCAGAGTTTGAAGAATCAGGAATTAAAGATGTCCTGGAATGAGATGCAGCCAATGCAGGCATTTAATGCCTTTCTGTGACTATTTTTTCAGAAGGATAGATGAAGTGAAAGTTTATTAACTTTGATAACCAGTCATTCCTCTATTTGCTGTAGTGGAATGATACAGACTTCTGGGTGAGTAGCTTGCCAAATCAACAGCTCCAATCATCATGTGACAAATAAATATAGGTAGAAAAGGCAAGAGGTGAAGGAAATGAGGAGATAGTAAATGTTCCTCCATCTGGTGATTTTCTTGTAGTCTTATACTCTGTGGGGGGAAAAAGTATTTGTTGTTCTGTTCATGGAAGCACATTTCTAGAACTACTTTGATCCAGATAAAATACTCATTTATTAATAGTCTGTCTCTGATACCTTGTTTGCTGACAATGTTTGTTACCAGTGATGACTTCCATGTAAATGAGGTGGTGACAGGCCCGGATTAACACCTTTTTGCACCCTAGGCCACACTTTGGAATTACACCCCCTTTAAGCCAGCCTCTACCGCACCCCCCACACACACACATCCTTTCATCTGCTCGTTCCCCTTAGGGCCCCGCATCTAGCTTTCCCAGTGTGGCCCCACTAGGTCCGCCACAGGAGTTTCCCTCTCGGCAGGCACTATGGATGCAGGCATGGGGAGAGGAGCCTCCTCCCCGTTGCCGGGGCTTGAGGCACTTGGCTCCTACCCAGTATCGGGGATTGCGCATGTGTTGTGGTCAGCAGCGGTACCGATGCTGCTCTTCTCCCCGATACCGGGGCTTGTCGCATTGGGCTTCTCTCCTGTACTGGGGTTTGCACATGTGCTGTAGCCGGCAGTTGCGCTTCTCTCTTCAGTAAGGAAGAGTCTCCCCTTTGTGTTGGAGAAGGAATACCAGCTTTCATGGTGTTAGGGCATGCGCAGACTGTGCAATGGAGTTTCCTGTACTTGCACTGAAGGAGCCAGCAAGTGGATGCTGTCGGCATCGAAGGAGTTAATTGTTCCTCTTGTTGACATTGACGCCAGTGTTGAGAGCCCCCGCACATACATCATTTGCACAACAATAGCAGAGGCAGGAGCTGGTATTCAGGAAGGGGCAGGGGTGCCGCCGAAAAGGAGGACCTCCGGTATCCTTCCTTCCTCATCTCCATGTGCATTGTGTTTTTATTTGTTTCAACTTTTTAAAATATTTTTTGGTCCGTGATCTGCGCCCCCTCCCATCAGCTTGCACCCCTAGGCCATGGCCTAGGTTGGCCTTATGGGTAATCCTGGCCTGGGTGGTGAATCTTCTGAGTTAAGGTGTTGAATCCCTTCTGAAAACAAACTCAAGAGCTTAGGTAGTTTGTTTAAAATTTGGAGAAAACCCAAAATGACTTGAATATAGCACTAGAGCCACCTATTCTAAATGGGATCTTCAATAGTCATTTGACAACATGATCACTTCCATGAACGGAACCACCATACCATTTAAATTTGTTTCATGAATGGTTGTGAATTTTGTTCAGTTTTTTCCTGACAATAACCTTCTACGCTTCACAAATGTCTTCATGAATCGGATGGGAAGTACTTGATTTTTTTTTGTTAAAAATGTAGGGGAAAGTTAAAAAAATGATCAATTTGTCCACATCTAGCAAAAAACTTGGAATTGGATTCTAGTCAATTTATTCAATTTATTCAAAAATAAGAGTTGGGGCTCACATACATATGCATACATTCAGAATATTCTTCATTATAGAGGCTAACAATGTTTCTATTTGATGTTTTTCAGATGTAATCTGAGTATTAGGTGAGGGCTGAAAATGTGTGGTACAAGGCAGCAAGTTGCACTGGGACAAAAAGCAACATGAATCAGTTTTTTAAAAAACAGAGTTTTGCTTGATGTCCTTGTAGGTTGTAGAAGCTGGCTCACAGAAATGCACTCCTGATATACAACCCAGTTTTTAAATATCATTAAATTCAGAGGTTGGAAAAGTTAATGTTTTGGATAACATGGTAGTTGGGGAATTATAGCAATGTAGTCCATAAAGTAATTTTTCCTCTGACCGCATTCTCTCCTCTCCATCCCCTATTGATGGCTGAAAAGAGGCCTGAGAGCTATGAAAAAATGTTTTCTCAAAAAATCGGACATTGAGTCTACTAAATGGCACATGTCCCACGGTACAACTTCTGATCGAGATGTAATATGGAAAGACTTGAGATGGACTCTGGAAGGGAGTTCATTAATTGCAAAGGATATCAAGGTGAAGCCCACTAGTTTTAGGTCTATCCACTAGTGGAGGACAACTACATTTTGGTCAGTTTGCAGGTGGAGTCAGTTGTAAAATCCATTTACAGAATGTGACCAGCCTATTCAAAAATGTTATATGTTAGAAGTTTATAATAAAAGGAAAGTTAGACCACCTCTTTTTTCTGCTTTTCACTTGAACTGGAATACTGGGGGAAACATGCATATACAATGGCAAATTGTACAATGCCAAACAAGGCCTTGCTTCCTAGTTTTACCATACAACAACCTCAGATTAATGTAAACTGATATTTTATCTGTCTCTGGTGGACAAAGAATAATTGGGTTGCTGTGAGGTTTTTCAGGCTGTATGGCCATGTTCCAGTAGCATTTGGTTGACGGTGAAGCAAGCGGAGTGTGTGTATGTATGTGTCTATCTATCTAGCTAGCTAGCTAGCTATCTATTAGGCATGGTTTCGAACCCAAAAATAGAGAATCGAAAATCTAATGGGGGGGGGGGGGGGGATTTTTTTTTATTAGTAAAAGAAAGACTTACAAAAAAATCCCAAAATTTCTAAAATGTAACGCAATTACTAACAAAATTCGTTAGTAGTTCTAAAGTAGGCAAAGCAGGGAAACAGGACTGACGCTGTTTTAAGCACAGGCAAATCAAGGGGCAACATTTCCCTTGGTTTCCTTGCAGGGAGATATAATGCATTAATATATTATTATTAATATTATTAAATACCTCTGGTGCAGGCCTTGCTAATCTCTCTGTAGAGTTCTCCTCACTCCATTCAGTTTTACCATAGCAGTCTAGGACCCCCGTTTGAACTCTATGGCTTTTCTTGATTCTGAACTCTTCCTTCTCCTCTCCGTGCTCTTTTCACTCCTGCTGCCCTTCTCTCAACAGTTCTAATGTCCTTCTACTCTGTCCTTCTATCTAAACCCCATTCCTGGGTGTTTAAATCGCTTTTTTCATCAGTCCTCCAGCCCCTCTAGGAGTGCCGATCTGGATCTCTCTATAGTTTCCGGCTTCTTTTTCACTTCCTGGAAGGGGCCTTTCACTCTAATTAGGCTTCAAGCATGGAAAGGCCCCAATTTGACTGTGAGTTATGTCTGCAAAGCTATTTTGGAGGGGGAAATTTTCCTGTTGGGTGGCCATCCGAAATATTTAATAATCTAACGAAATTTTGGGCCCAGAGAGTGCGGAAATGAAAGTCCACTTCCGGGATTGGCCTTGCGATCCGTAAAAACTAGAAAGTCCCATTACATACGAATCCCTTCCGATTTCTTTTCATTTTCATAACTTTTTTCTCATGCCTACTATCTATCTATCTAGCTATCTGTGGAATGTCCAGCTTGGGAGAAAGCACCCTTGTCTGTTTGAAGTAAGTGTGAATATTATTTGAGAACAATAAAATTCTTTACCACTCTGACAACCATCATGTCAAACTGCACAGAGTATCCATTGAAATCCGTGTGAACAATTTCAACAGAAAGGAGAAAACAATGAAAATGAACTAAATATGGTTACCAGTAATTTTTTTAAATAAAAAAACCCACCAGAATCAAGACAGTAAATAAGGAAGACCACTCAGAAACAGGGAAACTCCAGACAGCAAACTATCAAGTGCCAGTTAACACCTCCCAAACAGAGGATGCCTTCAGGCAGCAGAGACAAGGCTACCTCTATCCAGATATCCTCACTAATAGACTTTCATGGCTGCTCAATGCTATTTAAGCTTGCTGATTGCAACATTCATACTGGCTTCAGACAGACAAAGGTTCTTTCTCCCACCCTGGACATTCCATAGATAGATAGATAGATTCCCTCTGCTTCACTGCCAACAGACACTGAACAAACCTTCGAGGATGCCTGCCACAGATGCAGGCTGCTGGAACATGGCCATACAGCCTGAAAAACTTACAGTAACCCAGTGATTTTGACCATGAAAGCCTTCAACAACAAAATAGAGCCATTGATGTAGGTGATGACTCATAAACCCCAACTGAACTAATTGTTTTTGGACCAAAGTTGGGCCCTTGTTTTGAACAATTGGGCCCTTGTAGGGCCCTTGTTTTGAACAATTAATGTTAATTGTATTTTAATGTATTTTAATGCTCAATGTTCTTGGTTTTATATTGTATTTATACTGTGTTTCGGCATTGAATTGTTGCCTTTGTTAGGCCGCTCTGAGTCCCCCTTCGGGGGTTGAGAAGAGCGGGGTAGAAATGTTGGAAATAATAATAAATAAATAATAATAACTCAAGATTTGATATTTTGCCTGATCTCTAAACCAAAATTCTCTTGTTGGCTTTTTGTAGTAACTCTGAACATTGGTAACTTATGGCACTTTTTTATGCAGTATTAGTATCTGTGCAGCAGAGAAATGTTGAACTCCTGTGGCCTTAGATACCACATCACAGCCAAACTTTTAAAAGGCTTGACATGTTCCTCTTCATTTTTCTGCATCTTATGTACCCAGGCACTGTATATAAAGGGTATTTTTTTTTAAAAAAAGTAAAGCACTCTGTGAAGGCTTTGGGGGCTTAACCTTGGAATGTTCAGACCTGGCTCTCTTTGACAGTTAAAGGGGTCTGTGGGAGCTAAAATGCTTTGCAGAAAATGAAGTAATTCTTCAATAATTCAGCAATTTATCTTCTTGGGATGTTGGTCTATGAAAAGGGCTTCCAGTAAAATACATCAGTAGCCATGTGAAAGTATTTGCTTGTCTCACATATACAGTTAAAATATAACTATGCACACACATGCTCTGCCCCCATATCTCTGAGTTCCAGAAATCTTTGGGCATTAGCACAGAGAAAGGAAGTGTCTTGGAAGCAAAAGCACACATTTGTAAACCTCCTGAAAATGGAAAAACATAATAAGCACTAATTGAACAGAAATTTATTTGTTTTTTCATAATAAACACAAATATGTTTATAAGGCAACCTTGATAATGAGGAAATGGGAGCCAGAACTTATGTATACCCTTATGACCTTTGCACACTTTTGGTCTTTTTTGTGTGACGGATTAATACAGATACATTCATATATCAATTGGATATCTATGTCAGATCATTGGAGAACTCTTCAATGTTGCCTAAAGAAACACTCAAGGCACATCTGATTAGGTGAAATATTTGTAGAAAATGTGAAAGAAGTTAAAAGAACTGATGTGAATCATCAGTGGGATTTTCACAGATTATTTTGATATATAAAAGAAATATTTGTTTTAGTCCAGACAATGAATTACCATGATGAAGTAAGGGAAACTTTTTTTTCTCAGTGTTGGTTTTATGTGTCTAGTTTTATACAACAAATAGACCTTCAATCAAGAATACCGTCACCACTCCATTTCAGATTATATACTTCTAACATTCTTACACAGAGATAGTATGGTGCAGTGATGAGTTTTGAAGACCAGGTGCTCATCATAATAATCCTCCTAGTGACACCCATGAGGAAGATCTAAAAACACAGGCAGCCAAATTGATTTGTACCTACAAACTAGTGCAAGTATTATTAATTTCTACAAGGAGTACATCTCCACTGTAGAATGAATGCAGTTTAATGCCACTTTAACTGCCATGGCTCAATGCTATGGAATCCTGGGAGTTGTATTTTTGCAAGGCCTTTAGCCTTCTTTGTTAACGAGGTCTGGTGCCTCACCAAACTACAACTCCCATGATTCCACAGCATTGAGATTTGACAATTAAAGCAGTGTCAAACCGCATTCATTCTGCAGTTTATATACACCTTAGGAAGAGTGTGGATTCATCCTTTGCCCCATGAAAGAGGGCTTTCTTTGTGGTGGCAACCCAGATGTATTTTTTTAATTTGTCACGTTTCTATACCGCCCTCTTAGGCGAGGAATACACAGGATGCCCTCATACAACACAGCAACAAGTCACAGAAAAAAACATATAACAATTTAACAATTAAAAACATACATTAAAAACACATGTATTATTCTCTCCTCTTAGAGGAATGATTCATGCCAACACTGGGATCATTTTTCGATCAGGTCAACTTTAGGCTTTTCATTTAAGCCTCAATTGTAACTGATTTTATCCAGGTGCTACACATCCTATGGCTACATTGGTTAAAAATGTTTTGATTGGTTTTAAGTTGTCTGCTTTTAAATTAATGCTCTATATTTAATATATTTTAAATACTTTTAGATAATTGATATGATTTTTTAAATTAGTTTTATTTCCAATCACCGTGACACCATCAGAAATAGAGCAAGGTACAAATATTGCAAAAATAAATAAAAAGCAAACCGTCTTAAGTTTTGTTTGGGACAAAGGTGGGATAAAATAAAATAACAATGTTTAATGGAACAAGCTTGTTTATTGGTCGACCACAGTTGTTGTTGTTGTTGTTTTTTAAAAGGAACAAATGAATTTTAGGCTAAAATTGAAAGGCTAAGTGTGTCCCATATGGACATTAGAGGTGGGTATTGCAAGAATGTTGAACTCACTTTTGTGTGGAGTTCTTAAGTGAACTCAATTACTTATTTTCATGGCAATGTGAATCAACAAAGAATGGCTTACTTGCATGGGAACTAATAAAATATTGCTGCAAAATGTTCCTTCTGGTTGTCACACTGGGTAGGACAAATGATCTGAATGGAACAATTATCTGATACCATAGATCAGTGCTATATGTATGTATAAACAATGCAGAAACAGTGGATCTCTTCAGGGTTCTTGCCCTTCCTGTGCCCAAACCCACCAACAAAATGATGGACACTATGCTACAGGAATATATTTGTTGTTTTTGTCCAAACTAAAAGAACCAGAAGCATAATTTTGGCAGTTAATCAGAAGTCATAGAATATGTTGTAAGTTTGCAAATTAATCCAAAGAAATTGCCCAATGAAAACTCAGTTGATAGCAGCTGAGCCATGGGAACATTATAAGTATGAGAGCAGAAGTCTGTGCCTCTCATGGCTTATAAAGTATTCAAACTCAAAATGAGTAGAAATGGGATTTTAATAGCTATTGCCCAATCCAGAGCCCTGAATGATCCTATGCCCTTGAATAATAATTAGATGTAATGGTAATTAAAAGAACAATGGAGTAATGACTCCCATTCTTGCTAAAATGTGGTTGGATTGGCTGAAAAGAACCAAAGTGTAGTAATAGAGAAGGAGGAGATGTAGATCCCATTCTTTTCTCTGTTGGGTAAATGCACTGGAAAAGTTATCCTTATGTAATTTGGACGTGCCTTCATGGGAGCATTAGTGTGTCTCTACTTTTTTATGCTGCGATTTTATAACTAGATGAAAATTAAAAGGTGCTGGGTGCATCTTTTATGGTAGTTGTACTTTGGTTGTATGAAAATTCCCTGAATGATGATTTTTTCCTCTTCTAAAAGTTTATTAAAGAATCCCAAATCTTCATATGCTGTGAATCAGAATTCAGAGTTTGTGGAAGTGAGCACAGCTGTTTGCGTGTATAAACAACCCCATTTTGCTATATTATGACTGACAGGATGAAAGCTACTTAAACAGCTTCTTGATCAAAACATAGTAATGCTTTCACTTCATTGAAACACATAACAAACTCTTTGTGTTTAAGTGTTACAAAAGTAAAATTCCACTTCAAATGATATTATACTCTTTATGTACCAAATGACATGGTATTTTTTAAAGTCTACATCATATTTCTCTTATAATAAAACAAAAGGTATTGCAGAATTTTAAAAAAAAACATTTCAGTGAGCGGATAGATTTGGGTTAGATTGTATATACCAATACTCCTGCTAGCAACAGCCATTATTCAGTGACAGACAGATTCAATGCCGTGTGCATGACTGGGGGAAAACATGTCTTTAGAACATGAAGAATCTCTTATAGGGAACAAATATAATGCTGAATTTAGTATAAGGCAGCACCTCTCTATGTATTTTGCACAGTTAAAGCTTGTGCGCCAGCTGCGCCCGTACCTTGGGAAGTCTGACTTGACCACGGTGGTCCACGCTCTGGTTACACCCCAAATAGACTACTGCAACACTCTATGTGGGGTTACCTTTGAAGACTGCTTGGAAGCTGCAATTAGTCCAACGTTCGGCAGCCAGGCTACTAACAGGAGCGGGGCACAGGGAGCATACAACTCCCTTGCTGCGCCAGCTCCACTGGCTGCCAATTAGCTTCCAGGCACAATTCAAAGTGCTGGTTTTAAACTACAAAACCCTATACGGTTCTGGCCCAGTTTACCTGTCTGAACAGATTCTCCCCTACGAACCATCAAGAACATTAAGATCCTTTGGAGAGGCCATGCTCTCGGTCCCGCCAGCTTCGCAAGCGCGGCTGGTGGGGATGAGAGACAGGGCCTTCTCTGTGGTCGCCCCTCGGCTGTGGAACTCTCTACCAAGTGATGCTAGATCTGCCCCCTCCCTGTTGTCCTTTAGGAGGCTGGTGAAGACTTGGATATGGAACCAAGCCTTCCCAGAATAGGCTGAGATTGGCTATTATCTGAATGTATGACCACGTTTACAGACTGAGCAGAATTGTTTTAATGGCGATGTGGTTTTATGCTGGGTTTTTATGTATTTTAATATGTTGTTTTAGTAGTTTTTAAATTGTATAGCATTGAATATGCCAGTCTGAGTCCCTCAATAGAGGCGAGAAGGTCGGGGTACAAAAGTTTTTAAAATAAATATTTTGTGTCTAAGGTTTCAAAGCATTGTCTTGGATAGTATTCACACTTCATAATTATAGCGGTTTAAAACCATATTAACTGCCAGGTTGCAATGATAAGGAATATTGGGAATTTTAGTTATTATTTACCCTTCTCTACGATGAAACAATAGCAGTTGAACCTGTCATAATTCTGCAAAGCGGATGATCCTTGGTCATACTTAAGACTTTGTACATGCAAATCATACAC
The DNA here is from genome assembly GCA_030556195.1 of Anolis apletophallus. NCBI lineage: Eukaryota > Metazoa > Chordata > Lepidosauria > Squamata > Anolidae > Anolis > Anolis apletophallus. Next base: position 151,010,578 of record JARBWK010000004.1, read on the forward strand.
TCCTATATATTTTAGGAACAGCAATGATGTTATCGCATCTGCCTCTTCTGTCTTCTTTTTTTTTTTAAAAAAACCTGTTCATGCATTCTAGGACACTTCATTAAAGTAACCAAATGCTACAGAAAATTCACAAAAATCTAAGCTATTCAGCACAATCCTTATTATTTTAGAATTGGTTTTATAGGTCACCTGGAAGTGCACTGTGGACCGTTACTGGTTCATAGGTCATTGCCAGAAAATTGTTAATCTATTGCCATTTCATTTAAGGTCAAGTGTCTGAGATTAAGGGTAAAATAATAAAACTGCCATACTGTGCTGCTTCATGGTGGTCTGTAGTCCATTGCAACAACATCACCTAGCAATAAACTAAAAGCAATTGCATTTTCTAAAGGATAAAGTTGTCTGGTCTTTTTTCAGTATGTTCAAAACCTCCTCTCTCAAGTCTATTTGTCTCTGATTCTGTATCAACATAAGTGTATTTCTGTGTGTTTAAAAAGCCTTGATTTACTGCCAGTAAGTAATCATTTGCCAAACCATTCTTATCATGATTATCATGAAAACAGAAGAAACAAAGGATAAAATTTCACTTTGTTGAAGAATTAGAGGATGTACAACTTCCCACCTGGCATGTCAGTTTCCATTTTAAAAGGAAAGAAATAGAAAATTCTTACTGGCATTTCAAATGTCCTGCCTCATTGAAGAGCGTACTCATTTGGGGAAATACTTATTATGTTTCAAACTGTATGCATGAATTGCTAAGTGCGAAGACATCCATTCACTCAGTCATTCATTCTCTACAACTACAAAAGATAGAATGATGCTAGGGTACAAAGTTTCATTTGTTGGCGATAGGAGGATTCATAGCATCTGTAGACGTTTGGCTGTCCCTAAGCCTGTTGTTTCCTTGGGAAGAGCAGAGAGTAGCAGACAGATGCAAGCCTAATGCAGGAATAGGAAAGGCTACATGCATCAATATACATTATTTTTTGTGTTCCCTTCCCTTCCATCTGTTCAGCACTCTAAAACTGAGCCCACATTGGGCACGGTGATTAACTCATTTTCTCACAATGAGATTTATCCACAGAGAGAATCAGACTTGCACATTCCACAAAGTACATTAAATCTATCTATCTACCTGAAGAAAAGACTAAAATTACAGGAAGAGGGCACATCTATACTGCCCATTTAGGTCAGTGTAGAAGTAGATAAGCCTCAAGATGGATAAACACCACACAGGGCTGATTTTGATAACAGAGGGCAAGGCCACTGTAGTATTTTCCCCTGACTTACGGGTAGTAAGGACAGTTGGGCTGCTTCTCAACAGGAACTGTCCACATCTGTCTTGACTACCATGCTGTGTTTCCTGGGCTAGGGTGGCCCGGGGACATGGAGCATTGGGAGGGGGGCTCTAGCTTATGAGGTGAGGGGAAAATTCCCTATTACAATTCAAAGGAACATTTGGCTGATTACACCTCCCTGTATGAGCCCACCTGTTTCCCTGAGATCCTCAAGAGAAGCCCTTCTCTCGGTTGAATTACCATCCCAAGCTTGGTTGCTGGGAACACAAGAGAGGCCCTTTTCAGTGGCTGCCCCTTGATTCTGGAAATCCTTGCCTACGGAAGCCAGAATGATGCCTTCCCTGCTGTCCTTTCAGTGGCAGGCTAAAACCTTTTTATTCAGGCAGATTTTTAAAGAAGAAGAAAAATTAAGACTAAAACAAGAATCCTTTCTTTTAACAGTCTTGTTTAATTGTTTTATTCCTGTTAATTATGTATTTATTATTTCTATGTTTAATTCTAATATTTGAATTTGTTTCGTTTTTAAATGATGTATTGCATTGCTTTAATTGTTCGCTGATTTTGGTCTCTTTATAGAAAGATAAAGAGGGATATAATAATAATAACAACTACTACAACAGGGAGATTGGTCTTCAATATATACCGTATTTTTCGCTCCATAAGACGCACCTGCTGATAAGACGCACCTAGATTTTAGAGGAGGAAAATAGGAAAAAAATATTTTCGCTCCCCTCTAAAATCTAGGTAAGTCTTATCAGCAGGTGCGTCTTGAAATCTCAGAGGGCTCACTGGTTCGCTTGCCCTCTGCCTCCTTTTCCTTCCCCCACCCTTTTCTTTGAGGGAAGAAAAGGTGGGGGAAGAAAAAAGAGGCAGAGGGCGGAGCGACCGCGTCGCGTCAGCTCTGATGCGACGCGGTTCGCTCGCCCTCTCTGCCTCCTTTTCCTTCCCTCCGCCCTTTCCTTGAGGGCGGGGGAAGGAAAAGGAGGCAGAGGCGGCTGTCGCGTCAGCTGTGACCTTGACGCGGTTCATCCGCCTCGCGCCTCCTTTTTCCTTCCCTCCGCCCTTTCCTTGAGGGCGGGGGAAGGAAAAGGAGGCAGGAGGGCGAACCGCGTCGCGTCAGCTGTGACTGACGCCCCGCCCTGTCCTTGAGGGCGGGGGGAAGGAAAAGGAGGCAGAGGGCGAGCGAACCGCGTTGCGTCAGCTGTGACGCGACGCGGTTCGCTCCGCCTCACCTCGCCTCCGCCTCCTTTTCCTTCCCTCTGCCCTTTCCTTGAGGGCGGAGGGAAGGAAAAGGAGGCAGAGGGGCGAACCGCGTCGCGTCAGCTGTGCCGCGACGCGGTTCGCTCCGCCTCGCCTCCGCCTCCTTTTCCTTCCCTCCGCCCTTTCCTTGAGGGCGGGGGGAAGGAAAAGGAGGCAGAGGGCGAGCGAACCACGTCGCATCAGCTGTGACGCGACGCGGTTCGCTCCGCCTCCGCCTCCTTTTCCTTCCCTCCGCCCTTTCCTCGAGGGAAGCAAAGGTGGGGAAGGAAAAGGAGGCAGAGGGCGAGCGAACCAGTGTCCCTCCGCCGCCGCAACGGACCACAGAAGAGGAGAGGCAGCGACAGGGTAAGTATATCGCCGCCCTCCCTCTGCTCCAGCGCCTCCCCCCCCCCTGGCCTGCGTCTTCGCACCATAAGACGCAGCTGATTTTTCATCCCACTTTGGGAGGAAAAAAACTGCGTCTTATGGTGTGAAAAATATACTTTTATAGAGTGTCCAGTCTTTGAATGTGAATGCTGATGGCTCATAATACCTACTTGTGTCAGCTTAAAAAGAAAGGTCATTTTCTAGGAAAATACAGTGTCTTCTCTCTGTCAGTCCAATGTCCACAGTCTTTGTCAAAAGGAGCTCATAGTAAACATAATTCTGTGTATTTTGGGCTTAGGCACCTGATTAATGCTACTTTTATGTTTTCCAGCACCTGGAATGCTACTGGAATGCTACTGATACAGGGAAAAGGAAAGTAGAAGTCCAGAAGAGAAAATGTCATTATACTGATTCTACTGTCAGCATACATTAAATGCGGGCAAAAGGTGTAATGGGGTGGGAATAGCCAATTTCCTTTAGGTCAAAGGCTGTTTGCATACCAAAAACCCAAACATATACACTGCAGATGACCAAGAAGAAAGATTTACCACACATACACAGACATTCATGCAAAAAATACACATCCCTGGAATGTTGAGTAGAATTGTTTGGATTAACACGTTCTTTCATATATTATTAGAGATGTCCAGCTTTGTAGTGGTTAGTAACCCCTTATTGCTCAGCCTGTTGCTGTTTTTCTTCTCTTTCCTTCTTTTCTTTCTTTTGGATTTTTCAGACCACCGCCTCTCATATTTATTCAGTCTCTCCTACTGTTCATACTCCTCTCCTATTTATCTGGAAGCAGCATCCCCTCACCTCAATTGTTTGAAGAACATGGGTCTTGCAGAGAGAATGATAGCATGAGGCTGCTTACAGGCCCACTGGAGAAATGGATATCTCAGCCTTCCTGGGATTTTAATTAACTAAAAACAATCAATTTTAGACTGAAAATAATGTAAGCATGCAAACCCATAGGCTCCCTGTTATCCAAACCAAGTTTCATATGACCAGTTTGCATAGATATTTGAAAAATCACACACACACACACATATATAAGCAGCATTCAATTCAATTTTTTAAAAATTAATATTGAACAGCATTATAATAAAGAAGTAATTTCATGCACAGTGGATTTGAAATTCAGTCTTCCTCCTCCTGCTGTTATATATTGAAGGATTTTCATTGCTTGTACCAATAATCATTGTTGTTTTAAACCTGTGTGTTTTGACTTTTTAAAAAAGCAGTTGATTCATATTTCATTAGCAGGCAGACTCTGAATCAGGCGATGACAGGAAATTGCTTTTTATTCAATAGCCTTCTTTTATTGTTTTCTCCCCCATTGTATTGCTTTCCAAATTTTGCCTTACCTTGGTGTCTTCTCTGTGTGTTTCTTCTTTGTTGCAGGCTTGCATAACAACAGGAAACATGTGCTGTGGTATATCTCTATTGTTTTCAAGGATGAAGACAAGACTCCTATAGGGTGAGAGCAGAGATGAAATAGCTTTGAAATGTTCTTCCCCATACAGAACACAGAAGAAACACTGTAAGTGGAGATGTTCGCAAGTTTCCCGAAAAGAGTTGGATAAAACAGTCTGGCAACTTGAAGAAAAATTGAAGTAATTCCTTATCTATATAAATAAAAATGTAGTGTTAATTTGTAGGATTAACATAACTCAAAAACCATTGGATGAATTGACACCAAATTTGGACACAAGACACTTATCAGGCCAATGAGTGACCATCAGTCATTAAAACACTGAAAAACACAGCAGAAGGAACTTTAAAAGCCAGCAAAAGCAAAAAAAGATGCTAAATTGCATGTGCAAAAAGACTTCCCCTGGCAAACAAAATACACAATAGCATATCCACACTCTCTTCTGAACTACAGCTCCCAGAATCCCCTAAACCGGGCCTTTTAGGAGAGAAGGATGATCCAAATGCACTGCTTCCAAGCTGCAATCTTTCTTCTCCTTGGATGTCTTTGAGAGCATCCCAATCCCTGCATATTTCCAATTTCCTATTCCTGGACTGCAACTCCCAGCAATCGTCCAGATAGATAAGATAGATAGATTACATAGAGGCAGGTAGGTAGGTAGATCAGGAAGACTGCTGGGAGTTGCATTCCAAGAATAGGTAGAGAAGGAAGAAAGAGGAGAAAGAGGAAGGGAAAGAAAGGGGGAAAGGAAGGGAAGAGGAAAAGAAGGAAGGAGAGACTGAAAGGAAGGAAGGAAACAGAGAAATAAAGGAGGAGATAAAGAGGGAGGGAAGGTTGGCCACAGCAACACGTGGCAGGTACAGCTAGTTGTTTTATAAAAGATGCACACAACCTTTCCAGTTTAATTCAACACTAGGAATAGGATTGGTCTCTCACATCTGAGCAGGGGTGGATCTAAGTGTAAGCAAAGTAAAGAGATGGGAGGCTCTGCCCCGGCTGCAAAATGTTTCCCCATCCTTTTCATTCTCTTGGGAGTGTGTTCCGCTACTCCGTCCACCAGAAGCGCTCTGTCCCAATAGCGCATGCGCAAAACTTTCACGCATGCGCCATTTGGACGGAGCGCTTCTGGTGGACGGAGTAGCGAAACGCACTCCCAAGAGGCCGAAAAGGACAGGGGAACATTTTGCAGCTGAAGGTGGGAGGCTCCGACCCGGCTGCAAAATGTTTCCCTGTCCTTTTCATCCTCTTGGGAGTGAGTTTTGCTATTCCGTCCACCAGAAGCACTCTGTCCCAATAGCGCATGCACGAAACTAGCTGGCTGTGTACATGTGTGCTCTGGCACACACACACACACGCATACACACACACGCAATCTCCACCAGGCTGGAGAGCCAGGGGGCGCCAAAATAATGTTCACTTACTACCCTTTTTTTTTTACCTTTGTCCGGTCCTGCATCTGAGGATACTCAAGTTCGGCAAATACAGGACCAGATGTGTGTTACATACAGTTCTGTCCTGCAAAAGTAAGAAATAGCTGTGGTCCCACAAGTACTTCTAACATCTGCCTTCCAAAGCAATTGCCTCACTGCACTTGTATAGCAAAGTCTAGCCTGTCCTGTGTATTATAGACAAAAAGATCTTTGATAAAAGGCAAGTATATCTTCATTCTTGCTGTGCTAGTCCACTACATGTAGGAAACGTCCTAAATGGATGACCATAATCCTAAATGTGATCTCTGAAACTTGATCATTGGGGTTATAAAAGCTTGGTTCTATCACCTCATTTTATGTGATATGTAGAATGGCTCTTGGTCCTAGCCAGCTGAGAAATGTATGTTCTCATGTATTCCTTGATGAGAGATTTTTAGTTATCATGGGGGATCTTCCATGCAGTATGGGGAAACCCAAGTCAGTGCTGCATTAGCAACTCTGTTACTCTGGGGTCCCTAGCTGTTCTCCCTTTCTTGTTATTCAGTACAACACTGACATCTTGTGGCCTTTCACTTCACTGATGTAGAAGAAAGGGCCAGGGACAAGGAAGAAGCTGAATCAACTTGGGAAGGGCTCTGATGATTTCCCTTCAGTTCTGCTTCTGCATATTTTGCCAGAAGCATGCTCTGTTGCTTTGAGTGACCCAATTTGCTAACAAACACCATTGTTTTTAATTGCAGTCTCTTTTCAATGATCAAGAATACAATGGCAGATATCAGGGCCCTATGGCAGGAACCCAACAGGACACTACCTGAAAGACCCCTTGTTAAACAATGAGCTTTTGGTGAGTCAAACAACAAAAAGAAAGCAACATTGCAGAGATATCCACTGTTGAAGCAATCCATGTATTTGAATTGAATGAGGGCTGTTCTATGCAAAGAAACAGTGATCTCTACAAGCAGTTATTTAGATGTCTGTCACTGCCAGAGCCTCCGTAACATTGCTGCTGATGCCTGTTTGAATTCCTATGAAAAAACATGCAGTCTGTTGGAGCTTGCCTCTTTACTATGGGTTTCTTTTGTGTTTGTTGACCTGTGATCAAATTTGTCAATGACTTCAACTGAAAGAAAGAAGGAAAGAAAGAAAGCAAAAGAAGGAATGTGACAAAGCTGGGAGCAACTGCAAGTGGTGGCTGAGGGAGCTGTGTAAGTCTGTTTGAAGTCCTGTGTCAGCAACTTGAAATAAGCAAAATGGATGTTTATTATAAAAGAGAAAAGGGAATACAGTGAAAATAGTCATGTCACTGCTACTAAAATAAACAATATCCCAAAGGCCTTTTTACTATGCTAAGGAAGGTCAAGATTTTGCAGCTGGAGAGATTGGAATGAATGTCTTTAAATGGAAGGAGAAGCTATATAAGTCTTTGGACCATTATTTCAGATCTTAAAACAGCTAGCCAATGTATTGAAATAAAAATATACTTCTTTGCCAATTTTCTTCTCAAAGGAAGCAACAAATGATTGTAGCAGTTTTCTTCTTGGATTGAGAAAGTCTTCAAAAATTGTGCAGTTACCAAAGACCATTTGATTTATTTTGAAGAACACCACCATTCTCTTTGCCAGAATAGACGGCAAATTCATTCCAGAACTCACAGAAAAATGTGTTTGCTTCCAGATCTTTACGTACACAAAAAACACCCTGCTTTCTGTTATGACTAATATGTCAATTGTGCACAGAATAAACTTCTAACTGTGAAGATTGAACAATGATTATCAGAACTGGATACAATAATCCAGGTGACATCTGGTCAAATCAGAAGAGAGTGGCACTACTACTTTTCTCAAACTGGACACTATGTTCCTGTTAATATACTCCAGAATAGCACTGACATTTTTACTATGAATTGACTGCTCTAATTGCAGTCAGCACCATAACAGTCACAACTAGGTTATTCTTGTCATACTGCAACAACAACTAGCTATTCTGAGATGCCCCCAGTCCCATGTTCTCTACCAAGCAGCCATTGTAGAAGGTAGGCACTTGTGGCAAGATTACTTAGCTTACACATTTGCTGCTGGTGGAAATGCTGTGGAAAGTAGTAAGAAAGAACATTATATAGAGCTAGATGGGACTACAAGAGTCAACTGTTCCAACCCCCTGCCTTGCAGGAATACATTGTAATACATTCCTGAAAGACAGCCATCTAAGCTTTGCTTTAAAAAAGAAAGAATGAGTGTTAACCACCTTCCAAAACAGTTTGCTCAAGTGTAGAACAATTATTATCATCAATAAGTTATTTGTAATGTTTAGGTAGAATCTCTTCTATTGAAATTTGAATCCATTGGATTATGTTCTAGTCTGGAGCTTCAAGAACAAGGTTTTTGCCATCCTCTGTGATGTATCTTAAGATATTTAAGAAGGGAGAGGGGAGATAAAGTAAGTGGTTCCACTACTAATATAAAGTCCAAACCTGGAAAAACATTTATCACCCTGGAGAAATTTTGTGAAATAATATTTGATTTGTTTTTCTTCAGATAGGATCGAGAATTTAGCATATGTTTGTGCAAGTAGATTCTCGGGGTGTCCCCTATGTTTCATTGGAGATCCAAGAAAAGTGTTTCACATCAACAATCTGATGCAATAAAAACATCTGCCTGGATGTCTCCTCTCATTCCTAGCCACCAATAGAATAAAGCAGGTTGCTGGGAATGGGGCAGGGTTACATTTGGCAGATGTTGCACACTGCCATGCTCAGGTATGACCCTCACCTTTATCTGGAGGTTAAATATCCAATAGAATAGACCGTAAGCGCATACAATACCATACAGATATAATGTTCTGCTGTGGTCTATTCTATTGGATATATATTAAAATACATAATTGTTTGATCTATATATATATATTTCCAACGTCCGTGCAATGTCGTATATAGACAACGAAAATATGGCTCTCAGAACCACCAAACTCGACAACCGAATGAACCATAGGACAAGGTACAGACAACGCCAAAAAACCCGGACCTACGTACCTCGCAACACCCCAAAAAAACCATCCCCCCAAAACTGGCAACGTACCTCCCACCCCGGTCTCTCCGCTGCCACCGTGAACGTTTAGAACATTCGCACATGGCAGCCAGAGCGCCTCCTCCGCCTCTTCCTTCGATCAGGAAGAGCGGCGGGGGGGGCGTGGAAGGAGGAGGGGCTGGGGAGGAGGTCGGGAGCCAGCTCCCCCCTCCTCCCCAGCCCCTCCCACCTCCTTCTGCACCCCCTCTGCCATCCCGGTCAGGAAGAGCGGTGGGGGGTGTGTGGAAGGAGGAGGGGCTGGGGAGGAGGACGGGAGCCGGCTCCCCCTCCTCCCCAGCCCCTCCCACCTCTTTCCGAGTACTCCCTTCAGCCAGGCAGGAAGGCACCATGCAAACCCTCCCGACAGATGGCCATCCGGACCCTACTTAATAATAATAGGCAAATCCCCAGGACTTCAACATCCCACCCACCAGAACAACCCACAACGACAGAGCCATGACCCCACCAAGACAGTAAGTAACATCATTTCCAACCCTTACATACTCAGACTTTCTTGCATCTCCTAAATAGGGCACAGCAACGCATGCCGGGTACAGCTAGTTCTAAATAAGAATTATAGACTCACTATTTTTTGCTAACCCTTGTAGTTACAGTCCTAATAACTCCATAGGACTTGCAGAAATAAATTTAGGCATTTGTTACCTAGAACAGCAGGAAGACTAGATCTGCAAATTAAAATGTAAAGACCTAGCAGTCCTCTGTCCAATTCAAGGAGACTAAGATTCATTGAGTTCGGCCACATCTATTTCAAAACAAGGATGGGTAATATTTTTTTCACTACTTTAGTGTGATTATCTTCATAGGATAGAATGAATTTTAAATATAAACAATTTCACTGTAAGACAAAGCAAAATAGAAAGATTCACCTGTGTCTGTTCAGGGCTTTCTATGCTTAACTCTCTTTTTAAAAAGAAACACCCTTAAATATTGTGTATTAAACCATGTTAGCACTAAATCAGCCAGTCTACTTTTCCCTCCCTGAAAAACTTCTCTTTTTAAACACTTTTATTGAGGACAGGTATATCAAGGGCTTTTACATAGTGTTACACTTACAGGAATCGGTCTACTGCAATCATTTGGCTGCTCAACTTTCAGAAATTACAATCATTTTATGGCTGGGAAATGATACATGTGTTTTTGGAAGTATTCAATTAGACTTTGGCAACTGAGAAAAAACAAAAGTTTGATGCTCTCCAAGATTTCCAACGTACACTGGAGCTGCAAAACCTGATTTCTACTCTTTCACAGCTGGATATGTCCAAAGATGGAGGAATGCATGCTTCCCATTTAAACAGGATTGCATGAAGGCGCAGTGTTGCAAATGTGTGCACTTGATACTCTTTTAAACAATTTACTGAAAAACAAGTGTGTAGCCCCAGATTTATTGTTGTTGTGGGCCTCGAATCATTTTCAACAAATGGCAACCCTAAGGCAAACTCATTGTAGAGTTTTATTGGCAAGATTTGTTCAACAAGAGCTTCATTTTGCCAAGGCTGAGACAATATGGCTTACTCAAAGTCACCCACTAGTTTTCCATAGTCAAGTGGGGATACAAGTCTGGTCACCTGGTCTGGTGCTCAAACCACTACAGCATACCTGTTTCACACACATGCTACAAAGGACATTTCAGAGTATGTTTTCAAGGTGAAAAGTGTATGAGGTTTAATTTGGCTGCAGTAGAAAGTAAAACCAACAGAATTTGCCATTCTAATTTCCCAGTAAATTGACCTGGGCTACATAGGTGCCATGTGGACAAAAATGACCATGATGAAATTACAGAAGAAAAAAACCACGAAGAGGCAATCAATTTAGTAATGCATCAGAGGACATTGGATACCAAAATAATCCTAGAATAAAGGCAAGCTGAAAGATCAATGACCAAAATATTCTGGTGAAGACAGCAGCACATCAAATTTGAAAATATTTGCTATAATAATGCTGTTAAACCCTGCAATTATTATAGCAATGATTCCCCATAAGAAACAATGAAAGCTTCACTGTGTGAAGCATTTAAAAGCACCCACTTAAAATGAATCAGCACTGAAGACACTTGACAGGAAGAGTTGCACAGTGGCTAAGAGAAAAACAATCTGTCAGATCAAATGTGTCTTCTCCAACTATGTTTTCTGTAGCAGTCTCTGAATAAAAGGAGAAGGCATTGTAGTCTAGCAAACACACAGGCACACAAAAGTGAACTAATGTGATGATGCCATACCAGATACACTTGACCTTTGGAGACATTCTAATAGAAATAACTCTTTTTTAAAGAAATAAAGCATGATTTAGGCTTCAGTTCCATACTAGAGCTTAAGTTCAGAAGACCAAAAAGGAAAATGTCACCAATCCATCCAAGTGTGATCTAAACTAAGGTTCCATGACTTAGCAGTGTCACTGGTAGCATGCATGATGAAATGTGATGATGGGTTCTCCCATTATCTGGGCAACACAACTGAGGGAGATAGTTTTCACTCCAGGGTATTAAAAGGTTAAGGAGGAGTCACAGGGATCACAACCGACTATTTATTTATTTACAGTATTTATATAACGTTTTTCTCACCCCAAGGGGGACTTTAAGCGGTTTACACAGAGATAATGGCAAAGTTCAATGCTTTACATACATACGGTGGTGCAGTGGGTTAAACTGCTGAGCTGCTGAACTTGTTGACCAAAAGGTCACTGGTTCAAATCTGGGAGCAGAGTGAGCTCCCACTGTTAGCCCCAGCTTCTGCTAATTTATTAGGAAACATGCAAATGTGAGTAGAAGATAATGGCATTCCATGCAATCATTTCAGCCACATGATCTTGGAGATATCTATGAACAATGCCAGCTCTTCGGTTTGGAAATGGACATGAGCACCAACCCCCAGTTAGACGCCACTGGACAATGTCAGGGGAAATCCTTTACCTTTATCTTTACACACGTAAACCAAATCACAAATCAACACCATACAACTAAGCATAAAATTAATAGGACAATTCACTATAAAATAAGGAAAAAACCTTTAAAACATGAAATATAAGAATGAAAACACCTAATAAAAACATTAAAATCACATGATCTGAGCGCGTAGACAAGGCCATTCCAATCCCGACTTCACATATTATGTATTTGCTTCTTGTACTGCATTACTTTACTAATCAAAAGCAAGGTTCCATAATCATGTTTTGACCTCTTTCTAAAGACCAGGAGAGAGGCTGCTAATCTAATCTTACTGGAAAGAGAGTTCCAGTGCCGGGGAACCATCACTTATAAGGAGCTGTCTATTGTCCCAGCCAACCACACATGTGGAGCAGGTGGGACTAAAAGCAGGGCCTCCCCAGAAGATCTTAACCTCCTTGATGGTTCATAGAAGGAGATACGTTCATTCAGGTAAGCTGGGCCAGAACTGTTTAGGGTTTCATAGGCTAAAGCCAGCACTTTGAATTGTGCTCAGTAGCAGACTGACAGCCAGTTGTGTGCTCCCTGTATGCCGCTTCAGTGAGAAAGCTGGCTGCTGCCCGTTTGTTCATTTGAAGCTTCTGAACAGACTTCAAAGGCCACCCCATGTAGAGTGCGTTGCAGTAATCTTTTCTTAATATAACAAGAGCATTGACCACCATTGCCAAGTCAGACTTCCCAAGGTACGTGCACAAGTAAGAGATTATAAAAATATGTAAGTACCACAACAATAACATAGATAAAGAGAACAAAAAGAGAGAGAAAGAATGTTTATGTAGGCTTCACCTAGGGAATGCTTGGTTGAGACTGGGCAAATACAACTAGACGAGATCTCCACTATGCATAGGATTAAAAAAATTAGCTAGATGCATTAGGGCTTATGTTGGTTTCTAACCTGAGCTGAATATGACTTATAATATGCTTCTAAATAAGCACGAAAGTATCTTCATGTATAAGATATCATTTTGCTAATATGGATTAGAATATAAAATCCCCTTTAAAATCTCTTTTCCCATACTCTTTTTTATATTGCTCACTCTGTGTGTGCAAATATGTATAGGAATCTCATCAACCAAAGGAGAGGGAAGAGATAGTGTCCATAGAGCAAAAGGTGGAGAAAGTGCAAGTCAAGTTTCCTTTTTATACTTCTGTAAATCTTATTCTGATTCTAATTAACTGTAGAAGAAAGGGAGGTATCAGCACACTTTGTCCTGATGCCCACAGCCTGAAAAAAATGACTGGACATCATGAAGCCACGTTGATGCTGCTGGTCTGAAGGAGAGATATTATAGTATCATGCTATAACTGATAGAGGTAGATGAGGGACTTTGTGCTGATGTCTTCTGCATGAAGGAGATATAATGGCTATTGTAACTAGTAGTGATTACTAGGCATGTTTTAGAATCCCAAAATGGCGATTCTTATATCAAATGGGGGGGGGATTTTTTTTTGTTTAGTAAAAGAAAGACTTACAAAAAAATTCCAAAATTTCTGAAATGTAACTTAATTACTTACGAAATTCGTTAGTAGTTCTAAAGTAGGCAAAGCAGGGAAACAGGACTGATACTGTTTTAAACACAGGCAAATCAAGGGGCAACATTTCCCTTGGTTTCCTTGGGAGATATAAAGCATTAATATATTATTATTATTATTATTAATATTATTAAAGGACAGGGTTCCTTTGCAGGGACACATATAATGCATTAATATATTATTATTATTATTAATATTATTAAAGGACAGGGTTCCTTTGCAGGGACACATATAATGCATTAATATATTATTATTATTAATAATATTATTAAATAAATGCCTAGGCCTACCTCTGGTGCAGGCCTTGCTAATCTGTAGAGTTCTCCTCACTCCATCTTTTTTCCCCCATTCAGTTTTACCATAGCAGTCTAGGACCTCCGTTGGAACTCTATGGCTTTTCTTGATTCTGAACTCTTCCTTCTCCTCTCCGTGCTCTTTTCACTCCTGCTGCCCTTCTCTCAGCAGTTCTTATGTCCTCCTACTCTGTCCTTCTATCTAAACCCCCTTCCTGGGTGTTTAAATCGCTTTTTTCATCAGTCCTCCAGCCCCTCTAGGAGTCCCGATTTCGGGCTCTCTATCGTTTCCGGCTCCCTTTTCACTTCCTGGAAGAGGCCTTCCACTCTAATTAGGCTGCAAGCATGGAAAGGCCCCGATTTCACTGTGAGTTATGCCTGCAAAGCTATTTTGAGGGGAAATTTTCCTGTTGGGGGACATCCGAAATATTTAATAATCTAACGAAATTTTGGGCCCAGGGGTGCGTAAAGAAAGTCCACTTCCGGGATTGGCCTAGCGATCCGTATAAACTTGAAAGGCCCATTACATACGAATCTCTTACGATTTCTTTTAATTTCCGTTTCATTTTTCTCATGCCTAGTGATTACACTTACTTGAGAGAGAGAGAGAGAGAGAGAGAGAGAGAGAGAGAGAGATTGGATAACCTCATGCTGATGTGGTCTGTTTGAATATTTTGACTCTATGCTAATGTCATCTGCATGAAGCAAAGACACTGAGATTTATGACTTTGTACTGATGTTGCATACTTTGTGAGAAAACAGTCATTCTGAGTCCATGCCAGTGCTGCCTGCCTGAAGGAAACTGAGGGACCTTTGTGAACTTATGATGATGTTGTCTGCCTGAAAATGATGGGATGGTCATTGTGATGTCATACTACTTGCTAGAAATATAAGATCTGGTTATTGTGACATTGAGGTGATGCTATCTTATTGAGGGAAAAAATTGACCATTGTAAATTCATATTGTCTGCTGGAGAGAGTACCTCTTGTCCCTGAGACAGTAATGGTGTGTCACAGAAAGATACGGAAGTCATGGCTACTGAGTTTGCCAAATTCCTTGGACAAAGGGAGGCTGATGGCACTGGTCAACCTGTCTTGGTCAATAGAACTGCAAGCTGAAAGAGGTGATATGGCTGTGGAGAAAATGAAGATACTATGACAAGACTAATTTGTCAGCTTTTTTTGTGTGCTAAAATGAAATCTAAGAAAATGGTCCTAGTTTGAATTCAGCATTTGTTTTTAGAGAGAATAGCATGAAGTTTCTCAGATAAGGATGGCAGGTCTCTGAAGCTCAGTAGTGTGATAAGAGAAAACTGTTTGATCTCTTATCTTCTACTGTTTTTGAAACTAAATCTAGTTCCAAGTGTAGCTCTAGTCCCTGAGACAAGACTCTTCAGAACAAACTGAAAGGACAGTAAAGCAGCAGAATCCACTCACAGTTGGCACGTGCTGTTCTGCCCATGTCTTTTAACCCTGATCTAGTGATGAGGGCAGGGCAAGCAATAAGAAGGCAATTCTCATACCATGTGCCTCTTCAGTCTTGTGTTGCCCTGCTGGGACTCCAAGCCAGGATACCAATTAGAGAACATTTCTGAAAAGCTGAGCTGAAGATCCCCTGTCTTTATGCTTTAGGGTTTTTAGAATAAAATACCAGAAGGGGAATTGGAGACTGAATATAAGAAGGCATACCAAAGGAAAATTTCACCAGCCAGATACAGAAAAGAAATAAGAGAGACAAATGTTAAGGCTGCGAAAATCTTCTCTGAGATAGATTTTACCAATCTCATCAAACTTTTAGAGTCTCTTGAAAATTCCGCCAATGTTTTGCTTCTGTAGAAATTTCCACGTTCCCCTTAAATTTGGATTCATCCATGCCCTCAAAATCATTAAATTATTTTCAACTTCTCTTAAAAATTCTTGTTGTTTCATCTGAGTTTGATTTTCTAATTGTGGAACAATATTATTGGAACTCTAGATCAGTGGTTCCTAACATTTGGTCCTCTATGGGACTTCAATTAGCAGAAGCTCCAGACAGCTGGGACAACTATTAAGAATTATGGGAGCCAAAGTCCAAAACATCTGTAGGACAGAAAATTGAGAACCACTGCTCTAGATAAATTGGTCATCAAACTGAGCTGCCAAATGTCTCACCCTGCAATGAACTAAAGGAAATATAATCCAAAACATCTGAGAGCCATATCTTCAATATAAGTAATATCAAATTTGTTAGCAAAGTAGAAGTGTGCAAGTTCTCCCAGAGAAATTTTGATTATCTTGTCAAAGGCTTTTTGTCATTTTTTAAAAATGACCTCTGTTGCTCAGTTGTTGTGACTACATCATCAGCCATGAATGTTTGTCACTTAACAAGTGCTGAAGAACCTCCTTTTTATAGTTTTTATCATTTTTGGCCAAAACCAAGGATAGTGTCAATCAGAAAGGGGAAATGTTCAACAAGAAACTTTCACTACTTAAACCTCCACCTTTCTTTTAATTTATTTTGAGGCATTAAAATATGTGTATAAGATTTTTGCCTTTTAAAAATATATACATGTTTAATATATTATTTCTAAAAATGTGGTTTTTTATTACATTTTCAGCATTGGCCAAAGTATTTTGTGCACATTTTTTTCAAGAGAGATATTTTTTAGTAGGGGTGTGCAAATCCGTTCTGTTTTCATTCTGTTTTCATTTTCAATTTCGGGTGCCCCCCATTATGTTTTCAGAAAAATTATTGGAGATTAGGGGGGATTTGGATTTGTAATTCAGAATCCTGAATTCAGAACAGGGGAGAGGGCACCCAAAAACAGAACTAAAACAGAACTAAAACAAAACAGAATTCTGTGCCATATTGCACACTTCTAATTTTTTGTTGTATACATCTGTTTGCATGTAATTCAAAGAAGAAATTGGATATAAGTAGGGAATTCAACAATGGTGAGAAATAAAGGCTTTTAGTTTGAGAAAACTCTATGATCCAAAGGAAGCCGACAGCCTGTTCTGAAAAGAGTACATATCAAGGGAAGAGGGATAGCAATGGCTGTACCAAACAAAAAGCAATAATAGTTTGTTTGTTTGTTTTTAAAAAAACAAATTCCAGGTGGTAGTAAATGTTCAATAGAGGAATGGACTGAGAATAGTAGGCTATACTTCATTGGAGATCTTTAAGCAAAGGTTGAAAGGTCAAACCTCAGGAGTACTTTGGGTATGTATTACTGCATGGCAGGAGATTGAATTAACTGGTCTCTATGATTCATTAGAACTCTATGATTGTGTTCTGAAATCACTTCTTGTACATTGGAATTAGCTTGGCACAGAAACCATATATGTTTGCTATAGATGGCTAGTCTGAGCAGGGGCTCCGAATTTGTGTCAAAGTTGTGATTTAGGAAAATTGGCAATGGGAATTTAGACAAGGTGTGCTGATGGGAGAAATCCTTCTGATTAACATGTGCACAAATAATAGGAAGCACATGTTGCATAGAATTCAAAACCCTACAGCTGTATTTCCTCCAAAAGAAGTCTGCATTTAATTGTAGGGTTTTTTAAAAAAAATCTCTCGAGGAAAGTGTCACAGATGGTGCCTCACAACCATTCTGCTCCAACCACAAGAGTAATTGGGAATAATTTGTTTCTCTTTACTAAATTCTCCTATGCAGGCAAAACAAATAGCAAAACATTTTCATCATTGCTAAATAATACAGAAAGAAAATTAAACATACATAGCAGATGCTACCATGGTGTTTCATTGCTTGTGTGTGTGTGTGTGTGTATTCTGTCACTCATTGTCTGTGATAATTATTCAAAAATTATTGGGACAAATTTCAAAAAGGAGTACTTTCCAAGGTGGCATGGATTTATTTACCACAGTTCTTTTCAGCATTCTAATTTTAGTCCGATCTGTTAGGAAATCATGCTAAGCTCCAGTCACAAATTTAGCACATAACTATCTTTTTTAACTACAAAAAAAGTTTCAGTACAACCTCACAGATTCATGTAAATATAGATAGATAGACAGATAGACAATACATAGCTAAAGGCAGAGATAATACAGTCAGGAGAAACAACATCTTGTCTCCTGTGACATCAGAGCCCCTCCCCCAGCACCAACTGCCGCTCCGGGGCCAGAGTAAAGAAGGGGAGCTGGGAAGACAGTTCCATCTTGTCTCCTGTGACATCAGAGCCCCTCCCCCAGCACCAACTGCCGCTCTGGGGCCAGAGTAAAGAAGGGGAGCTGGGAAGACAGTTCCATCTTGTCTCCTGTGACATCAGGGCCCCTCCCCCAGCACCAACGGCCGCTCTGGGGCCAGAGTAGAAGGGGAGCCGGGAAGACAGTTCCATCTTGTCTTCTGTGACATCAGAGCCCCTCCCCAGCACCAACTGGCTGCTCTGGGGCCAGAGTAAAGAAGGGGAGCTGGGAAGACAGTTCCATCTTGTCTCTTGTGACATCAGGCCCCTCCCCAGCACCAACTGCCACTCTGGGGCCAGTGTAAAGAAGGGGAGCTGGGAAGACAGTTCCATCTTGTCTCTTGTGACATCAGGGCCCCTCCCCCAGCACCAACTGCCACTCTGGGGCCAGAGTGAAGAAGGGGAGCTGGGAAGACAGTTCCATCTTGTCTCTTGTGACATCAGGGCCCCTCCCCCAGCACCAACTGCTGCTCTGGGGCCAGAGTAAAGAAGGGGAGCCAGGAAGACAGTTCCATCTTGTCTCTTGTGACATCGGAGCCCCTCCCCCAGCACCAACTGCTGCTCTGGGGCCAGAGTAAAGAAGGGGAGCCAGGAAGACAGTTCCATCTTGTCTCTTGTGACATCAGGGCCCCTCCCCCAGCACCAACTGCCACTCTAAGGCCAGAGTAAAGAAGGGGAGCTGGGAAGACAGTTTCATCTTGTCTCCTGTAACATCGGAGCCCCTCGCCCAGCACCAACTGCTGCTCTGGGGCCAGAGTAAAGAAGGAGAGCCAGGAAGACAGTTCCATCTTGTCTCTTGTGACATCAGAGCCCCTCCCCCCAGCACCAATGGCTGCTCTGGGGCCAGAGTAAAGAAGGGAAGCCGGGTAGACAGTTCCATCTTGTCTCTTGTGACATCAGGACCCCTCCCCCCAGCAACAATATATTATGATTTGTGCATTAGTGCTATGCTAATAATGTAGTATGCTCTATGTGTACTTATGACTTGTAAGCCACTCTGAGTCCCCTTTCGGGGTGAGAAGGGCAGCATATAAATGTTGCAAATAAATAAACATAAAGCATTTAACATAGCGGCAACAGCTATGAAAATTATACAAAAGACATAGTGACACCAGAAGTGGGCAAATTTTGTTCATAAACCACATGCAACTTCTGGATCCACTCCTCTTTTTGGGGGAGAACTTTGAAGCCCCCAACCCACATATATATATATATATATATATATATATAAATAAATAAATTAAGAGTATGTATCAGGTTATTTTGGACACAAACCATGCAGGCAGCTATCTAACGTTATAAAATCACGTAGAAAAAAATCTCACTCCCATAAGCACTCCAGTAACAAAATTCCTGTCATAATTTTAAGGACTACAGAGGGACATATCTACTTACCAGGCATGGTTTAGAACCCAAAAATAGGGAATCGAAATCTAATGGGGGGGATTTTTTTGATTAGTAATAGAAAGACTTACAAAAAGAAATTCCAAAAATTTCTAAAATGTAATGTAATTACTAACGAAATTCGTTAGTAGTTCTAAAGTAGGCAAAGCAGGGAAACAGGACTGACACTGTTTTAAGCACAGGCAAATCAAGGGGCAACATTTCCCTTGGTTTCCTTGCAGGGAGATATAATGCATTGATTTATTATTTATATTATTATTAATATTATTATTAATATAATATTAATAATAATAATATTATAAAAGGACAGGGTTTCTTTGCAGGGACATATAATGCATTAATATATTATTATTAATATTATTAAATAAAATAGTTGCCCACCTCTGGTGCAGGCCTTGCTAATCTGTAGAGTTCTCCTCACTCCAGCTTTTCCCCATTCAGTTTTACCATAGCACTCTAGGAATCTCCGTTTGAACTCTATGGCTTTTCTTGATTCTGAACGCTTCCTTCTCCTCTCCGTGCTCTTTTCACTCCTGCTGCCCTTCTCTCAGCAGTTCTTATGTCCTTCTGCTCTGTCCTTCTATCTAAAACCCCTTCCTGGGTGTTTAAATCGCTTTTTCGTCAGTCCTCCAGCCCCTCTAGGAGTCCCAATCTGGATCTCTCTATTGTTTCCAGCTCCTTTTTCACTTCCTGGAGGAGGCCTTTCACTCTAATTAGGCTCCAAGCATGGAAAGGCCCCGATTTGACTGTGAGTTATGTCTGCAAAGCTATTTTGGAGGGGGAAATTTTCCTGTTGGGTGAGCATCCAAAATATTTATTAATCTAATGAAAATTTGGGCCCAGGGAGTGCGGAAAAGAAAGTCCACTTCCGGGATTGGCCCTGCGATGCGTATAAACTTGAAAGTCCCATACATACGAATCCCTTCCGATTTCTTTTAATTTTCATAACTTTTTTCTCATGCCTACTACTTACCTTCGCCACAGCCTCAGAGCATTTACATACTTTTGACTCTGTGCCCAGATCGGATATTTGCAGAAGTGGCTTGAGGGGTTTACATTTCTTTCACTGGATTGGAACTCTCCATTCCTCCATCACTTCTACCTATATTCTCCAGAACCTGGATGCTTAGCCTCGAACGGATTTACTGAGGTTAATTCTCTGGAATTGAGGTTATTTCTGATCCTTATAATTGTTATGATTGTTGCATCTCTGCATATACATCTAATGTACTTCCAGATGTGATACTATTGCAATTCCTATCTGACATTAAGATTATTATATTATAGATTATATAATATAATCTATAATATATATGATTATTGTATTATTATATTATAGATTTACTACTATATCTATTGCCAGTTTATCTAAGTATTACTTAATTAGTTGTGGGTTTTAATCCGGTGATATACTCATATTATATCGATCCTTCTATCGTAGTTTTCTCCTCTGATGCACTTCATATTGTTTTTTCTCACCTTACTGTTGTATAACCCTATTCCATTGTTTAGTATAGTTGCTAGGTAGTTTACCTTTGTTTTCTCTCGTTCTGAGTGTTTCTTGTCTCTTTGTCTGTTCATGGTCCTGCATGGACTTATCTTCCTGGAAGATGTAGTTCTGCATGCTACAGAGGCCTTATTCTACCCTTCAGGCCCATGTAGTTCTCTAGCTGTATATTGGATTTACACCAGCAACCTAGGATTTTTACCTGTATCTTCTTTGTGCAAGTTTTGTGAGTAAAGCTTTTTGCTATGATATTCTGGTGTTTTTGAGTGTTATTTCTATGCATGCTCTTTTATATGGGAGAGGGTGCTTTGATCATTGACTCTGATAAAGCTTTAGAATCTGCCAGTGTCATTTCTTTAGTCTACTTTGCTAACTCAAACTCCTGTTTGGTGCTGGAGGGTTTTTTCAGACTTAGGATCCATAACCAAGGGGAAGGGGCACAGACACACAGAAAGAATGTTCAAAGCTAAGAAAGAAGCTAAATCAAATATATCAATTTTATAGAACAGAAAACTCCAGGAATATCCCCAAAATGTACTATACTATTAAAAACGATACAAAGCCATGTTGGTGAGAAACAAGAAGGAGAAAATAAACAGAAGATAGAATGCTCTGGTTGATGCTTCCCTAAATAACAACTCCAAGAAATTTTGGGCCCTGGTCACAGGAATGCTGGGATCTGGAAAAATATCTCCCAAATGCCATATACCAGCACAGGTGTGGGAAACATACTTCACTTTACGATATGGATCAAATGAAGAAACAGTCTGAAGGGAGGGGGAAGAAAATACAGTCATCCCCATTGGTATCATAGTCATACTACAATGGTCCCCAGTAGGGAGATAAAAAGTCTGATCTCATCACTGAAAAATGGTAAAACCCCAGGGCCAGATCAAATAGAATTTCTAAAAAATAACATCTCATGGTGGACGGCTTTCCTGGCCCCTCTCTTCACACACATCAACCGCAAAGCCTTAATTCCTGCTTCGTGGTCAAAATCTACTCTAATCCCAATATTTTTTTAAAAAAGGGACAAAAACGATCCGGCGAATTACCGACCCATCAGCTTACTCTCGGTGGTGGGCAAACTTTACGCTCACCATCTATATAGCAGGCTCCTAGATTGGCTAGACTCAGAAAAAGTAATAGGTGAGGAACAGGCAGGTTTTAGAAAAGGAAGGTCTGCCATAGACCACTGTATCGTGTTAAGCCACCTAGCAGAAAAATACCAAACTCCCCATACAAAGGAATATTTCCCGCTTTTATTGATCTAACATTTTATTCATCTAAAATTCCAAGAAATTTGCTATGGCAAAAATTGCAGAAGACCACAATTGACAAAAGATTGCTCTGGTTGATTAAGAGCCTATATTCAAACACTTCAACACAAGTAAGATGTGGTGTACAAGGCAATCTCTCAAAACCAATAGCAGTAAATAGAGGGGTATGCCAGGGGTGCATCCTGGCCTCTATACTGTTTAACCTATACCTGAACGACCTGGCCACCCATATCTCACTACCAAATGGACATCCCCCTAAAATCCCATCCACCAATATACCCCTATTGCTGTACGCAGATGATGATGCCTTCAAATCTTCCACTAAGGTAGGACTCAAGCGAGTGCTGAGTGCATTCTACCAATACTGTGAGAAAACCAGCTAAAGATCAACTATAGTAAAACCAAAATTATGATCTTCTCAAAGAAGCGAGCCAGGCATAACTGGTACATAGGAAAGAACTTAATAGAACAACTTTCCAGTTTTAAATATTTAGGGGTTACCTTTCAGGCCACAGGTTCCTGGGGATGCCACCAAAAATAGTTGTACAAAATGCTCTATATAGTAGTAAAGCAATAATTTGCTTTTTCTATACCAAAGGTGGCCAGTATATCCCAGTTGCAACAAACGTCTTCCAAGCAAAGGTAACAGCCTAATGTTGCTACTATGAGTTTATGTTATACTTTTTCCTAAGTTTTGTTAAGGATTAGGGCTGTTTCTACTGCAGCTGACTTCGCTAATTAATGAGATAATTGAAAGTTTGTGTATAAAGTAAGTTGCTGTGTGCTTGCATTCTTGAGCGTGATGGAACGTTGAAGATTGTGTTCTGTGCTTCATGTGTGACTCGTTTTGAGTCGAAGTTTGCTTTCAGTGTGTTGCCGGAGGAGAAGAGAAAGATTATGGAAGAAGGAACAAGGTCACTCTATGGACTGTGTAAGAGAGACTGAATTTTGTTTTTGCCGCCTTATCTCTGAATGAAGAAACTGTTTATGTTGCTGAGAAAGCCATTCATATGTTTTGTATTTTCCTCATGCTGTATGCTGTCAATACAGTTTGGACTTTTGTACTTCTATTTAAAACTATAGTCTCATGTGTTTTTCTTTATGAGCTATGCAATCACACTTGGAGTCATAGGGGCTAGAGTTTTCTCTATAGGCTACTCATGCTAAATCTGACATGGGTTATGGGCCCAGCATATGCTAATATGCAGTGTATGTCTAGCATAGTTGAAAAAGAACTCTAAAGCCCAGAACTCTGGAATTTTGTTTTTGGTGTGATTTTTTGAGCTTAAGTAGAGACAGTATTGCAGCCATGGCTCAGCATATATCAAGTTTGCCATTTGAGCGTTTGAATGCTGATAATTATATGGCTTAGAATATCAAGCTGAAGAGTTTTCTTATCAGAGAAGATTTATGGTCTGTTGTTGAGACGCCTCCTACAGCAGTTTAAGTGAAGAAGTAAAGAGGCAAGACCAGAGGGCCAGAGCTACAATCTGTCTCGCTGTCGAGGACTCACAATTAATTTACATAAAAGACACTGAGTCTGCAGCAGATTGTTGGCAGAAGTTAAAAGAAGTTTATCAAACTGAAACTTCTGGTATAAAGATTATTTTGACCCGGCAACTTTATAATTTGAAGCTCAAGAGGGGTGACAACATAGCTGAGCATTTACAAAAACTAAGACACCTGTTGATGGAGTTGGAAAACAGACAAATGGTGTTTACAGAAAACCACAAAGCTTTCATTTTGTTATCTTCTTTGGACACTAGTTGGGACAATTTTGTGCTTAGTATGCAGAGCGTGCCTTAAGCACAATTAACCTTGGATTTGGATTCTGCAAGGCTTCTTGAGGAAGAAAGAAGAAAGCAGTTTCTTAAAGAAACAAACTCTGGGTTAAACAATTCAGCTTGTGAAGGGGTTGGATGCAGCAAAAGCCCAGCTGTGTGTAACATAAGGAGGTGTTATAGTTGTGGAGATGTTAATCATCTTATCAAGAATTGCCCCAAGAAGAAAAAGAAGAAAGAAGAAATGAAGAGGAACCCCAGGTGGCAGGACAGAAATGTAATGACTGTGTTACCAAATGCTAAGTATGATGAGACTACATGGTTACTTGACTCTGGGTGTGCAGAGCATGTTGTTAATAATTTGGAATTATTAAAGGACACTAAGAAGCCAGAAATTAATCATGTTGTTTTAGCTGATGGATCATTAGCAGAGTGCAGTCTTATGGGTTCAGCATTTGTTCCTAGTTTGGGAAGATATTTAGATAAAGTTATGTTAGTTGAAAAGCTTGATTTTTGTTTATTAAGTGCATCTTCATTGTGCCTGGATGGGTATGACATTAAACTTAATAGTAGTGGATGTACTGTATGGAAAGAAAATAAGCTATGTGCAAAAGGTAAATTGGTAAACAAAGTTTATGTAATGAGTAACAAGGACAGTTCACCAAATGTTTCTTGTGTGAATAACAAGCCAATACATAGTGATTGTATTCATTACCTGCATAGAGTTTTTGGTCATGTGAATTTTAATTATCTGCAAAGGTTATCAAAAGTGACTGATTTAGAGGTAAAGCCATGCCAAAAATATTTGGATTGTGCTGTGTGTTCTAAAGCTAAAGTGAAGGCACATCCAATGGCTAAGAAAAGTTTAAACACAACCACTAGACCTTTTGAATTAATACATGCTGATTTAGCAGGGCCATTTCCTCTTTCATTTGGAAATGCAAGATTCATATTTGTGTTAGTGGATGATTTTTCACAGTTTACTTATTGTATCATTTTGAAATCAAAATTTCAGGCTTTCAGTAAGTTCAAAGAATGGGTAGCCATGATTGAGAGAAGGTTTTCTTTCAAAGTATCATGTTTAAGGACTGATCGTGGTGGTGAGTTTATGGGGACAGTTTCAAGACTGGTTAAAAATAAAAGGAATTAGACATCAGAAAACAAATTCATATTCGCCTGCCGAAAATGGAATAGCAGAAAGAAAAGTAGGCATTTTGAAAACTATGAAGGACTGCATGTTAGAAGATGCAAAAATGTCTAATAGGTATTGGGCAGAAGCAATTTCAACAGCTACATATATTTTGAATAGGAGTTGGAGTTCATGTGTCAATAATACGCCATAAGAAAAGTTGCATAAGAAAAGTCCAGTTCTAAAACACCTTGGAATATTTGGCAGTTATGCAAATGTGTTGGTACCTAGACAAACCAGGACAAAAGGTCAGAAAAAATGGCAGAGACTACGTTTTCTTGGATTTCAGGAAGATACCCAGGGGTATTGTTTTATTAAGGACAACAGTAAAATAGTCATTTCAAGGAGTGCAAATTTTGAAAAAAATGCAGGCTGGGAACATGTTCATCAGAATAGTGAAGTGTTTTTTTTTCATTTAAAGGAACATGCATCAACAGAGGTAAATGTAAAATCTGAGCCTGACAATAGCATTGAGGAACAAAATGGAGGTGTAGTAAAAGAGGAAACTGAGTTAGATTTACAGGACACTGATGCTGAAGAGCAGGTTGTAATTCCCAGAAGGTCACAAAGAACAACCAAAGGTATACCTCCTGATAGATTTGTGGTTCAGGGTGTAATGACTTCTCAATCAGAAGTGGAACCTGAAACTTTCCAAGATTTAGCTAGCTGTAATCCTGAGGAGCAATGTAAATGGAAAAAGGCAATGGATGAAGAATTTAATTCCTTGTTAAATTTAGAAGTGTTTGATGTTGTAGATGTACCACAAGATAAACCAGTGATTGGGTGCAGGTGGGTTTTTAGAAAGAAAGACTTACCTGATGGGAGTTGTAAATACAAAGCTAGACTTGTAGCCCAACATTTTGCACAAAGGCAATTCGTAAATTATGACAACACTTTTGTGCCTACAGCCAAAGCTGAGTCTATGCGCATTATTATTGCTTTAGCTGAGCAACAAGGATTTAAGTTGAAACATTTTGATTTTGAGACAGCATATCTCAACGCTAGCATTACTGAAGAAATATATATGAGGCAGGCACCTGGATATGAAATTCAACCAGGAAAGGTTTATAGACTTCGAAAGGCATTATATGGGCTGAAACAGTCCGCAAGAAGGTGGAACCAGTGCATACATGATGTGTTGGTAAATTTGGGTTTTAAGCAAAGTGTAGCAGATGCATGTGTTTATACACTAGGTGAAGGTGAAGATAAAATAATTGTTTTGATTTATGTTGATGATCTTTGTATCGCCACTCAAACTGATTCTAAAATACAAACTGTGTATACGTATTTGGCAAAGCATTTTAGATTAAAAGATTTGGGATGTTTAAACATTATTTAGGCATCGAAGTAGTCAGCCATGAAGGGGAAGTGTTCCTAAATCAAACAAGAAAGATTTCAGATCTTATTGCTAAAGCAGGTTTGCAAAATGCCAATGCTGTGCAAACTCCTTTAACAGGAGATTTTCTAAGATTGGAAGACACGAAAGAATTGAAGGATGTAAAGTTATATCATTCTTTTGTTGGAAGTCTTTTACATATTGCAAATTGGACACGACCAGATATTGCATATGCAGTAGGTTTGCTTAGCAGAAAGGTATCAAAACCAACAGTAAGTGACTGGTTAGCACTGAAAAGGTTAATCAGATATTTAAAGGGTACTATTAATTATTATTTATGTTTCCCAAAAGAAGCTGATAAAGAACTGATAATGTATGCAGACAGTTCATTCGCTGAAGAAAAAGACAGAAAATCTGTAAGCGGATATATAATACAGTATGGGAAGTCTCCAATATGTTGGAGATCAAGGAAACAAACTACAGTTGCAGTTTCTACTTCTGAGGCCGAATTTTCTGCGTTATCTGAAGCCGCAAATGAGTTAATTTGGATTAAACAATTATTACATGATTTAAGTTTTGAATGTAAACTGCCTATTACTGCATATGATGATTCACAAACTTGTATAGCTATGGCTGAAAGTGAAAGCTTGAAGAATAAAACAAAATACATAGCAGTAAAGTATCAAAATGTAAAAAGCTTGATTCAGGAAGGATTTATTAAAATTGTTTATTGTAAGTCTGAAGAGAATTTGGCAGATATCTTTACAAAGCCATTAACAGCAGCAAAACATTGTGAAGTAATACGAAAGTTGGGTTTAGTAGAGTTAAAATAGAATCACTTAGAAAAAAGTGAAGGGGCATGTTGCTACTATGAGTTTATGTTATACTTTTTCCTAAGTTTTGTTAAGGATTAGGGTGTTTCTACTGCAGCTGACTTCGCTAATTAATGAGATAATTGAAAGTTTGTGTATAAAGTAAGTTGCTGTGTGCTTGCATTCTTGAGCGTGATGGAATGTTGAAGATTGTGTTCTGTGCTCCACGTGTGACTCGTTTTGAGTCGAAGTTTGCTTTCAGTTTGTTGCCGGAGGAGAAGAGAAAGATTATGGAAGAATGAACAAGGTCACTCTATGGACTGTGTAAGGGAGACTGAATTTTGTTTTTGCCTTATTATCTCTGAATGAAGAAACTGTTTATGTTGCTGAGAAAGCCATTCATATGTTTTGTATTTTCCTTATGCTATATGCTGTCAATACAGTTTGGACTTTTGTACTTCTACTTAAAGCTATAGTCTCATGTGTTTTTCTTTATGAGCTATGATATCACACTTGGAGTCATAGGGGCTAGAGTTTTCTCTATAGGCTACTCATGCTAAATCTGACACCTAATTACTATATGCAATTCCGGTATGGATCACAGGCTTCACATCTAAAGTAGAACAAGTTCAATCAGGCTTTCTCAGAAAACTTTTGCTGTCCCCAATTGCGTTCCATCTGCTGTTTTAAGTTTGGCATCAGGAACAGCCTCACTCAAATCACTAGCTTGGAGAAGGGCCCTAGGATACTGGATGGAGAAGATGTACAAAGGACCAGAAGCGGGATATACATATTTGATTCAAGAAGACCTCTTTAAATCCCACCAAATCAAAGCATTAAATCAGAAATTTAGTCAGATGGGCTTCTCAGAGAACATACTGAGCAGTTTGGAGCATAAAAGACAATGCAGATCTTATTGGAACGAATCAGTGACATAGACAAACAGGTCTCAATGACTCTGGCATGCTCCACATGCTCTCCACTGAATTTAGGCCTAACATTTAATTTTTTGGGAGGTGCCAAATATTTAGAAAATTTAAATATCCCAAAATTTCATCTTGCTTTCAGTTGGGCCAGATTTAATGCCCTTAAATCAGCCATACTAGAGGGTAGATACAAAGGGACTGATTACAAACACAGAGTTTGCCTTTGCGGGGAGGATAAAATCAAAACTTTAATATATGTACTTTTTATATGCACAATTTACAAGGATGATAGACTAAGGTTAATATCCTCTCTACTCACCAAATGGCCAGGAAGAACCCTAAATTGGTACTGTACTTATTTACTGTCTAATCTTGACAAAAGGGTAACGAACAGGTGGCCAAATTTCTCTTTGCAGAGGCAAAAAGCCGCAAATGCTTCATGAGTAACCTGTAAACGCTAAGAGTATAACAAAGAGTACTCGGGACACTTATTATTAATTGGCAATCAGTTCCTGCTTTAAATTGTAAAGACAGTCATTCAACCGATAGCAAATGGTGATACTTGTTTTTATTAATCATAACCCAAATGCGATGTTATTAATTTCTGCAATAAGCTGCAATAGGGCAAGAGCCCAGTACATTCCAAGCATTCAGGTTTTATACAGGTAACGGCGACAAAGCCCATTATCCCGCCCTTCTTCACACTCCGTATTGGCTGGCATACATCTATATATTTTATCATCCAATTAAACAAAGCATTCTTTAGCATTCTATTTCTATTTGTTAGAAGGCATTGTTGCATGAAGTAATTCTGGTTCTCAGGCTAGATTATCTCTCCTAAAGGCACCATGTTCTGTAAAGTTGCAACAAATTGCTTTTCTGGGAAACCAGCCAAGGAAAAGCCTGCATTTGCCTGCGCATTAATAACCATTCAAGAGCCTTGTAAACAAACACCATGGCTGGTATCTGACCAACAGGTTTTTATCTAAAACAGCACATGATGTTCCCTGGCAAATCACTGCTTGTGCCTTTGTACCAATCACAGTAGCTTAGTCTCGCCATCATTAAGCTATCTATCCGATGCCTATACTGAGCAGCACTTTCTCCTAGCCTTAGTTCTGCTAAAAGCATCAATTTCTACTTCAATCTCAGCTGAGAGCCATATAATGGTTTTTAAATGCTGGACCTTTCTTGCCTTATATGATCTTTGTTATCCTGAAAGTTTTAACAATAAAGGTTGGTAGGGCATCTGTATCCCAGAGATATAACAGGCTTTCTTATTGTTTCTTTATAAAATGTGTATACAGGTTGATGTTCTCCAGAAGTTGTTATAGTACTGGGCTAGATGCTTGAATGGGATGACTCAATGTTAAACCATCTACCTCATTATTCTCCTTAATGTGTCATTTAGCATGTGAAGATTTATTGCTTCATTCATTTATTGGTATGAAAAATGAACAGTGTGATGTGCTTCTACAGTACATGCATTCAACACCCCATCTCATTAGATATGTAAGAGAACAAGCAATGTTCAGAATTTGGAACAGAATTACAAAGTCCCACTCAGGAGAATAAATTGGATGAAGTAAGTGATGTAAAATTTTCATGTTAACACGGGCCTCCCCTTAGAGATATAAATCTAAGTCTATAAAATGGGGTGGCAATTGTACAAATGTCCAGATGTTGCTAATCCAAATCTTCCAGCAGCTCTGGACATAGCCAGTAACAATTCTTACAATAACCTTCCAAGATCAGAACTGTATCCCTCTTTCATGTTATTTCCTGATTGTTTGAAACAGCTAGTGGCACTTGTACCTACTCGTGGCAGCCAATGAATTAATGAAGCGAATGAATCAATGAAGCAAGAGTGTGGAAAATGATGAATAATGGCATTATTTCAGTCACTTTCACAATTGGGGAAGGGATTGAAAAAAACCTTGCATTGAGATGTTACTTTTAAAACCAGGGAGTTGCCATTTTTTACTATTGGATTATTCATCTCTTACTTTGGGGCCCTCCAGATGTAACTGGACAGCAATTTATTCTTTTTTATTTATTAATCGAATTTTTATATACCGCCACACCCCAAAGGCTCGGGGCGGTTTACAACAGCAATGTAATTAACAATAAAACAGATCAAAACCGAGTTAGAACAAATTCTTTGTTACTCTCAAGTGTTAATATTGGCTAGGATTACAGGAATCACAGTAGAACAGCCTCTGGAAGGAAGATAAGTAACCCAACCTAGACCTAATGATCTAGTTGTCAAGACTTATCAACACTCTTAACCCATATAAAATTACTTGGGGAGTGAAGTCATACTTTTTATAAGCATCCGAAATCAAATTACTATTGAATTCTTCCCACTTCATTGTAATTCAAATGATGTGAACTATTGCTTTTCATTTTCCCCTTTTATTAAAAGAAGAAGAAAAATTGTAGCAAGAAAAATCCGTTCGTGCCACTTTAACAAGGTCACTCTTCGATTTTATAGATTTCAGTGTAGAGCCATTCCAAATAGTTCTATAAAGAACTCAAGCCTTGATATGCTAGTTTATTTTCCTGCTCTTTTCTTTAATTTAGAGTTGATTATGAGGCATTAAAATACAGTTCCAATTAAATTTATACCATACTTCAATTGCCAGTGGCAGACGGGAAATGCAATCATCTCTTCAAAAAATTGAAGAGGTCCTTGTATGTTTTTTTGCAACTCGACATCAGTAATAGACTGCCACAAAACAGAAACTGGAACAATTGATTGTATCCTTTTCTCTAGGATAATTTTCCCTGTAAGAATGCTAATTATATCCAGGAATTTCATTTGTAAAGGAAGTGTTTGCACATATTTTTATTACAATATTCTTCACAAAAAGGATGTGAATGAAGAAGAGAGAACCAGACAATAAACCTTCTGGCTAGAAGAGTTGAAAATTCATTTGGTAAAATAATCATGAACATTAAAACCATTTTGTAAATTTTAATCTCTTTTAATTAAAATGAATTCGGTGTAATTGAATAACTGAGATTGGATCTGTACTGCCAGGATCTGAGTCTAGATTATCTGCTTTGAACTAGATTACATGAGTCTACACCAGGGGTGCCCACACCTTTTCAGCATGTGAGCTACTTATAATAAAACCAAATCAGAAAGATCTACCTACCTCCTCAAGGCTGGAGAGGGGAGGGGGTGGGGCTTGGCACAGCCTGGCTCCGCCCCTTCTGGCTTCAGCTCTACCAGCAGCTTCTCCAGGCTTGAGGATGGCAATGCCAAGCCAGCCTTGTGCTAGCTATGTCAGCACTGGCTTGGCATTGCCATCCTCAAGCCTGGAGAAGCTGCTGGTAGAGCGGAAGCCAGGGGGGGTGGAGCCAGGCCGCGGCAAGCCCCACCCCCTCCCCTCTGGCTTTGGCACTCCCAGCAGCTTCTCCAGGTTTGAGCATGGCAGTGCCAAGCCAGCCTTGTGCTAGCTATGCCACCACTGGCTTGGCATTGCCATCCTCAAGCCTGGAGAAGCTGCTGGGAGTGCCAAAGCTGGGGGGAGAGGCTTGGTGAGGCCTGGCTCTGCCCCCTTCTGAGAAGCACCCCATCCTGGGATCGACCTCCTTCGGTCCCAGAATCAACTGGTCGATTGCGATCGACTTCTTGGGCAGCCCTGGTCTACACTGTCAGATAGACTGGTATAAGCAGATAAACTGGGATTAGATCCTGGGATAGAGGGCAGTATAGATCTAGCCTGAGTGGATACTTTCTTCCCTGATAAATCTGAATGCAAACTAGGTTAAATATTGTGACTGAAAGATTGACATACAAAATCTGAATTGAAATGCCCTGCCCGACTTTCCAGACAGGGATGTTGTGGTGGCTAGTGCTCCCCACCCTCCATCTTCTTTTTAGGGCTCCTCCTTTCCAGAAGCCCCTTGTGCACCATTTGTTCTCAGCCAGAACACTCTCACCCGGACAGCCAATTAGGGGTTCATTCTGGTCTGCACCCTGATTTGCTGTGTGCTGGCCCCACATTGATACACTGTTGAAGATAAAATTAGGGGTGGGCCGGCTCCAAATGAACATTTCTCAGAGGAAAACTGGGATACATACAGCAAGATATCAGAATGTGATCAAATGGGTGCGACCAGGAAGCAAAAAGATTAATATTATTAATGAAGGAAAATACAAATATACAGTTAAGCAGAGAATCTTTTGAGATAATCTACTGAAAGCATGAAAAAACATCAGAAAACATATCAAAAGGTACAGTTTCCTTATGGGTATGTATGCAGCATAAAGACATGAGCCCTCCAAGATCTTATGTCCTTTAGGAGGTCCTGTAAGACCTTCCTCTTTCAACAGGCCTTCGGCTTATAAGACGCCAACAGTGTCCCAGTCTTGCCTGTTGATTTTATCTTTTATACTGTATTATGCTGTGCGTTTCGTATTTCGTACAGCGCATTGTGTTTTTAATGTATGGATATTTTAGAGTGCTTTATGTGTTTATGTGTTTTAATATATTTTATTGTGTATTGCCCTGTTGTGAGCCGCCCCGAGCCTCCCGGGAGTGGTGGCCTAGAAATTCGACAAATAAATAAATAAGAAATAAATAAATAAAAATACCTTTTGGGGATTTTTAAAAGGAGATTTTATTTCTAAAAAAGAAAATAATAATCCATAAAAATCAGGGGGTGACCCAAACATTATGAAACTTGGTTGGCTAACAGTGGTAGATGCCTTCTCCAAATGTGGTCATTTTCATCCCGATAGCCCTAAAAATGACAGGGAACCTGGGAAGCCCCCATTGCCACCAATGGGCCAGATCTAGCCAATTTTTTTGCTGTTGACCAAAACCAGCTATTTGGCCACCTGCCCATTTTCAGAAAACTGATCCGGAGGGTCTCCCAAAATTAGACCAGCAGAAACAGATCGAGGTTCAGCCAAAATGTACAAAATTAGTACCCTGTATCAACATTAGGAGAAGTGCCTGCATGACCAGAAAGAAGGAGGGAAGGTCACCCTTCTTCCAAGTTACTTGGATGCCTTTGCTAACATCAACATGAAACACCTGCATGGCAGGGAGCAACACATGGCTTTCATACTGTAGGGTGATGGTCCAGCAAGGCTGATGCAGTCTCATCCTGATTGGCCTGACTGGCCACCACAGGTTCAGGATGGTATGTGTGGTAATCATTTCTGCTCTGGACTGGCTCTAGATTAATCAGCAAGTGCGGATGTAGCCTAAGAATTACATCCACCTCTCTCTGCCCAGTGGTAGGAGGTAGAGAAAATAGGTCAAAATAAATCTTAAAATGAGGTTTATGCAATTCTATGAAACAGATGTATCAACAAAGCTGAAACAACATAGACAAAAAAATCAAAACAGGAATGTTGCTCTAAAATATTCATTTTATTTTGGAGAAACATAGCAGGAGATCTGAAATCCATTAAGGTGGAGGAGGTGTGTGTGTGCGTGTGTGCGCAGGCGTGTGCGCACGAGAGAATGAGAGTGTGTATGGGACTCAGTTGTTACTAAGTATACAACAGTTTAAAGGGGATCCTTTCAAGCACCTCTTTGCTTATACACAACCACCAAAAAATAACAAGAATCCAATTGCAGGCGATTGAAGCAAACCTCAAATGAGTACAGTATGATCCTTATATCTGTAGGCCATAGAAGAAACAAACATGTAGATGTGATGGGAATGACAGGACGTGTTGGAACAAAATGACGAAAACATAAATGCACTATGCCAAGTGATTCCATGTATTTTTAGAAATGCTCTTCTCTACCGACACATTCCGGTAATGGGCTAAGGGAAGAAGTCTAAATCACTTCATCTATATTATCACTGGGTAGGTGAGGTGAGCTGGTCCAAATGTTTTCCATTTTTATTTGCTCTCTAGTCAACTAACTCCAAAAGATGTGCTTGCATTTAAATATCTATGAACATGTCTGAGGGATATCAATGATTAAGTTTGCAGGTCT
Source organism: Anolis apletophallus (assembly GCA_030556195.1). NCBI lineage: Eukaryota > Metazoa > Chordata > Lepidosauria > Squamata > Anolidae > Anolis > Anolis apletophallus. The sequence continues at coordinate 151,044,606 of JARBWK010000004.1, forward strand.
GCTGCTTACATCTTTTGACTCTACAGAAACACTACTTTCTCCACAACTCCTATGACTGCTGTCAAAATGAAAACCTCATTTTTACTAATCAACACAATTGTCACTTCTTCCTCTTGGTTTAGCTACCTGTAGTCTCAGGCCTTCTTATCCTTGTTTTAAAGTCTTTGAAACATCTAATTTTGCAACTCAGGATGATCTTTTCTTCCCTCTGCTGCTCATTATTTTGGTTTCCCATCCTCTCAAATAGACTCTTCATTCTTAATTTTGATTATGCATACTCTATTCTTCTCTATGTAACCCTCTGTCGACATTTTCTTTGACCCATTCTGCACTGCCATATAATCCTGATTACCAAAGCAGATAATCCATATTATCTGATTTGAACTAGATTATATGAGTCTACACTGCCATGTAATCCAGTTTAAAGCAGATAAACTTTAAATGAAGGGATATAAAATGGATTTTATATTGCAATGTAGAATGGGCACTGGTCTTTCATTTTGCCAACATGTCAAACAACATAGCATGTTCCCTGTTCCCTATGTAGTTGACTTCAAAACCTTTACAGTTAGGCCCCATCTACACTGCCATATAAAATCCAGATTATCTGATTTGAACTGGATTATATGACAGTGTAGATTCACATAAGTCTTTCTCTTCCTGCATTCAAGCACCTCAATGAGATTAACATTTGTCTTCCAACCCCCCGAAATAATGAGACAGACACAAAATATATGGTTTCAAATTTTTGGGCAACTTTTATTAAATAGTTACCTATTTAACTTGTAACTCAACTAACTTTTTGGTGTCAGTTCAACTTGGTGTGTGTAAGCCAAGGTAGCGTCTTCTAAAGTCTACCCCTCAGCTCTTTAGGCGCACTACCTAGGTCCCCTGTAGCTTTCAACCCGGGCAACCCGTAGGGGAACATCAGGAAAAATCTCTCTCAACTTTTGAGACTAGACTCTCCCCGTTCCTGGGACATTCACCATCACCTCACCCCTAAAATTAACCTCCAGGTGAGTGTTTTTCGAATGCCCCACACCCATAAGGGGTACCTTAAATGTATACAAACCTTTGGAAAACTAAACTATTTACGCCACGGATTGGGAGCAAATGTCCTATTTAGCTCCCATCCCCCACCAAGCCGTCTAAAATTAACTGAACACCTACCATTAAATCATTAAGAAACATTGAATTTCCTACATCAGACAGATGGACTCCATCTGCCCTGTAAAGGTGAGGCTTGTCGTGAGAGATCTGCCCATGAAGTATGTAGGAGCCCCTTCCCCTGCAAGCGCCATGCGCATGGCCCGGTTCACCCGCTTTCTTGCTGTTTCCATTTTTTTAACATCCCCGCCACCTGACCACCGGAAGCGAGGGATGATTGCCGACCAAGCAATGCGTACCCGAGGCCATGCTAGCCATATTTTAGATATGTCATCCAAAGCAAGTACAGGGCCCTACCCTTCAAAAGGCCCAGATCATTGCCTCCTAAATGTATAACCAATACGTCCGGAGGGCCCCCTCCTGGACTGGAATAAAAGTGGAGACAAACCGTCCCAACGCATACCTCTAATCCCCTGCCACTCAACAGTAGCAACTGAGCCGAGGCCCAAATGCTGACCATAGTGAGACCTCATGGCCTGCCTTGCTGCCCAGTGAACGAAACTGTGCCCGCAGACGAGGATCCTCCATCTATGGTTCAGCGACACCAGATCTGAAACGACAGATCAAAAATAGTTATGACAACGGAGTACGCACGTATTTCCTGAAGGCATTTGATTTCCATCTGCCCAGGGTTTTTATCCTCTCCGTGTCATAACCCATAACATTGGCCACCGAAGCTGCACCAATGCGGAAAGAATGGGTTGCAAACCTAAAGTGACCCAATCCTAACATCTTCAATGCTTTGCTAGTAACAGCCCAAAACTGGTACTTTGATAGCGGTGTGCCATCTTGGTGACTAAACAAGTAACCTGGCCCCTTGTCGCCGAATCCCATTAAAAAGCACCAAAGCTGTAACTGGGCATAAATCGGGGTCACTACACTTCGATAGCTTGATAACTGTGCCCTTGGACCCTTGGTCCGTCTTGGACGAACGAACCCTCAACTCTACACCATTTTGAGTAATGGTTAGGTCAGAATGTAACAGGGCCCTCAAGGATGTATCAGTCTTAGATGTTGGGACTAACTCACTAATCCTCAAGGCTGCAAAGAAAGCTGTCAAAGCTGCCGCATGAAACAAGATTTGTTCATGGGCATCCGCGCAAACCTTAGGCCACACAAGCTTCAAGCCTTTCAAGATGTCCGGGGTAATAGGTTCCCTAGTATCCCGAAGCTGCCCCTGGCTGCGTGACCATCCAGCCAAGATCTTATGAAGCCGGAAGTCATTAGTGGCATCTGGAAGGCCCTGTGCTTTGAGCCAGTAAGCCAATGCCGCCAGGCGCGCCCTGATCGAATGCGGGGCCAAACCTCTTCTCCTAGAAAACACACAAAACTGCGCTATATGTTCATAGGAACAGGGATAGCCTGCGGCATCTCGTAGTCCCTCCTAAACTCTTGAACTCCTTAACTGCCCTTGAATAAGACTTCCTGGAACTAGGGGCCAGAGCTGATGCCATACCAGTTAACGTTTCGTGCTCCCAACCGTCCAAAGATGGTCTGGCATGCATTGGGGCCGGACGTCGGCGCCGGGTTCCAACTGCCGGAAAAGCTCCATCTGCATACGAGATAGTGCGTTGGCAAGTGAGTTATTAATCCCAGCAACATGGAAGGCACGAAACAAGATATTAAACTTCAAGCAGTGGAGTGTAAAATGCCTAAGTGCATTCATGACCCTCTGAGATTTTGATGTCAAGGAATTAATTACTTGGACTGTCGCCAAGTTGTCACACCAAAATGGACTGTAGAGTTTGCAAACCTCTCAGCCCATATTGTGACTGCTACCAAAATAGGAAAAAACTCAAGAAAAGTCAAATCGGCCGTGATGCCGGCGTCGTGCCATGTTTGTGGCCATTGCTCCGCACACCATTGGCCATCAAAATAAACCCCAAATCCTATGGCACCTGAAACGTCCGAAGCCACCTTCAATGCGTCCATAACGGCCAATTCCTGTCTCCAGAATGAAATCCCATTGAAATTTGAGAAAAACTTAAGCCAAATTAGCAGGTCAGCCTTAATGGCGTGTGTCACCCGCAAACGATGATGAGGTGACTCAATGCCAGAAATGGCATCACACAACCTGCGTAAGAATGCACGCCCAGGTGCCACCACCCTGCATGCAAAATTTAAGTGTCCAATTAGCTCCTGAAATTCTTTCAGGGTCGCTTTCTTGCGACACAGGAATTGCCGGACCCTAATAGTTAAATTGGTTACCTTTTCCGTGGGGAGCCTCGAAAACTGATTAATGGTATCGAGCTCAATCCCGAGAAAAGTCAAAACCGTATTTGGACCTTCCGTCTTTTCCTCTGCTAACGGGACCCCTAACTGACTGGTCAGTTGCTGGAATGAGCGCATGAGGAATCTGCACTCACCAGTCCCAGCCCTCCCTATAAAAAGAAAGTCATCCAAGTAGTGGACCACTCCCTGAAGGCCGGATTTTGTCTTAACCGCCCATTCTAAAAATGTACTAAATTGCTCGAATGCGGCACATGAAACCGAACAGCCCATGGGCAAAGCCCGGTCCATATAAAAAAAGGCCACGGAACTGAAACCGAGGAGATCAAAATCCGCCCGGGTGAACCGGGGAGCAGACGGAATGCTGACTTAATGTCGCATTTGGCTAAGTCGGCTCCCAAGCCCAAACGACGAACTACCCGCACCGCATCAAACGAAGTATATTTAACTGAAGACAATTCCTCAGGGATAGAGTCATTCACTGACCCGCCCTTGGGGTAGGACAGGTGGTGAATGAGCCGATATTCTCCCTGGGTCTTCTTGGGCACGATTCCCAATGGGGAGACTCTCAAACATGGAACCGGTGGCATGTTAAACGGCCCAATAACCCTCCCCTCTTTAACCTCCTTATCTATTTTAACCTGAACTAACTGTTCCAAACCGGTAACTGACTTTAAATTCCTTGCCAACTGTGGCCTGCGAGGTCCCATTGTTGGTATCCTGAAGCCCTGCGAAAAACCTTCCCAAACATAACGCGCAGCTTCCTATCAGGATAAAACTCTAACCACTCCCTTAACTGATCCAGCTTAATTGGGCTGGGGCCCTTTGGGAAGAGATGATTGCCCGGGTTTCTTTTATTATGCTGACCGTCCTTGGGTCCGCCCCTGTTGAAACTACCCTGGAACAATTACGTGTTGCATGTGATCCTGAACAGATGTTACATGCGTGCTGAAAACGGCATGGGTTGCGGCTGCATATCCCTCTGGCCGCAAAATCCCAACAAAGATTTCCCCGTCGCTGGACCTGTTGCTGCGGGCCTCCCCGCCAAAAGGACTGGGTATTTTTGGTGACAATGGTCTGTCCACTGTCCGCCTTTGCTTTAATTGACCCTTTTAAAGAACCCATGGCCTCGGACCATAATTGAGTATTAATGAGGTCCCACCTCATGTCAGGGGACGATGCGGCTTCCAAGCGGAAACGCCTATCGTAAATGAGCCATGCTTCCCCGGGGCCGTTAATGTGTGCCTCACTTATCAAAGTTTGATATCGAAACAGTGCTGGGCCCCTAGCGGAATGGGCTTCTGAAATTATGGCTGCATAAACCGCGAAACATGCATGCCAGTTTTCCCAAATTTGTTCCACCTTCCTCTTTTTCAACTCATCTTTTTCGCTCATCATCCAGGTCCTCTTTTTCTTTTTTATCCAAATCCCTAAAATACAGGGAGAAGATGTCTATGTATTCATTACGCAGAATCTTGTCAATTACTTTCTGCGTAAGATGCGCCCCTAATGCAACCACCGTCTTACTGGGGGTCATGTGGGCGGGCCATTTCTCAGTCCCCAGTATTTGTTTGCATCGCTAGACCTGGCCTCCTCCAGGGTGACCAAGGACGACGTGGCAGGTCGTGGAATGTCTCCCCCTTTTTCCTGGCCGGTCTGCGCAGAAGGAGCCGGCACTGTACTACTCTGAGTGTTGTGCAGTGTGGGGAGTGTAACCTGGCCCTGATCCCACCAATCAATTAATCCTAGCACAAAATAAATTAATTAATTGGCAATAATAATAAAAACGGGTGGCCCATGAAGCCAGCTGGCTCAAGAGGCAGCCAATCCAGGTCATGGTAACCATGCATGGCCCCTCCATGGATCCCTCGCCCCCAGGAAGGCCCCAAACCGACCTTCGTCTACTGAAATTAGGCCTCCTGGAACCAGCTGCCTCCTTCGACGATGGCTTTCAGCAGAATGAGGGAGAAAGGGCTGGCACCACGCTATGCCAGCCCCACCTCCTTTCCAGCACCTTCTGCGAAATCAACCAATCTCTATCCGAGGGGAGGAGACAAAAATGATCCACCCCCCAACTTGTTGGAGGGTGAATTGTACTACACTCAATCCATTTGAATTTTTTCCTTCTCCAGAAGCTCATTGTCCTAAGTACCACTACATTTGTCTATTGTCTCCACAGACCACGAACTGCCTCCATTTTGAATTATGTATAGTACTTCTACACTAATGAAGATATGCTCTTTAACTGCAGGATTTTAAATCTCACAGTCAAGGTGCTTAGTTTATACCACTATTCAGAATCCCAAAACCCACAATTGTCAATATACCACAGGTGGTGGAAATAGTGATTTTTTTTGTTTCCTGATGGTTCAATGTATACTAAATTTCTTTCATGTACAAAATTGTTAAAAATACATGTAGGACCTTATCACATTAGTCTCTTCAAGCTATCTGGCAGTGGAGGAAACTGGTGGATAGTGTGGGAACCCATCACACTTCACATCACCCGCATCTCCCCCTTCCCAATTCCATGGGTGGAAGGATCGCTGCCTGGCTCCCCCACCCACACACCTTCTTTGTTTTATCAAATGAGAACACGGGAAGTCTCCATGTTCTCAGGCCTCCGTAGGATGCTTCCAGCACAATTCATAGATGGACCCCTGCCAGAAGTAGCTATGCTTTGTCTGATGGGATCCCAGGGATTCCGTCCAGGAACTATCCTCGAAACGTCCTATGATGGTTATGAAAGCCCATGTGATGAAGTCATCGGTCTGACTGTGTAAGGTGTAAATGAAATGTAAATGGATACCATGTTTAGTCTTGGACCCTATCTCCAAAACATCTAATTATGTATGTACATGCAAATACAAGTATTCAAAAATCCAAATCATTTCTGATCACAAGCATTTTGGATAAAGGATGCTCAACCTGTACTATAATTAATTAGTTTGGAAGGGCCCTTGGGATGCCCCTGTGTTCACTCTCTTTGTCCTTTCTTGAAGCCATATTAAATCCAGTCACTTGTGACCTATTTGCCTGTAGCTATGGCAGTGCAGAATAGGCAGAAAAGGTGCCTTTCGGTGATCATTTTGGGAATGGGAACCCAAAATTCATTGCTCAGTTCCACTGATGTCATTGCACTTCCAGAGATTGGTGGGTGATGATAATGTCCCTATGGACAGAAATAGAAAGCAAAATATTGTGCTAAGTAACTGACCCAGAGCCCTTCTACATTAACCCAAAATATAGTCCTTTAAAAAAAATGTAGCAACCATAACACAAAAATCAAGTTTTCTTATTTATTTATTTATTCGTTCGACTTAATATACCGCTCTCTCTGGAGCCCAGAGCGGTTTACAGAGTTAAAAACAGATAACCACATAAAATGCAATAAAACCAGATAAAACCCCCAGTTAAAATCAAATTCCAGCAGAACTGCAATGGCAGTAGGAATATGCTGACAGTGACACAACAGGATGCTGAAAACACGGCATTGGTTATGGACCAAATGCCTGTCTGAATAGCCAGGTCTTTACAGCTCTACGGAACGGCATTAAGTCCCGGATGGCTCGCAGCTCTTCGGGGAGGGTGTTCCACAGGGTTGGCGCAGCTACGGCAAACGCCCTCTGCCGCGTGCTAGCAAGTCTATAGACCTTAATGCCCGGCACATCCAATAGATTGAGCCCCTTGAGCCATGGCCCAAATTCCTCAGGATATTAAATCCATCTTTGCCAATGGCATAATGAAACACAAGAGACAAATATATATAAAGTACTTTGTATAGAATTCTGAGTTCATAAATCAGTTAAGTGGACAAGTTCGGATTTCAGTTTATCATTCCATTTATTTAGACAGTTAGATAGGATGTCAGGTTTCCCTGGGAAATATGTGGATGGAGTAGTTTTCGCAATCTATGTTAGTCCCTGCTTGAACCATGAAACCCATCTCCTAGATCTATTATCCATCAGCAATGAACATAAATCTAATCATGCTGAGTTTTCCGGCTGCTTTAATTTAAGAGCCTTGGGTGGTTTGGATAGCTCTACCCACACATCCTTTTTTAATTTGCTGTTTTAGGATGTGTATGCACATGTGTTAAGTCAAATAAAAAGGAGTAATCAATTCAACACTGGTAATTACTCACTTTCTAATGTACACAGAGATTTCTAACGAAGGCATTTGGAAGAGACCTAAGGGTTTAACACCAAGCTCATTTCTATCTTCTCAATGTAATATAAAGAGACAGACTAGAGTCAAGAGTCAATAGTAGTTGAACTCTAGGGGGAAAAGAAAGACAGACAGATATCCTTAGTAGTAAAATTGGAATAGGATGGGGACTGAATGAGAACTAGACAGAAATTCCTTACAGTCATTGAGATCCTTTTGCACAACACTTCTTGAAAAACACCTTTTGTAACAACAGCAACAATTTTTGAGCTTCCCTCATAACATCTTGGATGTTCTGCCTGAGATTTCCAAAATTTAGTGATATTTTTTAGTTAAAAAAAGGACAGTATTTCAAATATCTTCTGGAAAAAAAGTCCTAAACTTTCTTTATGTTTGTGCTGTTGCATTAGCCCGATCCAAATCAGAATGGAATGATGTTCAAAAGCTAGAAATTGGAGGTACTATTCTTCAGTAGCTGTTCTCTTTCCTAGAGGGGCACTCTCACAGGGTGGTGCTTTATTTTATTTATTGTATCAGGAGCAAACCAATGTATTTGAAAAAAACACAAAGTTTAAAAACTTGGCATTCTAGTAAATGTCATTTGACCAGTAGCTGGCCACTTGGAGTGCCTCTAATGTAGCTATAAGAAGGTCCTCCATTGTGCATGTGGCAGGGCTCAGGCTGCATTGTAATACGTGGTCTATGGTTTGCTCTTCTCCACACTTGAATGTCATGGGCTCCACTTTGTGGCCCCATTTCTTAAGGATGGCTTTGAATCTTGTGGTCTGAACAAACACAAAACAGTCTATGTAAGGAGAAGGTATAATATCCAAATTGCATATAGCATACAATTTTACTAAAATCCCCAGTACACAGCTCAGAGGTTTGTTCAGAGATCTGTTGGAAATGAGGCAAGTGGAGTGTGTCTATATGACCCTGGACAGTCCACAGATATATACACACTCCACTTGCCTCATTTCCAACAGACCTCTGAACAAACCTCTGAGGATGCCTGCCGCAGTTGCAGATGAAACATCAGAAAATAATGCTACTGGAACATGGCCACTCAGCTTGAAAAACTCACAGCAACCTAGTAATAATCATCTCCAGCCATTCCGCCTCAATGTAATTCATGTTTTAAGCAACATAGAACCTATGAATTATTACTGAAATAAATTCAATAGCAATCAGGGCCTATTGCCATGCTGTGAACCTATTCCCTTATCCTTACCAACTCTTCTGTCTTCCCATGACTCCACACATGTACACAAATTAAACCCTTTTCCTTCACACACTGTATTACATTACGTACAGACTACTAACAGGAGCTACATACAGGGAGCATACTACCCCCCTGTTGTGTCAGCTCCACTGGCTGCCTGTCCAATTCCAAGCTCAATTCCAAGTGCCGGTTTTGACCTTTAAAGCTCTATACGGTTCTGGCCAAGCTTACTTGTCCGAACGCATAAGCCGCTACGTCCCACCTCGCAATCTAAGATCATCTGGGGAGGCCCTGCTCTCGCTTCTGTTATGGACGAAATACTGTTTTTAACCTATGTGAATGTATTTGATATATTTTAATGCTAATTATATTTTAATGTATTTTAATGTTAACTGTATTTAATGTATTTTAAATTTTTGACTGTTGTGGTTTCTATTATATGTTTACTGTGTTTTGGGCATTGAATTGTTGCCATTGTGAGGCCACTCTGAGTCCCCCCTCGGGGGTTGAGAAGATGCGGGGTAGAAATGGTGGAAATAATAAATAAATAAATAATACATATGTCCCTTTATTTATTTCCAAATGTTTTAGCTATTTGGAATGCTATTTTTACTCTAAACAATGTCCTCCTCTAAGGATCAAAAGGTAAAAATGCTAGTTATCCAGGTGCAAATAAAGAGAGCCTTTTAGACTGATGTCTGTGTGTTACATTGTAAAAACCTATCTTATTTGGTATAAGTACTTTTCAAATGGACATTATATTCCCCTGGCATTGATAGATATGACTGCTCTGCATGAACAGAATAATAATTTTCAGCAACATAAGAACATAAGAAGAGCCATGCTGAATCGGACCTCAGCCCATCTAGTCCAGCATTCTGTATCACACAGTGGCCCACCAGTTGTACACGGGGATCTCGAGCAGAAGGGAGGGCAAAACCCTGACCTGCTCCTGACCCCCCACAACCAGTACCCAGAGAAATCCTACCTAGCTCAACCAACTCCGAGGTGGCACTTGAATGTCCTTTTCAGTAACTACCGATACACTTGGTATCAATGAATCTGTCTAATCCTGCCTTGAAGTTGTTCAGGCTGACAGCTGTCACAACCTCTTCTGGAAGTGAGTTCCATAACCCAGTGACCCTCTGGGTGAAGAGATATTTCCCTTTATTAGTCCTAATTTTCCTACCTTGGAGCTTCAGGGAGTGCCCTCTAGTCCTAGTGTTCTGTGACAAAGAAAATAATTTTTCTTTATTCACCTTTTCTATCCCATGCATGATTTTATACACTTCGATCAAGTCACCTCTTAAACGCCGTCTTTCAAGGTTGAAAAGACCAAGGCGTTGCAACCTGGTTTCATAAGGGAGCTGCTCCATCCCTTGGATCATTCTTGTTGCCCTTTTTCTGTACCTTTTCCAGTTCCGTTATATCCTTCTTATTTATTTATTTATTTATTTATTATTTGCATTTGTATTCCGCCTCTTCCCGAGGGCTCGTGGCGGGTTACAAGACATACATAGTGATCGGCAGGCAACACTCATGCCGACTCACGAACAAAATAAAACAATGCTATAACCATAAAAATAACAAAAATGATACTAAAAAACATCATTAAAACATTGTTAAAATTACACTAAGTGACAAAAAACGGTAACACAGAGTCATAAGTCGATTGAAGGCAAGAGGCGTTATATGTCAACCGAAGGCCTGCTTGAAAAGGAAGGTCTTACAGGCCCTGCGGAAGGGGCGAGCTCCCGTATGGCTCTAGCCTCCTCCGGCAGGGCATTCCAGGCCGTTGGAGCTGCTACTGAGAAGGCGCTGCCTAGTTGATGATAGGCGGCAGAGGCGGATCGGTGGAATCTCCAGCAGGTTTTGCTCTGCTGAGCGGAGTGATCTCGGGGATCGTATGGGGCAAGGCGGTCCAAGAGGTACGCAGGCCCTAGACCGCACAAGGCCTTAAAGGTCAACACCAGCACCTTGAAGGTGATTCGGTACTCAATTGGCAGCCAGTGCAGTTGCTGGAGGATGGGCGTAATGTGCTGCCTCACCGGCACTCCTGCCAGCAGGCAGCAGCGGCATTCTGCACTAGCTTGAGTTTCCGAATCGTCGCCAAGGGAAGGCCAACGTGAGGGCGTTACAGTAGTCTAGTCTCGAGATGACCGTCGCTTGGATCACCGTAGCCAGGTCATTCCTGGACAGGTAGGGGCCAGTCGCCTAGCCTGACGTAGGTGGTAGAACGCCACCCTGCTGACCGCAGAGACCTGGGTCTCCATGGTCAGCAGGGAGTCGAACTGAACACCCAAGCTCTTAACAATTGACGACGTGCTTAATTGCTCGCCGTCCAGAGTAGGCAACCGGCACTCATCCCGGCCAGGCCGACCAGGCCATAGGATCTCCGTCTTCGACGGATTCACCTTCAGCCGGCTGGCCCGCAGCCAACCAGTCACGGCTTCGAGGCACAGATGGAAGCAATCGGTACGGTATCCGGCCTGCCGTCCATTCGCAGCAGAAGCTGGGTGTCATCAGCGTACTGATAACACTCCAGACCAAAGTCGCGGGCCAGCTGGGCCAGGGGGCGCATATAAACGTTGAATAATAAGGGGGAGAGAATGGCCCCCTGGGGGACCCCACAGTTAAGGTGCGGAGACCAGAATTGTACACAGTACTCCAAATGTGGCCTTACCATCGATTTGTAGAGAGGTAATACAACATTTGCTGACCTATTTTCGATTCCCTTTCTGATCATGCCTAGCATAGAATTTGCTTTTTTCACTGCTGCTGCGCACTGGGTTGACATCTTCATTGAGCTGTCCACCAAGACCCCAAGATCCCTTTCCTGGTTTGTCTCGGAAAGCTTTGACCCCATCAATTTGTAGGTGTAGTTGGGGTTCTTTGCCCCGATGTGCATGACTTTACACTTGTTTAGGTTAAAATGCATTTGCCACTTTGTTGCCCATTCACTCAATTTCGAGAGATCTTTCTGGAGCTCTTTACAATCAGTTTCATTTTTAACTACCCTGAACAATTTAGTGTCGTCTGCAAACTTTGCTACCTCAGAATTCACTCCTACATCCAGGTCATTAATGAATAAATTAAAAAGTAACGGTCCTAAAACTGAACCTTGGGGTACGCCACTTCTCACCTCTTTCCACCCAGAGAAATGTCCATTTATTACCACCCTTTGTTTCCTACAGTTTAGCCAGGTTCCAATCCAGGACAAGACCTGTCCTCTGATTCCATGGCTGAAGAGCTTATTTAGGAGCCTTTGGTGAGGGACTTTGTCAAAACAGATAGCCACAGGTCTAGATTATGTCTGAAAGCTTGAAGATATTCCTTTGGCAAATAAAGTTCTAAAGGAAAATGGCACTGCAGATCTGAACAAGCCCAAAGTCAAGCTATGACAAAATCCCCGGGGTGAATGTTGAAGAATGGCAAAATGAAAAAAAAAATCTATTCGAAAATCTGGCTTTGGAGGAAAACCTGTGCCTAATAAATTTGTGTAGGGATTACAATAAAACTCCTTTTCTGCAAGCCTGAAAGGAATGTGTTAATTCTTTGTAGATATATCAGGATACACATTCTCCAGACATCAGAGGACCACACTGTCCTGTTTTTCAGTTCTCTGGAGTGTTACTGAGAGTATTCTAACTAGAGTTGTTACCAATGGTGCCATGGATTTTGAGAAGACATGAATAGATGGTGAATGGGAGAAATGTGTCAAGAGTAAGGGTTGTCAAGCAAACCTTTGTCATGACCACTTTCCACTGTGAAATCTACTGTATGTCCTCATTGTGATAGACCATGTGGATCCATAATAAGTCTCCAGAGTCACTTATAGACCCATCATCAAAGACTCTACCCTTATAGCTAGACAGTGCTTTGTTTGGCTGTCATTTTCTGCAACTGGGAATGACAATTTACCACTTTTCTTGCCTCTTAGGCTGTTATCAGGAAGGTTAGAGTTGTTTCAGGATCAGAGCATCCAAAATAACATGCAATAACCCCTCAAAGATTTTTTAATTTAATCCTGCAGGAAATAAAATAGGATGGTATTAATGCCTATGTGGAAGCCAGTGGATCCCCAAAGAACACACCAAATTCCCCAAATAACTCCATACACCACAGAAGTAATAAAATTACCAACCTGAACTAGACGGAATAATATTCTGCATTGGTATACAACAGCTTTCTATATTCTTATAAATCAAAGTGTGCCTTACTCCAGCTCTCATGAGATAGTTTGGTAAATCATAACAATAGATAGTTAACATTCAGAGATGCCAGCTGATAGAAAAGAGAGGAAAATTAAGAGATAGACATCCTGACACAAGGGGGAAAAAATCAAAATCAATACAGCAGTCAAAACAAAATAACACTTGGATAAAATGGAGATGGAAGTGTAATTATGTGTCAAAAAAGTTAAACAGGTTGAAGACATTTAAAAAATATGTACGGTTGTATTGGAAGGATGGTTTAGGAAACAAATCCTGGAAAGGAAGGGAGAATATACACACAAAATATTTGTTTCCTTTATGAACAGCCATTCAGTTTCTCTTATGCTTCAAATGGATATTGACAAGTTGTGGCAGCATCCAGTAAAGGCTTATGACAAGCAGGGTTTCTTTCTCTGTGTCAGAGAGAATGCCTGATGTGCTTGCAATGCCAATTGACCAACAGGGATGCCACACATAGTTTAGTTGTAATGCTCATTTGGAGAAGAAAAGGTTCAAATTCAATTCAGGTAGTGCTATATGGACACTCTCCAAAAATAACAGGGAGGTCTGCCCATGTAGATCAATGGTAGATATCACATGATTCTCCAGATATTGTTAGAGTAAAATTGCCAACAGCTGTAGTCAGCATAGCCATAATTTTACTTCTTCAAATATTGCTATAAAAAGAGTCACAATGTCCTGAACTGCATACACACAGCCTTTGTTGGCATACAACAAATTTGGCATACAACACACATATATACAAGAGAAAGTCACAGATAAAAAGAAAATACACTTAAGCAATTAACCTCAAGGATAACATTTGCAGCAGTCTCACAAAAGAATGCATCAGAGTTATTCAGAAGATATGGAACACTCTTGCCATTGAGGACACTGTGAAAAAATGGAATTCCTGCATGACAGCTGCATATTATCATATTTGGGACAAACAAACAAAGAATGATGAACTGTTTCAACAGAGAACAAGTCAAAGGAACAAATGCTTTTGAAACATTCCACTTTTTTATATCTGCCATCCCAAAGATCTGATGGCAAGACATTACGTCTTCAAGTTGCTAAAGCTTTCTTCTGGATGGGATTAATCAAAATGCGAAGTTATGCGTCCATGACTCCATACTCGCATGAAATTAATGATGTATTAGAGGAACTGCAATAGTCAGATTATGGAAGTCAAGATCCAAAAGTCTGCTCTTGACTGCGTTGCAGGCTTCCACATTTATGAACATTAAGAGTGCTTCTAAAGACAGCCCAATTGCTTCAATTTTTCTGAGAATCATAGAATGCCTTTCTCAAATAAAATGATCTGATGACATAGAAGGAATATAGCTATCGGGGTCTGCTTGAAAATGTATATGCAGCCAGAATGTTATAGTTTTCATCCATGCCAAGGTTTCAAGAATGGTTTCCCAATTCATAGAATGGTGTAAGGCACATATCTAGGAAGCTCCATTGGTTTCTGGAGAAACTTAGAATATTATGCATTAAATGATTTATTGATTTCAGAAATCCAAATAGGGATACAGTAACAGAGATCCAATCCTAGGCTCAAAAACCCTGAGGGAAGCAGGAATATATTGGTTACCCTTAATGTAGAAGTAACATTGTATTGCTCATATATGCAGAAACCATTACTGCTTGTTGATGTGAGAGCCATGACAGGTTATAGCTATAGAAAATACCAAGGTTTGAAAGTATTTGACATGTTCAATTTTGTGGCCCCTTGATCTGCCAAGGAATGAGCTTCCAATTGTTTTGCACAAATGAGAATTTTGGATTTAGCATAGCTAACTTCCAGTCTATTTATTTCATAGTGATTTACAAAGCAAATGAATTAAGTGTTTATGGGTGATACTAGATAAAGACAATAACACAGCATCATCTGCATATAAGAATAAGGGAACATGTGTAAAATGGAGTTTGGGACTATGACCCTTTATTGGAAGGAACACTTGGACTATAAAGAACCTTTGCTTTTGCTTATATGTGTGTGTGTGTGTGTGTGTATGTGTGTATATATATATATATATATATATATATATGTGTGTGTGTGTGTGTGTGTGTGTGTGTGTGTTAATAGATTGTATGTTAGTATGATGTATGTCATGTCAATTATGTAATTTTTTTAATATTGGAAAATTTAATAAAAACTATTTTTTTTAAAACTCATCTCACGGATGACAAAATGTATTGAACTGAATGGTGATTATATGGAAAAATAATGTAATACCTATGCTACAATCCATGTAAGTTTTATTAAAATATATTCATTTGTTGTATTTTTAAAAATTCTTGTAACCTTACTTTCTGAATAACCCTTGTATCTGGTCACACTGATTGGGAGATTCTAGAGCTTTCCAAGCTTTGATCCTTGCAGACTTGGAATGCTACTATAATAAGATCCTTCAGGTAGAAAAGGTAGTCCAAAATTTCTTCAGAGATGGGAAATGATCTCCAGGACTATTTCTTTGAAGGAACACCTGTCTTACTCAGGTCATCACTTACAAATGTTCTCAATATTCTCTCCCAGTTTGTAAAAAAGATTCAATCTGACTACAGCCTTCAGGAAAGTATTAACTGGAGCTGTCTCATCTCTCCCTGGTATGGCTGGCTGTCACAAATTGCTTGCCCCAGTTTTTTCTCCTTCCTTCCATTTTAAATGCTTTGAGAGCCTGAAGTACAGTAGAGCTACTAACTGTGCAAGAGACTCTCAAGCTGTTATGCATGCTTATAGATGACAGTATAGAGGGAAAAGAGAAATAGAGAAAAACTTTTTTCACTTGTTTTTTCCCCATCTCTGTGCCTGAGGGTGCCAGAAACCACTTGGCTTTCATGGCACAATATGTCATCTACTCTACAAGGCAAGGGGGTAAAGCAGTGGCCTGAATTAAATTATCCAAGAATCACCTTTAGATGACTAGCAAATAGAACAGCATATTTTTTTTCAAATTTGTTCAAAAACACAAAGGTAACTTCTTATGATAAGGTTGTATCATGCAAAATCAAACCATCAACTTACCTCACCCTTCCTTTTGACTTCAAAGTGATGGTTTAATCTATTTGCTATGTACATTCAACTCAAAGTCAACCTTTGGCAACTCTAGCTTAAGGTTTATTGGCAAATTAATTCACAGGGCATAGGCTGTTGTGTTCCCCTGAGAGAATGTGACTTCTATGACTAGGGACCTCATCATATTGATGCCCTTCTATTTTGTTCCATTTTGCTGGTGAAATTGAAGGTGCATGGGGTACCCATAGAGATCTGTGCACCTTCTCTCCTTCCTCATCACATAGGGCATTGGGGCAAGGCCAAAACTATAGGCATTCACTCTTGATTGGCAGGAGTGTAGTTTGATTTTAGAGTGGCCCAACAAGATATAAATGTTAATGTGCATTGGATATACATGTGCACTGAAATGTTCATCTCAGAGTCATTTCACACAACTGGTTTTGTGAAAATGAAATACAGCAACAAAAACCCACACATTCAGAAATCCTAGATGTATTCCTTTCATGGATAACCTTTATATAAATATGGAAGTCTCCTGGATCTAAATTGTATAAAATACATTACTAGATATACAGATTTGCTACAGACTGATGAACAGCCCTTTGATGCCAAATTCCCATAATCAAAGTGGAATAAAGCAGTAGCAACAGGCAGGCTGATGACATAATGAAGCAGGTATTGATGATGCGCCATTGATGTCAGATTTTGAAAAGTAATTATACCTTTGAACTGAATGTCCTCATTCATCAGGATATCTGTCACATGAAGGTAGCATGAGCCATTTTCTCATATTTCGCAAATCATCAGAAAATAGGAGCAGTTAGAAAAGGAAAATGTTCGCATCGAGACAAGGTGTGTTAAATGTTTCAGCTCTTAAATAATAAACTGAAATGTAGAGAAAGATAGAATTAAATATTTAGGGCATTTAAATGTTAATGTGCTGTCTAAAAAAACATTCACAATTAGCAACACCATAGACCATGGATTTCTTATGAAACAAAATCCATCCTCCAGATTGTATTTTTACATCATCATGTTCTCTATATTTAAATATTAAATAGAAAACATTTCAATACTGCTCATGTTCTATATTGATTTTTATACATTTCATTCCAATAATAAAAATAAAACATTAAAAAGATTCAAGAATATTTTCACGTCAATCAGAGATGTTAAAATTATATTGACAAATAGAAATATCCTAGTTCCTGGTTGGCTGATGGAACAGATAGGTGAAGCTAATGGGACATTTAAGTTCTCAGTCTCTTCTTGTCTAAAGAAGTCATATGAAGGGTAGGGGTTGAAGGTTATGATTGAGGATGTGGATGACCATTACAACAGTCTTGGTCAGATCACCAATAATTTTGGATGCATCAGGTCCAAATATCTAGAAATGGTCCAAGGGGTTAGTCATATCAATGTTTAAATCAGGAAAGCCAGGTTTGAACTATTAAAGTTCCTTTATTAGCAAAGAAAGCATAGCATTTGCGGAGCTATAATAAATCATGTCTTACAAAGGCAGAAAATCATGGCGACCGGATCATGATTTTCAGTGGCTCAGCTCCACCTCTTATATTCCAGAGGGGTCAAAATCCAGATACTACAGTTCAATACATACATGTCATCAACTCAGTGTCTTCTCTCTTAAATTAATCCTGTGATTACCTAACCATATCTATACATAGCTAAAATGCAGCAAAGCATTGGCACAATTAGAAATACAAATAATTACAGAAACATTTTAAACCCAACACCATCAAATACATTATTCACATTGACAAGTCATTCATCCTCTCAATTATTTTATCATGTATCAGGTATCATGGCATGGAACATACAGATCCATCATTCAGCATAGCCATTATGAGCTAGCATAATTTGGGATGCTGGAAAGGAAGTGATGTTCTATGTCTCATTGGTTCCAGTCTGGATCAAGTAACAGCTGCACCTATATATTACGGAGAAATTATTCTCCACAGGAATGTGTGTGTGTGTGTGTTTGTTTGTTTTAGATAAGAAATGGTGACTGGAGTCATGAAATTGAATAGCTCCATAGTGTTTCCCAACTTGACCTTTCCAGTCCATATTTATTGATCAGCAGCTGATGAGCTTATCCATAGAGAGGCAACAGACTGATATTCCAACTTTATCCTGTGAGAGACCTCTGCTTTTATAGAGAGAAGCAGGGTCCCTGTCTGAATTCCCTTTTGTGATGTGTGAACATCCATCATCTGCTTCTGAATTGAAGAGGAACATGATTCCATCAATTACAGCAGCTATTGTCCAGTAAATGGGGATTGTTTGGACTTTCCTGGTTTCCAGTAGTAGTAGTAGTAGTAATAATAATAATAAATAAGCTTTATGTGCATCCCACCCCATCTCCCCAAGGGGATTTGGAGCTGCTCATAGCAATATAATTATAGAAACCATATCAACAACAACACACATAAATATATCTTATTATATTAATAATGAGGCAAACAATATAAAAATAAGACAGCATTTTAAAATTACATACATGTCCTTTAAATTAGGGAGTATGCAGGGATATTAACTCTAGATCATACATTTGTAATTGCTGCAGACAATTCCAAACAGTGTTTTCTGTACAAAAATGACACACCCACCCAAAAAAACTTCACAAATTGCAAATATATCTTTTGAATTGCACAGAAATCTTTGTTTTCTCTCCAGCAGAAAAGAATAATAACAAAAATGTCAACAAATATTAAATAAATGGGTATTTGGTCTTTAAATGTCTATGGGAGATTTGTCAGGATGATACAGTGGTTCAAGAACAGGACTAGGACCTTGGGGACCTGGGTTCAAATATTGACCATGGAAACCTATTGGTTGATCTTGAGCAAGCATTATCTCTGAGTGCCAGAGGAAGGTAATGACAAAACTTCTCTGAAGAAATCTTGCCAAGTCATCATACATCAAATCACATGGCAGAAATGTATTTTTAATGAGGCATGCTTCAACTTTATGCTTTAATGTGTATCTAATTTGTTCCTTTATCTATTTAGTGAGTTGTTTAATTGTTTTTATTGTCTCAGCTACAGGTTTTTAAATTTTATACTGTAACTAGGTTGAATCTCATAGTATGAAAGTAAAATATTAAATATCTAAAAGTAAATCAACTAACCAATCGATAGTTTTATTTCCATTCCTAGAAAGAAGTGAATAAAGTAAGAAATGCTTTCAGCATTGCCATTAGGAAGTAAATTTATGTTTCATCATCCTCTCATGTAACAAACTGTTGCCATATTTTCTAGAAGACGTAGTCATTGAATGTATTATGGGAGAATAGGGCAATGAAAATAGGCTCTCTCCCATCAATTGGAGCATTTGTATAAATATTTCTCCCAGAATGTTAGTTGTAATAATGTGTGTGTGTGTGTACACCTTCAAGATATCTGTTTTACTTATGAATTTGTTAGGGCTTTCTTAGGAAAGTAATATCTAGAAGTGGTTCCTTACTTCCTCTACCTGAAATATAAACTTCAGCATCTAGTATTAGTTGGTGGTTTCCCACCATCCAAGCTCTAATCAGTACTGACTCTGCTTAGCTTCAAAGATCAGACAGGATCTGGTGCTTTTGGAGTATTAAAATCCCTAATGGTAAGAATAGTCCTTCTTTTGTTCTACTGGACCTTCAAAGGCGTTTAGCTTGACAGTCAGAGTTAGAAACAGAATGAATAACTTGATAGAGCTTGTTGCGAAGACAAGTCTTATAGCCGGAACAAATACTGTCAAAAGAAAAGATGGATGCCCACTCACACATGAAAGTCATCAGTTTATAATGAGTTCCTATTACTAGGGGATGATCAATGTGTCTCTTAATATGTAGTGAAAATTGTTTCCTCTCCTACATTTTCCCTCTGGGATTATGAAGCCAACATGACTTGAAAGACAGCAAGGGACCAAATATATTTGATAATGCGGCAGGATACTCTCTTAAAGGTTCATTTTAAGGGTACAATGCTTCTCTACATGCTTGTGGATTATTCAGAGCAGGAACCAATAATGTTCTTTTCAAAACAGGATATAAAAGCCTTTTATATTCAGTGGTTTGAGGTGCCCCCCTTTTCTCTCCCAAGTTTCTCCCAGACTGAATATACTCTATTCAATCTATGACAGTTACATCTGTCAACCTTGCCTCGTTTTTCATTCCTCTGTGTGAGATGCAAGCTAAGCAGATGTTACAGATGCTGGTTTGATTAGAGCAATCTGTTGATACTGTTACTTGATATTCAAAAAAAAAGAAAACAGAAAAAAAGATAGAATGGAATAGAATGACAGAAGCGGCAGCACATTTTCCAATAAATTAAATGACATACACCTGTTCCTTTGTGATGGTGTCAGTGTTTTCCAGTCAATATTATTGCATCTTTCTAACTAGGCAATGGCATGGGTTCTGTCTAGTAGTGTGTACTGAGACACTTATTGGGTTCATGTATATTGTAGACAGCATCAGTCAAGCTGGGGCAAGGTGGATGGGCCAATAACTCTAGCTTGCTGGGTGGTAGAATACGGACAGGCTTTTTATAAAGATAGCATTCCCTAATAAGTCAAAATAGCATGTTTGAATTTATTTCATTACACATATGAATTGATTATCAGCTTATTATTTTTCTTAGAAATGTTTATGTTGGCAGCTTCAAATCATCTGTTGACACTTACCTATTAGCCATTCCATCAGCAAAGTCAGCTAAATTAATAGCAACACGTAAGAGGCCGTTCTCCGTGATTGCGCCCACGCTGTGGAACGCCCTCCCAGCTGAGATGTTCGCCATCCAAGATATCCTGCCTTTTAGGCGGGCGTGCAAGACCTACCTTTTCCAGCAGGCCTTCGGCCTATAGGTCCGCAAATGCACAGCCTGCCGCCCTTGTACCATGTTGCAATGCTTTTACACTATTGTGCCTGCCCGGCACGTTAGGTTTTAACCTATCTGTGTTAACTTGTGCTCATTTAATGTATTTTAACCTGTTGTAATGTGTTGTTTTATTTGCTTGTGTGAGCCTCCCCGAGCCTTCCGGGAGTGGCGGCGCAGAAATCTAATAAATGAAATGTAAATGAAATGAAATGGTGTCCCCATGGATTTGAAAGGGTTTTCTTAAACAAGCAATAGTCAGAGGTTGTTTTGGCCTGTTACTTCCTCTAGTTCCTTCCTTCTGGTGTCACTACGATAAATGTCTATGCTCTATTCAGACCTCAGAATTAAGACTGCAATGAAAAATTGCCATTTGGGTGTTGCAGTAAAAGGAATAGGATACATAGCAGGAAGACAAGGCCCAGGATCAAAATCATACTGTAGTTAGAATTAATTTATTCTGGATGGTTAAACATTGTGTGGTGTTCCAGCCTGGTGGCCATAGACAGGCACCGGAGGTTCCAGCTGATCAGGGTCAGATCAGAGATGAGGGGTGGCCGGATGGGTACGGTTCTGCAAATGAAGAATTAGCCTGGGATGATGGATTGTTACATGGGTATGGGCCTGAAGATGAGGATAATGATGACTCCATGGAAGTCAGTTCTGAATTAGACAGTGAGAGACCCAGCGACCTTGATTCCCACGAGAACTTCTCCACTCCCTTGTCAGACAAGCATTCTGAGGATAGGGAGGATCGAGTTTCATAGCATGATAGCACCTGGGGCCGCTAATGAGCAGGAATTTGACAGGAGGGCTAGCATCAGATCCTCCCGGAAAGATTGGAGTTTGAAGAAGGGGGTGCGTTGGTCATATAGAAAGAAGTTCTCTTTATTAGAGTGTGCTGGGGTCGTTCTAGTCAGACCTGAAGCTACGTTCAGCTTGGAAGGACTTTGGTCCTGGGTTTCAAGTTCGTGAGGACCGCAGGAGCGGTTTGCTTTGCTTTGCAACTTTGCTTTCCATGGGATTTACGCCAGCTCACTTTACTTTCATTTTGGACAGTTTTGGATTGTTTTTGCTTCAGATTTGAATTGCCTTGCATCTTACTATCTTTGGACTATTCCTTCTTCTAAATAAAAGTACATTTATTGCCTCTGCCTGGTCCATCTGATCTGGGGGGGGGGTGTCCGCGATCTGAGGTGCAACACATTGCCTGTAGTTTCATCAGATTTTCTGTTGTGCAACACATTGCCTGAACAAGTTTCATCAGATTTTCTGTTGGGAACCTTAGGATTCCCTAGAACAGGGCAAGACCAGGTTTTTTGAAAAAATTTGGGAAAAATTCCAAAAAATTCATCCTCGGGGGGCAGCGTGTGGGGGGGTGCCGGTGCGAGTGAGGAGGAGGTGGAGGGAAGCCACGTCAGATGCCCTAGGGGTGGGACTTTCCCCCGCCTGTTCCTTGCTCGCGCAGGGCTGCTCACGGGCTTGCTCACCAGGGCGGGATCGGCGAGCCGCCCTCCGCCGTCTCCCTAGCTCTTGCAGCGGCCGCACCTGAAGGAAGGTAAGCTCCCGGGCTTACCTTCGTTCAGGCGCGGCCGCTGCAAGAGCTAGGGTCACGGCGGAAAGCGGCTCGCCGATCCCCCGGCCCGCCTCCCGCCCTGGCACGCATGCCCGGCATCTTGTGTGACCCACCCCTTT
This sequence comes from Anolis apletophallus, assembly GCA_030556195.1. NCBI lineage: Eukaryota > Metazoa > Chordata > Lepidosauria > Squamata > Anolidae > Anolis > Anolis apletophallus. Next base: position 151,067,205 of record JARBWK010000004.1, read on the forward strand.
CCAGCGGGGTGACGTCAGGCGCCGAAAAGGGGCGCTGCAAGAGCTAGGGAGACGGCGGAGGGCGGCTCGCCGATCCCGCCCTGGCGCACAAGCCCGGTCTCTTGCGCGACCTGCCCCTTTTCGGCGGGGCTGGGTGATGTCAGGCGTGGCGCTTAACGTTACCCTGCCGAAAAGGAGCGGGCCGCGCAGGACGCTGGGCATGCGCGCCAGGGCAAGAGCGACCCCACCCCCAGCGAGTGGCCATGCCCCCACGAGCGCCCACGCCCTCCTCTCTGGCCCCCAAGGTGAGCAGTCACCTGATTTCCGGCCCTTGGCCCGAAGAAGTTGGACAGCCCTGCCCTAGAAGATCAGAAATGTCAGACCTCCTACTCATACTTATCTATTTTCCCTGCAATTCAAAAACTGCAAAATAATGTAAGGGTTATATAAAAAGATAGGTGCACAACTGGAGGCCAAATTAAGAGGGAATAATGACCAGAAAATATGTGTTTTACCTGAGAGGGGTTGTGCTTCGAGTGTCCCAAATACTCACTCATCATGGGGAAATAGCAAGGGCCAAAAATCTGGTTTATTCCTCAATAGTAATATGCCCCAAAGAATTCTATTGAATCTTTTTATAGCCAGGGTATTATAAAATTAGTGATATAATTGTAGTCATTTATCAGTTTATCTCACAGAGGGCTACTAAGCTACAGGCACTCCTGCTTATATTGATCTGCAGCTTCTGCTGAATCATTGCATCCATTTAACACTTTCAGTGCTTGGCTCACATTTTTTATTTTAAAATATCTAAATAATATTTAATATTTCTGACAAGCTCCACTCCCAAAGCCAGAAGGGGAACCTTTACCTTTATCTGTTTTTGTTGTTTTTAGGCATTGTATGTTTGACTTTGTGGTTGTGTACACTGGAATCTGCCCTGAGTCCCCTCAGGGAAATAGTGTCACACCCCAGGCAGGAAATGGCCCTCTGAATGCACTTACACAACACCAGAAGCTTGATATGCAGTTCTTTTATTGAAGTAATGAAAGTTCCAGTAAGTGTAATAATAATAATAATAATAAGGCAAAATAAATCCAATAAAATGCAGTCAAAGAAATATCAAAAAACAAAGAGAATATTCAAAGACAAAAATCCAAAAACAGAATCCCATGAAAGCAAGACAAGGCATGAAGGCAGGCAAACAACCAAGACTAAAAATCCATGAACAAGGTCCCATGAACAGACTAGAAAACTAGAGTCCCAAGATCCATGAACATGAAGTTGCAAAGTTGCCTCAATCCTTGGCCCTGGGGAGAAAATTCAGAATATATAACAGAACTAAATCTCTTTCACTTTCCCAGCCTTCTTCCTTAATTGCTGAATTCTCAGGTTACAATATCCTTGAAACCCCTTGTTAACATTGGCAAGATCTCCAGGTGGCTTATCAGGCTCATCCCTTTGCTTGGCAGAATGGTTCTCATGAGAACTCAAATGCCTGTCAGCTTGTTTCTCAAAATCTGTATTGTCCAAACCGTCTCCATTTTCCCCAGTCAAGTCATCACTACATCACCAGGTCCCACATTCCCAGACTGAGGCTGAACTCCAACAAATAGGTTGGAATACAAATAAATTATTATTATTATTTGAAACATAATAAGATTATTATAAGCAAACAAGATCACTATGCTGGCTGTGGTATTGGATCACATGTCGGACACTTCCCAAGTGTCTAGGACAATATTATTATTATGATTACTAATAATTGGGAGTGGAATATCAATAATATTTGGTGTGTTACATATTCTCTGGTGTCTAATAGTTGATATTGGAGAATGAGCCGTTTGAGATGACAGTAGTGATTCCAGGATAAATTTTAGATGTACTCAAGCTCTGATATCCTATTGTCATTCACCAAAAAACAAACTATCTCAAAAATAGTTTAGCAGCAGCTTGATGTATTTGCAAGTTACTGGGGGAAGTGATGTGCCTGTAAAAGAAAACAAAAACAGTCATCTAAGGGAAAGACCTTACTAACCAATAGCAAATGTCTGTCTGGGTTGTCTGACTGCCAGTTGGCACATCCACTGTGGTAACTAAGATGACCAGAAAAGTCAGCTCAACAAAGAAGACGACAAGGGACTGGGGCACTTTAGATTTGATGCAGGAAGAAACTGACAATAAAAAGGCAAGACCAAATAATATAATAGTAATAAGAAGAAAAGAAGAAAATGAGAAGCAAGACCACACAATTTCAGAGTCTTTATTTTGTTTAGATTTTTACTCAGTGCTCGAGGAAATATCAGATTTTTTTAGCATAAGCATTTACTGCTGGCCAAGAGAATAGACAAAGATCCGTGACAGCTGCAACTGTTAAAATGTCATCCATCACCCAGAGAATGGCTGTGCAGATTGGAGTTCAGTGATTTCTTTTGCATTCTTCTTCAGCTGACAACAGAGCAGTCACCTAGTTCACATGGCTAACAGACTGATTGCTTGAAGCTCCCCCAAACTGTTGATTGACCTAGCACTGAACATTTATTATTTAACCATTTGTCACATCACAACATTGCTTTTCTCTGGAAGAAATCTTACAGCAAGCAAACAACAAATACAAATCAAACCAATATTTTAAAATAGTAATGAAATGCAAACAAAAGCAGCAGCAACCACATATCTACCTCAAGCTAGCAATAAGGATTCAGCAGGAAGTCTGGATCAAACACTTTAAGCTGGAGAGAAATGTAATCTAAGGAGATGGATTTGAAATGTAGGAACACTTTTCACTTGCTTTATTTTCACATGCAAGAATAAATTATTTCAAAGATTTCTCCCTGCTGAACAAGAGTATTTTATATGTTTTTGTATAATTGTTCATTTTTGAGATCTTTCTGCAAAAAACCCCTTGCATTAAAAAATATTTTTTGCCTAAAATACACACAAATGGCATTCTGTATTGTAGTTAAACAATTGTATCCTGCAACTGCTCTGTCTTCAGTAATACTATATATTCAAAATCATAGAACCATTGTCATGATTATAAATCCCATTCTATCATTAACCCCAGGAGGCCACACTGAGCAATGGGTGTCTGTTGGTGATCACAGTGCACTAGGATGAAGTTTTCTCTCCCCTCTTTCCCTCAATCAAGATGTGACAACCAGAAGAAAAACTTCTGTTTCAATTCCTCACTACATTCCACATCAATGCTGAAAGGGAGATTAAAACATTTTGAAGCATCCCAACCACCAGCAGAACAGACATTCAGACATTCAACAGTATAGCTGTTGGTGACTAAGTTAGGTTGGTGGGTAGGGCCAAATAAAAATGTCCATTCATTATTTGGACATAACTAAATTGAGAATGAAGGACCTCTGCCAGTAGTTTCTGTGTGAGAGTGAAAATGTTATTTTGTACACAAAAAAAGTCCTCAAGAAAAAAACCTGAAAACAAATTAGCAATTTATCATTTTCTCAACAGAGAGAGATGCATTGACACACCGTTTTATGGTGATGACAAGAACAAATGTGGGTATTCATTAAATCTCTAGAACAGGGGTGCTCATTAGGTAGGTAGCGATCTACTGGTAGATCGCGTAGGGCGTCCTGGTAGATCGCAGGCAGGGTGGGAGGAAGGCTCAGTCCCGCCCCGCAGGCTCCCAACGCCACCCAGGTGCAGAAGTTGGACTGGATGGCCCTTGGAGGTCTCCTCCTATTCTAGGAACCCATTGTTGTTATTGTTATTATTATCATCATCATCAGAGGCTGAATGGCCATCTGTGAGGAATGCTTTGATTGTGTTTTTCCCTCATGGCAGAAGGAGGTTGGACTGGATGGCCCTTGGAGGTTTCCTTCTACTCTAGGAACCTATTGTTGTTGTTGTTGTAACTATTATTATTAGTAGTAGTAGTAGTAGTAGTAGCAGAGGCTGAATGAACATTATCATCATTATTATTATGAATAAATTCAGGGGCTTATTATACTCACATTTAGTTGAATTCAGTCTTAAAATATATTATATGGCTCTCACTGAAATAAATTTCCAAATATTTTGCTTTTATGGCTCTCTGAGTAGTGGGTAGGTAGATCATTTTGACTTGGTTGTTTTATAAGTAGCTCGCATGCTGAAAAAGTGTGAGCACCCCTGCTCTAGAACATATTCTCCTTTTGGTCTCATAGCAGGTGAGGTCCTGTTTCATTAGTTGTTTGGAGTAAAGCATGCATCTTTTACAAAAGTGGAGATAATGAAACTCTCTACATATTGTTGGAATGCAGCTCCCAAAATTCTTTAAAATTAGCCATGGTTAGTGGTTATAGAACTTGTAGTGCAACAATAACTGGATGGCTACTTCATTCCTTTCCTGTTTTATTGAATCTTCATCACTCTTTCCAACAGGGAGCTAATTTTTAATCAGTTCCCAGATGTTTTCTATTTTTAATGGAGAAGTCATCACAACCCATGGTAACTTTACATTTCAAAGTTTGTAACAAGTCTTCCATGGCAGGCAACTGGTGGTGGCTGGTTGATTCCATGTCCGTGTGGCATTAAATTGAATCCAGGTTTTCAGTAGGTCTTGAAAAAGTTATTCAAGTGAAGTATTTCACTGCTAGGCTGCCTAAAAATGATTCTCATCTTTAGAAGAAAAAAAGCTGGTTCCATGTGAATACAGTCTAGGCAAAACATAGAACTGATGGAGAAAAATAGTTTATACTCAGGCCTAGTTAGAAGGAGCAGCTGTTGCTTGGTTGTATAACATGGCATGCCTTTGATCTCTTTGATCATGTCCTGTTTTCTTCTGCTATGTTTTGGCCCTGTTTCTGTTGACCTCCCACTTAAATGTACCTGGCAGACAGTTGAGCCTTGAGGACATGTTTTTTGCATCTAAATTGGTACTACTCATCCTATTGTTTTGGCAAAATATGGTTGCTTGATACTTAATTTAAGACCTGCCTATTTTATCTTTTCAATAGGAAGTGTGGTATTTCATCTGTAGAGCTTGTCAAGTAATGAAAGAAGTGTCATAGTGTGCCAATCTAACACAAAAAATGGATAGTCTTATCTGCAAATTTCTCTTTCTGTTTTTGCAAAACAGACTTTCTTTAAAACCACTTGAAGATTTCCTTTGACTTGAATACAAGCTGTCAAACAGATCATTCTCTAGTCTTCTCCAAGACACTTGAAACCTGACTCATGCACAGCTGGAAAGTCCTTAAGATATTTGTGCTCCTTATTTCTCAAATGTCTGTCAATCTATTGGTTATCACATAGTTTATTCGTAGTAGGCCTACCAACCTCCAGAAAGTGCTTTAGAAAATGAGCTACAAATGTATTTTTGTTTGCCCATTTTCATCCACATACCACTTCCCAGTATAGCATGTACTGTTCATTTTGTACTTGCTTTAACACAACAGATTGTGTCTCATATTCATAGTGATAACTTTGTAAATAACAGTCCAATGTAGGCATTCCATGTATCCAATTAACTGAAATGAGAAATGGGCTGGCTAACAAATATGCAGTAGACTTAAAATAGCCATGTGGCTGGTTAAAACTGTATACTCACTGAAAATAATTCATTTACCTATACTTACTGTTCTTTATGTCACTTTTTATAGAACTTTGCTCATTTAATATGTTTCGGTAAGAGTGGTCCTTACTTTAATTCTGGTGGACAGAATACCCAGATTGGTTCATTACTTTCAAAGTTGTTAGAGTCTTAATTGAAATATAACAGAGAAGGGGGAAATTGAGTTCTTAATCTACTGGAGGCCCCCAATCTGATTTTTTAAAATTCTCATGCCCTTATCAGGCATCACTACAATTGTTTCAAGACACATTTCCCAGTACCAGAAACCACTACAAAATAGTTCTTTGGGTGGTTCTTTGGAGGTTATGATTTTTTTTCTCAAATTTGGATTTTTCTCAAATCCAGAACAAAGTAAAAAATTAAGCCATGTTTCTGCCAAAAAATGAAGTAGGAATGAGTGACAGAACATACCTTCTGACCACCAAGATATGCTGTGAACCCCTCCAGGGCGTGGGTAAGCACAAATTTGGATTTTTCTCAAATCCAGAACAAAGTAAAAATTTAAGCCATGTTTCTGCCAAAAATGAAGTAGGAATGAGTGACAGAACATACATTCTGACCACCAAGATATGCTGGTGAAACCCTCCAGAGTGTGGGTAAGCACAATGTCAATGAAAGTCCCCATTCTAGCAGAGTCTCCTATCCCTGAAGTGGACCAAAGCATTCAAAAGAATGCTGTGTGACTTAAAAGTGTCTTCAAGCACATTAGGAAGGAAAACATCCCCAATTAGTTCAACCATTTCATGTTTGCCAACAAGGGAGCTCGTGTCCTCTCTAATGTCCAACTATAATGCCAATGGAGTATACAACTGCACGATTAACCTATCACCAAACATTGTACACTAAAAATGCCAACATGTGGAGGAAGCTAGGTTTTATTCATTGACTGGTCTAATGTCCACTGTGAGGAGAAATATCTAACACTCTTCATTCATACAGCTTCAGGGAAGGGAAAGGTGTTCATTTTTAACAGAGAGAGTCTCTCAAAAAGCTTTCATGCATTATTGTTAATTGCATCCTCTGTATCACCTTCCTTCCTTATTATATATTTATTTCTTTACTGTATTTATATCCCACTCTTCTCACCCTGAAGGGCAGCAATTGGATATCATATCAGCAGGCAATAAAAGTAAACATATACATTAAATAAAAAAGCAATATACACATTGAAATGCATTATTAAAATCACACAATTCCTTCCTTCTGTCTGCCACGTAAATTCATCTGCAAATGGTGAATTGTTAATCCTTTTTAAATGGCTACAATATCTCCATGTTTCATGTGCATGTGTGGATAATGATGGTGACAATAATGATGTCATGAACATTTTGTTTCCCAGGACCAATTCATAGGCTACCCATACATTCAAATGTCAAAATTTGATTCAGATTTGAGCCTGAATTGGAATGAGATCAAAGTCATTGAATCAGGCTCTGAAATAAATTGAAGGAGGGAAAGCTTCACTTATTTCCAATTAAGGTTTCTCTGCCACTTTTTCTTCTTCTTCCACTGTCTTCCATGGGACAAAGGACACCTCTAAGGTCTGACACAGCCACAAGCCTTCCCTGAACAATAGTTCGAATCTCTAGACACATTTTGAGAGCTTTGAAGAATAAGAGAATATGTCTCAATGGATCTCAAATTCATTCGAGCATTTAATTTTCAAAAGAAACTGGTGATGAGAATGGAAGTCAGGCCGGATACTGTACCCAATTGTTTCTATCAATGCCTAGAAGCTGTGACTGGGTGGCTGCGTTCCAGCCGGTTGAAGGTGAACCCGTCGAAGACGGAGATCCTATGGCTGGGTCGCCCTGGGTTAGGTGGATGCTGGCTGCCTACCCTGGATGGTGAGCTCTTAAGCCTGTCACCTTCAGTAAAAAAACCCTGGGGGTCCAATTAGATCCACTGCTATCAATGGAGATGCAAATCTCCATGGTATGCAGGACCGCATTTTTCCATCTACGACAGGCTAGGCGGCTGGCTCCCTACCTGCCCAGGGACAACCTGGCCACGGTGATCCAGGCGACTGTCATCTTGAGACTGGACTACTGTAACGGCCTCTACATTGGCCTTCCCTTGTCATCAGTCCGGAAACTCAAGCTAGTGCAGAATGCTGCTGCTCGACTGATGATGGGAGCATCGGCACAAGAGCATATTACACCTATTTTGTAGCAACTGCACTGGCTACCAATAGAGTACCGGACTGTTTTCAAGGTGTTGGTACTAACCTTTAAGGCCTTGCATGGTCTGGGGCTGGTGTATCTGAGGGACCGCCTCACCCCATATGTTCCCCCAAGATCACTACGTTCAGAAGAACAAAACCTTCTAGTAGTGCCATCCATCCACTCCTGCCGTCTGTCAACAACTAGAGCAAGAGCTATTTCAGTAGCGGCGCCCACGTTATGGAACTCAATGCCGGATGAAATCTGGGCCATTAAGGAGCTAGCACCATGTCGGAGGGCCTGTAAGACAACTCTTTTCAGACAGGCTTTCAACTTAAATGGCCCTGGATAAAGTTGTTAATTCATGGAGTGCTATGGGAACCATCTGGTTTTATGCTGTGTTATACTCTTGTTTTAAGTTGCTATTAAATATGTAATTGTTGCTGTTTTAATTGATTTTATGTAAATCGCCCCGAGCCTGCTGGAAGGAGCGGTATACAAGAATGAATAATAAATAAATAAGAGTCTGCTGAAATTTTATAAGGAATCTTTTTGTTTCCCTGTTTTTATTTGGTGGGACTGAACCCAAATGACTAATAAAAATTATTTCATTACAAATTGTGTACAAAGGAGGAGTTTAAAAAATTTTACAGTCTGAAATGAACCAAGAACAGGACAAGAATGTATGTTAGATACCAAAAAAAGAAGAATAAAAAATCCCTTTCATATCAGTGATTTACCAAGGTTTTAAAACCCCAGCAGAGTTGTTATACAAATATTGGCAAGCCAATTTAACCTGCACCATTAAGTATCTGGAGACACTGGCTATTCCCCAAGGATAAATATAATGAGTAAAAGCTACAGCTGTGCCAGTGGACTGGAAATAATTTGGATACCAAATGTATCTTGGCTATACCAATGAGTGTGCTTTCATTTTAATTTTAATGACATGCCCTCTTCACTCTTGTCCAGTTCAACTTATGCAAGACATTTTTATTAGAGTAGACAGTTTGATGTAAGCGATCTGTATTCATTTCAACACTATGTACCAAACAGGACAAGAAATGTTAATTTGCATATAACCTTGGGCTTCAGAATATATGGACAGCACCTAAGATATGTTCAGCAAACTGAAAAATGACATTTTGCCCCAAAAGTGGACAAAGGCAAAAAAAACCCCGGTCACATGACTAAAGGAGACTTTTCTGTGTTTCCCTTGCAGGTTGAGCCTGCCAGTCCCTAGGCCCTGGTCAGATTAAGCTGGCAAGAAGATCTGAAGCTGTCACTGGCACTTAGCAAACCAAAGGTGAAATAAAGACACAGTTTGGGGAGTTTCTGCTTGCCACTTTTAATTGGAATATTGTGCCCTCATAGTTAGACATCTGTTGGCAATGGCAGCATACAACGTAGACTGCTGCATCACACCAGTTCAGTCAGAGCTTGGAAATGTTATTGATTTGAACTACAATTCCCAGAAACCCCCAGAAAGGTTCATGATAGCTGGAACATTCTGAAAGTTTTACATCCCATTAGTAACATCTCTAAGTTCTGGTCAGAATATTTGCCACATCTTCTGAGTATACCTATGTTGACTGTCCAGTATCTCAGAAAGGAGAGTTCACCCATCACATGATGCCTTTTTCTAGTACACAATTTGGTATTATGACATCATTTTAATTTCCATTGAAATATTTTATGGAATATTGGGATTGACATTTCAGGGCATTTCATTTGAAATACTTAGTGTGAGAGCTCTTGTGCCTTCCACAACTACAAGCCACAGGGTACCACAGCCTCTAGCTGTGGCAGTTAAAATAGAGTCATGGTGTATGATATGTCCCAATTTGAATACTGATAGGTTTTTTGTTTTTTGTTTTTTTTTGGGGGGGGGGAGGTGATTGACCTTGACTTTTGGGAGTTGTAGGTGCTGGAATGTATAGTTCACCTGCAATCAAAGAGCACTCTGAGCCCCACCAAGAATGGAGCTGGACCTAACTTGGCACACAGAAGCCTCATGACCACCAAAAAATCCTGGGGTCTTTGGGGAGAATTCACCTTAATTTGGGGGAATTGTATATTACTTACATCCAGAGAGATATGTGAACCCAAACAACGATGGATCTGGACCACACCTGGCACACATACCCAATACATCCAAGTTTGAATACTGGGGAGGTTTGGGAAAGATTGACCTTGATTTTTGAGAGTTGTATTTCACCTACAACCATAGAAACTGTGAACCCCACCGACGATGGACCTGGATCAAACTTGGCACACGGAGTCACCATGATCAACTGAACATACTAGAAGGGTTTGGGGGGAACTGGCCTTCCTTTCTGGGAGTTGTAGCTCACTTACATCCAGAGACATGTGACTACCACCAATGACAGATCTGGACCAAACTTGGTACAGAGACCCCCACATGATCAACTGAACCTACTGGAGGGATTTGAGGGGACTGACACACCATGGTGGTGGGAGCTGTAGTTTATCCTGGAACTAGAGACCACATGGATCCCACCAATGATGCATCTAGAATGCAAATTTGCATCTAGAAAGCAAATGACAAATTGTAAGCACTGATGGAGTTTCAGGTGGTTAACCTAGCATGATGTGAGTTGTAGTTCAAGTAACTACACACTAGGGGACTAATCTTGTAGAAAAGACTCAGAAACACAACTGTGAACCTAAACTAAAAATATGCAACCGTTTCAACAATGTCTCAACCGCATGGGAGTGGTATGCAGGTGTGTATAACGACCGTATAACCACTGATGTACCCAGTCCCCCACGCTACTAGGTCTGGGGCCAGAGAGCGCAGGAGACGCCAAAGCGCGTCCAAAAAGGCGATGCCCTAATGAGACAGAATCCCCAACAATGATCCAATGATGATAACCCTCCTATGCCAAATGGCATCACATGCAAACCAATGATTGAATAATAAACCAGCCCGCCCGACCTGTAAGCTCAAAGGTATAATGATGATGGTGGTAAGGCTGTATTCCATGCAAAATCAACCCAAACCTCCCTCTGCACCGTCCTGGTGCAGGTGTAGGCCTGCTGTCCGTGTCCGTGGGTGTAGAAGATGTCCCAAGCTGAGGGGTGAAGGCAGCGGCAGGTGGCCGAGGGGGAACCGCCGGCTGGGTGATGCGCAGCGATGCTGGGCGCCGTCCGATGACGTAGGCTGATCCGCTGATGCAGCCGGAATGGAGAGAGTCGAGCCAGCAGTCCGTCCTGTGTGGATGATGTCGACGGACTACCCGGAAGCGAGGAGATGCTGGCAGGGAATCACCTGGGGGAGGAGCTGATGGACGCGGGCGGGCAATCCCGATGACACAGAGGGGACTTCGCCCACTCCAACATATCTAAACATGATATTAGGACTGGTATTGAAATACCCCTCAAAATGTTGCAACTCCAGTAAATTACTCAATGTCCTATTTGGTGTACCCAACGTATATAACAATTCTGTTTGGTTGAATTGCCCACAAGTTACGACATCAAAATATTATCGCAATGTTATTGAAAGTGGAATGTTTGAAAGGAGGGTATTCTGATCTTAGGCAGAGAGTTTCAGAGCCTAGGGGCAATCACTGTTAAGATTCTGTTTTCCATCTCCACCAACTGTGCTTGCAATAGTGGTGGGACTGAGAGAAGGCCCTTCATGAGGATCTTAAGATCTGGACATGTTTGTACCAAGAGATACAATTTACCAAATAACCTGGACCTGAGCCATATAGGTGGCTCATGGATTGGTTATCAATCAAAGAACTATCAGTAACATGTCTCTACAGTTTCCTATGACACAAAAGACAACCTCCTTGTGTTGTGTCGAACATGCAGGGCCGGATCTAGGTAATTTTAAATGGTAAGCGAACAGTATTTTGGCGCCCCCCCCCCCCACCAATCACACACACATATATATGTTGGGGGGGAGGCATAGACAAATTTTGGCCCTCCAGGTATTTTGGACTTCCTACTGGCTGTTTGGAATTGTGGGAGGTGAAGTCCAAAACACACAGAGGGCCAAAGTTCGGCCATGCCATATGTATATATATACACACACACCTTCCTTCTCACCCTTTCCCCTGCCCTCTTACTATTCTCTTTTTGTGTGTGTGTGTGTGTGTGTGTGTGTGTGTGTCTATATCTGTATCTATTCACCTTCCTTCCTTCTCAGGGCGTTTCCACACAGCCCTTTACCCCAGAATGTCAAGGCAGGAAACCCCACAATGTCTGCTTTGAACTGGGTTATCTGAGTCCACACTGCCATATATCCCAGTTCAAAGCAGATAATGTGAGATCTCCTGCCTTGATGATCTGGGGCCCTTCCACACAGCCCTATATCCCAGAATATCACGGCAGGAGATCTCACAATATCTGCTTTGAACTGGGTTATCTGAGTCCATACTATCATTATTTAAACTAAATATTGAAGTGACACACCACCCAAATTATGCTTGGTTTTTTGGCGAATTTTGACACACCATGCTCAAAAGGTTGCCCATCGCTCATCTAGTCCATGGACCTTCTGCCTTCATACAACAAAAAAATCACAATCAAAGCACCCCAGACAGATGGCCACCCAGCCTCTGTTTAAAAGCCTCCAAAGAAGGAGCTTCTACTACACTCTGAGGCAGAGAGTTCCACTGCTGAACAGTTCTCATAGTCAGGAAGAACTTCCTAATGTTCAAGGGAATCTCCTTTGTTGTAGTTTGAAACCATTGTTCTGCGTCCTAGTCTCCAGGGCAGCAGAAAACAAGCTTGCTCCCTCCTCCCTATGACTTACTCTCACATATTTATACATGGCTCTCATGTCTCCTCATATCCTTATCTTCTTCAGGCAAAACATGCCCAGCTCTTTAAGCCGCTCCTCATAGGGCTTGTTCTATAGGGCTATCATGTCTCCTCTCAGTCTTCAGTCTGCAGTGATGTTCTTTTGACCCACCCTCCTACACAGACATGCTTCCCTGTGATGTGCGCCTCTATCTCTCTCTAAATATAAATATAAATGTAAATGTAATGTTCATTTGTGGGATTAACATAACTCAAAAACCACTGGACAAATTGCTGCCAAATTTGGCCACAAAACATACTAATACTAACCCAAGGAGGGACCATCGGTCAAAAATTGATTTTGTCATTTGGGAGTTGTAGTTTCTGGGATTTATAGTTAACACACAATCAAAGACAACCATCACTCAAACCAAGGCTGAACTCTTGCAACAATTGAATTGAACCAAACTTGGCATATTATTATTATTATTATTTATTATTAATTCGACTTAGTAGACTGCTCTCTCCGGAGCTCAGAACTCCCATGACCAACATAAAATATTGAAAGGGTTTGCTTGGGAATTGACCTTTGAATTTGGAAGTTGTAGTTCACCTACACCCAGAGATCACTGTGGACTGAAATAATGTTGGATCAGGACCAAACTTGGCATGGATACTCAATATGCCCAAATGTGAACACAGATGGAGTTTGGGGGAAAATAGACCTTGACATTTGGGAGTTACAGTTTCTGGGATTTATAGTTAACACACAATCAAAGAGCATCCTGAACTCTTGCAAACTTGGCATATTGAACTCCCATGACCAACAGAAAGTACTGAAAGAGTTTGCTGGGTTTGGAAGTTGTAGTTCACCTACACCCAGAGAGCACTGTGGACTCATATAATGATGGGTGGGCCTCTTCCGACCCTCCCTCCGCTCACCTCAGCCTCCTCCTCCTTCCCCCGCAAGCAATAGCATCCGTTGGCCCTCTAGGAGGGGTGGGGGTGGGTTTGAGTTACCTTAGAGAAGGCGGAAGTGGTGTGAGACTGAGGTGGGGCTTGGTGTTGATTGGCATTCCTGCCATATGAGTGCTGCCTGGAGGCGGGGCCAGTGCCTGGGCTTCTGAAGGAGGGCAGCTCCAAGAAAGAGCTTTCCCTTTCCCTCCTCCGTGATGTTTTGGGAGAGGCCGAGCAAGCGAGTGGAAGGCAGAAGAGGAGAGAGAGGGGGAAAAAGTGCACGAGGCAGAAGGGAGGGGGGGGAAGAGCAGTGCGAGGGGAAGAGGATGAGTGCATGGGAGGAGGGAGCCACCAAGTCAGGGTTTATCGGACCGCAGCCTCCCTCTCCTCCTCCCTCGCCTCGTGCATTGGCGGCAGCAGTAGCAGCAGCGCCGGCAACAGAGGGAGGAGACACGCGGGGGGCAAGGGCCCTGCATGTGCTGCACCTGGTGGCTGCAGCCAAATGCGCCCTTCGCCATGGCCAGATACGCCCTTCGCCATGGCCAGATGTGTGACGCCCTGAGGCAGCCGCCTCCCTTGGCCTCCATTAAGATCCGCCTCTGCGAACATGGCACCACCTCCCCAAATAATTTATAGTTTTCTAAGGGACATCAAGCCAGATTAAGATAAAGTGGCATCCTTCCCTTTTATATGAAGTCTTTGCCACCCTGCAATGGACCAGCAGCAGCCCAACCCTTTCAAAGACATTTCCCCCCATTATATACTTTTTTCTGAATAACTTCTGCCCTTGCTTCCCTCCTCCCCATCTCTAGCTATAAACTATATTCTATTTTATTCTATTTTATTTCTGAAGACAAGATACATTGTTTTACCTTCTGCCTAGCCCAAGGCGAGGCCATTGATCAAAATAGTCTCCCACCTCCTCAGGTAAGAGGTATAGAAAAAAATAATACCAACAACTGATATAATTGCCATCTGAGACCCCTTCAGTGGGACTTGAGTCATCAGCCACACAGGACATTGGACAAAGAAACCCTTGAGCATCTGACCATTCCAAAATACATCTTGAGATCCTCCTTTCTCTGTTCTGTCTGGGAATGGGCTTGGGGACTCAGCACTCATTGTCCCCAGCATCCTGGACTTTACATCAACATAATCCTGCCATCTACACTCCCTGAACCCCTGCTGACTTCCTAAGCTCACCAAATGTGGGCATTACTTCTGGAAAGCCCCTCTCCACCCCAAAGATGCCCCCAACATCTGATTGGTGTGCCAGGACTTTCTCCACCTGGCTGTGAGGGAATCTCAAGCCATGTCATTAGAGCTTGCACCAATTTGTAGGCAAGCCAGTTTGAGCCCAGCTTCTGGCCAATCAGAAGTGAGCATGGTGGGCAGCCAGTCTCAGTGCTCAAGCAATCACAAGCAAGTGAAGGAAAATCAAATTTAGACAATGTTAATGCATGGAAACCTTACTATATAAAATGGTTATATGCACCATATTGAGTATGCTTGCGCCCACATGCATCCGTTCTTGGCTAGTATGTAACTAAAAGCCTCTGTCTCTGCCTTTGCTTCCTCGTGAGTCTTTAATCTGGAACTTTGATTGTTAGCATAATGCTCACCAGGCCAACCTCTGGTTTAATTGCGGTCTACATTTTAATAATGCTTGGGTCCCACTCTGAGAAAGACAGCATACAAATTCAATAAAATAAAATAAAATAAATGCAGCCAGTGGAGACAACTAGAGTATTGCTATCTAGCATTATGAGGGATGTAATACCAAACAGTAAAAAAACAAACAAAAAACCAACACCAATCTAGAACAAGCTGCAGTATACCCAAATCCTTTCTAAAAGCCAAACATTACATGAGCTTGTGCTCTTTATTATTTATTAAAAGAATCCTGTAATTAAAACAGGCACAAGAATAAGCATAATGAAATTAATTCATGGTGTCTGTATACATACAATTCTTTACTAATCACCAATCCCTTTTAATAATACATTTGACTCATTATTGTTGATTTTTTTGGTACTTTTATCTAGTGAGCTATGGAGCACTGTGACCAAGGGGACAGTCAGCTTAGAGCTATTTGTATGCTAATGAACTACAAATGCGATGTTCAATAGACTGAAAATAATAGTACATTTAAGTCTATGTAATTAGTTAATGTGCACACTGGAACTAGATAAATACAAGTAGAGAAATAAGAATGTTTGGGCAACTCATACATTATTTGCTCTTTCTCTTAGTAAGACAATCTTTAACCATGTCTGAAAAGGAAGAAATGTGACCAACCACGTCATTTTATCTGGCCCATGAGGCATAGACACATTGACCATGAAAAACCTGAATTTGAATACATTTGTATGGTTGTGCTTGCATTAGGGAATCTCCTTTGTTGTAGTTTGAAACCATTGTTCTGCGTCCTAGTCTCCAGGGCAGCAGAAAAACAAGCTTGCTCCCTCCTCCCTATGACTTACTCTCACATATTTATACATGGCTCTCATGTCTCCTCATATCCTTATCTTCTTCAGGCAAAACATGCCCAGCTCTTTAAGCCGCTCCTCATAGGGCTTGTTCTATAGGGCTATCATGTCTCCTCTCAGTCTTCAGTCTGCAGTGATGTTCTTTTGACCCACCCTCCTACACAGACATGCTTCCCTGTGATGTGCGCCCTCTCTCTCTCTCTAAATATAAAAGTCACTGTCATGTTCATTTGTGGGATTAACACAACTCCAAAACCACTGGACAAATTGCTGCCAAATTTGGCCACAAACCATACTAATACTAACCCAAGGAGGGCCCATCGGTCAAAAAATTGATTTTTGTCATTTGGGAGTTGTAGTTTCTGGGATTTATAGTTAACACACAATCAAAGACAACCATCACTCAAACCAAGGCTGAACTCTTGCAACAATTGAATTGAACCAAACTTGGCATATTATTCTTATTATTTATTATTAATTCGACTTAGTAGACTGCTCTCTCCGGAGCTCAGAACTCCCATGACCAACATAAAATATTGAAAGGGTTTGCTTGGGAATTGACCTTTGAATTTGGAGTTGTAGTTCACCTACACCCAGAGATCACTGTGGACTGAAATAATGTTGGATCAGGACCAAACTTGGCATGGATACTCAATATGCCCAAATGTGAACACAGATGGAGTTTGGGGAAAATAGACCTTGACATTTGGGAGTTACAGTTTCTGTGATTTATAGTTAACACACAATCAAAGAGCATCCTGAACTCTTGCAAACTTGGCATATTGAACTCCCATGACCAACAGAAAGTACTGAAAGAGTTTGCTGGGTTTGGAAGTTGTAGTTCACCTACACCCAGAGAGCACTGTGGACTCATATAATGATGGGTGGGCCTCTTCCGACCCTCCCTCCGCTCACCTCAGCCTCCTCCTCCTTCCCCCCGCAAGCAATAGCATCCGTTGGCCCTCTAGGAGGGTGGGGGTGGGTTTGGTTACCTTAGAGAAGGCGGAAGTGGTGTGAGACTGAGGTGGGGCTTGGTGTTGATTGGCATTCCTGCCATATGAGTGCTGCCTGGAGGGCGGGGCCAGTGCCTGGGCTTCTGAAGGAGGGCAGCTCCAAGAAAGGAGCTTTCCCTTTCCCCTCCTCCGTGATGTTTTGGGAGAGAGCCCGAGCAAGCGAGTGGAAGGCAGAAGAGGAGAGAGAGGGAAAAGTGCACGAGGCAGAAGGGAGGGGGAAAGAGCAGTGCGAGGGGAAGAGGATGAGTGCATGGGAGGAGGGAGCCACCAAGTCAGGGTTTATCGGACCGCAGCCTCCCTCTCCTCCTCCCTCGCCCCACGTGCATTGGCGGCAGCAGTAGCAGCAGCGCCGGCAACAGAGGGAGGAGACACGCGGGGGCAAGGGCCTGCATGCTGCACCTGGTGGCTGCAGCCAAATGCCCTTCGCCATGGCCAGATACGCCCTTCGCCATGGCCAGATGTGTGACGCCCTGAGGCAGCCGCCTCCCATGGCCTCCATTAAGATCCGCCTCTGCGAACATGGCACCACCTCCCCAAATAATTTATAGTTTTCTAAGGGACATCAAGCCAGATTAAGATAAAGTGGCATCCTTCCCTTTTATATGAAGTCTTTGCCACCCTGCAATGGACCAGCAGCAGCCCAACCCTTTCAAAGACATTTCCCCCCATTATATACTTTTTTTCTGAATAACTTATGCCCTTGCTTCCCTCCTCCCCATCTCTAGCTATAAACTATATTCTATTTTATTCTATTTTATTTCTGAAGACAAGATACATTGTTTTACCTTCTGCCTAGCCCAAGGCGAGGCCATTGATCCAAAATAGTCTCCCACCTCCTCAGGTAAGAGGTATGAAAAAAAATAATACCAACAACTGATATAATTGCCATCTGAGACCCCCTTCAGTGGGACCTGAGTCATCAGCCACACAGGACATTGGACAAAGAAACCCTTGAGCATCTGACCATTACAAAATACATCTTGAGATCCTCCCTTTCTCTGTTCTGTCTGGGAATGGGCTTGGGGACTCAGCACTCATTGTCCCCAGCATCCTGGACTTTACATCAACATAATCCTGCCATCTACACTCCCTGAACCCCTGCTGACTTCCTAAGCTCACCAAATGTGGGCATTACTTCTGGAAAGCCCCTCTCCACCCCAAAAGATGCCCCCAACATCTGATTGGTGTGCCAGGACTTTCTCCACCTGGCTGTGAGGGAATCCCAAGCCATGTCATTAGAGCTTGCACCAATTTGTAGGCAAGCCAGTTTGAGCCCAGCTTCTGGCCAATCAGAAGTGAGCATGGTGGGCATCCAGTCTCAGTGCTCAAGCAATCACAAGCAAGTGAAGGAAAATCAAATTTAGACAATGTTAATGCATGGAAACCTTACTATATAAAATGGTTATATGCACCATATTGAGTATGCTTTGCGCCCACATGCATCCGTTCTTGGCTAGTATGTAACTAAAAGCCTCTGTCTCTGCCTTTGCTTCCTCGTGAGTCTTTAATCTGGAACTTTGATTGTTAGCATAATGCTCACCAGGTCAACCTCTGATTTAATTGCGGTCTACATTTTAATAATGCTTGGGTCCCACTCTGAGAGAAAGACAGCATACAAATTCAATAAAATAAAATAAAATAAATGCAGCCAGTGGAGACAACTAGAGTATTGCTATCTAGCATTATGAGGGATGTAATACCAAACAGTAAAAAACAAACAAAAAACAACACCAATCTAGAACAAGCTGCAGTATACCCAAATCCTTTCTAAAAGCCAAACATTACATGAGCTTGTGCTCTTTTTTATTTATTAAAAGAATCCTGTAATTAAAACAGGCACAAGAATAAGCATAATGAAATTAATTCATGGTGTCTGTATACATACAATTCTTTACTAATCACCAATCCCTTTTAATAATAATTTGACTCATTATTGTTGATTTTTTGGTACTTTTATCTAGTGAGCTATGGAGCACTGTGACCAAGGGGACAGTCAGCTTAGAGCTATTTGTATGCTAATGAACTACAAATGCGATGTTCAATAGACTGAAAATAATAGTACATTTAAGTCTATGTAATTAGTTAATGTGCACACTGGAACTAGATAAATACAAGTAGAGAAATAAGAATGTTTGGGCAACTCATACATTATTTGCTCTTTCTCTTAGTAAGACAATCTTTAACCATGTCTGAAAAGGAAGAAATGTGACCAACCACGTCATTTTATCTGGCCCATGAGGCATAGACACATTGACCATGAAAAACCTGAATTTGAATACATTTGTATGGTTGTGCTTGTATTTTGTGTTTGTTATTACTTTCAGGACATGATCAATGGATGAGGATGGTATGTGCTATGGTGCCTCAGGTTTTCAAACAATATGTTAAGGACTAGTTACATTTATAAGGTCTTTCAATTACCAACCGCCCTTTGAAAACAACCATAATGAACTATTTTCCAAATGGCAGGACTCTCTTCAGTGTGGGTGGCAAAAGGTTTCCCCACACCAGCTGCATGGAGCTTGGGAAGCAAATTCTTTAAATAGTTATATTACACTCTCAATCTAAAGGCCTCAGAGTGGTGTACAATAAAATCAACATGAACATTCTAAAACAATGAAAACAATAAACCAGTTTTTAAAAAGACTAAAAAGATGTTAAAATGGTTTAATTAGCAAAAGAGAGGGATTAAAACCAATAATATACTGTACTAGCTGAACCCGGCACGCATTGCTGTGCCCTATTTAGGAGATGTGAGGAAGTGTGGGTATGTAAGGGTGGAAAATGATGTGACAATGTGTTTTGTGTGTGTATATATGTGTATGTGTGTGTAGGTATGTGTATGTATGTTTGTGTGTCTGTGTGTGTGTGTGTGTGTATGTGTATGTATGTGTGTGTTTGTGTATGTATGTGTGTCTGTGGATGTTTGTGTGTGTGTATGTATGTGTATGCATGTGTGTGTATATGTGTTTGTGTGTGTATGTGTGTGTATGTATGTCGAGCTTACTCTTAAAGCTGCTGAATCAACGGCAACCGGGCTCCCTCGTTCCCCTTCTGAAAGTTTACAATCACAAAATCTCCCCGCTGCTTCTTTATGGTTCTGAAATCTGGGGTGCAAACGATACTCCCCTCCTGGATAAGGCCCAAGCTCAACATCTGAAGTGGTTTTTAGGGGTCGATAGAAGCTCCCGGCAGCGGCAGTTAGGGGCGGAGTTGGGAATGTTCTCTATTAGCACACAATCTAAGATCAGAGCCTTTAACTACTGGCTCAAGGTCATGGAGATGGAGGCGTCTCGCCTCCCAAAATTATGTTTGGTGGAACAATCTAGCAGTTCTTATAAATCGGGGCTGACCATTTGTTTGATTACATCAGAAGGTGCGGCATTCAGGTAATATTCCCAGTCCACCTATCTGGTCAAGAGCTAAGTAAGCACTTCAAAGAAGTGCGTCAACAGATAATGACATTGCGGCCCAAACCGATATAGACTCTTTGGGTTCTACCGTTTCCCTGAGATGGTTGAGTGGTTTTAAGAAATCCTTCCAATTAACCACTTACTTACAGCAAGGAAGGTTACACCACCTAAGGAAAATTATCACTAGAGCCAGGTTTGAGCAATTAGATTCAATGGTGAGATATGGGAGGTTCAAGAAAATTCCCTATGAAGAGCGCATCTGTATTTGTGGTGCCCCTGAGATCGAAGATCTAACTCACCTTCTGCTCTATTGCAAAATCTATCAAATAGAGAGAAAACAACTGCTAGAGATATTTCTCGGTATGTATGTGTGTGTGTGTGTCTGTGTATGTATATGTGTTTGTGTATGTATGTGTATGTATTTGTGTGTGTATGTGTATGGATGATGTGTGTGTATGTTTGTGTGTGTGTATGTGTGTATGTGTCTGTGTATGTACACTTCCGCCTCCCTCTCTGCCCCCTCTCTCTGTCTGGTTTTCCCCTTCTCTCTTCCCCCCACCCTCTTTCTCTCTGTCTCACTCA
Source organism: Anolis apletophallus (assembly GCA_030556195.1). Taxonomy (NCBI): domain Eukaryota; kingdom Metazoa; phylum Chordata; class Lepidosauria; order Squamata; family Anolidae; genus Anolis; species Anolis apletophallus. The sequence continues at coordinate 151,088,163 of JARBWK010000004.1, forward strand.
CCCCTCTCTTTCTCTCTCCCCCCCTCTCTCTCTCTCTCTCTCTGTCTCATTCCCTCCCTTCTCTCCCCCGCTCTTTCTCTTCCAGTAAGGGGTGGGCCACGTAGGACGCTGTACATGCGCGCCAGGGGGGGAGGCAGGCCGGGAGATCGGCGATCCACCCTCCGCCGTGTGCCCAGCGGTTCTAGCAGCTGCGCCTGAAGCAAGGTAAGCTCGGGAGGTTACCTTCTTTCAGGTGTGACCGCTGGAACCGCTGGGGACACAGCGGAGGGTGGATCGGCGATCTCCGGGTCTGCCTCCCGCCCTGGCGCGCATGTCCAGCGTCCTACGCGTCTCGCCCCTTTTTGGCTGTGCTGGGTGGCGTCAGGGCCCTTTTGGGAAGTCCTGCCTTTCGGACTACACTTCCCAGAAGGCCCCGCATGGCCACTTCCGGTGTATGCGGAGGTATCTGGGAAGTGTAGTGCGGCGTCCTAGAGCTGCTCTGGGACCGGGGTCATGCGGGCACGGGCGAGGATGGCGAGGAGGCGGTTAGGGCATTGGCGGTGTGGCTGTGAAGGTTCAGGGTGAGTGGGGAGAGAGGGTGACGGGATGGGTTGGTGGGGGGGTCGGAGTGCACCTGCGCGATTGCTCTCCCTCTCTTTAGCGCTCGCGGCCAGCGCAGAATGGGAGGCAATGGGCGGTTTTTAGGGGCTGTTTTTTGGGGGGTTGCAAGGTAGGGAGGTGGGTTTTTTGGGGCTATGTTTGTACCTCGTGGTCTGGGGGAATGTGTGTCGTTGGATTTGTGTTTATGGGGGTTATAGTTTGGCCGTGCATAACGGCCATCGCACGACCACTCTCTTTTTATATATATAGATTATTCAAAATGATGCATGTTTGAGGATCTATATAAAACCAGTTAGAATTCCAAGGTTTTTACAACCATGTTTTTATCTGGTCCCAGATGACAGTCTAGCCTACAAGGTGGAGGTGTTCTATGTTACTGCAGAGAAGACCCTTTCTCACATACATTAATATCACATTGCCCTGACTATGGAACATGTGGGTGGGAGAGACTTTAGGAAACTTTAGCCCTTGGACAGGGAATTGTAAGGAGAGGCATTCCTTAGAGCAGAGCTTTCCTAACATTTCATGTTTCTAGACTTGCATCATTTTCTGACACAGTAATTCGGTTTTACTAACAAACTGGAGGTTAAAACAATATCTTATAGGAAACATGGACACATACATAAACTGCAATAATGAAATCTATGGGAACCTGATATATCTTATGAAAATCTTTCATTTATAAAAAATATAGGATTAAATGCATATTTAACTAAGACTCAGAAGTTTCTCCTTACGTTCACCACCTACACATTACAACCAACATATTAACATGTCCCAACTGTCGTTGCACAGAGACCCAAGAAGCCGAGCCCAGAAGTAAAAGGGGACTCAATTACAACATCAACTCTCAGTTGGGTAAACTCTGCCTTAGAGGATAGAGATTCTGAGTAATTTTAGGCTTCAAATGCCAATACTGCTTGAATATTCCTTATATGAAATGCTTGGGATCAGAGGTGATCTGTATTTCAGATTCCCCTCCCAGATTTTGGAATACTTGCATATACATAATGAGATATCTTGAACATGAAACGGAAGTCTAAAAACAACATTCATGTATACCTCATAGCTTGAAATTAGTTTTATATAGACTATTTTAATAATTTTGTATATGTAATAATAATAATAATAACAACAACTTTCTTTTTATCTCCCCAAAGGGACTCGGAGTGGCTTACAAAGCCCAAAAATTACAGGTTAAAACAAGCACAATAAAATACAATCAACAACAACAAATCAATAAAAAATCACAATCAGGCAACATCAGAAAAACAATATCATGGCTGAACAAAAACAGATGTTGGGTTTGGGGGGCTCAGAGTAAGTGCAATAGTTCCTAAATAGAGCCCAGAGAAAGTGCAACATTCAGAGGGCTGAATTATATTAAAAAGTATAATTTCTAAGTCATCGTCAAGGATAGCTACATGTAAAGTGCCTGACAGTGCTTTATTTTGAAATTTGGAAGTTACCAGTGCATGGACTACTGTGGCCAAGTAATTATTGCCTAGGAAAACCAGGAGCACTCAATACTGACTCCAAGCACACTGAGTCATAAATTCTACTTGGGTGTCTAGTGACAAAGACAGAGGTAAAAGTACTCATAAGGCACGTGCCTGCTCCATAAAAAAATTGTAACTTCTTCAAAAATGAACTCAACAAAATCCTCTATTGGCACTGCCCAAATTCAATAGGTATCCAACATGGGGGATAATCATGTTGTAACCTTCCATAGAAATATTAAAGATGCAATGTCTATTAGGATGAGGGGAGAGGATCAAAGTCAATTTTATACAGTTTTACACCCAAAAACCCTTGAGCCAAATCATGTATGGGTGTGTTAATAGAATGTATCCTGTAGCAACCATTTTGGTACCACATCAGTACCAGTAACTTTTGGGGGTTTCTTCTGATTTTCCTGTTTGCCCTTTAAAATAGGAATAACTGACAAATAGAAAGGTTCACGTGTCCTGTTACAACTTATTCTGCTGAAAAGCTTTATTTGGACTGAAATACTTGAGGGAAGATTCAACATCAGGATCAGTGGAAGTCCCAAGGAATGAAGAGGCAATTAAGTCAAAGAGCATGTAGGTCTAGGTGTAGGACACTATTCTTAGAGCAGGAACATTGAGATGATTGCTGAAATTCTTGCTTGCTTGTAGGCTTGCTTGACCCAGAAAAATTGGTTCAAAACTCGTTCCGGATGTAGGGGGTGCTGGTGGTTCGGATCTAAAGTCAATTCCAATTTTCACAGAAAAAAAGTTAAAAGCTTTTCAAAATTTCTGAAACTTCCGAATCCTTCGTTAATGGTTTCAAAGTGTTATTTCCTGTTTCATTGGGTGGTCTTTACTTTGAAAGTAGTTGTGTTACTCCAGAAGGGGGAGGGGAAGCAAAGGGAAGAAATTCATCCACTTTGGTTAAAAACCGCTGGTAAAGGAAAGGAATCCATCCACACTGGTTTAAACTGACACAGATCCATCCCATCCACACTGGTTTAAACTGATGCAGGAGAGATAGGAAAGGAAAGGAATCCATCCACACTGGTTTAAACTGATATGGATCCATCCCAACCACACTGGTTTAAACTGACGTGGGAGAGAAAGGAAAGGAATCCATCCACACTGGTTTGAACTGACATCTTTCTGGCTGTTTTTCTCCCTTCCCTTCTCCTCTTTCCTTATCTTTCTTCCTTTCCCCTTTCTCCTCCAAATCCCAGCCCTTCGGGAAAACATAGGGGGCATTTTACTAGGTTCTGCAGGAAGGAGCAGAATATAAAACCGAATAAATAAATAAATAAATAAATATTGTTCCCATGCAAAGCGGTGGCGTGGCACCTTTCCCAACCAAGCTGACTAGTCCCTTCCCATTCGCGTCCCCAGCTGCCATGCCAAAACCCCACCCCTCCCAAGGTGGTTACCCCTCATTGGCTGGAGGCAAGCATCCCAGCATGTAAACTGCTGCTTGCCTCCAAATGCTGGATCTTTTCCAAATCGCTTTCTGAGTCAGAACAAAGATGGCGACAGTGGCTTTGAAAGGGCAAGGATACTTCCAGGTTCCCAAATCACTTCAAAATTGCTTCAAAAAGGAATTTGATCTGAATGTAATCTGCAATATAAAGATTCCGACTAGTCCTAACCATGCCTACTTGCTTGTTTGGTTGGGGCTTTCCAACACAAGATCACATTGGACTATAAGATAGCCAAATCCCATGCAAAATATTGTGCTGAATTATTTCTAAATTTAGTAAGCTAATGGTTTGTTTGCACACCGCCCACCCCCCCTTCTATTTTGAAAAGATGTGACTATTTCTGAATTCCTGCCTGCTTGGTTCTGTTGAATTGGAAATATGAGCTGAATGACAGTTTGTGGTTATATTCTACTGGCACGTATTATACTGGGTTTCAAGGAAATAAAAATTAGTCTGAAAAAAATAGTTTAGCCTACACAGCTGTACAGACCTAGATTCTTGCATATCCAGTATATAATCATTAAAGAATGTGAGTGGTGACTTTGACAGCTGGTGATTTTCATGTCAATTGGGTAGTGAATGCACTTTGGCATTTAGCATGAATTTTTAAACAGTCCTTTAAAGGTGATGAACTCTATTCTAAAAATAGGTTCTGTACCTTAATACCCTAAAGGTTCAAGATCCAGTTTGATCTTGGAAGCTAAATAGTATCTGTCCTTGTTAGTACTTGAATGAGGGACTATCAATAAATACTAGGTGTTGTGGGCTACATTTCAGAGGAAAGAACTATCAAAATAACCTTGGAATATTCCATGCATAAGAGAACACTATGAAATTTATGAAGATGCCATCAATTATCAGATGACCAGGTACATACAGTTGCAAAAGATAGCTCATTTGAAGTTCAGACTAAACCTCTGCATGGATCTGTGGGCCTACAAACACAGGAGCACCCAAAATTCACTGAATGGTGGTAGCCTAGGACATATTGTTGGGGGGGGGGGGGGAATGGAAGGAACAGTGCCTGGTAGCTTACCCTACAGCCTTCACTGTATAAGTATTTGTCATGGAATAGTTTACCAAACCTTTTCCTTGCAAGACCTGAAAACATTACTCAGAATATTGGATCATTTAATGCTACTATTATGAACTTCATTATAGTACAAAGCAATCTTGAACTTTGGATGAGATCGCATCATAAGCTGCACCTGCAGAACAGAATTGGTTCAACCAGCCATCCTTACTCTGTACACATATTGCATAGAGAAGTCTATAAATAAGATCATGAAAATATATGTACTTCCTTTTCTGCTTTACATTCAGCCTGTAAATTATTAATAGTTCTTGAATATGATTGTTGTGTGTTCCTTCAAATCATTTATGATGCATAGTGATCCTAAAATGAACCTATCACAGGATTTTCTTGGTGTGATTTGCCTTTCTCTGAGACTTATAGAATACGAATTGCCCAATATCACTCAATGGCTTTCCATGACCAAGCTGAAATTCATATCCCGGTCTCCAAAGTTGTAATCTAACATTCAAACTATGTTGGTTGTCACTTGAACAAGATAGATATTTGGCATTCTTTAAACCATTTTTATTTTAGTTTCTTAGGTGTTGTTTTCTAAATCCAGACAGCTCACTTAGAGTTTTTAGAAGACCTACCCACTGAATCCTATTGATTAGTTTCCAGTAGAATGGATCCATTACATTAACTATTTATTTGTGATACATAGGTGACTCCAACTGATAAAACTAGTTGGGATTACAAATAGTATTGAGTCCTGGTTTTTGTTTGCAGTTTTAAGGAATTATCCAAAGTGCTAAATCTGTTTTGAGAGAGTTCAGTACCCTTGAGCCAAAACACAGAATGAATTTTATTACTCCATTGTCATGGGAGCCATCATTCACCACTGGAGCCACACTGAGCAATGAACAATTACTTATTTCTAAACAACTATTGGTAAAGTGAAAATCTTGTAGGGATCCCTCAGTATTTCACACTATTCGAAAAATAATCAAATAGAGGTCATATATTTATTTCCTTTATTGGATGTGATTCTTAATATAAATAGTATACATTTCTTTGCAACGGTGTTTGTCTTTCTAATTAAAAAGTAAATAGTCCTTTCCACTGAAGATTTTTTGTTCAATATCATTTACAAATTACTACAAGTATGAGAACTCAGCTGAATTCAGTGGAACTTTAATCCCTGATAGATCTACATACAATTGCAGCTCCATACAGAACTTTTTTTTTTACTTTTGGATGTCTGGATTTTATTATGGACTTTTCAAATAATAACAGCACTTATTATAGGACTTTTTTTAAAAAGACCCAGCACTTATTATAGGATAAATGATAGAAAAGCAGAATTGATAGATGAATAAATAGGGACAGATAAATTTAAAGGATTATAAAATGCGTAAGAGAGAGCGGTATATCAAATTGAATCAATAAATAAAATCAATCAATAAATAAAATTCACCCAAGTCTGACATTAGGAGGCTAACATCTCTTGCACTTCAAAATATGCCACATGACCACTGCAGATTATTCTGTTCTTAGAAGATGAAATTAGGAAAATTTTAGACCCAGTTGTTTGTTCATCGCAATTTGATGATTCAGAACTTCAGGTAAAATGCTTATTGCCTCTTGTATGATGTTCTCTGCCTTCTTGAAACCCTGACACCTACTTTCTAACATTTCCACAAAACTGTATTTCATTAACTTCTCATGTGAATTTATCTATAACAAAATTCAGGCATGGTAGAACATTATCTAGATCACTGTTTCTTAAACTTTGGATCATGATCCCAAAAGGGGTCTTGTAAGGAAAAATGAAGATCATGAAAAAAATGTAATTGTAGAAGGTTTTTGAACCTAGTTGCTATTTTGGACATTTGGATGAATCTGTTAAAAACAATGTGCAGTGTTTATAGTGGATTCTGCAGAAAACACATACAAAGGAAAATCAGTCTGTTTAGCAAACCTTGCAAATGCTGATTTATTATCAGTAAATATTTGATTTTTATATCTATTTTATATGCTTATATCCAGGGTTGTGTATATATTGCTAGAGTGGAAAAAAGTTGTGGTGGAAAAAGGTTAAGAAGCCCTGATCTAGAGCAGGCTGTTCCACACTCAGGTTCCCAGACACTGTTGAAATATAGGTTCCATTATTCACACACAACATAGTCAATTGTTAGGGATGATGGTAGTTATATCTTACCATTTGAAAAAAGGTAGGCCAAGGAGGAAACCAGCACACAATGTTTCTTTGTAGCAGATACAGATTTACGCCACACTGCAAGTACCTTACTAAATTTCATTGACTTGTTACTTCTCATCTGAAGAGTGATAGCTTAATTTGGGAATATTAAAAATTATATGTTGGTATTATCTGAAACATTTCTCCACTGGTTCATTAGACAATACTCATTCACATGGGTAAGTTACCCTTTGATGTCACAGTTATAAAGGGGCACATGAATTCTGGGCCACACCTACTTCTTTGGGTCATATTAATGTCATATGCACAATTGTGTTTCCTATACAGTAAACAGTACAATCATTTTCAAAAGGCATTCAGTTTTCATAAAGAGAAGGCAGAGACAGGTTAAGCACAGAACAATTTCACAAGAAGAGTTTAGGTTTTTCCTAATTTATCCTCCTATTCCATCACAATTATTTGCAATTGCCAAAAGCAGCATGGTAAGTAAGGAAAGGAAACTGATGCTGGCAATCAATCTCTGGCAGACCTTTAACCATTCCATGATTGAGACTGGTAAAAGCCAACTTTGTTTTCCCTGTCAAACATCTCTTAAATCAACCACCTCTTTAATGGGTGCTGATAAGTTATTAACACTTTTGAGAAGACTGATCTCATTTCAAAAACACACATTTAGTGGTAATGACTTTAAAAAAAATTACCCCACTGCAAGTAAAGACTCAAGAATTGATTCCAACCAGAGAAAGAGCACAAGATGATCTGATGTGTTTGTTTGTTTTTTGTTGGAATGGAAGTCATATTGCTTCTGCAGTGAACTGTAAAATCTCCCACATTTACTCATTGAGAAAGAATTGACACCATCCTACAAAAATGGACTCATTCAGCTGGAAACTGAAGTAGACAAACAAAACAACAAATTGAAAACTCTTGAAAACTTCTTATTCTTCTTATCCTTCATGACTTCTTTCTTCTTCATGTATTCACTTTTTTTTAACAAAGAAGTGTTGACATTCTGAAGGTACAGGTCTGATTTCCTTGGCTGTTGTGGCCGTGTAGAAAAAGGGGACATCCATGCACCAGAACAAGACACACCTTTATCCACAGCTATTTGATGTATTTCAATTACATACACGGAGCTATGCATTTCATTCCCAAATTTTCAATGGCCCCTTTTCTTGCAGTCTAGGGATGGAACTTTCCATTTGTATTCCCATCCTCAATACAAACTTCAAGGACCAAGATTTTGCTTCTAAAATAGGTTCCGATGCATACCAGAAAGTGCTTTAGCCTTTGTAAAGTTCTTTCTGCCTTCCAATTCCTATTCAAAAGTGATCTAAATAGGACAAGCTGCCTTAGAAATGAACAGGCAGGTGGAACTTGCTTTGGAAGAATATGTCGGCCCTCGCTCACTGCTCTATTGAAATGTTTATAATGCTCACTCATGTTTATGAATAGTGCTCTTCTTTAGCATTTCTCTTGAGGCGTTGATATGGTACAATTTCAGGAAATGATGTAAGCTCAAAAATAAGTTTATATCCTTCTGATACTTCAATGAAAAAAACTTAAAGGTGTTCAGGAGTTTAAAACTTGGATGATAGAGGGAAAGTTCTATTTTGTATAAGCAGGGCACATGAATGTGCATGGCTCTCTTTATGTACTTGAAAATTAATGGACACTGAAAGCTTCTTTAAATAAAGTCAGATTGCATTGTTGTAGGGTTTTTTGGGCTATATGGCCATGTTCTAGAGGCATTCTCTCCTGATGTTTCACCTGCATCTATGGCAACCATCCTCTGAGGATGCTTGCCATAGATGCAGACGAAACGTCAGGAGAGAATGCCTCTAGAACAGGGGTGCTCACACTTTTCCAGCATGTGAACTACTTATAAAACAACCAAGTCCCAAAGATCTACCTACCCACTACTCAGAGAGCCATAAAAGCAAAATATTAGGAAATTTATTTTAGTGAGAGCCATATAATACATTTTAAGACTGAATTCAACTAAATGTGAGTATAATAAGCCCCTGAGAATTCTTCACAAATGGCATGGGAGCCATACACACTGTGCCTGTGATCTGCCTGGGATCTACCAGGATGCCCTTCGAGATCTACCAGGACGCCCTTCGAGATCTACCAGTAGATCACGATCTACCTAATGAGCACCCCTGCTCTAGAACATGACCATATAGCCCGAAAAAACTTACAACAATGCAGTGATTCTGGCCATGAAAGCCTTCGATAAAGTCAGATTGTTTGTACATCTATTTTGATATTGCCTACTGCTTAGAAGGGCAACTTGTGTTCCTTCATTTTGCTTTTCCCATGAAAGCCCAAATCAACTATTCTCTAATGGTAAAATCAGACTAAAGAACATATTTTGACTGAATTATGAGGCTATTAAAAGAACTCCAGGAACGCTGAGTAATGCGGAAGGAACAACAAGGGACGCTGGGAACGCTGAGAGATTAGGAGTGTGTCAGCTCCCCCTGGTGGCCAGAGTTTGCCTCTGTTTGTCTATATGTCTGTATGTAGAAACGGCAGGGATTGTCTGCTAAGTATGTGTACCTGTAATCCGCTTTGAGTCCCCTTCGGGATGAGAAGAACGGAATATAAATAAAGTGTATTATTATTATATTGTTGGTTTTGTTTTGTATTTTTGAACCAACTAGAAAGTGTTCAACTAGTTTCCACCACCCCTTTACCTTTTTCTGTGCTGATTATAATTGATAGGACATTCAGTTGGAAAAAAATCTGGAGGGCCCTAGTTTGCCCACTTGAGTCTATTCCAATTTGAAGACAGTCTCTGAAACAGATATATCTCATCACCTGTCACTATCTGGAGATATTTTCAAACAAACTATGTTTTCTAGCATTGAGCCAAAAGATCTTCCCCTGTATCATGGACCTTTATTAGTAGTAAGGTAGGGCAGGGATTTGCCACCATTGCACCTCTTGGCCTATTCCTTCTGGAACACTGCTGTTAATTTTCCTCTCTATCAACTTGAAGTAACAGCAGAAGAAAGAACCGTCTGGCAACCAGGAAGAGAATGAAAAGAGAATCACCTATTTCCACTGTGTCTCTATTGCTAAAACCTTATGCACATTCCCCTTCTAGGACTGCTCCATCTCTGTGAAAATTCTGTTGAAGTCATATTGACTATACTGATACAGGTCTGTTATCTCAGGAATCAATAACTTTTGGGCTTCCAGATATTTGAGAGCTCAGCAATTAGATGTCCCAGTTAGCAAAGCTAACAGCATATATTATGGTAGTTGGGAGAAGGAAATGTTTCTTCAGCCTTGTGGTACTTAGTAAAAGACCAATAAAGGGAAGTTCTATATAATATCAGGCATTTAACTTATCCTTTAAAATGGTTTGGGAAGCTGATTTACATTAAGAAAGAAGTAAATTAATATGATACAGACAGCAGCCTAGGTTTTATCTGATAGGAGCTCTTACTAATATTTTAGTATTGTAGTCATTTGATCCCTTAATCTGTTTTTATATTTTGATTATTGTTTTTGGGAAAAGGTGTGGTTTGACTATAAATAATAGTTTATTTCCCATAAAACATCCATATTCATCACCGGGTGACTGATACTTCACATGTTGTCTTTCAGGTGAAAGGCTTCTCAAACAAATAGAACTAATATTATGTGCTTTCCCACTAAATCAGTGGTTCTCAAACATTTTTGGCCTACCGGCCACTTTCCAAAAAAAAAATTGCTCACCGCCCCCCCCCCCGAAATTATTATTTTTTAATTTTAATAGCAATTAAACAGAAATATATATGTATTAATGTTTTTACCTCTTTTTGTAAAATATAGTAAAGAAAGGTGTAAATTAAAAACATTCAAATTTGAAATTATGAAACAATTTATTGAACTTAGAATAGAAAGGTAATACCAATGTTGCATACTTCTGGAAAATGGGAAGGGGGAAATGATGTGCCCATTGGTTTCTCCATTATTGCTCCTGGCACAGAAGAAGTGGGTTTTGTGCGGGAGGGGGGGCAAGTTGGAATACCCGGGCAGACATTGCCTGGAAACCGCAGCACCCGCCCCCTTCCCCAACCCAATGCCAGGGTAATGCCACCATCTCCTTTCTGGGCTTCAGTGCCCCCCAATTTCACTGGAGGCTGCTACCACCCTCCTGGAATGCATGACTGCCCACCAGGGGGTGGTACCGCCCACTTTGAGAATCACCGCAATAAATCAACACATACGTTCAACCACTAGAACATGGAACTGATTCATATATTTAGGCACGTCTCCGGATGTATTTGTGCTTGGTAACTAGCAGCTCAAGAATGAATTGACTGCATTGGAAACTATGCCATTGCAGGCAATCGTCGGCAAAATAAAATATGTCCTTTGCTGATGTATCTGGTAGTCCATTTTCACAGACAAGTCGTTTAAATGGTGTTCATCTATTGTGCTGCAATGTCAAGAAGAGGATATAAACAGATTAGTATACAGTAGAGTAGAGAATCAATGGCCTTTTATGGATGCCATTTGCCAATGCTTTGTTCTGCAGTAATTTCACTGAATCTTGAAGTTAAACTAAAAATCTTTCAAGTTCTATGGTGCTTCATTATTAACAACAGAAAGAGAATTGAGCTGTGGAATTAGAATGTCTCAAAATCAGGCTGTTCATCTCTGCCTTGCTCCTTTTCCACAAAATGAAGACATCCCAGCTGTCATCCTCTTGGTTATTTACAAGAGTCTCTTTACCACAGTTTCTCTCATGTAATGCAATATGGAAGACTGGCATTTTTCCCATTAAGCAAAGGATTGGCACTATATTTGGGTCCACTCCCTGCAATTGTTTCTTTCCTGGAACCAATGGCATCCATCCAAGGAACAATCACTTTGCATAACATTACTCTATGGAAGTGGCTGGACATTTTGCCCCAATGTAGAAGTCTGCATTCAGTTGGCAATTACAGAAGCAGATTTACACAGGAACTGTCATTATGCATATAGTGTCACAATTCCCTTATACACAATCATAAATATTCAGTTCCAAAGTGTTACATTCACTAATGTGTTGCTCAACCTTTAAGAAATTCGATGAGTAAGATCTAGACATTTTAGAATCATAAAACCATAGAATCATATGAGACCGCATGGACCATCCAGTCCATGCGGAAAAAGTACAAACAAAGCACCCCAGACGGACGGTCAGTCTCTGTTTTAAAGCACCACAAGATTGTCAATTTTAACAGGAACTCATATGCACAGCTCAAAAACCTTCCCCAAACATCTTATATTTGCAAAAGGAAAAGTTTCTCCTACATCAATAGTGCCAAATCTCTTTCAACCTCACTTATTTTTAAAGCTCCATTTATCTTTTTGTCAATGTATGTGCATCTGTCCATTTCTGATGAAACAAGAAAATCTTACCCTGAACTCTTGCTTATGAAGACACTGAAATGCTATGTCAATATGGTCTAGACTCAGACATCATCATCACAAAGACCAAGTGAAGCATCTCACTTAGCCACCGGACAAAGGAGCAGTAGGGTGAATCTGTCACTGCCTCAAGGCAACACTTTCCCCATCACCTCCTGTTGAGAACCCATGCTGGCTACATTGAAGCCAGCATAACATGGGTAGGCTCCTGTGTTGGGAGACAAATGTTCAACAATGCTTCCATCCCGGTTGGGGCAAGGCCCCCGCTGGAGGTCACATGACACCATGTGATGGCCAGTTGGGGGCTTCATCTCCCAAACAGGATGGAAGCATCCTAAGACGCTAAAATTTTCCCATCTGATGATGTAACCATCTTTCAATATTGTTCAGTTCACAAACATAAGTGGAATCTGCATCTCTGGCCTCCTTTGTTGCAACTGAGCCACACCCACCCCAGGCTTTACTTCCCAGTGAAAAGTAAACATAATAAGTGGCTTTTCTCTGTGCATGCACATACAAATACAGAGTTAACCAGATGGATGTGTTGTAGCATACTTGTCAACTGCACTTATTTCTAGGATTATTTTTAATCCTGTTACCAGAATTACTCTTGTTCTTGGACCCTTGGTCTCTCCCGGTTTTCTGAGCCAAGCAGCAGCACACTGTCTGGTTTTCTCTTCCATCTGACCTTTGTTCTTTCTTTTTTTTTAAGTAAAAGACTGAAATACATTAGCTGTTAATTCCTACAGATCTTACCACAAGTGGCTCTCTCCTTTGCAGGCTTTTCTTTCACCACTTAAAAATAATGAGAAACTGCAAAGAATGAAGGAGAGGGGGAATTTTAATCATGAGTAGAAGTAATGTCTTGGCTACAGTTCAAATCTGTATCACTCCTAAAAAAAGATGATATGCCACACTCCTATTCATAGGAAAGACAATGAAGGGCTTCATTGTCCAAGGAGTAGGACCACAGTTTTAGAGAACATAGGGTCTTGCAGTGAAATCAAAAGTAAATCCCAGTTACTTCACTATGACTTAGTCCCCTTCCACACAGTCATATAACCCAGAATATAAAGGCAGAAAATCCCACAATATTTGCTTTGAACTAGGGTATAATTAAATATAGTAATAATAATAATAATAATTCATTTCTAACCCTTGTACTCCTTTTCTCCCCCCCCCCTTCAGTTTGAAGTTTGTTTTTTTCAGATCTCTGAAACCACCGCCATAATATAAGGAATGTATATTCCGTGTGCCTGTGTGTATTTATTTATTTATTTTTCCAGCTTAAAAAGGATTCAAAGGAAGAGAACTGCAAAAACAGAAGGATAAAAGCCAGAGACAGAAAGATGAAAGGCCAACTGTAAGAAGAGAATAAGAATGTGGGATGAGGAGATCTCTGACTCATATTTGATAACTCAGCCCAGTTGATGGCACTAGCCATTTGAGGCCAGGATCTTGAAATAATTTAAACCAATTACAAGCAGTCTACATTGACTATTTTTATGTAGAAATAAACAATATGCCATCCCAAGAAATTTTTGTGTTATCCAAGGCAATTCTATGGTAACTTCCAGTGGAAGCATGGTATAGAATCACCTGGAAGGCTTAGAAAATTCCTAGAGAGGACATATTTTACCAGATGTGGGTAGGTGAAATGTCAGATATTGGTTCCAGAGCTATAGAGGTTGGACTGTACTCATTGCCATTTTTCCTAATTTATATATTATATGCAGTTTCTTAGGATATGCACAGATGTCTGCTCTTACCTAAAGTATGTTGATGTATATCTTTATGTCTTTTAGCTCTTTGCAAGTTTTATGAACATACATATTACTAAAGCAAAGAGCATTAATCTCACAAGTTTCAAGATGAGTTGAATGTACATTTTCTCTAAGAAACTCTGGGAGGGTTGCAAGAGTACAGAAAGTGTGACATCCCGAATCCATTTTAAATACCCTCCTTTCAGTGTCCAATCTGATTGGATGGGGAGAAACTTCATCACATATTTGGTTCTACCTCAAAACTGTTTTTGTTTAGGGAAGGGAGCTTTGTTGAACTAGCAAGGAAATAGGTAATTGAGTTCCTGCTTGCTTCCTTATTAAACAAAGGTATTGCCAGGTCAAAAAACAGGCTGGGGATGAGAATAAAACGTGGTAATATTATCCCCATACCACTTAACAGCTGGGAGGGGGGGTGTGCTAAAAAAATAAGAACAAAACCATTACAAATTATGGCAGGGATAGGGTGTGGTAGGACAGCAACTCTCGATATCCCTATGGAATACCAATGCAACCCACAAACTATGGTTTAAGGGTTTAAGAATGACTTCCAATAAATTGAAGTGCACTGGAAGTCAGTTAAAATTGTATAAAATGGGATTATGTATTCTAACAAACCATCCTTGATTGCACTTTTAGCTGCAAAATTTTGTCTATAGGGCAATTTCTAATTACTTTTTTAGATGCAGATATTCCAAATATTACTTTCCAAAGGCCTGCTTATCTCAAACAATATGAAAGGGGAGGAAAAATAAAGTGGGAGAATAGAGCATAGAGAAGACAGTTTGGAAGTGCCAAGATGAAATTTATTTTGTGATTGTATAGGTCCATCAATAGACTAAAAACAGAGATATTGTCAGAGAGGAATGCAAAAAGACACTATTTGCTGCCAAGAATGCAAAGCCTAAATGGATAACAGTTAAAACTCTTAAAGCAATTAAGGAAAGGTAACAGAAATAAGGTCAGAGCTCTGAATGTGACTGTTTGCCAGTAGAAAATGAATTATTATAGTAATCAAAGTGGAGAAATGGCATATGACAACAAGAACAAAGAACAAGAACAAGAGACCTCTTCCAGAAAGATGTAACGTAGAACAAAGGAACCAGTTTGACACCATTGCCGCCACCACCATAAAGGGGAAATTTAAACCAAAAATAGGAATGCTCTAGCATCAGTAAGAGAGAATACCAAGTAGAAGTAAACCAAGTAGGCTTAGATTGGACACATCATGGGAAAACATGAACCTCTTAGAGAAGACAATAATTTTTGGGAAGATAGACTTGATTAGGAAAAGAGGAAGACTGCATTCCAGATGAATAGACTCAGTCAAGGAAGAAGAGCCAATGGCATGGAAAGCTGGGAGTTGCACCACCATTCTGAGTTCTGGAATTGATGGATAATTCCAACAACTCACCATCCTTTGGCAGGAGGCATTTTGACAACCCTGGCTCACTAGGTGAGATGAGAAAAAGTATTAGGACTGTCATATGCTTTACTTGCTTTGTGACAGTCCTCTACAAACATTAGTATTTGAAGGGCTGTACAGACTAAGCCCATTTTTAATAATGGACATCTTATGAAACTGGCCAACAGGCCTTCATAATTAGGGTGATAAATACTTTTTTAATTAAAAATTATTTTTATAGAAATTTAGAATTTAAATCCAAAGGTGACTTTGAGTTTTCTCTGCCATATACAAGATTTGGCAACATTTCCCCCCACATTTTTACATAGTAATATGTGTGGGCTTATCTACACTGATGAAAAAAATGTTTCATGCCATATTTTTCTTGTCTCTAATGACCATTAATGCAGCATGTATTGTATACATTGTGGTCAGATCACCATAACCACCCACACATTTTCCCCTGGCAAACTGATTTCAGTGTAAGGAGAGAGTCACCAATCTTCAATCCTTTGCATTATTTTCAGCTACACAGTTGTTGCTGACTTAGTTCCCTCTGATCTTCCCAGTCATGCATGTGAATATATATCTATTTCTAATTATGTAAGGGTGGATTTAATTGTAAGTTTGTCATGCTGCATAACTTAATCAAACTCCTTGTCCCACTGCTGTCACTTGTCAGTCCATCTCCTGCCAAAGGTGCCTGTCTCTCACTCCGTTTATCACCTTCCCATCATAAAGACTCTCTCCTTCTGGTGCCAGATTATAAACACTTTCCCAAGGAGCTATGTCTTTCTCTGATGCTTTTCTTATGCTGCCAGATCTTAGACTCATTTCCCAATTATCCAAATATTCACCATTCTCCTTTTGCTGCCACAATTTAAACCCCTTTCCCAAATATCCAGATCCTTCTCACTTTCCCAGGGAATTGTATTTGGTTCAAATCAACTCCCATCAACTTGTTCTCCCCTGTACAAACTTCTTCCCCATTGCGGATGCAATGCAACCTCAGTGGACTAGCTACATGAATTTTTTTTTTAAAAAAAACTGTAGTTAAACGGAAGATTTTTTTCTTTTTAACAGCATTAAGGTCCAAAGAACCACATTCCAAATAAATCACCACAAATATTTTCTGTCTAGAACAGTGGTTCTCAACCTGTGGGTCCCCAGGTCTTTTGGCCTAGAAATACCAGCCAGTTTACCAGCTGTTAGGATTTCTGGGAGTTGAAAGCCAAAACACAGGTTGAGAGCCACTGGTCTAGAATGTAGCCGCAATGAGCTGAGTGTGATTTTTAGTCTATGTGGCAAGCCCTAAATTAAGTATTATTTATTTATTTACGGTATTTCTAACCCACCCTTCTCAGGGCAGCTTACAAGGCACAATTAGACGCCGGCAACAATACAAAATATAAAACACTAATACAACAACATTAAAACATCAACATTAAAACATTAGCTATCCAGTTCATTTAAAATTCTATCTTTACAATGCACATTCAAATAATCAATCAATGGCGGAAGCCATACTTCATGTCCATCATTAAAACAGTCTGTTCCAAATAAAGTGCTGCAGTTACTGTGCAAAGGCTTGGTCCCACAACCACGATTTTACTTTCTTCCTGAAAGCTAGGAGGGATGGGGTTGAGAGTATTTCGCTTGGAAGCACATTCCACAGGTGGGGTGGGGGGCACAGCCGAGAAGGCCCTGCCAGCCACATTTGAGTTGCTGGTGGAAGCGAGAGCAGGGCCTCCACGGATGATCTTAAATTACAAAGTGGGATGTAGCGGCAGATGCGTTTGGACAAATAAGCTGGGCCAGAACCGTATAGAGCTTTAAAGGTCAAAACCAGCACTTTGAATTGAGCCCGGAAATGGACAGGCACCCAGTGGAGCTGACACAACACTCCAGTTAGTAACCTGGCTGCCACCCATTGGACTAGTTGGAGTTTCCGAATAATTTTCAAAGGCAACCCCATGTAGATTGCATTGCAGTAGTCTATTCGAGATGCGACAAGAGTGTGGACCACCATCGCCAGATCAGACTTCCCAAGTTACAGGCGCAGCTGGCGCACAAGTCTTAACTGTGCAAAAGCTCCCCTGGCCACCGCCAAATTCAGCACTACCAAATACATTAGAAACAGCTACAATAAAGAAAAATGTGTTTTCATTGCAGGTCTGTGCACCAGAAATTATTTTACATTATACAATGATACTATCATAGTATATCATTATACTATGATACTATTTTAACTACTACATGTGTATTCTATAGAATCTTGGCATTTTTTAATTTGGTGGAGTATTAGAAAAGCTTCCTGGATTTCTAACTCCTCTTTCATAAACTGCAAAAATCCAGGATTCCATAGAATCCACTGACGGTTTAAATGGAACCATGGCACGTTTTGTTTTTGTGTCAGGAGCAACTTGAGAAACTGCAAGTCACTTCTGGTTGAGCGAACTGACCGGATGTTTTTAAAGTTTTACCATCTTTGTGGGAGGCTTCTCTCATGTCGCCACAGGGGGAACTGGAGCTGACAGAGGGAGCTCATCTGACCTCTCCCCAGATTCGACCTTTCAGTCTTCAGTCCTGTCGGCACAAGGGTTTAATCCATTATGCCACCAGAGGCTCCTACCATGGCACTCAAACTGCATAATTTGGAACTGCTCCAGACAGCAGACTGAACAAGCAAGCTTTTCTTAAGATGAAGTATATATATTTTCTATTCAAATTGAAGCAACTATTTCCAAACCAACACATTATATGGGGGAGAGGAATCTAGCATTGCCAAGTTACATGAACACCATGCCCTCTTATTTTTGGGTGCTTGATTTTTTCCCCCTTTCCTTTTTTTTGTGATGTGGCCTCTCATCAAATGATCTTCTGTTATTCTTCTATCAAACCAACTCTCTTTGGTATAAAGTCAAAGTTTGACAATAATTTTAATTCAGAAGAGGGGGGTGACTCAGTATGCCTCCCTCGGTTCTGAGTCATTCATTTTCAGCAGTTTCTGGGATGCTCTGATTAGCATGAATAGGACCTCCTTAGAGGTAGAAAAATAATTATAATCACTTCATGAGGTCAACCCTCCAAAAGGATGGGCCTGAGGCTTTGCCCTCTCATGTAATTATTTCATCCTCCTTTTCTCGGTGACATGCCCTTTGCGGTTTTGCTCTACACCCTCTTCAGACAACATGGGATGTTTTGTTTGTACAAGTAAATAATTAGCAGCAAGCGGGTCATTAAGCAAGTGCCTCCTGGCAGGGTTTCCCCTTCTTTTCTTCTTCTCCTCTGACTTTCACTCCTGAGCTAACTCATTGCCCTCGCAGTAATTAAGCCCCACTTTCAAGGTCTGAACTGCACTATCTAGGCTAATGAAAAGAACAGAAACAGTGCAGGCTAGAGTGTATCAAAAAAGCAGCCATCTGGTAGGTGAGCAAATGAGGTTGGCACTTTGAAAGGTGTTAATTGGGAAGACTGGGAAGCAGACTTCTCTGGCACTGGCAGCAAGTACTGCCGTTAGGAATATACTTTTCAGGTTAGAAAGACATTTCTCTGCATGCTTGACCAATCCTGAACTTCTGGAAGGCAGGTTGAACTATTAGGCAGGGCAAGGCACCTGCTTCAAACAAAAAGTTATGGGTATCATGGGAAGACGGCATATTTTAATCTGCAGGTGGCTCTCCATATCCACAGACTCTGTATCCATAGATTCAACCATCACAACTTGAAAATATTCCCTCCCCTTCCAATCCCCCAGCCCTCAAAAATCAAACCTTGTTTTATTTTGCCATCATATATATAATACACAATTTTATTACACCATTGTATATAATGATACTTGAATATTCCCTGATTTTTTTATTCACCTGGAATGCTGGAACCAAAAACCAGCTGATCTCAGGGACACTATATTGTGGCCCTATCAACAGTGACATCATCATCAATCTTCTGTAAGGGAGCTATTTCTGGATAGCAACACAGGGGTGGGTCTGTTGAAGACATGAACGCCAAATGTGGCTAGATCTAACCTGATCAAAGTATCCACATCTCCAAAACACTGTGATCATCCCGGAAACTCTGGAGTACATCCTGTTTTCCCTTGTACTGGATTAATGACTGGAAGCAGTCCTTCTGCTGATAATGCAGTTGTATGTCATGTGGACTCCCCATAGCAGTTGCAAGGGGATTCCATTTTTTGGACCATATAACACAGCATGCAAATGGTCTTGAACCCACTTCAAAAGTCAATCAGGCATTTGGATTTATGGAAATTTGCTTTCATAGTGAGTAGGGTGCTGAAAGGCCACATTACCAGCAAATAGGCCGTGAGGAGCCGTATCATGGTCTCCTGTGGGAACCTGTCCACAAAGGCGACATTATAGCAGGAAATGGCTTATGAACAGGTATGTCTACCAAGCCCCAAAATCTAGAGCAGTGTTTCTCAACCTGTGGTTTTCCCAGATGTTTTGGTCTTCAACTTCCAGAAATTCTAACAGCTGGTAAACTGGCTGGGATTTCTGGGTGTTGTAGGCCAAAACATGTTGGGGACCCACAGGTTGAGAACCACTGCTCTAGAACATGACATAGTTATTTGAATCATAAAGATTAGAGGTTCTAATTTTATAGTGTGGGGAATCTGAATGTCTAATGAGTTATCCAAAGTGCTGAAATCCATTCCTAGCTGCAGTTTATGTTGTGTGCCTTCCAGTCATTTCTGGCTTCAGGCCACCTGTCACCATGTTTTATTTGTTCAGAAGGTGGTTTCCTTTGGTTGTGTTGAAATAATGGCTACAATTCTGTCAGTTTCACAAGAGAGTTTCTTTACAAATGTGATTACACGGGGGGGGGGGCAACAAACTCATTCAGTACACAAAAGAATTTCACAAGTGCAACCATTTCATTTAAGCTTTTATCCATGTCAGTAGAAGAGAATAATTGAATCAATTGCTTTTACATACATATTGACTCGCCATTCAACAATTGATTGAATGAATCTACTCTCCCTATGACAAACCAGCAGGAATTCAGCTGTGTAGTTGCACTTTCTTCTGTGGTATATATTTTATTCATCATATTTTCCATGTCCCACTGTATTTATTGGGATTGTTGAAACAGCCACTGTGAATTCCCCATTGCGCAATGGGACAATAAGCTCGCACATTGAAAGAGAGACAATTCACATCACAATGTTCACATTCATCTAAAGATGTCTGTAGCATGATCACTGTGTAACTATGCAAGTGTAGATTCGCATCATTTAATAATAAACTTGAATAATAATAAACTTTATTTGTATCCTACCCTATTTCCCTATGAGGACCCAGGGCGCTTTCCAACAAACAAAGGCAAACATTCTATCCTAGTAACAAAAAACCAGAAAATGTAAAAATGTAAACAAAAAATCACGAAAATTACGACACCAAACATTATCTGACAAGAATTTAAAATCAAACAATTCACAACCTCACATTATAAGAATTCAAAGCCAGCCTAGCCAAAGTGTCATTTCCATTCCATTTTGTCCATACTACAAATTCTATACCTCCTCCTCACTGTATGTGTGGTGTCCCAGCCTAGTGTGGTGTTCCAGCCTAGTGGTCAGAGACAGATACCGGGGGTCCCAGCTGTCCCGGATCAGATCAGGGATGATGGGTGGCCGGATGGATATGGGTCTGCAGATGAAGACTTAGCCTGGGATGATGGCTGGCTACATGGGTATGAGACTGCAAATGAAGATATTGATGACTTAATGGAAGTCAGTTCTGAATTGGACTGTGAGAGGCCTAGCGACCTTGATTCCCACGAAAGCTTCTGTACTCCTTTGCCAGATGAGCATTCCGAAGATTGGGATGTAGGGGAGGATCAAGTTTCTCAGGATGAGTGCTCTGCACCTGGGGCTGCTAATGAGGAGGAATTTGACAGGAGAGCCAACATCAGATCTTCCCGAAAAGATTGGAGTTTGAGAAAGGGGGTGCGTTGGGCACATAGAAAGTCGTTTCCTTTATTAGTTTGTGCCCGGGCTAATCTAGTCAGACCTGAAGCTACGTTTAGTTTGGAAAGGACTCTAGTTCAAGTCTCCAAGTTCACGGAACCGCCAGAGCAGTTTGCCTCAAGTTTCCGTTGACTGCCGGAGCGGTTTGCCTCAAGTTTCACGTTGACTGCCGGAGCGATTTGCCTTGTCTAAGTACTTTTGTTTCCTTTGGGATTTAAGCCAACTGGGCTCACAGCCCGAGAACTTTATTGGACTATTTTTGGGATTTACTTTATTGCTTTATTTCTACATCTTTGGACTATTTTTTATTCTAAATAAAATTACATTTATTGCATCTGCCTGGTGTGTGTGATCTAGGGGGGACTGGCTGCGTTCTGAGGTGCAACAGTATGCTTGAGAGCACAGAAGAGTTTTAAGCTGTTTTCTTTTAAAAGAAAGTAAGGAGGGGGTCATTTTGATCTTCTTGAGGAGGGAGTTCTAGAGGCAAAGGGCAACCACTTAGAAGACCCCTCTCTCTCATTCCCACCAGCCACACTTGAGATGGGGGTAGGAATGAGAACAGGGCCGCCTCCACTGATCCAAGAGCCCAGGCAGGCTTATGCAAGGAGATGCAATTTGCTAGATAATCTGGGTCTGAATCATTTCATATCTTTTAATTTATAACTGTGGCTACAATATACATCTATGAAGAAGTCTAAACATGGCAGTCAAACTAGACTAAAAAGTCCTGTGTTGACTTAAGTACTGTACCTTAGAAGTTTTTTTAATTATCTCCATTCACTGAGTAGAATGGTGAAAGATAAGGGCCTAGTCTAGAGAATATAAAAAAGACCTCCTGTACTCTCTGTCTTTTCCAATGCCTGGGCAGGAAAGTAGTGGAGATATCAAGCAGGAGCAACTGGCCTCCTG
Source organism: Anolis apletophallus (assembly GCA_030556195.1). Taxonomy (NCBI): domain Eukaryota; kingdom Metazoa; phylum Chordata; class Lepidosauria; order Squamata; family Anolidae; genus Anolis; species Anolis apletophallus. The sequence continues at coordinate 151,110,466 of JARBWK010000004.1, forward strand.
AGATAGTGCTGACACTTCCCCCTCTCTGCAGAATGACCCTTGACTTATTCATAGGTCAGATCAAAATCCTTTATTTTTACCCCTGCCCCAATGTGCCCTTGATATACATGAGGTTGGCTTATATTGTAAAACCATTTTTAAAAACTCTTCATTTCCAGTGGTATGAGAATGCCATAGCCTGTGATGTGTTTCTGACTATGGACAGCTCTCTATCTCTTTTTAAAATGGACCTGCAGGCAACAGAGACCATACTGTGGTTTTTCGTAGAAAAACCTGCATTATAGATATATACTATTGAACCCATCTTACACACATGTCATCCCAGTTCCCCCTTGAGCTAATAAAATCCAATTACTTTGCTACCAAGATACTTAAAAATCATGGAACTGAAGGATGCAGGTCTTTATAAAGGCAAAACTATCTCATCTCTTCCGTAAGTGAAGTGCATCATTAGTTTGCTTTTCTTGAAAGAATTACAGGAAATGACAGGGTTTGGGCTGAATTACATGAGAAATAGTAGATTCCAGTGGGGAGAAATGTGCACCCACACACTCACTCAACAATCTTAAGAACGACTTCTTTTAGGAAGCCAAATGTACATCTCAAATCTCAGTTTTATAGTTATAATTATGCCGAGTAGATCCATCATTCCGAGGTTTCTGTCAACACAGTGTCAAACTGCATGTTTTGTCTCCCAACTGAAGTATATTTTCTGGGTTTTGCTGTGGTTTGCAGGTATCCTGTAGAGTTTATTAGTATCTGTTGTCAGTCAAAAAGACCAAAAAAACCTATAAAGTATCTGCAATATTTTGAGGTATTTGGTATATATTCCATCAATTCTGAGGTACTGAGTATCTGCCATAAATACTTTAAAAAGCAGCATTAAAAATTGAAAAAAGCTAAATAATGATATGTCTTGCTGGGAGTTGAGATATATGGTTGTAAAGCCTTTCAGCCTGCTGCTTTCTCTCTGGCTGATGAAAATTAGTTCTACTCTTCCTTTCAGGACATATGGGGTAACTTGAACCTCATGGAGGAAACACTTCTAGATGCAGAACAAATTCCCCTAATGTGTGGATGGAAGGCTGGAGGAGGAAAAACTGGGTGCGACCCTATCATCCCTTCATTCTAATGCCAAGCATGTGATATGGAAAGCAGGAAGATAACTTTGGGGTCTCTATAGGTTCTTGCTATCTTATAAGAGTAAACAATAGTAGTGCCACCAGGGTGAAAAAAATATTGCATCATAATGACTGCTTCTGAACAATGAACTACTGCTCAGCTAGAACATACACATAGCATGTTTTGTAAAATCGGGATTCTAAAATCAAATGGGGGGGATTTTTTTTTATTAGTATATCAAAGACTTTCTTCACTGCTCCCTTTTCACTTCCTGGAGGAGGAGCTTCAAGCATGCCCGATTTCTGCAAAGCTATTTTGGAGGGGGAAATTTTCCTGTTGGGGGGACATCCGAAAATATTTAATAATCTAATGAAATTTTGGGCCCAGGGGGGTGCGTAAAGAAAGTCCACTTCCGGGATTGGCCTTGCGATCCGTATAAACTTGAAAGGCCCATTACATATGAATCACTTACGATTTCTTTTAATTTCCATTTCATTTTTCTCATGCCTAATAGCTTGTACTGGGAAACTCTCATGCCTAATTTTAGACAAAGATGTGTGCCCCTTTATGGTATTTTCTTTCCAGAATAACAAGTCTGCTAATTCTCTCTTGCTCTATGCACACACATTGTGGATAAGTAGTGTGAGATAGCTAGATAGTCAGAGCAAAGGACAGGTACCATAGTGATCCTAGAGATAATGAGAGGTAATGTTGGTAAGATTTTCAGGTACAAGAATAACAGGATTATATGTCTAGACTTCAGTAGGAGAAAGAATAATAGCTCTCAAAGAAAGGGAACAATGTTTGTAATGGCACTCCAGTGTAGGCTCACTTATGGATATACCCATACTGCTATGTCTGAATATCATTGCGAAAACAGATAGACTGAAATTTTAGACTATGAAACACATGTGCTTAAAAATAATGTACTGATAAAATCTCTGTTTTTCAAAATGGCAAAAATATGGGAGAAAAAGAAGAATATTTTTATCTAGTTCACCTGACTTTGCTGTGCTTTAACAAAGTTAGAAGTATCTGTGGGTTTATGGCCAATGACACAAAATTTGGTGTATTTCAACTCAATCCATTGTCCAGACCATGTTGCGACTCCTGGTAGGATGTGTCATCCTGGTGTTGCTGTTGTCACTTCTCACCAGCCACGGAGCTCCTGTGAGCATCTGGACATCATGGTCACATTTGCTGATGGCAGAATGCGACACCAGTGTACTCAGCTAGAAGGAAGGATCACTCTATTACTCTTTTTATAAGTTATGTGGGAATCTCATTATGACCTCAGTAGACTGGGCCACAATTTTTTGGGCAATTGCAGGGGGGCTTTGTGGTTGGTAAGCAGTGATGATGGCGACATGGAGGACAAGGTGATAGCTCAGAAGGACAATGCTACCTTGACCCAACTAAATGTTCTAAATGCCAACACAGTGCTCCAGATTAAGTAGTCAGTGTAGAGGTAACCTCAGTTTAGAATACAGTGGGGGGCTTGATATCCACTGTTGTTGATTCCAAAATCAGTGTACACTCAATCCCATTATATGTAATGATGTAGCAAAAACGTTGAATTTGTGGGCTACAGAAGAACAACTATAGATAACTATGTAGTGTCTCCTAACCTATCCACCTAACCTACTTTGACAATATCAGCCACTGGGAATTATGGAAATCTATACTCTGTGTTGTAAATAGATAACAGTTTAGTCGCTGGATTTATATTGATTTTTTTCTTCATGATACTTTCTATTTCTACTATAACCTTTCCCCAAAACCTCTGTACATATTTGCACTGCCATCACATGTGGATATACATACCCCATTCTTGGCAACCCCTCCAACATTTTTCTGAACAACCCTTATCTATATTGTGTAACTTGTCGGGGTCAGGTACCATTTCCATGCCATCTTGTAGTAGTTTTCTTTTATTCTAATTGATAAATTCTTGAGGTTTTTTGCTTTCCATAATTTTTCCCAATTCCTTTCTCCTATTTTCATTCCAAATTCCAATTTTTGAACCATTGGTCCAGTTGGATCCAATGGAGCCATGATATATTTAATTCATCTAGGATTTCCTTAATGCTGCTCTTCTCCTTTATTTGTTCAATCCAACTTCCAGTTTTGTCTAATTTCTTCTTTTTCAACTCCTTATCCATCACATTTTTCAGATTTTTAGGAAATTTCCCCTCCATTATAACTGACATTATTTTAGAATTCCCTTTGATTAGGTTTTTCTTATATTTGTTACATATTGTTAGTATATTTTCCAATGGTACATTTCCCATTTGATTAATTTCATTTTTTGAGTATCCCTTTAAAATATATATTTTCTAATCTCATTTCTATATTTTTATTATTTATTTCCATCCAGTCTGTGTCAGCTTTGTTTAGCATCCCTTCCACCACATGTCTCATTTGGTTGGCCTCATTGTAACTTTTGATTTCAGGTAGTCCTAGTCCTCCTCCTTTCTGTAGTTTGTACCAGTAGGATTTATTTATTCTATTCTTTTCCCCATTGTTACAACATTTATTTGTTAATTGTTGCCATTTAGTCAATCCAATTTCTGAAATTTTGAGGGGTATCATTCAAAATATGAAATTTATTTTGGGTAGGATTTTCATTTTAAATAAGGCTATTCTGCCAAATCAGGATAGGTGTGCATTGTTATATTTAACTAATCTTTTCTCTGTGTCCTGGAAAAGTGGAAGAGACACTTTAAAATAATAATAATTAAAAAAAACTTTATTTCTAACCCGCATCCAGCTCCCCAGAGGGGACTCGGAGCGGCTTACATGGGGCTGTGCCCAAACAATACATCACAAAATATCAAAAACATCAAAACAATAAACACAATAACAGCAATAAACACAATAAAATACATCTGTGAAAACACAACAGCACAGGTGGATCTAAATGTTTTTACGTTATATCAACACTTCCATGGCCTCAGGAGCAAATCCAGGGCATTTTTGCTTCAGGTTGGCCCAGATTTAGGGATAGCCTTAAAAGTTATAAGAAATTATGTTTGCTTAGAGTCACCTTAATTTGCAGATGGCATGAAGGCACGCAGCCACAATAATGTACTTGTAGTCTCTTCTAAATGCATGATTCTAAGTCCTTGTTTTCTTCTGTAAGGAAACAACATATAAAAGTCTACCACTACCACTGGCCCATAACCGCATAAAGAAACAAATGTGAGTGGCTCTTGAATAGTGATGGGATAGTATCGTCCATTTCACATACAGAATAATTTAAAGAGTGTGGCACAGGCCACAGAGCACATGTCCTATAGAAAATGGGAGTAGCAACAAAGCTCAGGAAAAAAAATGTCTAGACAATAGCTGTACCTACATCCCAGCATGTGTTACCTGAGATAGGTTCATCATTTTGCCTCATGATAGAGTTGGCTCTGGAATTAGCAGGGATTGGAATAAATCAGGTGGGTGAAATAAATGTCACCAGTTCCCAAATAGAGGTGCCAAGACCTGAAGTAAAAAGCTCCTGATAATTTATTCTGTTATAGCACTGAGCTCCTCTGTCCTGAACCACTTGCAACTGCCAAACTATATTCAAAAGTGCAGTTAGATCGATGGCATGTGCTATAAGTGAAATGATATACCTGGCATGGCTGACTGAGCTGTTTCTTTGTATTGATTTCTTGAAACACTTCATAAAAAGGGAGTCACCAGAATTTCCAAACACTTATGCAGCAACTTTTGTAATGCAGTCTTCCTATTTTTCCTTTTTTTCAGTCAAAAAAGATTATGTTCCAATAAATCAATAATTTTCACCTCTGATTGACCTCTTGATGTCTCCTTTGGCATATTTCACATTTAGATCATTTCTGTGTGCGGGTTACAGTTTCCAGTTAGAGAAGGACATAATGATCTAGCATTCTGCCTATACTGTAAATGCAATCAGTTTATGGTTGGAAAAGAACTCTGCTTTATATACAGTATATCATTTCCTAATGTAGTGGAGAATTGTCATCTCTTTTTAAAACATGGGCAAAATTTCAAAGTGGTTTTGTTTCATTGTCTGAATTGAGCTTGACACCTATTTGATGATATCACATTTAGAGTACATAGGCAAGTGTTCCAGCTATTTAAAATCAGTAGGTTTTATTACAAGACAAATATAAGCATTGTGCTAATGTCTTAAACAATTTCCCAAACTTAATTTGCAGCATGAGGACATCTGGTGGCTACATGAAAAACCTGCATTATTTCCTAAAGTGATATATTTCTCAAATATTCTGTTACGTTCTGTCTTTTAGCTGCAAAACAAATCCCTTCTTTGTGTATGGTAAAGCATTAAACTCTGGGGGAAAAACCTTGTGGTGGTGGTTCTAATTTACTACATATTGTGTTCTTTTATGTTGGGTATGGCTATTTTTTTGGGAGGGGGGGGGGTCTAAGAGGAAAATATACTCCCATGTTAGATGTAATTCCCTCTTTATCAACTGTCTTGTATTCCATCCCACATGTTGTGGTTTGAGCAGATAATTTGCTACTGAATTCCAGAATATGATCAGGTGAAAATTTTCATGTTGATGTAATGAAATCGCAGATCTCTGTGGTTTCTGTTGAACTCTATGGGACAAAGCTGGATGGGTTGCAAGGAAACAAAATACCTAAAACTGCCATCACAAAATAAAATACAGTAAGACCACTATATCAACAGTAAATATATTACAGGGCACAAGCACATACAATTGAAAACATGGATACTATCCTGAATTTTGATTGTACTTGGGTTGAAAATATACCCATAATTTCTTCCCAGGGGGATATTTTTTGGAATGTGGGTAAGTTATCAAATCCATGGATAAAACATTTTTACAATACAATACAATGTATACTAAGTATATGCTTATACTTTGCCTCTCATAAATGAATGGCAGTCTATCAAGTTCTGCATTTGGGGATGTATCTAAGAAGACACTGTTTACTGAGATGAATCTCTCACATGCACACACTTCTCACAAAGGATGCATGATTCTATCAGTCTCTGTCACATTGTGTTTTGCTTTGCATGTTTGTTTTTTTCGGTCTGTGTTGTATATTCCCCCACTTCGTCACAGAAAATTAGGAGTGTTTCCAAAAGGATTTTAATGTACTGATTGTATATACATTTTTACTGTATCCATTATTTTCAAACTGTTGTGCAAATTGCATCAAAAGACACATAAATCTAAGGATATTTTTTCTTCTTACATGCATTGCCACCTTTGGAAACATTCATTTCTGAGACAATATGTACTCTGTTCCATTGAGACTCATGCATCCAATGTGTTGTTGTTGTTATTGTTGTTGTTGTTCTTGTTGTGTGCCTTGGAATTGCAGAATTTCTGGGCTGAATTTGCTCAGAATGGGTTTGCCTTTGCTGTCTTTGGAGGCTGAGAGACTGTGACATGAGTCATCCATTGGGTTTCTGCAGCTGAGAGGGTATTCAAACCCTGGTCTCCTGAGTCCAGTGTGCAAACCATTACATCATACTGGATTTATGTATGAAATTTATGTTTTCTTATTGAAATAAACCAGTCTTTCTCCAGTCACTTCTCTCCACTTTGCTTATCATTATGATGGGTATTTTGTTTAAAAACGTAATTGAGAATAAAATGGTATTCAACGTGTACCGAGTGTTATCCTTTGGCATTAACTGAACTGGTGGTGCAGTGGGTTAAACCGTTGTGCCAGCAAGACTGAAGACCGACAGATCACAGGATCGAATTTGGGGAAAGCGCGGATGAGCTCCCTCTATCAGCTCCAGTTCCTCATGCAGGGACATGAGAGAAGCTTCCCACAAGGATGGTAACACATCAAAGCATCTAGGTGTCCCCTAGGCAACATCCTTGCAGACAGCCAATTCTCTCACACCAGAAACTACTTGCAGTTTCTCAAGTCACTCCTGACACACACACACACATACACACACACACACACACACCTGAATAAACAAGTGAACACAAATATAGCCACTTAGCTATGGTTAGGAAGAAGAGTATGATGATTGAACAATGTTTAGTTATAGCATTTCCAATCTTAGTCCAATATTCCACTGCAAACAGTCACCTATTCAAGGGAAAATGCCCACTTGAATCATCATCATCATCAGTTTCTCACTTGTGAATCGCCCTCCATTAAAATGCTCCAGGCGATTCACATAAAACAATAGCATTAAAAATACACAATACCAAATAGACTGCATTAGACATTAAAAGTGCTGCTTAAAAGCCAGGTCTTGAGACATCATGCATTTGAAATATTATTTATTTATTTATTTATTTATTTACAGTATTTATATTCATCCCTTCTCACCCTGAAGGAGACTCTCAGAGCAGATAACAGAACACATATATGGCAAACATTCAATGCCGTTATACACTGACAAGACAGACAACTATACATACTATAGGCTTTCCCATCTTCTGAATTTTGGAGGCTGTGCCCAGTTCTGGCCACGAGTGGGTGCTGTTGCTCCACTTTCCCTGCCAAAGAGCTTTCTTTGTAAATTGCTGGCATTTTTCTGGCATTTCCTTATGGGTGCCTTAATACTTCCCCGCTTAAGCGGTACCGAGTCGCCTTCGGGCTGAGAGAGGCGGTCTAGAAGCAAAGCAAATAAATAAATAAATATATATCTATTCACAGTGCTGTTTTCAAAACTGCTAAGTAGGCAGAAGCTGGACTAAAGGACAGGAGTTCACCCTGACCTGGGCTTTGAACTGTCAATCTTTCAGACGACAAGATTTATTGCAGCTGGCAGTTAATCTGCTGTGCTAAAATACACAACAAACCATATCCCCCTTCTCTCTCCCTGCTGCCATTTATACTGCATTTGAAACTGCATTATTTGGTCAGTGTATATAGTGCCATTCAATGCAGTTGATCATATATGGTGGTGTAGATTGGGCCTTATTAACCACCTCCTCCCTCAAAATATCCTTTTTCTCAATATGGGGCCCAAGATGGTTTCATTAATCATCGCATTCCACTGTTCCCTTTTGTAATCTTAAACTATATTACTAACAATCCAATATGTTGGATATATGTTTAAGAAGACAAATTCTCCCTCTTTCTTCCTTTCTTGCCATGGCAGACCTGAGTGGTAGAGCAAAGTGGTTTTTATTTTTCAATCTAGTCCACAGATAGGTCAGAGATCTATTTTTGCACAGGCAATATCCACTAAAAGAAGGTCACAGAAAGGAAATGGTTCCAGAAGAAGAAGACAAGAGGTGTATCTTCTCATATCTTATGTTGTGACCAGTATGATAAATCAGCAATGATGACTGAGTGACCTCCTTGTTGAATCAAAGTCTGGTGGAAATCTCAGAGCATAGAAGTTATTCCATAACCATGTAGAATTTGGCCTCATGACTCATATCTAGTTCCAACTAAACTAAAACTAAGACTCCCCAAAGCTGCAGGAAAGACTAAAGACATACCATCTAACAGGGCCTAGTAAGAATGGTTGTATTCAGTTTCAGAAGACAAGTTAAGAAGTGTCAAAGTCTCAAATTAATTCAGTTTAAACTTTCTCATTGGGAACAATTCTAATAAAGTAAGCTGACACAATTTCCTCAATAAGCTTATTATTAATATATGCCTTTTACATATAAAAGTACTTAGGTAATTTTTCCACACAAGAACAAATCATCCAGTTGTTTCCTCATTGCTGGATGATATACTCGTGTTTTGCATATTTTAATGATATTTCACACTGGCAAAGCATTATTAATACCAAAACAACTTGTGTGTGTGTGTGTGTGTGTGTGTGTGTATATATAAACTGAGAAGCTACATTGGCTAATGGAGGCAAAGCCATGTTGAAGTGGCCTTGCCTCCCATTACTCCAAATCAACCCTATGACACATTTGACCACTACAAAGCTGATCTGCCTCTACATTGACCAAAGTGGTCATTGACTTGATAAACAACTCATTAGATGTAAGTGGTCCATCAAGAAGTCTTGCTTAATAAAGTTTAATATAGTTGTTCATTGCTTGTACAGTGTAATTGTATAGCTTTATCAATATCGGTACATTTGAAAAAATTGATTAGTGCTGGATTCTTGATTACTTGCCTTGTGATATATCAATGTTCAACTTATTTTGATATTGCTTGTTTTTTCTTTGTGTTTTTATCAATAAAATTACATTTGTGTCAGGATCCATCAACATTATATGAATTTATGCGGGCACCACTTTTAACAGTCAAGGCTCAGTTCTATTGGGTCATGGGGATTGTTGTTTGATGAATTACCAGAACTCTATGACAGAAAAAGCTAAAAACTTTATAAAACTGCAACTCTCACTATCCCGTAGCACTGAGGTACTTAAAGTACTGTCAAATTACATTAATTCTACAGTGTACCTGCACCCTTAGTATGTGTTTTTACGTGTAATCCTGCTCAGAAAGAACTAAGTAAGAAGGCTGGTTATTAGAAAAAGAGAATAAAATTAATTTCAGGTTAACTTTATCCGGTTAAATTTTCTGTTAGCTCTATCTCACACAGATCTTTTTCTGAAACACTTTTTGTGAAGTAAAAGGAACTACAGTGTGAAAGACACAGTGAAAAGGTTCTGTTATGCAAGGAGCCTTCTATTTGTTTAAATAAAATGCCTAATTAATTGAGAATATATATTTTACACTTTTACTGCTTTGCCAAAAACCGGTCAACTATGCTTTTCTGTAAGTTAACACAACACACACACATCTTTGTGAAATTTTACACAATATTTTCATTGTATCTACAGTATTTGATATTTTGCTTAAGAAAGAACTTCAAAACTGACCCTAACTTTGGAGAAAGGGTACTTAGTGGCATGGGGATTTTTCGGAGTTGTATTCCAAAAGCTCTGTAGTGAACAATCTGAACTTGGTATGAGGCAAACTACAGTGATTTTTCTGTGTAACCCCTCTAAAAAGCTTTATGTTTCCTTGGGTGCTTTGTTCTCTGCAACCCCGACAATTTTGAAAATTTCAATTTAGATAATATCTTTTGACCTGTAAGTAGTAGGCATGTGCAACTGATAAAAAAATTTCAAAAGTCATTACAAAATTAGGGGATGCTGGCATTTCATTTCTAAAGTGTTTCTAGTATGGCTAGTGAAATTTTTATTACTATAACAAGAATAATGACATTTTGTTACTTTTCATTATAGTAATTGCACATAATTACTATAATTAGGGAAACTTCAGGGGATCCTTTCGCCATCATTTTTACAGCTATTGGGGTGAAACTTGCTATAATGGTAGAACACATTTGCCACTGTTAGCTCATCCAGTTTCAGAATGTTTCACTTATCCACAGAGTTTTGGGGAATTTCTGAAGTTTTTATAAACCACTTTTTTTAAAAAAAAACAACAAAAAAAACACCTATGTCATCTTAAATTTTCTATATAAATTCACAAGATAGTAGTGGATAATTCTCCCAACTTTCAGAAATATTCATACATCTACTGATTTTAGGGATTTTTCAAAGATTTGATAAAGATGTTTTTTTTATTTTAAAAAGCCATAACAGTATCTCATTAAATGCCTTCCATATTAAAAAAAAAAAAAACCAGAAAGCAATATTAAGCAATTCTACATATTTATAGAATCCTAGAATTGGAGGGGACCCCCAGGGGCCATCTAGTCTAACTGTCTACTTCCAGGCAGAAGGGCACCAGCAAAACTTTCTTGACAGATGGCCATCCAGTCTCTAATTAACTAATGAAAATTCTTCCCCTACTGAATTGGAAGGGACCCCCAAGGGCCATCCATTTAGGGATTTCTTCCCATTCCAGCACAGATTTACTGACTAGCTTTGAAGTATCCCTCACTCTTCCTTCTTCTTTGCAGATTCAATAATTTCTTGGAACTCTGGCTGGCTGCTGTTACGGAGGGACAAATCTTTCCCCTATCCTGATTGGGACTTTCTCATGTGAGCAGAATTCTGAGAAATGTAGTTTAGGGCAGGGCCTTTTGCATTCTCTGGCATAGGGCTTCTTGCCTTCCCAAACTACATTTCCCTGAGTTCGGTGCTTTCTTTCCCAGCAAACTCTGCTTTCTCCCTGCTTTCTCTCTTCTAATGGTGAGAGGCCATTAATTTAAAGAGGAATGGGGCCCTTTTTGGCTGTTTGCCATGAATATGAAGCTGACTTTGGGAGGCTTCTCAGCATTACAAAATTTAAATGAAAAAGGATTAGGTAAATTTTGATTCCTAAGTGTTGACGATCACTTCGGAAGTACAAATTTAACTAATTTTAATGCGACATATAAAACTTTTGAAATTTTTGCACAAGTCTAGTAAGTAGCTCTATTTTGGTAGTAAATAAGAAGTACCAAGTTGTAAACAAAATTACAAGTGCTGAGGAATCTGTACTACCTGAAGCACTTTAAATTCTGATGCCGTATCCACAAAACTGAGATTGGAGTATGGGAACCTGAAAGATGCCTGAGGGCAACTTAGAATAAAGTATGCTTTATTACAAAATTATTGTCAGGGTCACCTAGCTCCTGCCAACAGTTTCATGCAAATTTGCTGTATTTAATGATTCAACATAACAATTCACAGTTGGTAAAGGCCAGCAGAATAAAATGCACCTTTTCCCTAAGGCTGGCTGTGTGTACACAGCTGTTCTTCAATAAAAGGAATGTCCCACTTAGTCTCAGAAGGGGATCTAAGAGAATTTTGGTAGATTGGTGACATAGAATAGAAAGATGGTGTGTGGGGCAGGAGGGGAGGTTGAAGAGGAACATGGTGGTTATCTCAGCAATGGAAGATATTTTAAATTAGCTTTTAAAAAAAGTGTTACAAATGAAAATGGGAGAATATGGGAAACTAGTTTGAAAGCAGACGCCATGGCCCAGGAGACTCTCCAGAGGGGCTTTCAAAAGGTAACATCAATAGAAAATAAGATTTACTGTAAATTACCTGACTGCAGAAGCTCATTTGGGAGCTCCTGTCGGCTTTAAGAAAGGATGTAAAAATAATTCTGTCTTGATTTCACTGCATTAGTCTGAATCCCATCTGCATTGGTTTATATCACCCGGAAGATTGTAGGTTTTTTATCTGTGATATGTGTGCTTTTTTTGAGAGATGTTTCAGGGTTTTTTTTCTTTTGTCACATATAAACAAAAATTGCATTTCTCCCTTGAACTGAAGTATATGGAATTTTTTTCAGTAGCATAGTTTTCAGTTGAGCTCATTTTAGGCATTCACATTTTAAACAGATCTTTGTTTTGTGTGTATTTTGTTTCTAAAAAATATATAGCTATGGAGCAGAACATCAATAATTATTCTGTCCCATCAATAAAATTGTTGTTTTCCCCTAAATGTGTAGGATCAGAGAGAACAGGACACGGGATATCATTTAAATCCAAAGTTTTTATTTTTGCCATATTCTTATTCCCTTGGTCACTTTGCCTAGTCTTTCTTTTGAATGTCTAAATTGTATTTCTAAATGCTCAAATGGTGTTTTAAATTAAATGAAAATGAGGACACAATTCATATTTGAAGGAGACAATGCACCCTGCACCAAAGCTAAAAGTTTCCTGTTATTACTTTATTGCGCTATCCCAAAGGGACCAAACCTTTGGGAGAGTTTTTTTTTCTGTGTCAGGAGGAATCTGGAAAACTGCAAATCTCTTCTGCTGTGAGAGAATTGGCCATCTGCAAGGGCATTGCCCAGGGGACGCCAGGTTATTTGGATGTTTTACCATCCTTGTGGGAGTGTTCTCTCATGTCTCCACATGGGGAGCTGGAGCTGACAGAGGGATCCCATCTGCACTCTCCCCGGATTCGAACTTCAAACTTGTTGGTCTTCAGTCCTGCCGGCACAAGGGTTTAACCCATTGCACCACCGGGGGCTTCTTCTTTGGGATAGTGCAATAAGGTAATAACAGGAAATAATCTGGTATGGCTGTTTTCAGATGGTTTTAACAGTTTGATTTTAAAGTGGATGCAACTGATTTTAATGTTTGTGTATATTATAGTTTGTTTTATTTTGCACTAGCCTGGGGACCCGGCGGTGCCCGGGTTATTTTAGAAACGTATTAGTTGGTCTTTAGCAGTTATTTATGCAGCTGGCAGTGGTGTCAGGAAGTTAGTGTAAGCACTGCAACTTCCATTGTCCATGGCTCACCCTCCTCTAAACAGCACCAGGATGCAGAGTGGGCCATGGAGGCTCTGTCTGCCAAGTTTGGACTTGATCACTCATTATTGGGAGTTGCAGTGGTATCATGAAATTACTGAAGGTACTGCAAGTCCCATCACCCATGGTCTGCCCTCCTCCAAACAGCAGTAGGATGTAGAGTGGGTCACTGGGGCTCTGTGTGCCAAAATTGGTCTTTATTAGTGTTTTTTTGGGGCCACAGTGGTCTGTGGGAACAGAGGGGTGTGAAAGTACAACAAATCCCATCATCCATTGTCAGTCCTCCCCCAAACCTCACCAGGATGTGAAGGCAGTAATGGGGGTTATGTGTGCCAAGTTTGGTCTCGATCAGTAATTGGATGAGGGTCGCAGCGGACTTGGGAAGTGAGTAGAGGCAGTTCAAGTCCCATCATCCCTGATCAGCCCTCCTTGCAACTGCATCAGGACATAGAGTGGGTCATGGGGGCTGTGTGTGCCAAGTGTGGTCTGTATTGGTCCTTTTTGGTGGCCACAGTGGTCTGTGGAAACCAAAGTGTTTGAAAGTACTACAAATCCCATAATCCGTGGTCCACCTCCCCCAAACCGCACCAAGAGGTAAAGGGGGTCAGGGGGGTTATGTGTACCAAGTTTGGTGCAGGTCCATCACCTGTGCTGGTCGCTGTGGCCTGTGGAAGTGGCAGCCAATCAGAACGCTGGCACATACATACATACATACATACCCACAAACATACAAACATTCCCTTTTATTATATATAGAGAGATTGAATGTTTGCCTTATATATGTTGTGTTCTGCCCTGAGTCCCCTTCGGGGTGAGAAGAGTGGAATATAAATGCTTTAAATAAATAAATAAATGATGCTACATCCCTGCAATACTTTCTAAAGGGGACATTTTGAAAGGGAGGTACATCACATCTTGCCACAAGTTTCAGGGGCATGCTTTGTTTTCAATTTTGAACATCCTCCTCCAACCCTTATTTTAGTCCTCACTTTAACTGTGAAGACTAAAAAATGATGCTGTTTCTTAGAAGGCTCAGTCAATTTCTCTTTCTGCATATAGATCTTCTTCCCTAACTGAAAGACAAGAATAAGTCATGCCAAGAGACATTTCACCAGACCTCATAGTCAACAGAGCAACTTTTATGGTGGTTCATAATAATAACAACAACAACAACAACAATAACAACAACAACAGCTTTATTTATACCCTGCCCCATCTCCCCTAGGGGACTTGGAGCAGCTTACAACAGTGTAAATAACACAACAATAATCAAATAAAATGATGATAATAAAATTGATCCTGCCACTTCAAAATAGGACTTTCATCTAGCTAGGTCAGGAAAGAACTTGATCTAATATGTATCATCCCCCTCCCTGCCCCCCCCCCAGTTTCTTCCTTCTTTTGCCAAGAGACCTGCATATATAAAAACATTATCCATTTTGGTACTGTCAAGGAAAGATGGCAAAGAGCCCAACTAACTTGGTTGGGGAGGATAGCTGTGATAAAAATTATAATCGTATCTTAAATGCTGCTCGTATTTCAAAATCTACAAAATAATTAAGGGAGTGAAGGTTTTTGAACGATAGAGGAGGGATCCTCTCATGTGCATTATTATTATTCTTACCTGCCTCCCCTCACGTCTTGAAGCAGGTTATAACATTGCTAAATCACATAATCAAAGCACATAATCAAGTTCAAGTATGCACGTCTTTCGGGTTAGCTGAGAAACAGGCTATCCAAAAGCAACAGCCATGGCCTTGGCATTAAAGGCTCTTGAGTTCACAGTCTTGTTGCTGGAGGCAACATCTTGTTGGATGGTGTTGTTGTGAACTCATAGTGTGACTGGCTTTGTAAACCCTAGACCAGAAATGGACTTTAGTATTTTGCATTCTGTCTTATAATAGTTATTCTGTTACTTACTGGCTTGTTTGACATCAGATCATGCATGCTAACTGTCACTGGGATTGTGGATTTAGACTTTGAATCAAGAACTCATTGTGTATGACCTCTGGATTTGGATATTGACTATCTGTGTTTGAACATGAATGAGATAAATCACAACAATAATGAACAGAGATCAGTGACATAAATTTAATGTGAGTAAAGTAAATAAATAGTTAAAGTTTTCCATGCTGCAATTAAAGATCAACCATGGCACTGTATTTTAGAATTTTTATATGAGTGTGAAAGTTGGGCAGTGAAGAAAAAGCTGACGGGAATAAGATAAACATTAGGCATGTTTTAGAACCCAAAAATAGGGAATCGAAAATCTAATGGGGGGGGGGGGGAATTTTTTTTGATTAGTAATAGGAAGACTTAAAAAAAATTTCCAAAAATTTCTAAAATGTAACTTAATTACTAACGAAATTCGTTAGTAGTTCGTATGCCAGCGCATGCGCATTCCAGATGGTTTTGGCCTACAACTCCCATAAATCCTAACAGTTTGTAAATTGGCTGGGATTTCTGGGAGTTGTAGGCCAAAACTTGAATAAATCACACTGAATTCTAGATGGGACTCTCCAAATAGGAAGGAGGGAGCAAAGGAGGGAGGGAGGGAGGGGGTATTCTGATCTTGGAAGCAGCAAAAGAAAAGGAGGAGGAGCCCCCCTCGCTCCTCACTGCCTCTCTCTCACCCCGATCCCGAGGGAGCGAGGGCCCAAGTTTGCCCAGGCTGGTCATATACCTACATTCCATGCACATGCAATAATACAGCAGTAATAACAATGGGTATAAGAAGAGGTAAAATTCAAACCGAAGTATTCTGACTGGTCCCTGCCTCATGCGGTGCAAACGGGCTCTTCTCTGTGAGCCCGGGGAAAAGCCAGCGTTTTCTGCTTGGGTGCACACACATACATATTATTTGGGGGAGATTTGCTGCAGAATCTTCTCTATGAGCCCGGGATTCTGCAGCAAATCCCCCCCCCCCCCAAGAATATGTATGTGTGTGCTCCCAAGCAGCAAACGCTGGCTTTTCCCGGGCTAATTTCCTGGGCTAATAAGAGAAGAGCCGCATGAGGAGAGACCAGTCAGAATACTTCGGTTTGAATTTTACCTCTTGTTATTGTTATTACTGCTGTATTATTGCATGTGCATGGATCAATGTAGGTATGACCAGTTGGATTACTTATAATATTAGGCACTTACAGTAGCATTCATTCTATTATACATTAGGTTGGTTTTTCACCCCAATACTCTTTGATGCTTTTGATCCTGGCAGGGCAGGAGAGGCAGGGGAGCCTGGAAAAATGTAAACAGAGAGGTTTACTCAGAAGTAAATCCACAAAGGAGGGCACTTCATCCAAAGTGCCCTCCTTGCAGATTTACTTCTGAGTAAACCTCTGTTTACATTTTTCCAGGCTTCCAGCAGAAAGAAGGAGCGAGTTTAGGGCTTGCCTTGCCATAATACTTATTGGCAAGGGAGGCGGGAGGGTGGTGAGAGAGAAGGAGGGTGCCCCCCCCCCCCCTTACGACCTAATAACGACACTTAAGAAAATCCTGGCTCCTAAAGTTCGAAAAAGAAAGTCGACTTCCTGGTTGGCGTTCCAGGTGCGGAAATACTCGAAAGTAGCATTTCTTACGAATTTCTTACGAAACGAATCATTTTCATAACTTTTTTCTCATGCCTAATAAACATGTTTGAAAAATGATTTGAGAGATGACTTTTCTAATTACAATAGAAGACAAAATTACTAAACTGAAAAGATTGTGCTTTGAATATATAAGAAATAAACATGATTCATATGACGAGACAATACTTGGAAGTGGAAGAGGAAATGGGGAGGACCCCATCAAAGACAGGAGCTATGGCTCTGAGTTTGCAATACTGACCTCAGATCAAATGACAACAGTATAAAAGTATTCTTCTGCTATTTTATTATTCAGACTTTGTAGAGGTAAATTCTAAATATATGTACTGTCAGAAGGCTGAACATAATACAATTGTGGTTATTTTGATCTGAGAAGAACCTAATTCATTAGGAAATATTTTATTGAGCTCTAAAGGTAAAAAAATAATCATTTTTATTTAAATCAGTAGTAAAGGGAAATTGCTAGGGAGAATAATGAAGCAGTTCCTTCATTTCTTCAGTTGTCTTCAGGCCTTATTTTCCAAATTTATTATAATTGTATATTTGAGAAAATTGCAGTCCTGAAAATTATTAAGACAAGGTATGCCAATTAATTGCTATTAATTAGAATTGGTCTTTACAAAATAATTAGGTCATAAGCAGCTGCAAAGAAACTGGCTTTTTCTTTATTGTTTATCATTTACTACTTCTATATTATATGTGTTTGTGTTAAAAAATATTTGTCTTCTTTATGTGTAGCATGTAAAAATAAAGTATTTAAAGGTGTTCTACTGAGGTTAAAATATAACGTTATGCCTTTTCTTTCCACCTCCTTTCTTGAAACATGAATTGTAATAGTTTCATGTAAAGAAGCAAGGTAGTTGTCACTTGCTTATACTTAATCTAGTGGTATCAGGTTCCTTCTAACACAAGAATGAGCAAAGTTCAGCTTGACAACTATATAATTTATTGGTGATCTTCCAGATTTAGAAAAGGAAGTAATTTTCATACATTTCCTGTTTCTAAAAAAAGACCTCTTCTGGGAATAAAATGGAAAAACAGAAGTGTTGTGTTATCATTTGGAGACAATAATGTTGACTTTTGTGAAGGACTTCCAAGGTTCCTGTATGGGCTAATGCATAACCCCTGACTCCCAAGAATTGACCACTTAAGCACCGCAACAAATTGTTCAGGGGAACTATAGCTCAGTGACTATCAGCTTTGTATGCAGAAAGTCCCAGGTTTAGTCCCTGGCATCTCTCATTCACATAATTAGGAAACCTGAGATCCTAAAAGAAAATTGCTGGGCAGGGTAGACACAACTGTAATAGCTAGACAAATGGTTCAATTTCCCCTGTATACTGTGTTTTCTTGTAATCACTGTATTCATTGGCTTATTTCCTATTTCATGGTGAGTTGCCATTCTGATACACTTAAATGGATTAAAATAGCATGGGTGTTCTTATTTTGCTTCTTAAGGAGAAAAGAAAAATGGGCATCTATTGTTTCATCTGCTTCCTTGCAGAGTTTACATTTGAGATCTGTCATCTATTTTTCAAACCTCAACAGGATGTAATGTGGGTCATGGGGGGGGGGGGGAACCTCTGTGCCAGGTTTGGACCTGGTCTGTCATTGGTGGGGGTTGCAGTCTTCTGTGGGAATGGAAGTGATTGAAAGTACAGCAAATCCCATTAACCAGGGTACATCCTCTCCCAACTTCACCAGGATGTGAGAAGGATCATGGGGAGATTGTGTGCCATGTTTGGTCCCAATCCATCACTCGTGGGGGTCATATTGACCTGTGGGAGTGAGTGTAAAGGTACTGCAAGTCCCATCATCCATGTTTCATCTTTCTCCAAACTACACTAGGATGTATAGTGAGTCACGGGGCTCTGTGTTCCAAGTTTGGTCCTGATCCATCACTGATGGGGGTTGCAGTGGTCTGTGGGAGTCAAAGATATTGAAAGTACTGCAAATCCCATCATCCATTTTCTGTCTTCACTCAAACTTCACCAGGAGGTGAGGTGCGTCATGGAAGATCTGCGTGCCAACTTTGGTCCAGGTCCATTATGTGTGGGGGTCACAGTGGCCTGTGGTAGTGGTAGCCAATCAGAAAGCAGAAGGAAACACAATCACATACATACATACATACATACATACATATATACATATATACATATATACATATATACATATATACATATATACATATATACATATATACACACATATACACACATACATACACATACACACACACTGGCTTTATTATATATATATAGATAGATAGATAGATAGATAGATAGATAGATAGATAAATCAATGTATATCCCATGTGTTCAATTAAAATAAAACGCACAGTTTCTAATAGTAATATACGAGTATTGCAGGTTTAGATGACAAAAAAAATACACAATGACAATTATGAAGGCATAACCTATGCATGTCCCAGTTCAGGAGATACGTTTGAGACTTTGAAAGTCTCCCAATCTCCACTTACTGGGCAGCAGCCACTACAGACAATGATGAGAAGCAGTTGACTAATGTTCTTTCCTCCCAGCTCCTTCTTGCAAGTGATTTTAGACTATGAGTGGGAGGGAGGCAGCCAGCAAGAGACAGTCCCTTAGGTCTCATCGCTACTTTCTTGAACATATAATAATCTGAGGAGGTCCTTAACAGCAGTTCAGATGGATGATAACATGGTACACGTTACAATGGCTGTGAAGGTGAGCAAAGGCTGCAACAGATATGAGGCCCCCAATCATAATGGTTCTTCTGAATACAGAAAAAAAAGAAAGGTGAGCAGAATCTGAAAAAAATGTTGAAAGAACTGAATATGTTTAGCTTGTCAGAAGAGGATTATGTAGCAGTCTTCAAATACACGAAGGGCTTTCATGTAGAAATGATGGAGCAGTCTTGCTTTTTGTTACTACAGAAGGCAGCACTAGAAATAGCAGGTGTAAGTTATGGGGGAGCATCTGTTTTGGCTACACATTAGGAGACGTGTCCAAACAATAAAAGCTGTGTGATGTTGAAACAAATTGCCTTGTGAAGTGTTAGATTTTCCTTTGATAAAAAGTAAGTGGATGATCACTTTGTAGAAATATTGTGGTTGCACTGATATTGTGGATCTTGCATTCAGTTTAGCACCTCATCACACCTGACCCTAACATGGCAAATCAGCAGGCAGTGGGCAATCCTAGCGCCCTGCCTTGCCACCAACTGACACTTCCCCCTCATACATGGGGAAGTGTCACAGCATGGCTTCCCCCAAGTAGTCCTGTTTTTCCACATGGAACACAGAGAGGCTCCCATGTTGGCAGCGCAGTGTCTTACAACACTGCTGTCCCAGTTGACCCATGGAACCCTGCCAGAAGTGAGGCTATGTCATGTGATAGGTTGTGTTCATCAACTGTATCAGAAAGGACCTAGGGCACTGAATTTTCAACATGTGACGAGGTTCTTAATGACTTTCAATGTTTTTTCCCAACTATGTTTCAAAAGAATCAAGATTTTGTTTGTATCAAACTATGTTTGATATGTAAACACACAGTGCATTTTGCTGCCTGAAACAAGACATTAGCTGATTGCACCACAGGGCATTGTGGCGCCCTGTCCTTACTTCCATACATAGAAGCCAACTGGCCTGGTAAATGAATATTATTGTACAGCAGGGGTGCTCACACTTTTTCAGCCTGCAAGCTACTTATAAAACAACCAAGTCAAAATGATCTACCTACCCACTACTCAGAGAGCCATAAAAGCAAAGTATTTGGAAATTTATTTCAGTGAGAGCCATATAATATATTTTAAGACTAAATTCAACTAAATGTGAGTATAATAAGCCCCTGAATTTATTCATAATAATAATAATGATGATAATAATATTCATTCAGCCTCTGCTGCTGCTGCTGCTACTACTACTAATAATAACAACAGGTTCTTAGAGTAGAAGGAGACCTCCAAGGGCCATCTAGTCCAACCTCCTTCTACCATAAGAGAAAAACACAATCAAAGCATTCCTCACAGATGGCCATTCAGCCTCTGATAATAATAATAATAATAATAATAATAACTGGGTTCCTAGAATAGTAGGAGACCTCCAAGGGCCATCCAGTACAACCTCCTTCTGCACCTGGGTGGCATTGGGAGCCTTCCTCCCACCCTGACTGCGATCTACCAGGACGCCCTACGTGATCTACCAGTAGATCGCGATCTACCTAATGAGCACCCCTGTTGTACAGCATATGCCCTTCTACCTCAACTGAGGACAGCAGCTTACTGTTGGGAGGAGTTTTCAGGTCTGGTGGAGAAATCAGGAGGAATGCAGGAGGCAATATACAATGGCTTCACTTGAATCGTTTCTTTCCTTATGTTGATGCTTCACTTTGCCTAATGATAGGGACAAGTGATATATGCAACCTAGAACTGATGGACAAACTATACTTTTAAGGAAAATTCATCATCAAAAAGGAGGGAAAAAGCAGTAGCTATAATTAATGTAAAAAAAAATTCCTTACTACTACATCTTCACAATCATCTCTCCACTACCTACAAAGTTCCAAATGTGTTTTGTTAAGGTAATGGATTGTCTCTTCCCTCTCTATTTTTAATTACTGCATCTTGGTGACAAAACATACTGCGACCATTATAAAAATCACATGTAGCTTAGCATTTCCTAGGCTGAGCTAAAGGAAAAAGAAATTAATTAGAGTAATTTAAACCCCTTTGAGTCAGTTTCTCCCCAAGGTCATTGTTTCTGTTCTGCACAGCTAGGAAAATTGCCCGTGACCAGAAATGACAAATTGCCTCCACTCTCCATTCCAATGTTTTCCAAATTATTGCTACCTGCTTTCAGTAATCAAAATTGGAACTCCCCCTTATATTTGCCTTGACAAAAGACAAATATCTTGAATCCTTATCAGCTCCTAGAAAAAAGTACTGTATATAGTCGAGTATAAGCTGACCCAAATATAAGCTGAAGCAACCAATTTTATCATAAAAAGCTGGGGAAACTTATGGACTTGGGTATAAGTTTTCAGTCCCATTTCAAGGTGCAAGTTATTACCTACAAAGTCTTAAACGTTTCAGGTCCTGCCTACCTTCGTGATCGCATCTTCCCCTATAAACCTGCACTGGCTTTAAAATCTGCTGGGGAGGTCCTTCCCTTGCTCCTGCCTCCATCACAAGCATGGCTAGTGGGACAAGGGAGAAGGCCTTCTCGGGGTGGCCCCCTGACTCTGGAACTCTCACCTTTTGTAAAGACCTGGAAACTTGGATGTTTCAATGTGCCTTTGATTAATCAGTTAATCTATTGACAAGACTCCCCAGCCTGAACTTATTGTCTGGCTATGTAGCACTTTATTAGCAGCCCCGCCCTTACAGCTGTATTTCATTAGCCTTTTCCGCATCCTCTTAGATCTGAACATGCCCACTGTTCTTGCCAACTGCAGGTGGCTTATTGATGTTCTTATATTTTTATAATGTCTATTGCTCAATTTTGTTGTTTTAATTATTGAAATGCAATGTATTTTAATTGTGTGATATCTTACTTCTGTTTCTTTCTGGGCTTGGTCCCCCATGTGAGCCGCCCCAAGCCCCTTCAGTGAGATGGTGGTGAGATATAAGATTATAGTTGTTGTTGTTGTTGTCGTTGTCATCATTTTTGTTATTATTATTTTGACTATCTCATCAGCCAAAGCAGGGCCACTCTTCGCATTGAAATATGGATAAGTTTATGTTGGTTATTTTTTTTCTTCACTTTAAATAGTGTATTGTTCTTTCATTTTTTTTGCACTGCTAATAAGATATGTGTAGTGTGCATTTTCAAACTACAATCCACCCCCTCAACAATCTGAGGGACTGTGAACTTGTCAAGCCGGGGGGACCTAGCAGCAGCTGTACCCTGAACTCAAATCTAAACCTTTCAATAATTGTATAAAAATGATACTTACTGTGTAACCTGTATTGCTTATATACTGTATCAGCTTCTAAATGTATACCTGTATATGAAATGTATCCTGAAGGCATCAGATGTCCCACTTTCCCTGTTTGCATAAGCTCCTGAGATTTGAGATCACTAAAATTAAAAAAGATTTTCTAGTGATCTCCTAAGCAAAATAAAGTCAAACCCTTTGTGCACAAATGTGAAACAAGTGATACCGTTTGTCACCAAGATGAGCTTAAGATATTTTTTTCTGTTAGACAAGGCTAGAGTCTCATCATTCCTATGGAAGAGAAGGTTAAACAAATATGAATACATTATTCTTCTGAATAGGCAGCCAAGCCCCTGACTATTTGGTATTGTCAGTCTATCTTTGGAATCTTGCATCTTTGTCTCCATGGAATTGGACACTTAATTTATTCAAAGAATCATCTGCATAGCCATGTCACCCTTTCCCCTGGTTTTACACCCTTCAAGACATCTCATAATGGACTAGACCTTTAAACTGTCCAATCACCAGCTGTTCCTCCCTCTACTGACATCTTCTGTCAGTGGCATAAGTAAAACCTCCAGCCAATCTTTGCGTGGATTCTAGTTGGCACAGTTCCTCAGCCAGCCAAAGAGAGTCATGGGAAGTCTGAATAGTAGGACTGTGCGATAGATTAAAAAAGTTTCAAAACTCATTACTAAATTAAGGTTGCCGACATTTTATTTCTAAAGTGTTTCTAAAGTATTGTTAATTAACATTTCATTACTATAACAAGAATAATGAAATTTCATTGCTTTTTTGTTATAATAATTGAGCATAATTACTATAATTGGGGAAATATCAGGGGCTCTTTTCTACCTTATTTTTACAGATATTGGGTTGAAACTTGCTACAATCCATTCAATAGCTGCAGATACCAAGCAAATAATATTTAGGAAAACTCATCTGCCATTACCAAAAAGTTAACAGAAGAATTTTTCATGGGTATCCAAATGATGATTATAAAATGCTCCAAAGCTCATTGATTTTGTTTAACTTGTTCCACTGAAACTCATATTTATTCTCTTGAAATGTTTCAGACATTTCTCCTCAGAAAACACTATTTCC
This sequence comes from Anolis apletophallus, assembly GCA_030556195.1. Lineage (NCBI taxonomy): Eukaryota > Metazoa > Chordata > Lepidosauria > Squamata > Anolidae > Anolis > Anolis apletophallus. Next base: position 151,134,341 of record JARBWK010000004.1, read on the forward strand.
AACTCATCAGGAGATTTATTCTGTTATGGAAATCTGGAAGCAGCACTTAATTGTGAGTAGTATCAGTGTATCATGTTATAAGTGGAAATTTTCATCAATTTCTCATTCACAAAAGGATGTTAGTTGCTTGTGAGAGGCATACATCCACTTGCTAGCTTGATTGTAAATGTAACAGGAGCTAGATTGTTTGTAAATGTAAACCTATTGGGCTCCAATCAAACTTGTAAAATTAAGATTTTTGGGAATGTAATGCCCCGATTTCTCCACACAGCTGGTCAATATGGCTTGGAAAATACTGGCCTTTCAAAAACATTCTGGGTTTTTCTTTTTGTTTTTCTTTCTTCTTCTTTTTTTGGAGCTCTGATCCTAAGTGGAGTTGTGCAAAACAATCCTGATAAAGATGTTTTGTGCTTCCCTTCCTTTTTTCTTGACATTTCATCTAGGTGAAAACATCAAATTTCTCCTTGGCATTTCATTTGTGGCAAACATTGAAAACAACACATTTCCTATCTGAAGAAAACGTATAAACTAGTGCCAAAACACATATGTTGATCTGAAAGTAAAGTTGCAGTGTGTATGCTTTTCTTGGAATAAGGGTACAATGAATTCAGTTGACAGCTGTCCCGCCTTTTCAAAGGAATGTCATTGATTTTCACACATCACAACTTTATAGAACTAAACAGTTGACCCTTATTTCAGATGTCATATTTCCTCTGCTATTACAATGCCCAAGGGAACTCATTTCTGCTGTTATGGTAGGTAATATATCATGTTGTATAAAGATTACAGTGTGATCCCTGATACAGGAGCAAAAGTTAGGACAATTTCTCAAGTCACAGAGGGAGGAATTTATTTATGAATGACAAATAAGCAGTAAGGCATTGCCTCTTGCTAGTAATATCTGACTGATGTCAGCCCACACACAACTTGATGCTTCTTTATTTCATGGCATCCATCATTCTATGACATTCAAGTTGTATTACATTGCCTGAGAAGTATCGTTCTTGATGTGAGATTGTCTGAAGGAAACACTCTCTGTTATGTCCAATGTATGATTGCATGTGCAAGGTGACTGTTCCCGAACACAAGATTTATGACACATAAAGATGGAATAACAAAGGCCACAATCTGTTTATTGGTTATAGCTGAAATATGTTTGGCAGACACAGATGTGTTCTGGATCACTGCATTGGACAGCCCAAATGCTGTTCCAACAGTACCATGAAGGGACCTCCAGACATATCCAGAGGAGACAACTGAGCTCAAAAGGCACAAACTGATAGAGGCAGTAGTGCAGGCCCCCATGCAATGCTATTCCAGGCTTCCTGCATTGCAACACTCCACAACACAAGATTCGAAGATCTCTCAGCTGAAGGGGATTGAGCCATAACTGCATCCAGGTCCCATACCAACCACTCCCAAGTTGTGACAGCAATAAAATATTAACAACAACAAATAATTGAGAGTGAGAGGCTGGGAAGCAGAGGAAGGCAATTGAGCTGGGGAGCTACTGGGCTGTCAATATGTAGCCAGCAGGCAGACCTGAATGAATGGTCTTCATTCAGGTCTCTCTGAGGTAACCTATCAGATTGAACCAGGAGACTTAATCTGATTGGTTGGGGACTTGCGCACCCGGAAAAGTGTGTGGGGCACAATGGACTCTGGGGAAAACACAGATGCTGAAGATGGTGGATGGAGGAGTGCCCACAGCAGCAATTTCCTTGCCTGGTAAGTTGAACAGGGCATTAACAGTTGCATATGTGAATGTTATCCCATGATGTTACAGCAACCCAATAACAAAAAAAAGTCATGCCTACCATATCCACCAGATGTCCTCTATTTAATTTTCTCCATTTACAAATACATTTTGTAGTATCTTTGATACTTAGGGAAAGAGCATTGCCTTTTGTAGACTCAGTCTTCTTCATGATATATTTATGCTGTAAGTATCATAATCTTAAAATGTTACAACAGATAGATGGAACTAAGGAGCTCTTCACACAGCCCTTTCAGGCCCTGCTGTTATGCCAGCAGTTGCTGGTGAAAGAGAAGGTGCTTCAGGTGGCTCATGCCTCCCTGCAAACCCTCCCTCTTTCCCTCATCACATGGCAGAAAGGATGGCAATGCATGGTAAACCCCGAAACTCTGGATGATCTCCCCCAATGGCTTCATGTATATGTTGAACAACATAGGGGACAGTACTGAGCCCTGCGGGACCCCACAGTACAACTGCCGTGGGGCCGAGCTGGAGTCCCGTAGCAACACCTTCTGAGATCAACCCTCGAGGAAGGACTGGAGCCACTGCAAAGCAGTACCCCCAATGCCCATTCCTGCGAGGCATCTCAGAAGGATACCGTGATTGACAGTATCAAAGGCCGATGAGAGTTCCAGCAGAACCAACAGGGACACACTACCCCTGTCGAGCTCCCAGTGTACATCATCCATTAAGGTGACCAAGGCTGTCTCAGGACCATGTCCCAGCCTAAAGCCAGACTGTGCCAGATCCAGATAATCAGTATCTACAAAGAATTGCTGGAGTTGCGAGGCCACCACACATTCCAGGACTTTGCTCAAATAGGGGAGATTGGAAACTGGCCGATAGTTGACAGATTGAGTGGGGTTCAGTGATGGTTTCTTCAACAGCGGTTTTATAAGAGCTTGTTTTAAACTGGCTAGAATATTGCCTTCCCAAAGGGAGGCATTAACCACCATCTTTACCCACTCTGCCAAACCCCCTCTGGCTTCCTTTACAAGCCAGGATGGGCAAGGGTCTAGGATGCATGTGGTCACTCTCGCCTCTCCAAGAATCTTGACCACATCCTCGAGCTGAACTGATTGAAACAAATCCATCAAACCCGGACAAGCAGGTGCTCTTGTTACATCCTCAGAGACTGCCGTTAACATGGGGTCAAAGCCAGAACGGATCAAAGCAACTTTGTCCTTAAAGAACTGAGCAAATGCTGCACAGCGGGCTGCCGAGTCATCAAGGGACCCACCCTGTGAGGTGGGTTTCAACAACCCTCTGACTACTCGAAACAACTCTGCCGGATGGTTCTTTGGGGATGCAATATTAGCAGAATAGAAGGAATTTTTTGTGGCTTCTATTGCCGTGGCATACACCCTTAAGTAAAGGCATAACCGTGTTTGGTTTGACTCGCTAGGTTCTTTCCGCCACATGCTCTCTAGCCACCTCTTTGTTCGCTTCATCACTGCCAACTCCTCGTTGAATCAAGGAGATGGTTTAGCGGATGGCAATGCATGGTAAACCCCAAAACTCCGGATGATCTCCCCCAACGGCTTCAGGTATATGTTGAACAACATAGGGGGCGCTCCAAAGCAATCGTGTCTATTGTCCTAGTCAACTCCCTATTCCAGAGAGAGACCAGAGCATCGACAGAATGACCAACTGAGGAGACGGGAAATTCCCCAAGAGCCATTAGGAATCCCTCTGGATCCATAAGTCTCCTGGGGCGGACCATCTTAATGGGTCCACCACCCCTGCGGAGGTTAGGAGGTGCAGAAAGTCTAAACCTAATCAGGTGATGGTCGGTCCATGGCAACAGAGTGATGGACAGCTCCTCAACACCGCCATCGTTCTCCCATCCCTGGCAGAAAACCAAATCTAATGTCTGTCCAGCACAGTGGGTAGGGCCAGCTATTAATTGAGACAGCCCCATGGTTGCCATGGGAGACATGAAGTCCTGAGCCTCTCCAGAAAGGATAGACTCTGCATGGACATTGAAGTCCCCCAGCACTCAGAGCCGATGAGACGCCAATGCCAGGCCTGAGACTACCCCTGCTAGCTCAGGTTGGAAGACTGTAATGCAGCAGGGTGGTTGTTACAGTAGCAGAATCCCTATTCTGTCCTGGTCTCCTAGCCTCAGGTGGACACATTCAAATAAGGCTGACTGCAGGATGGGGCACCTGATCAGGGAGATGAAATCATATAGACCACTGCAACTCCACCTCCCCGCCCCCCAGATCTCGGCTGAAGCTGCACAATGTAACCTGGCGGACAGAGCTTGGTAAGATTAACCCCTCCCCCAGCTTCATCCAACCAGGTCTCTGGAATGCACACCAGGTCTGCCTTTTCCTCCAGGATTAAATCCTGAATGGTTGCTGTCTTTCCATTGACAGACCAGGCATTCAGCAGCACCACCCTTAACCTGGAGGGACTGTCATCCTGGATACTCAGGTTTACCATGTCAGGAGAATGTTTTGGAATTTTTAAAGCTTTCTCACGAATTTGCCGAATTGGTTGATTATATCTTCCTTTCCTGTATCTCCCCATCCTTACCTCAATGGGGGCCCTTCGGTCAATGGAATCCCCCACAACAAACTCCCCTCCCTTCCCTCATCTTGAAAATCAGGTATCATACTTTGCTGTAATCTATCTAAATCTAAAGATGTTAATGTTCCATCATTTTTATAATTTTTTTCCATAATCCTAAAAACCTTTTCCTGTCTCTCATTGATCATTCGGCCATCATAAAGTGCAATTATAAAGTGTAAGATGTAAAGTGCAGTTGTAAGTTTAAAGTGCTAGAAGATCAGGGGCGACATTGGCAACATAGAACTAAAGTGCTAGCGGGAAACATATATACAACAGTTTCTGATTATAGTTATTTTCTATAAAGCCTTAAACAGCTTGGGTCCTACCCATCTTTGTGACTGCATCTCTCCCCCTCCCACCCCCCATGAACCACCATGGGCTCTAAGATCTGCCAGGGAGGCCCTCCTATCGGTCCCACCATCCTCACAAAAGTGGGTGATGGGGATGGGAGAAAGGGCTTTCTCGGTGGTGACCCCAAAGCTTTGGAACTCCCTCCCCAGGGAGATTAGACAGGCCCCCAAACTCTCCTCTTTTCCTAGGGACTTGAAGACTTGACTCTTCAATCAAGTATTTGAGAATGTTTAGTCCCTAGTTGTCCTGTGTAGTAGACACACATCCTGTACTTTATCTTATGCCCTCTCTCCATGACTCCAGTTGGCACTCTTTTATTCTTAATGTTTACAGCTTGGCCATGTTTACAGCAGTTTACTGCCATGGTTAGAGGACCGCAGTTTGATTGAGTTTGAGTTGATGTTTGTATATGTACATGTGTTTTATTTTATTGTATTTTATATTGTCCTCACTATTATTAATTTTTTGGCACTTTGTGCTATTTCTATGTCACCCCAAGTCCCTTCGGGAAGATGGTGAATGTAAGAATAATGCTATTATTATTGCTATTATTATTGCTGTTGTTGGATGAAAAGGAGACATTTTTGCAAAGGTGGTTTTCTCCAAATGGAGCTGTATTGCCGACACAGCAAGTCCTTAATTCAGGTATCTCTTTCCAGCATTATATCCTAATCCAGAGATCAGTGCAAGTAAGAAGAGTAATCCCTGAGTATCCACTACCCTCCAGCAGTGCTGAAATATTGTCATCTGACATTTCTCAGGTTTAGATGAGATGAATGGGGCAGCCAGAGAACACAAAAGCAATGGGTGACATCAAGAAATAGTGACCAAATATGACCTAAGGTAAGCCTCAAGCTGCACTTGCAAATTTTATTCCAGTACAACATTGGAAGAATTCAAAGGTGGTTTCAAATGTTCATAAACCTTGGGAAAATATGGAGGAAGGATTTATAGAGGCAAAATGTGTGTAGTTTTCATGTCAGCACTTCACCAGTAAAGCTGAATTTTGACTTTTAAAAGGCCAATTTAATGAAGAAGCCTTTTTGTTGACAATAGATTTTGCATAAATTGGCAAAATAACTCAGCAGCAATTCAGATTTTTCAGCCACAGAGCTGCCTCGAATTTACCCCATTAGCAGCAGACCTACTTGTAATATACTGTACTGAAATTGCACTGATGTCGACAACCCCAAGTTTGTATCAATATAGCTTAATAATTGTAGGTTGTTTGCCATCCACTCTCTACTGTCAGTAAGATGTAATTTCCCACACACAAAAACTGCACTGTAAAAGTTACAAAAGATTTTACTAAGCTGACTCAGGATGATGGTAGAGTATCTGAAATCTCACAGCTTCATCCTAGCTGGGAGAAATGTCACCATATTTTTGTTTTAATTTCAACTGTAAAGGATGACTGAAAGGGTGTGCTCACTTTTCAAGAGATCCAAAATTGGAATAAACAGCAATCCATTTAGATTCTTTCTGAACTGAGTGGATTAAATTACTATTTAACAAACATCAGCAAGTTTCTCAACAACTGCTTTATAGTACAGTTGCCCCTCCACATTTGTGGTTTTGATTTTTGCTGATTTTACTATTTACGAATTTGATTAAAATGTTCTCTCTAGGAATCTCTAGGTCATCTAGTATAACTCTATGTTAAACCTCTGTCAGAAGCATTTTTATTCACTGTTTTTCACTTTTGTGAAGATTCTGTGCCACTAACCTCAAGAAATGTAAAGGTTGACTGTGACTTCCCGAAACTAGGGCCTTGAGGGACCTGCTCCCGTTTAGACGGGCATGCAAAACCCATCTGTTCAAGCAGGCCTTTGGCGAGTAGGCACGGATATCTTTAAGTATGCTATTGCTGAACTGTGTTGTTGTTCCTTCTACCATTGCTATTTTAACTGTTTTTATTGTTCTTATTGTTTTGTTTTTACTGTGCCTTTGGCTCTGGGAGCCGCCGCGAGCCCCCGGGAGTCAGCGGCATAGAAGCCTGAATAAATAAATAAATAAATAAGTGGACAATCTAATTTTAAGAACATAAGAACATAAGAACATAAGAAGAGCCATGCTGAATCGGACCTCAGCCCATCTAGTCCAGCATTCTGTATCACACAGTGGCCCACCAGTTGTACACGGGGATCTCGAGCAGAAGGGAGGGCAAAACCTGACCTGCTCCCGACCCCCACAACCAGTACCAGGGGAAATCCTGCCTACCTCAACCAACTCCGAGGTGGCACTTGAATGTCCTTTTCAGTAACTACCGATACACTTGGTATCCATGAATCTGTCTAATCCTGCCTTGAAGTTGTTCAGGCTGACAGCTGTCACAACCTCTTCTGGAAGTGAGTTCCATAACCCAATGACCCTCTGGGTGAAGAAATATTTCCCTTTATTAGTCATAATTTTCCTACCTTGGAGCTTCAGGGAGTGCCCTCTAGTCCTAGTGTTTTGTGACAAAGAAAACAGTTTTTCTTTATTCACCTTTTCTATCCCATGCATGATTTTATACACTTCGATCAAGTCACCTCTTAAACGCCGTCTTTCAAGGCTGAAAAGACCAAGGCGTTGCAACCTGGTTTCATAAGGGAGCCGCTCCATCCCTTGGATCATTCTTGTTGCCCTTTTCTGTACCTTTTCCAGTTCCGTTATATCCTTCTTAAGGTGCGGAGACCAGAATTGTACACAGTACTCCAAATGTGGTCTTACCATAGATTTGTAGAGAGGTAATACAACATTTGCTGACCTATTTTCGATTCCCTTCCTGATCATGCCAAGCATAGAATTTGCTTTTTTCACTGCTGCAGCGCACTGGGTTGACATCTTCATTGAGCTGTCACCAAGACCCCAAGATCCCTTTCCTGGTTTGTCTCGAAAGCTTTGACCCCATCAATTGGTAGGTGTAGTTGGGGTTCTTTGCCCCGATGTGCATGACTTTACACTTGTTTAGGTTAAAATGCATTTGCCACTTTGTTGCCCATTCACTCAATTTCGAGAGATCTTTCTGGAGCTCTTTACAATCAGTTTCATTTTAACTACCCTGAACAATTTAGTGTCGTCTGCAAACTTTGCTACCTCAGAATTCACTCCTACATCCAGATCATTAATGAATAAATTAAAAAGTAACGGACCCAAAACTGAACCTTAGGGTACGCCACTTCTCACCTCTTTCCACCCAGAGAAATGTCCATTTATTACCACCCTTTGTTTCCTACAGTTTAGCCAGGTTCCAATCCAGGACAAGACCTGTCCTCTGATTCCATGGCTGAAGAGCTTATTTAGGAGCCTTTGGTGAGGGACTTTGTCAAAAGCCTTTTGAAAGTCAAGGTAAACAATATCAATTGGGTCCCCTTTATCTATGTGTTTATTTACACCCTCAAAGAATTCTAACAAGTTAGTAAGACATGATTTGCCTTTGCAGAAACCATGTTGATTTTCTTTCAGCAATGCCTGTTCTTCTATGTGCCTAGTATTTTTTTCTTTAAATCACAGGCAGGGTACTGCAAACCATCAAGTGCCACATACCAACTATTTATTAGGGTGTATATAGACATGTTTTTGTGCTCTTTCTTTCCAAACGTTCTGTTTGGTTTGTTATTTTTGGTTGTTAAATTAATGCAGCACTATTGGATACTATTACAGCTTGTGCTGCACCAGTGGATAAATCCGGTCTAGGCTGTGTTCTTGTAAAATATCTCTGCTGTACATTTGCCTACATTTTCTCTTATGTCATTGCACTGACCAAGATCCCATTGAACTTCATCAAAATGATTCCACTGAAGCCTTCTGGCTCTATTAATCTAATGCTGTACTATAAGAAATGGTAATAAGCTCACAGCAATAGCTAAGCAGCAGTGCTGTGCTTGACGTATCAGTCCCCCAAAACATTCCTTGATAGTTAAATAGCATTGATTTCATTGACATTTAGGTAGTCTCTCTAGTATTCAGCATGAGACTGCTCAGCCATCTGTGGATAATTTCATTGAATGGAGTGTACTCTTTCATAGGCCCAGATAGTATTAATTTTGTTGACACTGTCTTGTAAATGCCTCAGCTCTTGCCTCTGCTGCTTAGACTTTCCCTTTGCCTCTTGGTTGCCTGTGCTGTTTCCTCTTCCGGAGGAAAAAGCCACCAACTCTGCACTGCTTATTTCCATCATGTGAGAGGAAGAAACTTAGTTTCACCATGAAGATTCAACAATAACTTCATGATGGACCTAAGTTTCCCCACATAAACGAGGGAAATGAATGGTGTGGATATGGTGGTTTTGCCACCAGATGAGATGACAGAAGTAAACTTTGGTATATAGAGGAAGAAAACACTTGGAGATAAAACACTTGAAGGAGGAAATTGTGGTTTCCAATTGCTACTCTGCTGTAGAGCTGCATGTGATCTTCCTCTCTAAGGTTCGGACTCAGAGCCTCTACTGGCCACACCAAAGTTTTCTGAGGGCTGCATCTAACTCCCAGGCCACATGTTGTACAGGTCTGATCTTCATTGTAGAATTAATAGCATAAATCCACTGTAACTGTCATGGCTCAATGCTATGCAGGTGGGAATAGCAGTTTTTCAAGGTATTTAGCAGCTCTCTGTTAAAGAATGCTGCTGCCTAACCAAACTACAACCATCATGATTTCATAGCAGTGGGTGGTGGTGTCAAAAGGCAAGACAAGTGGTGTCAAAACTCCTATGCCAAAGTAATGGCAGCCCAACAGCTGATTGGCCACATATTTCCCACTCCATTCCAAGTTTTATGATGGAACAAAATGTGCCATTTGAGGCTTCTTCCAAATCTACAAGACTCAAGGTTTGCCAGTTCCTGCTAGCATTTCCATTCCCTCCAGTATAACAAACTGGGAAACATTCCTCCCTTCAGACTCTCTTCCTTTTGATTCCATTTGTTGTGTTGAGTTTTGATATAACCTGTATATAGCTTTTGGCTTAGGTTCTTGGGTTAATTTCCTTGATATCCTGGCAATGATGCACTTATTTTAAAGTTTTAAAGTTTTTAATATCTTGACCCTTAAACCTGATGTGTTTGTGCGGGACTGTGTCCCTCTTCTCTTGAGCTGGTCATTGACCTTAATAAAGTGAACTTGAACTTGGAACATATTTGACCAATCATCATCAGAGTGTGGTCAGATAAAGGAAGAATTGAGAACCCACTCAAGAGACTGACTGGCCTCTGATATGGACTACCCACTCCTTTTATGTTCCCTTATTAACACAGCATGACTGTTGAGTGCCTTCAAATCATTTCAGATCCATGATAACCTTACGTAAACTTATATTAGGGTTCTGGGACTGAGAGTGTGCAACCCCCTCTCCTCCAAGGTCACCCAGGTTTTCCCTGGCAGAGTGGGGAATTGAAACCTTTGCCTCCAAAGTCACAGTCCAATGCTAGAACCAGTACACTATGCTAACTCTGAATATTCCCCAAAAGTAGGACTCTGTAATGAGTTTAAGTTATAGAAAACGGTGCTAAAATAAAGATAAAAATTAAAGAAAATCTACAAAGAAACTTGAGTTTCATCTGCAGATCAGAGGGAGGGGAATCAATACTACACAACAACATCTAGATCCTTAGGGGATATTCTTTCAAAATGTTTTTATTATTGTTGAATGAAAAAAAATCCATTCAAGTCATTCAGTGGACATTTCAAAGAACCCAGTAAGCCTTTTGCATAGGCATTTGCCTATAACCAGCTTTGTGTTACTAAGCTTCAGGACTCAATACAATAATGTTAGAATTCTTGAAAAGAGTTTGGTTTTGTTGTCATAACTAACAAGAGAAAAGTCTGTTTCATTTTGTTTCTGAATAAAATGTATTTTAAAAATATATAAATATCTTAGAAACATAGCTGGAATCCTATTAGTAATACAAACTGTCTAGTTCTGGGATATTTCCACATCTGAAAATCTTGCATTTTTAGTGCTTTGTAGCGATTCCTCCTGTGTTTTCAGGGGACATCATTTGGCCGCCACCATTTTGAACTAGGAGGTCCTGGGATAAAGGAACTGTGTAGATGGGCCAAATATGTAAGCAAAAAAAATGGGTAAGGGTTTCCCATAAAATAATTAGCAAGCTGATTAGATGTCGAATAGATGGAACCACCAGACAAATCCATAATTCGCTAGAAAACTGTTCAAATAGACATAATCAATGGTTGCTGTTCAAATGGAAAAGAGGTCCTCAATACGGGGTTATGATTTAGGGGAATTACTCTAACATTTTTATCTATACTTCAATAATATGTTAGATGGAATTATTATCAGTTTTGTAGATGATGTAAAACTTCAAGGGGTGGCTAACACATTAAAAGATAGGAAACATAATTTAAAAGAACTTAGACATTTGCTACACTGCTGTATAAAATCCAAACTATTTTATTTGAACTATATTATATGGCAGTGTAATATAATCCAGTTCAAAGCAGATAATGTTGATTATCTGCTTTGATAATCTGGATTATTTGGCAGTGTAGAAGGGGCCCTTGTTAATCAGGGAAATTGGGCAGAAATTAATAAAATGGAATCAAATAGAGACAAATGCAAAACTCTACATTTAGGCCACTTAACCAAATTGAGATGTATAAGAATGAAGACTCACCTGCACTACATGCAAAAAAGACTTTGTGATTATTATTTACCATTACAGGAAGATACTGCTCAATGCTACTTCTCTTTGCTTCTGAAGCCTTGTTCAAGCATGATGCCTGGCCAAAGAGCATATAAATATTTACTTGTTTCAAAACAGCATTTTTAGACTGCTGTCTGATATAACAGTTTGTGTGATGTGAAAACAAGAGTAAGAACTTTAGGACTGATTGATGGCAGTCAGTTCGCCAGGTTGGATGCGCCATACAAATTGCTTTTGTTACAAGGTCTTGCTGCAGAAGGGACATAAGCAATGGCATTTATTTGTAGAATTTATAGAGCTGTCATTTGTCAGGAAAATGTCTCTATCATTCTTAACTGCATGCCAGTCTATAAGTCATATTTGCTCATGTGCAGGCACAGGCCTGCATGCAAAAACACCATGGGGAGAAGCTGCATAAAATGGATTGGAAACAAGCGAGAAAAGGCAGTCTTTGCTAAAGCACAAATACCCTGGCATTCTGCATGCTAAGTGTAAAAACCTTAAAACATTCCTAGTACCGAAATGAAACACTGCTATTATCCATTTGTCACTGAAATTATCTCCAAATGTTGTCACTTCCTGGAAATTCTCTCAATATTCCTGCCATCATTCTTTCCTTTGACAGTGTACACCACTTTTGAGGATTTTTAAAGTAGCATTTTCCCTTCCAGGTTGTCTTTTTTAATAGCTGTCACAGTATTTAGGAAGAGACATTTTTATTGTCTTATAAAATGGATTTTCCTCCCTTTGTTGTGTAATTGCAGTTTTCAATGGTTTGTAGAATGCTGGACTGAAAGACGCAGTTTCACTCTCACTTAGGCCCCTCCTACACTTCCATATAAAATCCAGATTATCTGCATTGAAGTGGAGTATATGTCAGCGTAGATATATATAATTAAGTTCAAAGCAGATAATGGGATTATCTGCTTTGATAACCTGGATTCTATGGCAGTGTAGAAAGGGTCTTAGTTCAAATATGCTGACTCTGGATATTGTTTGGTAGTCCTCCTTTTCTCTACTGTGGATTTTCTCCAAGATGTTCATTTCCATATCAGTGATGAGTGGAGAGAGAAGAAGAGGCACATTAAACTATTCTCTATTAGCTGGATCCTCAGGGGATCTCTGATGATAACATTAGTATTTTGTGTCCATAGTTACCTTAGAATCATATCATCCATCAGTTATAGGAGGGAGAAGGGGACTACACCCAATTCATTTAAGAGAAAACATCAAGAAAGATGAGATTCATACATCATTCAAAGAAGGAGCAGTTGCAAAGAGCTTTCTTTCCCCAATTTCTTCCAAAAGGAACAACTACTAGTGTTGAGTGTTGAGACTAAATTGGCTTCATCTGCAAGCCAAATAAGGTCCTGTTGTTTCTTTCCTTTTCCCTTATCTCTTTGGTATCATGTCTACTGCATTATAAGTCTGCAGCCAAGGATTGTTTTGTCCTACAATTCTTAGAACAGCTGAGGTACTTTCTAAGTGCTAAAGCAACAGCACATAGTGCAATGTTCCACAAATGGCATACATAGACAAATGGAATTTGTAGCACTTCTGGGTAGGAACACATGTAGTGTGTACCTTAAAAGGTTAGAAAACTGGTAACATACTCAGTGAAATATGAGAAGAGAAGCACTGGTTCATATTATGGCATGTACCATCTTTAAGCAGGCTTTCAATCTAAGCGCCTCCTGATAATTTCTATCCATGTCCTTGTGTTTTATGCAATTAAATGGTTTTATGTATGTTTTATAGTTTTATGTAAACCGCCCCAAGCCTGCAGGGAGGAGCGGTATATAAAAGTGAATAATAAATAAATAAATACCAGTGCATTGAGCCATTATAATTAAAATGGTAACAAACTGCATTAATTCAACAGTGTAGATGCACTCAAAGTTTTGTTGGTCACAGTGAATGCATGCTGCAGTGTTTGCCTCCAGTATACCACTAGACATCTTGTTGCTGTTGCAACCTAGACCTGGATGATCCCTCAGTAAACCACCAGAAAGCAGCCGTGATTACCGGTAAATGCTTTATTTAGAATAGGAAGAAAAGGAAAGGAAAAGATAAAAATATAGTCCACTGATGCTTCCAGCATCCAAGTATTGCAAGGCAATAGTCTTTAAAGAGTTCAAAGATCCAATAAATGAAGAAACAGTCTTGAAACCCCAATGGGCAAAAATCCGGGATAAGTCCTTGGCAATCAATGGCTTGGCAGAATACTTGAGTACGGTGACTTGGAGGCTCTATGGCCTGATCCTGGACTTAGGTTCCGTGGAGCTTGGCAATGAAAGCTGAACGTTGGCACGAGATCCCGAGTGTCAACGGGAACCAACTTAAATAGTTCCCCCATTGTTTTGGTCTCTGAGGCGCTGACCATTGTAACTCTTTCCCATGGACAGTTTGTGGGCCTGTCTTTCCCAGGCCTCTTGAGGAAGCCAAATATGTCAGCTCATTACTGACTGCACCTGGAGAAATGGGGGGAAGTGAGGCTTTGCCTTCCCAGCGCTTATCAGTTTGGGAAGAAAGCAGGCTGCTCCTGGCCTTGACTGCTGGCTGACTCGGAGGCCTTGGCAAAGGTTCTTTCTCAGATCTGGCTGGTAACTTGGATTTGACATGGCTTCTATCTGGCTTAGCTATTGAGACAGGCTGGGGCATGACAGTTGCATGGAGAAAAAGATTATGCACATTTGATTATGCACATTTGAGTTTCATTCAGCTGAGAAGAGTTGGCTTTATCATCATATTTCTAAACCAGGTTAAGTGCATGAAAGGAAACTACCCATACTAAATAGTAGGCATGGTTAGGTCCAGTCAGAATCTTCATAAACCAGATTACATTTGGATCAAATTCCCTTTTGAAGCAATTTTGAAACGGTTTGGGAATACGTGTCCTTGCCCTTTCGAAGCCACTGTCGCCATGTTTGTTCCAACTCAGGAAAGGATTCGGAAAAGACCCAGCATTTGCATGCTGGGATGCTTGCCTCCAGCCAATGAGGAGAAACCACCTCGGGAGGAACAAGGTTTCGGCACGGCAGCCAGGAATGCGAATGGGAAGGGACTAGTCAGCTTGGGTGGGAAAGGTGCCACGCCACTGCTTTGAAAAGGAACAACATACCCAGGGAACCTAGAAAAATGCCCCCATGTTTTCCTGAAGGGCTGGGATTTGGAGGAGAAAATGAAAGGGGAAAGGAAGAGAGATAAGGGAAGAGGAGAAGGGAAGGGAGAAAAACAGCAGGAAAAATGTCAGTTCAAATCAGTGTGGATGGATTCCTTTCCTTTCTTTCCCATGTCAGTTTAAACTAGTGTGGATGGGATGGATCTGTGTTAGTTTAAACCAGTGTGGATGGATTCCTTTCCTTTCCCAGCGGTTTTAACCAGAGTGGATGGATTTCTTCCCTTTGCTTCCCCCTTTTTTTCTGGAGTAAAGCAACTACTTTCAAAGTAAAGATTGTTACACAGCGGTGTGGTCCGCCTAACGCTCATGTCCATAAGCTCAAGAAATACGCCAGACCAGCAGAGGTAAAATTGAAGAAAACAAATCTTTACTCTTGACCTTTTACTCTATCACCACCCCACACCACACAGAAAATAACACAAGCAGTTATAGGCCCTTGGGTGTGGCACTAGGTTGCTGATTGCCTGTTAACCCAGGTGCACAGCATTATCACATACATAGCATACATAGCATTTTCATTCACACATAATCTTGGTCCTGCAAGGACTTATCGTAACACCCCTCCTTGTGTTAATGAAAAGCTTTACATATTAAATTCAACAATTCCCAAATCCTCCAAGACCTGGTTGTGCTTCTGTACACTTAGAGGCTTTATCAAAATATCTGCAAGGTTCTCTGTAGTGTTACAATAGGTCAAAGAAATGTCACCATCTTTCACTGCATCTCTAACACAATTGTACTTTATGTCTACATGTTTACTTCTTTGTTTTACCCTTGCTTGTGTGGCCATCAGAATACATGTTTGATTATCCTCAAAAATATTAGTTGTTTCATCAACAGGAATTTGCAAATCCTTAAACAATTGTTTCAACACACATAACTCTGTATATGCAAGAGCCAGAGCACCAAACTCAGCTTCACTTGAACTTAAAGCCACATAACCCTGTTTCTTAGACTTCCAGTCTATTACTGAACCACAGAATTTAAATAAAACACCTGTTGTGGATTTTCTATCAGGGCTATTTCCAAAATCGCTGTCAACATAACCTTCCAAAATTAATGAGTCTTTTGGATTCAGGATTAAGCAAAAATTTTGAGTTTCTTTTAGGTATCTCAATATTCTCTTGAGTCCATTCCATGCTGCTGTGGTTGGATTACTTGAGTATCTACTCAAGAAATTAACAGAAAATGCAATATCAACACGAGTGTAATTGCTAACATACAATAATTGACCAATTATACTTTTGTATAATTCCACTTGTTGAATTGGTTCAGCATCTTCTACATCATTTTGAAAACCCAAAATCATTGGTGATTGTACTCCTTTACAATCCTCCATGTTCATACCCTTTAACATATGCAGAATTTTACCTTTCTGACTTAAAACAAAACCACCTTGTTCATTTTTAATAATGTTTACGCCCAGAAAATACTGTATTGGCCAAAGATCTATTTACTGAAATTCTTGCTTTAACTCAGCTGCAAAATGAGTTATTTCACTATCTGTTTTACAAATGAAAACCAAATCGTCTACATAAACTAAAAGAATTTGGTAATCACCACTTATATTTCTGGTAAACACACATGGGTCTGCCCTGCTTTTGCTAAAACCCATTTTCATTAGTCTGTCATTAAGGCAGTCATACCACGCTAACCCAGCCTGTTTGAGTCCGTAAAGGGCTTTGTTCAGTTTTAGACCCCCATTGCTCTTGAGTCCTGGTGGTGCCTTAATGTATATGTTTTCCTTTAAGTCTGCATTAAGATATGCAGTATTGATGTCAAAATAATTTGCCTTTAGCTTTAAGCTAGCGGCTATATTCAAAGCCACTCTCAGTGAATTAGGATTAAGAGTAGGTGAATATACCTCAGAGTAATCAATATCCTTCCTCCGAGTAAACCCCCATGCTACCAAACGTGCTTTGTACCGCACTTGTCCCTCGGAATTCACCTTCTGTTTGTACACCCATTTGGTTTCTATTGGCCTCACTCCCTCAGGTAATTTAACTGGTTTAAACACCTTCAACCTTTGCATACTGGCCAATTCTTCCTTCATGGCTTGTTGCCATTTTTCTTTCTCTTCATCAGGCAAACTCTCAACTTCCTCATAAGTTTGAGGCTCGTTGTTAACCAAACACACCCTGACCTGGCGAATTTGTAACCAGTCAGGTGCTTTTCTTTTCCTAGTTGATCTTCTCAAGCCCATGTTTTGGCTAGTTCCTACCCCAGGATCTTGTTCCTCCACCTCATCCGATGACTTAGATCTCTTCATTCCTTTTATCTGAGGTCTACTCATACGTTCAGAAGTTGTTGCAACACTTTCTTCCTCTCTTATTGAGGCTTGTGCCTCCTCATGAGTACTCTCATTTGTGATAGGAAGAAATATCTCATGGTTAGCATGGATTTTGTCCCAATTCTGTGGACATGCAAAATTACCTGACCTTGAAATGACTATTGACCCGTCATCATCTAAGAATCTCCATGCTTTTGCCCCTGAGCATATCCCACCATGATCAGCTTCCTGGATTTATCCTGGCCTTTCCTTCTGATTGCTTTGGGCACTAGAACCCAAGCTTGAGTCCCAAACGCTCTCAAATGATCCAGTGGAGGTCTCTTACCATACAAAAGAAAATAAGGAGTTTCCTGAATAGGTTCAGACCACAACCTGTTAATTAAATAATTGGCTGTATTCATTGCCTCTCCCCATAAGTTGGCTGGTAAACCAGAATCTGCCAACAGAGAATCCTTCACAGTTTGTATCTTCCTCACAAACCTCTCAATTTTCCCATTCTCAGCACTTTGGTATGGGCAAGTGAGCTGGTGTTTTATCCCCTCCTTCTTCAAGAAATCTGCCAAATTATGTGATGTGAATTCTCCTCCTCTATCTGATTGCAAGGCTTTCACATTCACTTCAAATTGTCTCTTAACATAGGCCACCCAGTTCTTGAATATTTCAAACACTTCACTTTTGTGTTTTAACAGAAAACACCATGAAAAATTAGAAAAATCATCCAAAATACATAAACAATACACAGCCCCTCCTTTACTAGGAGAAAATGGTCCAATTAAGTCTGCATGTACCAGCTGAAAAGGCTTTTCTGACATTCTTAAGCTCTTTTTACTTATTGGTGCAGACTGAACTTTTGTTCTTTTACAAACAATACAATCAAGAAAATGCTTGCAGTTATTCAACTTTAAATCTTCACTGCATTCCTGCATTTTGCTCAATACTTTAAAACTTGGATGTCCCAAAACTCTGTGCAGTTCATGTATACACTTATTATGCAATGGAGTGGTTTTGCCAACTATATTCACACTGCATGCATCCTTTTGTTCCAACACATATATACCATTCTGTATTCTTCCTGTACCATACAGTTTGGTCCCTTTCAGGATTTTAACTTTGCCTTCTGAAAAAATAACATCAAACCCTTCACTATCAAGTTTACTCACTGATAGGAGATTAAACTCAACTTGTGGTACAAAATACACATCCTTTAGTGTTATGCCCAAACATTTAACATAAACTTCTCCTTTTACTTGAACAGAATAATGCTTCCCATCAGCAAGACTTACATTCAAACCATCCAGCTTATGAAACTTTTAAACAAAGTCTTATCATTCACAATGTGTTTTGAGCACCCTGAGTCAACATAAAAATGTCTTTCTGCTCAGGCCTTTTGTCTGTTTGCACAATTTTCACATGTGATGACCCCCTCCTCACATGTTGCTGTACCTTTTGTTTGTCCCATAACCTTGGGCATTCTCTTTTAAGATGTTTTGGAGAATTACAGACAAAACATCTCCTTACAGCACAAACAGTCTCCTTCTCTTGCTCCGCTGTATTTACAACTGGCTGTCTCTGCTGAGCAATCCCAGCTGTGCTTGCAGCCTCCATACTGCGGTCCTTCCGTCGATCCCAGTCTGCAATTAACCTGGCACAAATATACTGCAAATTAAGCTGAGCCTGTGGGAGTGACTCCAAGGAATTTACTATTCCGTCAAAGGAATCATCCATTGAAGACAGAACAATAAAGCATTTGTTTGCTTCAGTAAGTCTGAAGTCTCTCTGCTCCAAATCCATGAACAGGCTTTGCAACCACTGCAAATGGTCCTTCAGCTCCTCTCCAGCCTGAAGACGCTTTCTGTACAGCCTCCTGGCTAGTACAGCCACAGTTGCCACAGAGTCAGAGACATGCACCGCTTTCAACCGCTCCCAAATAGCATGTGCAGAGGGCAAACTGCAAACATGGACCAGCTGCTCATCATCCACTCCGAGGATGAGGGTTGCCTTGGCCTTCTCCTGGGCTTTCTGCTGTTCAGCATTAGGGGCTTGTGGTGGTGGGTTCGAAATACATTCCCACAGGGATTCCCTCCTCAAGTAACTCTCCATACGCACCTTCCACATAGAGTAGTTACTGCCATTCAACCTGGCAATGGGAAATGCTGCCAGATTCATGCCTGGATCCATCTTTCCGGCACAAAATTCCAAAATAAAAGAGTAAAGTCAAACCTGGTCTTTTCCAAAAGCAAAATATGGTCCGCCTAACGCTCATGTCCATAAGCTCAAGAAATACGCCAGACCAGCAGAGGTAAAATTGAAGAAAACAAATCTTTACTCTTGACCTTTTACTCTATCACCACCCCACACTACACAGAAAATAACACAAGCAGTTATAGGCCCTTGGGTGTGGCACTAGGTTGCTGATTGCCTGTTAACCCAGGTGCACAGCATTATCACATACATAGCATACATAGCATTTTCATTCACACATAATCTTGGTCCTGCAAGGACTTATCCTAACAAAGATCACCCAATGAAACAGGAAATAACACTTTGAAACCATTAATGAAGGATTTGGAAGTCTCAGAAATTTTGAAAAGTTTTGAACTTTTTTTTCTGTGAAAATCGGAATTGACTTTAGATCCAATCCACCATCTCCCCCTACATCCAAAAGAAGTTTTGAACCATTTTAAAATCAAACATGCCTACTAAATAGATGTGAATCAAATGAAAGTGTTCAAATTAGATGTCCATCTGAATTAGATTTCTCCCTTTGAAATGTTCAGTATCAAGATAAATTATTAGGTTGCTAGTTTTCTTTTAAAAAACCTTCACTCTCAATCAATGTCAGCTTTATAATATGGTGTTGAAAGAAATTGTCTGAATTTAAGAGCTGTCAGGATTTAGTGTTCTGGGGTTGCATCCCTATTGGCTGTTTTATGCTGCAAAGGGATAGACCACATCACCTGCTGGGATACATCAGTGTTTACATTGGACTTTCTGTAAAGCTTGTACTTATTTTAAGCTTTAGCGCTCCTTTCTCTAACTATGTTTTTGCTCCTGTGAAACAATAACTACTAAAAATCTCTCTCTCTCTCTCTCTCTCTCTCTCTCTCTCACACACACACACACACACACACACACAATTCAACTTGAATAAATACCAAGAATTGTGGATACAATTGATACAATTTCAACCATTTTGCTTGTGTGGCAGGTAGAAGGTGGACTATTTTCTTTTAATTGGACACTGGTCCTCAGGAGGTCTCTGATGATGACATTAGTTTTACGCCTCTTCTGGTCTCCTCAAAATGGAAATGGCTGCTTTGAGAGGGGGTGGTAGTGGTTCAGCAGACAAAAGGTGGGTTGAAGGGAGATTTTGGTTGTTGAACTTTTGGAACAGAATTCCAATCTCTGCAAAGACCAAAAAATGGGTGATAGTGGTGTAAGGTGGATTCACACTACTAAAACTCGCTGACCGATAATACAATAAAGAAACAACTAAACAACAGAATTTTGTGTGTGTGTGCACGCGCGCGCGTGTGTGCACGCCTGTGCGCTTTTATGTTTTATTCCTATGCTGGGAGAGTAGAACCTGGCATTGTAACTTCAAAAATATTCAGAAACAATCACAAACCATTTGTTTTCAAGTGTAAAGAAACCCAATGAGAAAAATCCTTGTCTAAGGTGAATCTTCTTGATTAAGGACTTTTGTTTTGCACAACATTTTATTTTATTTTATTTATTTTACTTTATTTTGTGTTTTATATTATTATTTTCACCCTCCCCCTTCTTTTGTCTAAGTCTTGCTGTGTTCAAAATAATTCTATAAAAATTATTTATTTAAATAAGTAATTTTATTTTGTTTAAATAAATAATGTTATTTATTATTTTATAAATAATATAATATAATAATATAATGTGATATAATATAATGTTATATTACATTATAATTTAATATAATATAATATATTATAATGTCAATATATTGTATTATGTTATAGTATAATAATTGTAATGTAATACTACTACTACTAATAATAATAATAGTATGATTACGATATGGTGTGTTGTATATGCATTTAGTATTGGTGTTGTTGTAATGTAACACAGTATAATACTGCCAATGATAATGTGATATAATAATTATATTGTGATATTATAATTTGTATATTTGTATTACATGCAATATTGCTAACAATATTGCAATATGTTGTAGTGCAATATGATGTGTAGTGCTGATGTTGTGCTATGATAGTAATGTTAATTGTTGTTTTTTCAGTTTGCTGTAAGCCATTCCGACAATATTGTTATATGTACATTGTAAGCCACTCTGGCAGCATTGTTGTTCGCTGTAAGCTGCTCTGAGTCCTCTTCGGGGTTGAGAAAGGCGGCATATAAAAATAGTAAATAAATAAATAAATAGACAAACATCCGTCTTGTGGCTGGTTTGCATTTTATATGCAAGAAACAACTTTTCTGCACTTGAAATAACAGCTCTATGCAGACATATTGTTTTATGCATAGAAAAAATTGTTTGTTACACAGATTATGTTGTAAATGGGGACATGTTCTGTGGAAAATGCACATGGGCTTGATTTTCAGAGAAAACAACATTTCCTAGACATTTTACAATGTCTATGCAAAAAAACCCAACCCAGTATTTTTGCATAGGAATGCTATTTTCAGAAGAAAACAATCTTCTTTCTGTTAGTTTGTTTATTTAGCTATTTATTGATTTATGCTCCACTTCTCTCTCAAGATGGAAAACAACAGTGAGTGAATGTTACACATAATAAGTTCTGAATTGCAAATAGGATTCAGAAACTATGTATTTTGAACAGATTCTCACAATGGGAAGAACATTCCTAAAATTTCTCATCATTGTATTATTATTATTATGTTTATTATATCCTGCCTTCTCTCTTCATATGGAGACTCAAACAGGCTTACAATTAAAAACATTATGGTACAATTTAAAATATACAATATACAAATATTAAAACAGTATTAAACATTATTGATATTAAAAACAATTAAAATAAAATCATATAAAACCGAAGCACCCCCTGACTTAAACACCTTTATCTTTTAATGCCTGCCTGAATAAAAAAGGCTTTAGCCTGCAGCCGGGAGGACAACAGGGAAGGTGCCATTCTGGCTTCCCTGGGAAGAAGAGAATTCCAGAGTTGAGGGGTTGCCACCAAGAAGGAAGACCTGCTCTCTCGTTCCCACCAATAGTGCTTGAGCTGGAGGTGGGACCAAGAGAAGGGCCTCTCCTGAAGATCTCAAGGCCTGGGCAGGTTTTTACAAGGCAACGTGGTCAGCCAAATAGCCTGGAGCTGAACCATCTAAAGCTTTAAAGGTCATAACCAGCACTTTGAATTGTGCCCTGTAACAGACTGACAGCCAGTGCAGCTGCCTCAAGAAGAAACTTGCTGCAAGTTACAAAATCATTATTCCGAAATTTGCCCAATTTTATGATAATTACCAGTAGTGACAAATGTCCATACCAAGTGAAGGTATCTCAGTACTGACACAGCACTGGATGAACAGTAACCTCCATTTGAATTATCACCTCCACCAGGAGAATGAATAAGAAAGGACTTTACTTTTTGACAAGGTTTTTTATCATGAGATAACAATTGATGCACCTTCAAAATATGGTGACCCCATTAATTTCATTGGGGTTTCTTAGAGAAGGAACATTGAGAGATGTGATGTAGATCCCAAAAAAAATCACTGGACTGCATCAATCACAGACTAGTGTCTGGATCAAGGGGGAAAAAGAAGTGTCTAGTGATGTTTGTTTGAGCAAGTGTTTGAAAATTCAAGGTAAAGACACAGGAATTGGAACAACTAGACGATGAGATTGGATAATGTTTTTATTAGGAGATGTAAATGATATATGTTTTTAATATTCTTGTTTTAATTTTTATTATGTGTTAATGTTTTAAAATCTTTTACAGTGTTTTGGGGCATCAAATCGATGCTGCTGTAAACCGCCCTGAGTCGCCCAAGGGCTGAGAATGGCAGTATAAAAATGCAGTAAATAAATAAATAAATAATTGCACAAAAATGTTCCCAGAAGGAAACAATTACTTTTTTTTCCTTTGTGAAGCAAGCAGACATACGGTAAGCTCTGTAGGACTGACATTCAATACAGCATGAAGAAGCAAACAACTTATCCACACTATAAAATAGCACTTATAATAGTTTAGCTGTGTAGCTGACACAATGCATACTATGTGCCCTATTTGTGCAAAAAAATTCCTTGGACTCTCTTAAAATTGGGGGAAAACCCCCCATCTTTTATAAATCAGGAGAAAGGAAATGTTTTGCATGACCTTTTGTGTAAGGAAGAATGGGACATATTAAGATTTATGAAAATGATATGTGAGTATGTATGTGTGTGTGTGTGTGTAGAGAGAGAGAGAGAGCCCTTGATGGTGTCGCAGGTTAAAGCGCTGAGCTGGTGAACTTGCTGACCAAACGGTCAGTGGTTCAAATCTGGGGAGCAGGGTGGGCTTCCACTGTTAGGCCCAGCTTCTGCCAATCTAGCAGTTCAAAAACATGCAAATGTGAGTAGATTAATAGGTACTGCTTCAGCAGGAAGGTAACAGCATTCCATGCAGTCATGTTGGTGACATGAACTTTGGGGCATCTACAGACAACACCAGCTCTTCAGCACCCCTCCTCCCCTTGAGAGTAGGACATTGCTAGACTTACTGTCAAGGGGAAATCTTAATCATACGTACACACACACACACACACACACACACACACACAAAGTTATGATTCTTTAGCTGTGTATTGACAATGTACAGTTTCTGAATAATGAAAGAATAGACTATTCATTCTTCACCAGCCTTCTCCTGAATGTTTGAAAGCCTATAAAGCCATAGGAGAATGTGAAGGAAAGTCAAATAGAAACATTTCAGGTCAACTTCAAGGGAACCAGTGGAAGTTTAAATCAAAGCTGAATCCCACAGTCTGCCAGGGAGGGTGTGTTATGACTGCCGCTTGATTCCAATGCCTTTCTGCAGATGTGACATTATCTTGCATGACATTACACCATTGGGCATACAATGTGAGATGACATCATGTTGCATGTAATAAGAGAATGTTGGATGAAAAAGCTGGAATAAGAATGACAAAGCCAGGCCATCTAAGAATAACTAGTCCATAAACTTACAAATAAAATCTTTTAAAGTCTCAAACAAACATGGAAGTAGGAAGGATCTGACAGAGAGTTTTTGAAAGGTGCATTTGGGGTCATACCATTCATCCGAAACCCATTGCATTACTGCAAAGTAACAAAGAAGATTTGCATTTGGGGGAGAATTAGATGGACAAAGAGCAATAGCTCACCATTTTCATCCCTTTCTGTTCTAGAAATTCGCATATAACCAATCATTTTTGTTTTGGCACAAACGTTTTTGATGTTTTGTGGAAATTAATGAAACATTCAAATATTTCAATTAAAATGATATAGTCCTTTTGATTAGCAGTGCTTTGAAAAATCCTTCGTTTTCTGTCTTTAAAGTATAAAAAAAGGGTTTTTTTGCTGTTATACACAGTACTCCTAAACAATCAGCAAATATGTTATTTTATTCTAGACAACTTCAGTTGTGTCAATAATGCACATTTTTTTCTCTTTAAGATCTTTACACAGTATAAATCTCAACCTCTTTGTCTGCATATTTCCACACTGGTCTGTCAGAATATCATATAAAAAACTCTTAACCCATTTTATTGTATAGCATTTAACTAGTTCTTCCTCCATATAAATGTTTACACACTTTGGCTTGCATGATCGCTGCGGTCAGAGGGACTCAATCTACTAGAGGTGCCTAGTTTTAGAGTCTGTAGACTGGAGTCCACACGCCGGAGGGCGTTCGCTGTAGTCGCACCAGTCTTGTGGAACGGCCTTCCCTAAGGAGGTTCAGGCTATCTGGGCCCTCCTGCCATTCCGCAAAGCGGTAAAGACATGGCTTTTTAGGAGGGCGTTTGGCCCATGAACACTCAATGACCTACTACATTGTGTCTGTCATTCGACTACTAGCTTGCCGCTACTCCACTGTCCATTGGCTTCCAGCATGTTTTATTTGGGAGCTTGTTATATTGGAGGTTTAATTCTGTTTTAACGTATTTTAATGTGTTTTATCTGTTGTGTTTTTATGCCACTGTGAACCGCTCTGGGCGCCAGAGAGAGCGGTATACTAAGCCGAATCTAATAAATAAATAAATAAATATTTTCATTGTTTGTTTACAGTTGCACTTCACATTTGGTATCATTTTTTCAAATTTTTCTTTTCATTAATTTTAAATATTTCCAATAATGTTAAATACTAATATCATTAAAACTGTATCTATATGATTCTTACTGGTCTCTTGATTTGGCTTTGTATTCTCTTTGACACCTCTGCAAAAATTCTTGATATGTTAGCCATCTTTCTCAACCTATTGTATCTCCTCCATGAAAAAGCTTCAAATGATCAGATTTATTAATGTGATATATCTATTCCATAATCTCTTTTTTGTTGTTTATCTATTCAGTCACTTCAGACTCTTCATGACCTCTTGGACCAGCCCACGCCAGAGCTCCCTGTCAGCTGTCACCACCCCAGCTCCTTCAAGGTCAAACCAGTCCCTTCAAGTATACTATCCATCCATCTTGCCCTTGGTCAGCCCCTCTTCCTTTTCTCCTTCCATTTTCCACAGCATAATTGTCTTCTCCAAGTTTTCCTATTTCTCATTGTGTGGCCAAAGTACTTCATTTTTGCACCTAATATCCTTTTCTCCAGTGAGCAGTCGGGCTTTATTTCTTGGAGTGTGCACTGGTTTGATCTTCTTGAGGTTCAAGGCACTCTCAGAATTTTCCTCCAGCACCACAGTTCAAAAGTACTATCTTCCTTCACTCAGCCTTCCTTATAGTCCAGCTCTCACATGCATAGGTTAATATGGGGAATACCATTGCTTTAACTATGTGGATCTTCATTACCAGTGTAATGTCTCTACTCTTCACTATTTTATTGGTCATTGCTCTCCTCCCAAGAAGTAAAAGTCTTCTGATTTCCTGGCTGCAATCTGCATCTGCAGTAATCTTTGCACCTAGAAGTACAAAGACTTACGCTGCCTCCATGTTTTCTCCCTCTATTTGCCAGTTATCAATCAGTCTGGTTGCCATAGTCTTCTTTTTTTTTAATGTTTAGCTGCAACCCACTTTCTTCTTTCACCTTGGTTAGAAGGCCCCTCAGCTCCTCCTCGCTTTCAAAGTGATATCATCTGCATATCTCTCAGTTAAAAAAAAATTCAGACTTTCTGTCTTTCTGTGGGGAAACCACTACATTTCAGTCATTTGTAATAACCATTATGAACCACCCAAGATGCCAGAAAGAATAAAATTCCTCAAAAATTGGCACATTTATGAAGTGTTTGATATTTTAGAGGAATATATCCAAAATCACTGTGCAAAGAAGATATCTCCTGCATTCTGATAGGGAAATTGAATGGAACTGGAATGTTCGTAAGGAATTTAGAAACTCGGGCCTGAATTTTTTCTCATTAGTTCTGATAGACCCATTTAATCAGTTTTAGAATGATGGGTCAATGGAGACAAATCCCATTGATTGAGTAGATCTGTTTTAACTGGCATAAATAATACAATTAATATGTTTTTGAGCTGGGAAGAAATAGTCAGCTTTTAAAGAAGCCTACAACTTATGTGGTTACTTTTCCTCCTTATGTGTTTGTATTTTCCTACTTTTCTTTAACTGGAATGTTATTGCACACAACTAAAAACTACTTTGAATGTAAATTTTAATGAATGTATTAATTTATGTAACAAAAACAAAGGGACAGGGATCATACTTTTTTTCAAGAGGTTGGGTAAATTCAGCATGCTAATATCAGTAGGAATAGGACTAGAAGGATAAAGCAGTGGATGCTTTTGTCAGAATAGGAAAAAACAGTGGCAGGCAAACAGATGAGGGCTATGGAGATTATTTGCTATTAGGAAATTTCATGATAAGAATTTCTGGTTTTTATTTTTTTTACAAATTACAACAGAGTATTCATGTGAACATGATCAAGGCAGTAGCACTAAAGGGAGAAAATCATTACATAACTGGACTCACACACCCTACGAGCACCCTTCCAGAAAGCTGCTATTACCTAATGCTTGCAAAATTTCACTATGCTCTAGGTATGCTCATAGTGACTAGAAGTATTCTAATCATTGTAATTTTAAAAAAATAGCATTTTGAGTTTCTGCTATTGAACACACTCAGAGTACACTGAGGAAGAAGCATCAGAAACTTCCCAGTCATTCCCTTAAGCTCCCTTAGCCCACACATAGGATGGAGGGGAAATGTACATGTTAGCCAGCTTCCCAAAACTGCCCATGGGTGTAGTGGTGGTAGGGAGCTTTGTTTTCCCACTCTTGATGAGAAAGCACATATGGACCCATAAACTATCTGGAAAATGACCAACTGTTGTTATTTTCAATGTTATTGCATTTTCAATGAAACTTTTATTTTTATAAAAGTCATTCACATGTTTACCATGCAAACTGATTTATAGAAAACTATCCATCCCCTGACACACGTTGCTGTGGCCAAGTCTGTGTATATGTGTTTTGTGTGTATATATATGCATATATACGTTGTAATGTATATTTTGTTTTTTGGCTTTTTAAGTCCCTTCCACTGTGTTTTTTATGTTTTTATGCATGATGGTCACTCATTGGCCTGATAGGTGTATTGTGTCCAAATTTGGTGTCAATTCGTCCAGTGGTTTTTGACTTGTGTTAATCCTACAAACAAACATTACATGTTTATTTATAGAAAATGTATTGCTTTCTGGATAAAGTATTGCCTGACGTCTTGCTCAGTAGTTACATAATCATAAGCTGGACTTACATTCTTTTTTTTATTCAAATGTTTTATTGATTTTCAAAAGTTAAAAGAAATCACAACATACAAAGCATACACACAACAAGTACACATAGACAAACAGTACATTAATATACTAAAATATTTTACATGAGTACTTCCTTCCCCTTACACCCCCCTTCATCTGTCAACAGTAATTTTAGTCATTACCGAACTTCAAATGTCTATGTCTTGATTGAATATCCATCATTCAACCAATTGTCCATTCTATATTATTCTTTTTAAAATAGTTTATGATCAAAGACCAATCTGTACTTTTTGATCTAATATCTTGATTTAAAGTGTGAGTCAGTCGGTCCATATTCATAATGTCCATCAGCTTTAATTTCCAGTCTTCCATCTTTGGGATGTTCTCTTCTTTCCATCTTTTGGCTAGAACTATCCTGGCCGCAGAAATACAATAAACAAATAATTTCTCTATATTGTCATCTAATTTAAAGTCACACAACCCTGGACTTACATTCTGGTAACAGCTAAGGATTCACATTTATTGTTGTTAATAACTGAACCCCATTTACCCATCCACCTCCAAAATGTACAGTAGCTTTTCAGTCCAAAGGAATTCTGAAGATCAGGCTGGCTGTAAATGACATTCACAACACTTTCCTAGTTGTAGGACACCATGAGACCAGCAATTGGGATAGGACCCAAATGTATCTGTCTAGCTGCCTGTTCTTAGTGATCCCTTGGAGAGTGGTGCCTATGTTAATCCCCAGTGCTCCAATGAGCAGCACCTCAGAAACAGTTAGGTTCTTGGGAGAGGGAGTAATAGCAATATCAGGCATCATTACAACAATCAAGCTCTATCATCATAGTTGTGTCTGACAATGAAAGATCTCGGATTATGTTTTGGCACAAATATTTGGGGTTTTTAAAAATGTTTTTTAAATGTTGAAAATGTTGTGTAGAGCATGTTTGTCATATCCAAACCCTTCACCATACTGTGTAATCTTATTTGCAAATATGGTAAAAACAAAGATTTATATCCTAGAATTGAAAAAATGTTCCCATCAATTTTGTGTGATTGAGAGGGGCCAGCTTATGGTTCTCTTCAGGCCATGTATTGCCCTGAGATGGGTATTCTACATGGAAGAAAGAAATAGAATATGTTTTTCCACTTAAAGCAGGGCTTGAAAAGCAATTTACATTGGAGAATTCTGCACAAAATGTTATCTTTGTTGTTATTGTGTTGTAGGTGAAATACCCAAAAATGGTTTGTACATCTGTTATATCACACACAAATATACTGCTTTGAAATGATACAGGTTAAAGTAGATATAACTGGAGGTGATATTTCAAAAACAATAGGGTTGGGAAAATGTAGTATTTCCCACCATTTTTTCCCTGGCATGATAGGGGTGGAAAGAGGGCAGCTGGAAATATTTTGGAAGATATTAAAGTGATGTTTCAAAGCAGCTCTGGCCAGTTCATACTGCTGTAAACCACTTAAGCTCCAAAAAGTACAAAGGGGGGGAGTTACATTCAGGCATGTTGCCAGGGGGGGCTAAGGGGGCTTCAGCCCCCCCCCCCCCCGAAATTCTCAGGGTGGTCCGCGAAAAGGCCTTACTGGTACATTATTTAAACTGTTATGTTTATTCATATCATGATCTGATCACCATGCTCATTATATCCCACATTAATCGGGTTATTGGGATAACAATACAAAAGATTTGCTAGGATAGACCCCTTCCACCCAGTCTCCGCCCCCCCCCCCCGAACCAAACTCAGCCCCCTCCGAAACAAAATCCTGGCTACGGCCCTGGTTACATTAAAATCATGTCCACTGAAACATAAAATGTGGCAGTGTCCCTGATTTTGAAGGGCAATTTTCATTCTCTTAAAATCAGCCCCAAGCATTTTTCTCCCAGTAAGTTCACTTCAGGTAACAGAATGCACATCTATAGTGACTATTTAATGCAACTTGAAGTCAATTTGAAAGTGTGGCAGCTGTACAATGCACATCGCAAAGGGGCTTCAATCTGACACAAGGGCTTTGATCCAGTACAAGGAGATTTGGAGAATAGCCTTAAATAGAGCTCTTAATGCGCATCATAACACACTATTATGAACAATATGCCTGTCAAATGTAACTTCACAGGATGGAAATTACCGTGGACATCTGAAGTTGTGAATCCTGAAACCTATTTGAGGCTAGCCTCTGCAGTGCATCAAAGCTCCATCCTGGTCCCAAACTGGTTCTGAGGCTTACATTGTAATCATCTGCACAGTGAAACCTCTTCCTTCTATGCTGGTTTCACCCTGGATCAATGGAGTTTTGCCCAGAGTTCACCTAAGAGTAAAGCATCAGGCACTGGTGGCTGTAATGTCAATGGGACCATATCAGCAAAGTAGGTTCAGCACCCTGAATAGCTTATTCAGTGCCAGCTAAAACCTAGATACCAGGATTCTCATTGGAGCCCCAAATTGGAGCCTCTTGCTACCAGGAAGGGTACAGACGTCGGGAAGGTAAATCATACCACTCTCTACATTCAGACTAACTATAATGTATATCTTTCCTAGGGTGCCATTCAAACATGTACCTTGCCATGGTTGTTCATTACATTTATATTTTTTCCTTTTTGCCAACATGTTACAGTAACATGCATGGTCTCCCTCCCCATTTAATACTCAAAGCAACCCTGGAAGGCCTGAATGACAAGACAAAGATAACCAACTGAGTCACATGGTGTGCTTCATTGTCCATAACTCACATTTGAGATCTCTTTTTTTTAAAAAAAAAAATCATCTGCAGTACAATATTAGCAGCGATGTTTGTGCATTCAGGCCATCTTTGGTGAAAAGTAAACTGAGGACAAAGAAAAGGGATGAGTCAAAGTTCTTCACAACTCAGCCAACACTATTACAGCTAAGTAAAGTTTCCATTGTTTAAAAGCTGATAACCGTTCAACTGCACCGAGCTTCTAAGATGAATTGTTCTGAAAAGGATGCTCTGTCCATCAAGTAAAATGGGACAACATTTTAAAATATGCATGTGCTTTTTCTGTGAACTCTGCTTCCATGGCATCTGCAGGTGTCAGGCAATTAAAGTCTGATCTAGCCTTAGGTTGCCTTACTTAAGGTATCCGAGGCCACTTTGTTCAATAGCTACAGTGATTTGTGCAGGCAGTAAGAACAACAGTGATGCCCTCAACAGCACGTCTCAAGTAGGCAGGCAGACACTACAAAAGGCATTTCAAATCTTCACCTACATCTTGCTCCATTTTATTATGAGTGCAGTTTTAATGTTGACTTCCTGTTTTTAATTTTACCTTTTGTGAGCTGTTTATTTCTCCAGTCTAGGGGAAAAGATGGGATAGAAATAAAGTTCACCCTCCTCCTCCTCATCTTCTTCATGATCATCTGGTAACATAGCATCACCAGTTACATATATCATTTGATACCATGTAGTAAGGATTACTTTCTTGAACATTTGAATGCTTTTAAACTTCAAGTTATTTCTACCTTGAATATGAAAAAATGTGTTAATGTTAGTACACAATCTTAAAAATATAAAATAAAACCAAAGCAACCCCCCCCCCCAAACCCCAAACAAACAAACCTCTCATCTATCCTCCGGCATCAACAAATTAACAGATACAGATTTTTGTCAGCATCGAGAGGTTGTATTTACTTGTCATAAAGATGAGAGCCTCTCAGAAAAAACAACTCCATTTTGGCACTCGTTTACAAAAAATGTATGAATAAATCAATCAATTTGGGTATATTTGTTTAAAAACTGTACAGATTCTTACATTAGAGTCCTCCAGTGTATAAAATCAACAGTGATTTTCAACCTTTTTTGAGCCACGACACATTTTTTACATTTACAAAATCCTGGGGCACACCACCAACCAAAATGACACAAAATGACACTCTAACACAGTAATGCAGTATGTTTTTAAATGTATTTATACACTCACTTAGTGTGAAACCTGGGCCTGTTTCAATGAACACAAAATAGATATCCTGGCAGAAATGGTAGAAAGACACACACAAAGCTCTTGCTCAACAGCTGTCAGTCTCTCTCTGTTTTTAGTTTTTATCGCAGTCAAGCTTGAGAAGCTCATCTCACACAGATATGTGGTTGAAAATGGGAGCAATGTCAAAATAGCTTTGTTGGCCAGAATACATCACTGTCACTCGCTTGTCTTGCTGTGATCCCAAATTGCCAAATTGCCACTGTTACTTGACGTGCAGCTGCAGCATTAACTCTAACTTTGTTTACTTAGCCACGTCTGAGCGCATCCAAGATGGCGCGACCATAGCACTCTCGCGTCACTTCTTAGGTGATGCAAGAGTGCTATGGTTCCATTTCTTAAAGGGACAGGTGCACCTTATAGTTTATATATGAATGAAGTTTGAAAATAATTTCCTATGGCACACCTGATGATCTCTCATGGCACACTAGTGTTGAAAATCACTGTATTAATATATACTGTCCGCCTTATGTATTTGTGTGTTTTGCTTTCGCAGATTTGATTATTCTGAGATTACACAATATGATCTCTTTAGGAATCTCTAGGTTGTCTATTGTGACTATGGTCAAATTCTGATGGAAGTTCTACAGTGGTGTTCTTTCAGGTTAAACAATTATTCTTTTTAATTTGTGGTTTTTCCACTTTTGAAATGGTCTTGTGCCCCTAATCCCAGAAAACATAGAGGGGTGACTGTATTGATTTATATCTTAGGGTCAATAATACAAAAATGCTACAATACGAAAGTATATAATTTGTACTTTTTCAATGAGAAAAGAAAGACTCAGAGGCCATGAGGGGCAAAAGAAATTGTTTTGATGATCTATATATGAATTAAATTTTACAGACTGTGTTGAACCATTTTTGGATTTTATAGACCATATTGAAAATGTATTATTTGTTACTTCAATTTGATCTCCCGCAAATGGGACTCAAAGGGGGAAAACCAAGCAAATAAATTAAGTCAGCAAAGATTTTTGAATACAAGTGGAAATCAATTAAGAAAGAGGGGGAGATATTTTCATATAAATGCCCAGCCTCTTGCAAAGCATTGCAATGGAGGAATACACAGATGAGTTCTCAAAGAGATGAAGCTCAACCAAACATGCATGAAATGTCAAAAATAC
Source organism: Anolis apletophallus (assembly GCA_030556195.1). Taxonomy (NCBI): domain Eukaryota; kingdom Metazoa; phylum Chordata; class Lepidosauria; order Squamata; family Anolidae; genus Anolis; species Anolis apletophallus. The sequence continues at coordinate 151,167,186 of JARBWK010000004.1, forward strand.
AACATTTTGAAGTCAGTGCCTTTGGAAGTCAGACACAGTTCCTTCTTATAAGTGCTGTTTTATTTTCCTTTAAAATCCCCTTGTTAAACTTCACGGTGTCTTTACAGCACCTGACAAAGTTGACAGTGACATGAAAGTAAAATAAAAAAATCACTTGCCCGAGGCTATCTGGCACAGCTCATGCATACACATGCCTTGCAGACACTCATTCTTCCTTATGATACGTCCCAGATGGAACACTTTCTAGGATAATGTTCCAACAATAACACTGTATGAAGCCATCCAGAATTGTTTAAAGGAAGATTGGGGCAAAATTCTAGACCAGCATCTTTCCATCTAAATGTGGAGAAAAACAAACTTCAAGGGTTTCAAAATAAATATTGATTTTTGGCATACTTGCATGAGTTGTATGACCTATCAAGACAAACGTAGCACACAGGGAGGTACTGTATATTGACCTACGATATGCTTGACAGACTTCCATTATACAGAACTTGTGAGCTGCCATCAGCTTAGGACCTTATCACATTGGGATATAATCCATTTATACCAGTATGCATCATATTTTTGAAGGACTGCATGCATACTGTATTGAGACAGGAAGCACATTCTCCTCATCACAGCTGAGCATTATGATTCTTATAATTTGAAAATACTGTGCTTTAACTCATCACACCATAGAAGGCTGGGTCCTCCCAATCCTTTCAAAACGATCCATACATCACTCTATGACCTTTTTTTAAAAAAGGTCCATTGCTGATGGGATGCTGAAACGAACACACACACAATCTTTAATTTATCATCCCACCGCTTGCCACCATTTGAAATGAACGAGCAGGGCAAAACAACCTTCAGGCAGTGAGAGATTGAGAGAGAGTTTGTTTCAAAGTGAAAACAGTTACTTATTTTATTTGTATAATTCTTATGTTAAATGTGTAGTGTTTACATCACACCAAGGCTTATAGAACAAGTTACTGGGGGGACATTCAAGTGCCACCTCGGAGTTGGTTGAGGTAGGCAGGGTGGTCCGGGAGCAGGTCAGGGTTTTCTTACTGGTACATTATTTAAACTGTTACTGTGTTTATTCATGCTGGACTAGATGGGCTGAGGTCCGATTCAGCATGGCTCTTCTTATGTTCTTATGTTCTTAACAATGTTTCAATATGAGTTTCATTCAATGTATTCCATTTCTCCAAAAGGACTGTTACATTACTATATAAAACAAACTTTGACCTATTCCTTTGACCAATCTTCCAGTTGCTTTCCAGCTACGTCCTTCCTGACCCTAACTTGCTAACCAACTCTCAGAGACTGACTCCAGCCATCTTACTAACTGTCTTCAGCTGGGCTTCTCCAACTCTTAACTACGCATTGGAGAATAAACTCCTGGCTCACTATTTAATGCAGCCTTTCTCTAACTGACTACCTGTCAGCAACCTAAACATTTTGGCCTCGTCCCACCTCCTGAGGACTAACCACCCTTAAACTCATCCAGCGACCAACTGCCCCCTTTCTAAACCAACATTCTTTTTTCCCCAGTGATAGTTGGCTCCTTCTCCTCAGCCTGGAGGCTATGCTGCCACAGTAACGCCTGGGGCCTCCGGCCACCTCTCCGCCAATATCAATAAACCTATTTAAAACTTATACTTTAATTGGGCATTTCATTACAGATGCATACAGATTTTTCTACAGTGTTTCAGCAATTGAATAATTTGTTTCATTTCAAAAAACCACGATTAGGATTCTGTCTGCAAATCCATTTATTTGGCACTTAGCAGATGAATACTGATGGGATGAGGCAAATGTCATGTGATGTGAATTGTTCTAAATCATTCTGAAACAGTCTCAGAAAAGAAGTATTTCCTAATGTGATAAGGTATTTAATTGGGCTATAAGCTTAGATGTATAGGTGTCATGTCATTTTCAGCTTTTAGCACTGTCTAGTGTAATTTATGGAGATTTTGTTCACTTCTATTGAAATATTTATTTACAGTATTTATATTCCGCCCTTCTCATCCTGCAGGGGACTCAGGGTGGATTACAACGTACAAATATATGGCAAACATTCAATGCCATAGACTCACAACATATATAGACAGACACACAGAGGCTATTTAACTTTCCAGCTTTCATGAGGGTATTCTGGCCATCAGGGGAGCTGTCGCTTCCCATTTGAGAAACTGGTGGAGTACCTCATTCTTTTTGCCCTTGATGGAGATTTTATGGCACGTAAATTGTTAAATCAGATGTACCTACATTTCCTACTTGACAGATGCGACTGTCTTTTGGGCTGCAAAGGTCGACAGTGAGCTACCCACGATGGTTGGAATCTCACTCTTACCCGGGCTGGCTTTGAACTCATGACTTTTTAGTCAGTAGTGATCTTAATGCAGCTGACTCCCAGCCAACTGTGCCATATTAATAATATAGTTCAATAGTATGTTTCCTCTAATTATGTGTCAACTTTACACACATAATTTATTTACTATGTATTAAAACAAGTTCCTGCTATACATGACTAAACTGAAGCTATAGCAGGCTAACACATGCTTAGATTTTGCACCCCTCCAAGTTGTTGTTATAGAGTACAGTAGGGATCCAGAACTTTTTCAGCCCAGAAGACCACATCCTGTTTTCACATCCACACCAACACAAATGTACTACACACAGGGCCGTAGCCAGGATTTTGATGGGGGGCTGAGTTTGGTTCGGGGGGCTGAGACTGGGTGGAAGAGGGTCTACCCTAGCAAACCTTTTGTATTGTTATCCCAATAACCCCATTAATGTGGGATATAATGAGCATGGTGATCAGATCAGTTTAAATAATGTACCAGTAAGGCCTTTTCGCGGACCACCCTGATAATTTCGGGGGGAGGGGCTAAGGGGGCTAAGGGGGCTACATGCCTGACTACACACATAAACTTCAGCCCACATATAAATTAAATCTTATTTTATTTAACTGTTGATAGATACTCTTCTTTGAAATAGAAAAAAATCCCACAACTGTTAATGTCAATAAAATGATTGCTATTCATAGTAGAGGGGAGTTCTTTTTCCCCTTTGGTATTATTAAAGTCCCTGCTGTAATAATGGACCAATTATTTAATTTTTAAAGCAAACATTTCAGTTTAATTTGATTAGTGCTAAGATCCACACATTTCCCTGAATTCATTACCAAGTCTCTCATTATCTGACCCCAATAAAGATACCATTTCACTTTTCTAAAACATTATTACAAGAATATATTATGCATGAGGAATGTAGCAGGATGAGAAAAGTAGTACACAGCACGAAGAGTCTCTAGCCATCCTTGTCTGTACCTTTCCCAGCTGTATAATATTCCTTTTGAGATGTGGTTGCACCATGAATGAATAAGTATAGGTCTCATGATATTAGAACCCAACTCACAACTGTCACCCAGATTAACTTTTCATCAAAAGAACCCGCAACTGTTGAATGAACTGCAAGAAGCTATCAGAATTTGAGATCCATTTGAAGACACAGCTCTTCTGGCAGGCCTACTCAGTCAAATCTGAATCATGAGTTTTGAATTTGCATTCTGTTATCACTATATGTTGATTTGTGCCCTGTGTTTGCTGTATGTTCTTATAATGATATGTTCATCATTATAGTAGCACCTTCACACAGTTAAAACTTGTGTACCAGCTGTGCCCAAACTTTGAAACCGGGCCATGAGAGTCCACACCTTGGTTACTTCCTGTTTGGACTACTGCAACACTCTCTATATGGGGCTGCCTTTGAAGATAGTTTGAAAGCTACAACTAGTGCAGAGATCAGTGGCCAGGTTTCTAACTGGAGTGCTGTATAGTGAGAGGATGACTCCCATGCTGCAGCAGCTCCACTGCCTGCTGATCTGCTTCTGGGCTAAATACATAGTGCTGACCATTACCTATAGAGCCCTAAATGGTTCAGGCTCAGAATATTTGCAGAATCGTATCTCTGTTTACAAACTGGCTTAAGCACTACGATCTGAAGATGAGGCCCTGTTCTCTGTACGCCCCACCCCCCCCCACACACACACACCCACACCTCAAGCATGGCTGGTGGAAATGAGAAGGGGGGCCTTCTCCATGACCGTTCCCTGCCTCTTGAACTCCCTCCCAAAAGAATTAAAAACTGTCCCCTATCTCCTTGCCTGCAAAAAGTTGCTAAAAACACATCTATGCACTCTGGCATACGGAGAGGAGGAAGACTAATACGTCTCGACACATATCATCAAGATATACTAAATCTTGTCTAGCTACTGGAATTGATCTCTGCCTGTTAGTTGTTAGAATCCATCTTGCCTCTTAATAAGGTCTCAGTTGTTTTAAGTGCTTTGATCTGTGTAAATTTAAATTATGCGATTATGTCTGTTAAAGTTGTTAAGTCTTATTTTTTTGGTTAATTTTTATTTGGTATTAAGTTTACAGTTAGACGGTTTTATATTGTTTAATGTGTCTTGTTTTGATGTAATTTGCTATTATGTCTCTTTGTTGGCATTGAATGTTTGCAATATGTGTTGGAAACCACCTTGAGTCACTTCGGGGAGACAGGGCACTCTACAAATAATGTTTTGCTGTTGCTGTTGTTGTTGTTGTGATATATATATATATATATATATATATATATATATATATATATATATATAATGTTCATATGTTTTGAATCTGTTGCACCCCGCCTCAAGCCATTAGAAGAAGTGGGTAATAAATACATTATTATTTTACTGACACAAAGTCACAGTATGTCACAGCAAACGAGTTCTATATGCTGGATTTCGTATCAAAAAATCACAAGTCAAACACTTCCCAAGCGTCTAGAACTGTGTAATGTATTTCTGAATGATGCGCGGATCCAAGTAAGGTGGCCTTTTGCAGTTGACAGATCGTGATTTTGTCAATGTGTATTGTTTCGAAATGCTGGCTGAGATCTTTTGGCATGGCACCCAGTGACCACTGGGACCACCTGTACTGGTTTATGCCAGAGCCTTTGCAGTTCGATTTTGAAGTCTTGATAATGGCTGAGCTTTTCCTGTTGTTTTTCCTCAATGCAGATGTCACCTGGTATGGTGACATCAATAATCCAGATCTTTTTTTCTTTTCCACAATCATGATGTCTGGTGTATTGTGTTCCAAAACTTTGTCAGTCTGGATTCGAAAGTCCCACAGTATTTTTGCATGTTTATTTTCCACAACCTTTGCAGGTTTATGATCCCAGCAATTCTTTACTGCTGGCAGGTGGTACTTGTGACATACGTTCCAGTGAATCATTTAGGCCACAGAGTTGTGTCTTTGTTTGTGGTCCGTTTGTGTGATTTTCTTGCAACAGCTGAGGGTATGGTCCATGGTTTCATCGGTTTCCTTGCACAGTCTGCATTTTGGGTCATCAGCTGATTTTTTGGTTCTGATCTTAATTGCATTTGTTCTGATGGCTTGCTCCTGGGATGATGATATTATTATTATTATTAATATTATTATTATTATTTGACACAAAACACAGTATGTCACAGCAGATTAGATCTATATGCTGGAATTATTATTTTTATTATCATCATCATCATCATCATTAGCAGCAGCAACTTCATTTTTGCATACCTGGACAGACTGAAAGACACTGAGGAGGGAAAAACTCTTTTGATAGCTTCCATGGTCAGATTTCAGGATGCTTTGTTTGTAGTGGGGTCATACTCTATTTAAAATATGGTCACACACTCACATGCCATTTTAGATTGTCACAGTGCAAAATTATGCATTTTGATATGATTTGTGGCGACCGCTGTGCAGCTCCCTACGGGTGAGCTCCAGCAGGATCTTTCTGATTCTTCGGACACAGTTGGCTGGTCCTGCCGATCCTCCTCCAGGGTCGAGGCAGTAGATCGCCACACCTCTGGGATCATCTTTGGTGACCCACAATCACCGGACAATCAAATTTGGCTGGGTAAAGCGGCTGAGCTCCCAGGATCTTCATGGAAGACGCCGAAGAGGACCAAGGAGGGGTGGGTTGTGCGACCTATTACGGCCGCCAGCGCCCGCTTCCTAAGGAAATTCGGCAGAAGATCATTCATTGGAAGATCACCTCTGTCGACTCCCTTGAAGACCGAGCAGCCAGCAGACCGGAGACCCCAGTTCCATGAAACTCTTGGGGCCCAAAGGAGTAGTTCCTCGGAGGCCGAGGCTAGCGGGTCGAGACCTCCCCGCCAACCATCTAGACCCCTTGGAGTATGCTGAGCTATTCAAAGAATATGCGAGGCTCATGGACCAAATCAAAGACTTTGGGAACAGATTTGGCGGCCTACTGGAGTCTATGGGGATCCCTACGGCACAATTCCCGGTCTTATCCGGCAACCTGGTCGCTCCATCGGGGCCCCCTCCCACAGGCCCCGTGGATCAAGACTTCACATGGGACAGGTCGTGGGACTTCCCCACCGCCCCCACGGAGGTGGGCCTGGAAAGGTCTGCTCCCTCAACCGAGGACGCGCCGGCCACCCCTGGAGCCAACTCGGTCTTGAACCCTTCGGTGACCCTGCCTGGAGAGAGCATGGGTGCGGACCGGAGAACCCTGAGACGATCACCCGGAGGCCGGCAGTGAGCTGGCTGGCGGAGTAGGCGAGCCCTCTGGAAGGAAAACACCGCTGATCGACCGGGACGGCCCACAGTCCAGTTGCCTACCTTCGGCGGGGAAGCCGTCTGGGACCCTGGGACGCGGTCCAGCGAGCCCGGTGGTCTCGCCGCTGCTGCCGCCGGTGGCGGGCTCGCCGCGGGATGACTTCAACATTTCGGCCATCCTGGCCCCCCCTCCGGACGCCCAGCGCCGCCGTCGCCGCCCCGCGATGAGCTGGGGGAGCATCCTGGAGGAGGCGAGGCCCAACATGGCGGGTGGCCTTGGGGACGCCCAGCCAACCCATGTGCTGGGGCCCCAGGAAGAATGGCCACCCGGAAGTAGTCGACCCTCGGAAGGCCCGCCCCCGGAAGTCTCTGCATCCTGCACAGACCCGGAGCGAGGCCCCCGGAAGAGGAAGAGGAGGAACCGTCGCCGGAAACGGAAGGATGGTGCCCACCGGACATCGCCAACTAGGGTCCGGAGGCCAGCCCTGCCCCCTCGCACTTTCGACCAGATCACAGCGGGACGACAATCTGTGGGACAGATGAGGCCTTGGAGGACGTTCTCACCTAGGACGTTCTGGAGCTCCAGCTACAAACGGCTGAGGCTCCAGGGGCCATACCAGTCCTCAGCAGTGACCAGGACAGACACTACACTGGCAGGTCTGGCCTCCCAGCGGATCCCCGACTGGAAGTTGGCAGCCTCCACCCCGTCCGGAGTGGCTGCATCGATGCTCACGTGGAGACATCCTTGCCTGCCCTCCTTCGATGGCAGAGTAGTGTCTTGACTGTCACCTCTTTGACACTATCCTACCCCCTCCACCCCCCCTCCCCCTCCCCCTCATGTCCTCCCCTTGTCGTACATACTATGTTGTCTTACTTTTATTTTGTAAGTCGCCCGGAGCACTTCGGTGGAGGGCGACTCAGAAATAATAAAGTTCTATTCTATATGTCAAGGGCCATTTCACACAGAGGGGAGTGTATCAACGCTGTCTCAAGACTAGTCATCCCTGGCTGCCACCATAATTTTCCCATTGAAGCATTAAAAATGCCAAAAGTGGTGCCATGAAAGAGAGAGCAAAGGGAGTCAGTACTTCTTTTAGATTTTCCCAGGATGGCCTAACATCACTTCTTTCGCCACTCTTCTCAGAAAAAGAGACGTCTGTTTGTTTTTAAATCAGAGTAATTGTACAATGATCTGTGGGTAAGTGGACCCAGGTTTTGGGGGGTTAATTTTTCTACTAAAATTTCTAGACATATCCATGAGTATATACAGTATATTCTGAATACAGTGAAACCTATTTCCAAGTGCATACTTCAAAGATTTCATGCATTCAGTATCCAACCTATGTATGCATATAATTAGAGCCTAACCTTCCATAGGCCTGTTAATAAGAAGCCCCATTCAGCTTGTTGAGATTTTTTAAAGTTTTACTGAGCCTTCTTTCACTAGGTTTGTGTATGGATTCGATTTAGCTAGTTCCCTTTGATTAATCTGGCTGGTCCAGCTTGCTTGCCTAGCCATAATGGCAAGGGCTCAGCCTCCATGGATTTTTTCACCGCAACAGAACAGTGACTGTTGAAAACCATCTGCCTTCAGTTACAAGTGCAGTGTGAGAGGAAAGCAGCTACTAGAAGGAAAAGTGTGTGTGTGTGTGTGGGGGGGGGGGGGAGACACTACTCCAGGGCCTACAAATCAAGATAAAAGGGAGGGCTTATTAAAAGGAAGTCAGGGGTAGGATAGCTCCAGCTCAAGCACTCCTCCTTTCCTGGGAAATGGGGAAGCCTCCTTAAAATGCCTTGGAAAACTGTGTGCTACAGGAACTGCACGCACTTGGAGGGCTTGTCTCCTCTAGAGCACAAACAGCTTTAACTAAGCATTAAACCTAGTCTCCCCTACAGACAGAAGGAAACGGATCGCTGAAAGAATGGTATCTTAACTCTGATTATTTTAATCCAGGTCTTAATGAAGGATATAAGGACAAACAATGCCTAGTACGATGGGAAGGGGAGACTGGGAAGTCCTCTCCCCATAATGGGCCATATAGAAAACAAATCTTTCAGCTTCCTGGATCAAAAACAGATTTCTGTCTTTCTGAATTAGGGATGCTCTTAAAAAATGGATTAGGACCCCCATTGAAATCCGGGACACTGAAATGAACCACAGTTTACCCAGATTGCACAAGCCTAGAAGCCATGATGCCTTAAGGGTCAATAAGGGTTGGATAGAAATATAGTAAGTAAATAAATAAATACATGCATAGGCAGCTTCTACTTTGATGTCTTTTAGATCAGGTGGCAAATATGTGTTGCCTTCCATATATTGCTGAAATACAAATGTAATTCACCCAAAATAGCACTGTAAATAATCCAACTTCATAGGGATGTCAGTCTAGTATCTGGAAGATATATACCTCGGCCATGTTGTAGCTCCTTATCATGATCTCAATGTCCAATGAAAAATGAGACACAATGATCAGACAACAAACTGCAGTGGGCTCTACCAGCTAAATTGTGAGATGGGAACTACTGTGCAATACAGTGCAGTGGATCCAAAGAAAAGCAATCAACATGGTAATTTTTGCAGGATAGCCTAAATTTAGCAGGGATTCACACTGTAATGTTTGACATTTGAATGGGAAAAAATGACTTGTCTGAAGTCACTCTGGAATTCTATCACCTCTCTCCCTCCTTCCTTATTTCTGTTTGATTTTTATTCGTTCAACTATTCTTGTGACTTTTTTAAAGAGTGTCATCCTTAATTTTTTTAGTTAATGCTTGATCATTCCACAAAAGAAAGTTACCCTTTATAAATAACTGTGAAACAATACTGAATAAAAGAGATTTCTCTTTTCTGAAACATTTCTACAAAACCTGGTTATTAATATTTTTAGAAGCGATGGTGCACATCTCTTCAAAATGTAGATTGAGTAAACATTTGTAAATATTGAGAGCTTGGCTTTGTTTTGAACAACTGGGAGAAAAGCTTCCTCCTGACACTGCATAAAGACAATGTTTTCCTCAATTACCATGAGTTTGATGAAAAATACCTGACCTGCTTTAGAACTCAAAATGATCCTTGTAATGGAAAAGTTTTATGAGACACCATATGTGTCTTCATCAGTTATGTATAAAAATCTTACTTTGCTACTTGCCATGGTAAAATCCTCCCTTCTCCCCCCTCTCCCTTCCTTCTTGTGAGGAAAACAGATTGCAAACTCAGTCTCAATTAATTCCATCCTGTCAGACATTTGCCCATTTTTGGTGCTTCATTTGAGGTCAAGCTGATGCAAAATTCAGACATGCCAACTGTCCTGCATGAGAACTGTCAGAATGATTTAAGGTTCCAGTCCTGATGAAACTACTATTTTGTCAAGATTGGGAAACAGTGTGTTGAAAATGTTGCCCCAGCTGATGTGCCCATGGGGAGAAGAGGTTGGCACTCAGCCACAGTTTATCCCATTGGCTTTCCATTTTAACACTCTTATGCCCCCCTTTTAAAAACATGCAATATAAACAGCTGTTTATCATGCGGTTACTGGGTTTAATTTAATCCACAACTTTCCTCATCTCTATTCATGCATGTGAGGCAAAGAGAAAAATATAGGAAAATGTGTTGAATGTGACCAGACAACACATAGTTCCTGAAGTGTCAAAAAGGATCTGATGAATAGAGACTTCCCCCAGTGTGTGTGAAACAAACATGTTTTCAGGAGGGGGGAAACTTTTTTGATTGTGAGAAAAAGATCCTGCAGAGCTGAGCCATGGCTATACCAGAAACAAATTCTCATTCTCATTTTAACCTCCAAGATCATCCAAGATTTTCCCCAATTTTTTCAATTTAAAAGGGGAAAAAGAACAGATGTCTTTGCTAAAGATTGGTCAGTTGCATGGACAAACCAAAGGATGGATCGAAAGCAATGATCACTACGCTCAGAAGACCTGAAACTCTTGAACAGGGGTGCTCACACTTTTTCAGCATGGGAGCTACTGATTAAAAAACCAAGTCCCAGAGATCACCTGCCCAGAAATGTAAAACGTATGACTATTTTCTTATTTATTTATTTATATTTACTATTCATTTTTATGTACCGCTCCTTCCAGCAGGCTTGGGGCAGTTTACATAAAATGAAGTTATAAAACATCAACATTTCAATTTAATAACAACAATATTCAACAGAGCATAAAAATACATCCAACCACCCCAATTCCTCCACACTGCCATATTACCACACATATTATCAGCCAGAAAGTAAGAAGAGAGGCTTTTGAACTGCAAGGCCATTTAATACTCAGCAAGGTAAACAAAGGGGCATGCAAAAATACATCCAACCACCCCATTTCTCCCACACTGCCATATTATCACACATATTATCAGCCAGAAAGTAAGAAGAGAGGCTGTTGAACTGCAAGGCCATTTAATACTCAGCAAGGTAAACAAAGGGACATGCAAAAATACATCCAACCACCCCATTTCTCCCACACTGCCATATTACCACACATATTATCAGCCAGAAAGTAAGAAGAGAGGCTTTTGAACTGCAAGGCCATTTAATACTCGGCAAGGTAAACAAAGGGGCATGCAAAAATACATCCAACCACCCCATTTCTCCCACATTTCCATATTCCCCAACATATATTTCTCAAGGAACAAAGCAAGCAGAGAGGCTTTGGAGCTAAAAGGCCATTTTTAAACATTAAAAATAAAAAGGGGCATGCCACAGAACAATCAAGCACCCACCCCAAAGTAAAAAGACTGACCTTTGAGATGCGGTAAGGAAATGACCCGAACGCGTCCTTCTTCTTCTCCTCAGTCGTTGCTCCTATTTCCACGCCGCCAGCATGTGTGCCGCCTCCAAGAGCTCACGAGAAGTCTGAGAGGCAGAATGGGCGCTTCTGCACATGCGCGCGGGGCCAGCCATGCATCGCATCATCCAGGCCTGCCCCCTTTGGTCTCCTATGACTCTGAGTGGCTGGAGAAGGATGGAGGGGGGAGGAGGAATCCAAAAGAGGGGGCCCATTCTGCCTCTTGGACTCTGGAGCTTTTGGAGGTGGCGCATGAGCAGGGAAAAGCAACAATGGAGGACTTCTTTGCAGCATGCAGGGGCGCGTGAAGAGGACCAACAGCAAAAAACCTGGTCAGGGGCCTGAAGATCACCAGGATGAGGCCCGAAGATCACCCTGGTGATCCCGGTCACCATTCTGAGCACCCCTGCTCTTGACCATTCCATCAGTTAAATCCTTTCATCTGACCTCGACTAGGCGGTGAGCTTTTTCCATTATTGCTCCAACAGTGGAATACACTGCCACGAGACACGAGCTCTGCGCGATTTAAATGCATTTCGCAGAGCGTGTAAGACACACTTGTTCTGGCAGGCTTTTGACTGCCTGTGAAAAACTTTTGTTCTTCTTTGTTGTGTTTTATTGAATTTTATTGCCTACTGTTTTATTCTTACCCATTGTGTTTTATCTCTTCTTATTGTAAACCGCCCCGAGCCTTTGGGAGTGGCGGTGTACAAGTCTAATAAATAAATAAAATAAATAAACAAACAAACTCTACAGTTTTACTTTCTCATAACTCCAAACTAAAATTATTTTTTTCTGATGATTTTTAAATGTGTTTTCAAATGTGTAGTTTTTGGGCAGCATTGTTTTTCTTTTTAATGATTTTTCACTCACTTGTGGTTGCAACATTCAAGATTTATAGCTATTCCCAGTTTGTGTTGCTTAGTTGACATTGCTGCTACCTTTTGTTATTTTTCCAAACTAGCTTCTTATTTTATCAGCTGTAAGGCAGGTAGTTACAGAATTATCCTTTTCTTTTACTTTGGAAACAGTGAATATATTGAATTTGATCAGTGCAGAAGCTTGGGAATATAGTTTGGATCATTTCTGATACGAATATCTCAGAATTCATTAAACAAATCTTTATTAATTTAATGGAGTGCACTAAGCATAACACTGGAAACATCAGAATTGACAGAATTACTAAGCCATCTGAGAAACGTGTATTTTTTCCTTTGTGAGTGCAGGGCAACCAGTTCTACTACCCAGGAAAAAGAACCAGCCAAGCACAGAAGATGTAAGAACAAAGGCCACAAGTTGTTTTTTTACAGGATTGACAGCCATTCATGGGTCCTGGATTGTGGACTCAGGTAACCCAACTGCTGGTCCAGTGACACTGAGAGGAGCCTCCAAATGGCTTTGCTCAGCCTGAGCTGGAAACTGAAGGGGTATAGTGCAGGTTCTCATCCACACCGCACCAGGAAACCTGCACTGACACACGCTTCCCAGGCCACACCATAGACACTCAAGCTAGACAGAAAAGCCAGAATTTGATCCAGGATCGATGCCACCTGCATCCAAGTTGTGATAAGCAAATACCATGCAGACAGGGTGGTGAACCTGAGGCAGGCCCGGATTACCCATAAGACCACCCTAGGCCATGGCCTAGGGGCACAAGCTGAAAGGGGTGCAGTTCAGGGATCAAAAAAATGTTGCAACAAAACCGCAATGCGCGGCATGGAGAGGACTCTCTCTCTCAGGGGAGGGCGGGGGAGAGAGCTGTGGCGCCCTCTCTCACCATCGCCCCCGCCCCCTCATCAAGGATGGATGGTGTGAGGAGGAGGAGGAGGCAGAGGGAAGCCCCCGGGGCTGCTGGTGGGCATGCGCGGCACCCAGGAACATGGCAGAGGAGGCGAGGCCGCGGCGCTCGCATCCTCCCTCCTGCTGTGCATGCCCGGCAGCGGCCCCGGAGTGGGGCTTCCCTCCGCCTCTTCCTCCTCCTTGCCGCACCCTCCTTCCTTGAGTCAAGGAGGAGAAGGAGGAAGGAAGCCCCGCCCCAGGGCCGCTTCCTGGCATGCGCGGCAGGAGGGAGGGCGCAGCGCCACGGCCTCTGCCTCCTCCGCCATGTTCCTGGGTGCCGCAGTGGGCGGGGCTTCCTTCCTTCCTCCTCGGAGGAGGAGGAAGGAAGGAAGCCCCGGGGCCGCTGCCTCGCATGCGCGGTACCCAGGAACATGGCGGAGGAGGCTGCGGTGCTCGCACCCTCCCTCCTGTTGCGCATGCGCGGAAGCAGCCCTGGGGGTGGGGCTTCCCTTCCTTCCTCCTCCTCCTCCTCAGAAGAGGCGGAGGGAAGCCCTGCGTCCGGGGCCGCTGCCAGGCATGTGCGACAGGAGGGAGGGCGCGAGCGCTGCGGCCTCTGCCTCCTCCACCATGTTCCTGGGTGCCGCGCATGCCCACCAGCGGCCCCGGGGGCTTCCCTTCCTTCCTCCTCCTCCTCCAAGGAGAAGGAAGGAAGGGAAGCCCCCAGGGCCGCTGCCGCGCATGCACGGTACCCAGGAACTTGGGGGAGGAGGCCGCGGCGCTCGTGAGGCTTCCAAAGTGTGGCCTAGGGCAGTGTTTCCCAACCTTTTTTGAGCCGCGGCACACTTTTTACATTTACAACATCCTGGGGCACACCACCAACCAAAATGAAACAAAATGACACTCTAAAACAGTAATGCATATAGTTAATATATAACTGGCGAACAATGAACAGGAGAGTTGATCAACAGTCACTAGAAAGGCTATCACGCCCAGTCAATGCCAAATGTAGTAATAGTTGATAAACATAAACACTAAAACGTACCCAGTTCTCAGGAAGCCGGCTGGAAAGAGAGCAGCCAGACGGAAGCACACTCTGAGGCAGAGAGTTCCACTGCTGAACTGCTCTCACAATCAGGAAGTTCTTCCTAATGTTCACCCTCATATACAGACATGCTTCCCTGTGGTGTTTGCTTTTCTGCCTGTGCTGTTGTGCGCTCTCTCTCTCTCTCTCTCTCTCTCTCTTTCTCTCTCTCTCTCTCTCTCTCAATATAAATGTAATGTTCAATTGTGGGATAAACAGAACTCAAAAACCACTGGACAAATTGCTGCCAAATTTGGCCACAAAACATATTAATAGTAGCCCAAGGAGGGACCATCAGTAAAAAAAAAAGATTTTGTCATTTGGGAGTTACAGTTTTTGGGATTTATAGTTAACACACAAACAAAAAGCATCCTGAACTCTTGCAACAATGGAATTGAACCAAACTTGTAATATTGAACTCTCATTACCAACAGAAAGTACTGAAAGGGGTTGCTTGGGAATTGACCTTGAGTTTGGAAGTTTTAGTTCACCTACACCCAGAGAGCACTGTGGACTCAAATAATGATGGATCTGAGACCCAGGTGGAGGGAGGGAGACAGGGAGTCCGGGCGCGTGCAGAGTGTGGAGAGCAGGAGCGTGGGGGCAAGGAGGGAAGGCTGCCTCCCCGCGGGGACTCACCCATGGCGGAGTCCAGCAGGTGGAGGCAGCAGGTGGGCCTCCCGGGGGCACGAACAGGCAGGCGCACGGACCCAGGAGGGAAAGGCTTCACCTTCCAGCACTGGGGCTCTCCTCCTTTTCCTCAGCCGAAGAGCCGACGTTCTCTGCAGGCGCCTCCAGAGTCACGTGGCCATGTGACTCTGGAGGCGCCTGCGGAGAACGGCGGCTCTCGGCTGAGGAAAAGGAGGAGAGCCCCAGCGCGGAAGAGGAAGCCTTTCCCTCCGTGCCTGGGGCAAGAAAGGGAAGGCTGGGGCTCACCTCCTTTTCTCAGCCGAAGAGCCGGCGTTCTCTGCAGGCACCTCCAGGGAATGCCGGCTCTTCAGCTGAGAAAAGGAGACGAGCCCCAGTCTTCCCTCCTTGCCCCCACGCATGGACCCAGGAGAGGCTTCACCTTCCAGCACTGGGGCTTGCCTCCTTTTCCTCAGCCGAAAAGCCGGCGTTCTCTGCAGGCGCCTCCAGAGTCATGTGGCCATGTGACTCTGGAGGTGCCTGCAGAGAACGACGGCTCTTCGGCGAGGAAAAGGAGGCGAGCCCCAGCGCCAGAAGGAGTAGCCTTTCCCTTCATGCCGGGGGCAAGGAGGGAAGGCTGGGGCTAGCCTCCTTTTCTCAGCCGAAGAACCGGCATTCTCTGCAGGCGCCTCCAGGGAACACCTGCTCTTCGGCTGAGAAAGGAGGCGAGCCCCAGCGCCAGAAGGGGAAGCCTTTCCCTCCGTGCCTGGGGCAAGGAGGGAAGGCTGGGTCTTGCCTTCTTTTCTCAGCCGAAGAGCCGGCGTTCTCTGCAGGCGCCTCCAGGGAACGCCGGCTCTTCAGCTGAGAAAAGGAGGCGAGCCCCAGCCTTCCCTCCTTGCCCCCACGCACGGACCCAGGAGAGGCTTCACCTTCTGGCGCTGGGGCTCGCCGGAGTCTGCCCTGGGTGAGTCCCTGCGGGTAGCAGCCTTCCCTCCTTTGCCTCCAGACCCAGGAGCAGCAGAAGTAAAGCATGAACCAGGAAGTGCTGCACCAATGGCTGCACACGCATCGCCCGCGCCGCGATGCTGGAGAAGCCATCGGTGCAGCACTTCCGGCTGCTGAAAAGGAGGCGAGCCCCAGCGCCCGAAGGGGAAGCCTTTCCCTCCTGGGTCCGTGCGTGGAGGGAAGGCTGGGTCCCGCCTCCTTTTCTCAGCTAATGCCATGCACAATCATCCAATGATGCGAGTAGGAAAAATAAAAATACAGCAGTAGGAGGACGGGGGGGAGAGAGGGGGGCAGAGAGGCTTTCGCGCGGCACACCGGCCACTCCCAAACGGCACACCGGTGTGCCGCGTCACAGCGGTTGAGAAAGACTGGCCTAGGGCGCCAAAAGGGCTTAATCCGGGCCTGACCTGAGGGAAGAGGTCTTCCTTGTCTGGCCACAGGAGATAGTAAGTCATAACTTTTGTCCTGATTGGCTACATGCTGAACACATGCAAAGACAAAATCAAGTGAAGAGGGCATTAAATAAGGGCACAATTACCTGGCTAGAAGCATGAAAAGTCCATATATAGTTCCAGGCACCCACTGTTTTCTAATATAAGATGCAAAGAGATAGAATATTCTTATAAGTGTGAAAAGACCTTTCTGCGCCCCGGTGATTCCAAAGTTTGAAAATCAATAACAGATTTGGCTCTTGCTCAGCATCTTCTTAGATTGTACCCATGATGAAATGCATTTGTTTTAGGAAATATGGATACCAGTCTGTTTTGCATGATTAAACTGCATTCCTCAGAAGACTTACTGCGTATAAGAATTTCAGTGAGAGCTGCTGATACAGGTTGGTTCTAGCTTGTTTCATTTCCATTTTAGAGTCCAGTAAGCTGTTGCAGGCAGAAAGGCAGAAAGTTCATGCCTGAGATAAATAGGCAGACAGCAGCCATGCTTGACTGTGAACTGTAAATTAGAATGCTATTGGTGCCCAATGCAAGTGGTTCTCCTTTTCCAAGGTCACCAACAGTGGTAAGGGAAGGCAGTTGCCCGTTCTGAGTGGCTCGTTTGTTTAACATTCTACATTTTTCAAATACTTTCCCCCATCTGGTGCAATTACCTTTGCACAAGTAGTGGTATAGGAGTGTAATTCATTACTAATAATGTCTTCAATAATTTTATTTTTCTGCAAAAAAAGTGTTCCAAATGTAAAACATTGTTGTCATTGCAAAATAAGTGTGCATACCTTTGGTGTTAGAATAAATTCTGAACTGTGGAAATTCTGATTATATGAAGATTCTTCTCATCATGATGAATTATGTTTTTATTTATGTTTTTAGGATGTTTTATATGAATTTTTATTGTGTTATATTTTAACTTAGTTTGACTGGGCTTGGTTCTCATGTAAGCCACTCCAAGTATCATTGGGAAAATAATGGTAGGATACAAAAATAAAGTTTTTGTTGTTGTTATTGTCATTGTGTTAATCTCAAGCAATGAAATCAATACACTAGATATGCTACTTTTGATCTTTTGGATATGTTTCAAATATTCTTTACATCCCTGTGACAGCATAATGCACCAACTTTTATTCCACTCATAGTTGTTTTCCAAAGCTTTGGGTTAGATCAGGGCTTCCCAGGTTTGTGGAGGGCAGGGCCAAGCCAGCCTTGTGCTAGCTATGCCACCACTGGCTTGGCATTGCCATCCTCAAGCCTAGAAAAGCTGCTGGGAGCTCCAAAGCCGGAGGGGGCGGGGCTTGGTGTGGCCTGGCTCCGCCCCCCTCTGGCCAAGCCCCGCCCCACCCCCACCCCTCTCCAGCCTTGAGGAGGTAGGTAGATCTTTCTGACTTGGTTTTAATATAAGTAGCTCGCATGCTGAAAAAGTGTGGGCACCCCTGGGTTAGATCGATTACCCTGGCTAACACACATTTTGATGCCTCAAATGTTAAACCTGTTTCTGAGTATATTTGACCTGCCAGTTCCAAAATTGGCATCAACTCTGGTTTTGAGATACAGAAGATATACCATATATGAGTCTTCATCAGCTCACCCATAGAAAATCATGATAACCATATCTAAGAAACTGGAGCTTATATGGTCCATCCAAATAACCCCAAGAACAAACCTAAAAACCAAGACATCATTTTTGTTGGACTGTATTATTTATCCTAAAATTTCAAAGTGTGCTATACAAATTTACATAAATATAGAGGTCTTCTCAAAGGAAAATAGTACCTTCCAAAAATCCTAAGGACCAAGGATTTTTCTCATTAAACATTATCTCCCATTTCCCTCATTCAACACTATTCTGAAATGATATTCCTGGGTTTTTTGCATGATCATTTTTATCATCCGCATAGTCTGCTAAACAGTATCCTTCAAAATGATGTATCATTGATGGGGAAGAATGAAATAGTTCCAGCTACCAATGAAATCCCCATGGTTAATCTCCTTGGCTGCTTCATTTACTTTTTACGGACTCTATTTTAAATCTCATTTGATGGTGAATGTTTCAGAGAATAAAAAAGTGCTTTTTAGTCTAACCTTAAATCATAACACATTAAGTGTGCATAATAAGATTTGTCCACTTATCTAGTATGACTAGCCGGAAATAATTGTTTGGTTCAGCAAACGCTTGTAAATCAGACAGAGCAAAAATAATACTCAGAACAGGTAATGTTGGCAAATAACACCAAATAGCATCAAAGCAATTTCTTTTTAAATGTATAAATTCTCATTAAGATCTCTCTTAAGTGTACAAGACAGGCATACTTCACGTTCCAATGGATTTGTTTGAGTACATAAAAAACCAGAGGCATAATCAAATCAAGGCATAATGGTTCCTTGCCTTCAGTCTCAAAACTCTCCTGTATTCCTTAGGAAAATGCCCAATGCCAGAGAAAGTCAAGAGCATATAACCCAATGTGTTTGAGACTGCATTGTGGTGTATCATGGAATTAAAAAGCAATGAGATTAATGCACACAACAGATTCATTGCAAGCACATACAATTTCTTTTTAAAAAATACATTTAACACAGAATTGAAAACATACAAAATAAAATTAGGTGACACCACTTTGAACATTCTTCTGGCACATGATGAAAATCCATCAAATAAAAGAGTCTATATCTGCAGGTAGAAGGATAGCAGGGTGGGAGTTAACCAGGTGTCTATGTAAGAAAGAATCCTACAGTTTGGGGCTAGTCACTGAGGCTAGTTCTACACAGCCCTATATCTCAGGATCTGATCCCATATTATCTGCTTATCCCAGGTTATCTGGCATTGCAGACTCATACTTATAAATTCAAGGCAGATAATCTGGTATCAGACCCTAGGATATAGGGTAGTGTATATACAGCCAGAGAAAGTTCTTTCCTATATCCTCACTAATGATGTCTATGAATATGATAGGGTGGATGCCAATTCCTCGAAAGATCATTAAGGATGGGGAAGAGCACACTGACCTCAATGAAGTTGCCAAGCTCTTCAACATCCATGAGGACTAAGCACCTTGCCCAGGCTTGGGGGGCATTTGGAAACTGGATCTGTGGCAGAGCAAGGCCCTTGGTGCAGACCATGTGAGCACCTTCAGTTGTGTAGCCCATGAGCACAAATGTTCGTGAATGCTTGAAGTAGCCCCGAGCTTCCTTTGCACCGTGAATTAAACCAGAATATGATAGGGCAGAGGGCTTTTCCAGATAGGCCCTATATTCCAAGATCTGATCCCAGGTTTTCTGCTTTAAACTGGATTATATGAGTCCCCACTGCCAGATAATTTGGGATAAACAGAAAACCTGGGATCAGATCCTGGGATATAGGGCATGTCTGGAAGGGCCTTGAGAGAAAGCTCTTTTCCAATGATCTTAGAACAGAGGCTGGCTGCAGGTCTTGTCTTCACTGAGCCAAAAATCTGACCTCACCACGAATGGCACATATTAACTTCAATGAGCATCCCTGGTTTTGTTTTTGTTTTTTAGAAATAGTGACTTTGCCCCACTATGGCAAAGTCAGGGGATACTCAAACGTTTTCTGAAAACTCTGAAGTATCTCAAGGCAATGAAACCTCTTTGCTCCAGTGTTTCAAAATAGCACAAGTCTCCCTCTGCTTGACCAATATTCAAACTTTTATGAAGGATGCTTGGGGGAGGTGAATGGAAATATGTGCTTAAGCCTCACCTTAATCCTATAACAAAGACGTTTTGGTCTCCACTTAGAAACTGTCTATGCCTGGTATACATGGCAATGTGCTTTATGAAATACACATGATTACAGCTTATTTGAGGCTCATGGATATATGTACATTTTCTATTTTATAGTTTGTATTAAATAAACTATAAATTCCCATAAACCTGAAAGAACTCAGAGAAGCTATTAAGCAATGTAAAACTGGTAAAGCACCTGGCCTGGATGACTTAATGATGAAGCAAATCAAACACTTGGACGCCAAAGCTAAAAACTGGCTTTTGTAATTTTACAATCAATGCTTGTCACACAAACAGATTCCCAGACTATGAAGGAAAACTAAGATCATAGCCATTTTAAAACCTGGTAAAGATGCCTCCAATGCCAGGAACTACTGGCCTATCTCACTCCTATGTCATCTATAAAAAGTATATGAGAGGATACTACTAAATCGATTAGGGCCTGTTATTGAACCCCAGCTTATTGCACCACAAGCAGGTTTCAGACCAGGGGAAAATGTACAGCCCAAATTCTTAATCTGACTGAGTACATCGAGGAAGGATATGAGAAAGGTTGCATTACTGGAACAGTTTTTGTTGACCTTACAGCAGCCTATGACACGGTGCAACATAGGAAAATGCTGCAGAAAGTCTACCATATTGCCCAAGACTATGATTTCACAAAAACTATCCAGACTCTCCTAGAAAACCATAGTTTCTATGTGAGGTTTCAAGGCAGGAAAAGTAAATGGAGGAGGCAAAATAATGGCTTACCTCAAGGCAGCGTTCTTGCACCGACCTTGTTTAATATATTATTTACTAACGATCAGCCACAACCACCACTCACTATATGCTGATTACCTTGGCCTGACAACACAAGCAAAAGACTTTGAAAAAGTTGAAATCCAACTTACTAATGCCTTGAATGATCTCTCGAACTACTGCAAAGGTAATCACCTGAAGCCTAACCTTGCCAAGACACAAATGTGTGCTTTCCACCTACAGAACCGTGAAGCCAATAGGAAATTGAAAGTCACATGGGAAGGTCAAGAGCTTGAACATTGTTTCCATCCTAAATACCTTGGTGTCACTTTAGATCGAACACTAGCATATAGGAAACACTACTTGAACACCAAACACAAAGTAGCTGCATGCAATAACATCCTGTGAAATACTTACTAGCAGCACATGGGGGTGCAGACCCAAAATTAATAAGAACATCAGCCCTGGCCTTGTCTTACTCAACTGCAGAGTCTGCCTGTTCTGTTTGGCATAAGTCTGCCCATGCAAAACAGGTGAACATAGCATTGAATGAAACATAAAGAATAATCACAGGATGTCTTAAACCTACACCTGTTGATAAACTCTACAAGCTAGCTGGCATTCACACACCTCCTCCCCTGCGATGTGCGACGGGAAGTTACTGCTAAATGTAAGAGAAATATGGTTGAACACTGTGAAAACCATCCACTACATGGCTACCAGCCTCCTCCCAGTAGACTCAAATAAAGGAAAAGCTTTAGGAGAACTACCACTCTTCTTGGCATCCCTCCAGCAACAGCAAGGGCAGCTAAACCAGGAAATCCCAACTGGATGGCCCCCCGTGAGGGTTTTTCTCCAGGAGCAAGAATGGCAACTTGGAAGTCCCTGAAAAGACTCAGAAGCAGAGTGGGCAGATCAAAAGACAACCTGGCAAAATGGCAAAAGAATCCCATACCTTGCGTGACTGTGGAACAGAACAGACAACTCTTCATCTGTATGCTTGTCCACTATGCCCTGCCTCATGTACAGAGGAGGAATTGTTGGAGGCTACAGACAATGCCATAGCCCCCAGCACACCTTCTATTTTTATCAGTTTTATACTAACTTATGCAATGCTTTTGATACGAAAAAATATTTAAAAAATTAATTAAATAACTAAGATGTGCTAGAGTGGAGATGCCTAGATATGATCCAGCTCATCTAGAAGAATCTTTAATAAAATATACTGTACATGCTTGGAAGACTTTCCCAGTATGAAATGGGCTCAGTCAAAGAGACAATACCATCAGGAAACGATTAATTCTGTCAACAAAAGATCTCCCACCTCCTAAGGAGATCCAAGGGATCAGAATAGTAAAACACAGTTGATCCACTGATGAAATCTGTATGTCTTCCATTGAACATTTCATGTTTGTGTAGCCTTCTCATTGTCTCAACAGCTCACTTCTTTGTGTGTACCAGACTTAACCTATACTCCCAAATTAGAAGGTTTGTATACTGCTTCAAACTATTTAGCCAACCCAGCCTGAGCTGACTAAAAGCGACAGTTCATCATTTTCCCCATCACAATAAAGGCTCCATCTGTCTCTGAAGTCACCTGGATTTCCCAGCCAATGAGAACTCGGATTCAAAGTTGACTACTTTTCAACAAATTAGAGCTGGGCATAGGGACTTTGAATGGCTGTCAAAGAGGATAAAATGCCTTACACTGTACTACATGGTTATGCCCGATTTCCTTTGACTTGAGACTTTGTATCAGACATCCTTTCAGGCCTGAAAGTTAATAAACCTCTGTTTCTTGCCTCCAAACCCAGCCTGCACATTTTCATCTGGCTGCCAAAGTAACAAGGTGTTTAAATCCAATGCTTTGAAAGAATGTAGGGGTTGGCTTGATGCTTTGAGTAGCAATTTTTGTCTCTCATTCTGGTAATGTTTGGATGTGAGAATTCACCATCAATTGTGCAAAGTTTAACAAGGGTAATTTTATGTAACATATTTTACAATATCAGATTAGTGCAGAAAACTTTGGCCAAAAAAATAACACCAAACACACTACCCGTATGCATCCAAAAATCACCATTTAGCCAACCTCCCTTTTGAACCACATTGTCTTAAAATAGGGAAAGAAAGAAACTTTCTGAGCAGCCTAAGACATGCCTTTATTTTAAATAATAACATTTAAGGCATGCCAGATAGGAGTAGTACTTTTAAATGCAGTGATAAGCCAGGCTGAAATCAGGATGGCTTGCCGAAACTTTGTAAGTAGTTGATCCCTGGAGACTCCAGTCTTACTCTCATTTTAAGTTCATCTTTGAAATTCCTATTCCAGCTGTAAATAGATAACAGTGTAGCTCTAAGTTGTTCATACCTTGCATCTGCCTTTTTCTTCCAAATGCTTATGTGATGATCACAGCTATGTACAAAAGATAAAGTAGATAAGTAAATCAAGTCAATTTTACTCCAATAATAGACCAATAAAGTAGTTCTGTTACAAGTGTAGAAGTGCTAAAGTCCTGTTATTTGCAAATAATCACATCTGAGAGCAAATCCTAATTTATTCAACACATTTAACAACTTTTCATCTTGTTCACAAATTGCCATTGTTTAGGAACATGTTATTCAGAATTATGACACTAATGTGTCATAGAAGAATAAAAGGCTATAGATTACTCCTTTAATCCATGTATGAGGTAACTGCTGTTTACCACTATGTTTTAGGACTCACTGGCCTGTTATAACTGTTTTAATGACTTTATTTTCAAAAGTATGGTTTTAATGTTCCTTGGGCCTTGAATATTAAGTCATTGTGAAAAATGTGGAAAAATTGAAAGCTTTGATGCTCAATGAGTATTAACAGGTTTTTTTTAAAAAAAAACTCTTGCACTTTTTTCAAGAAAGATTAAGTTTAGTAAATGAGAAACAGAGAGACTCTAAGGAGATGAAAAAGACATACCAAGGCCAGTGCAATGTTAATAAAATAGGAGATTATTGCTAGATGCTGCATTATGAAAATTGGGAAGCAGTTCATAAAAGAAGAAACAAGAGACAGTTTCACTGTCAAAAGAAAGAAATGAAAAAAATTAAGATGCACATAACCAAGTTTTTGTAAATAAATTTACTTAGAACCAGCTACATAATAGGTTTCACATGACAGTTTTATTATTGCTAATTTCATTCACTCAAATATTACAACATAAAAACACTAAAGTAAGTTGAAAAATGTACCTTATAGAGCAAATTATACACCTGGATTTTGAATGCCAAGTTCTTATAAAACCAGCATACATTAAATCATTGTTTATGACCCCTAATTTCACAGGTCAATTTATGACATAAACTATTGTTTCTCCTTCTTAAGAAGACATAACCCTCCAAGGAATCAAAGCTCTTGAGCCTCTGCACATTTGGGTTTGCCTCTGCACATTTTCAAAATATTTATTTATTTCATATTCTTCTATCTTACCCTTCTCCCCACAAGGGGGACTCAGGGTGGCCTCACATAGGCATCAACGATGCTTGCAATGTATACATCATAAAAACACAATTAAAACAGTAAAAACATCTTACAAACATAATACAAATCAGCCAATAAATTCATTTAACAATAATACTAGAGTGACAGTAAAACCAAAAAATCAAGCCGGGAAATCCAATGTCGCAAACCCAAATTCCTTTCCTATTGTCACTTCATCTAATCAAATGCCTGGCCACAGAGGCAGGTATTCAGTTGTCTTCTAAAGGACAGGAGGGAGGTAGCCAACTTGATGTCCTTAGGGAGGGAGTTCCACAGATGGGGGGCCACTGCGGAGAAGGCCTTGCCTCTCGTTCTCACCAATCACATTTGCGAGAGTGGTGGGATTGAGAGCAGGGCCTCTCCTGATGATCTTAAGCTTTGTGATGGTTCATAGTAGGAGATACGTTCGGACAAGTAATCTGGGCCAGAACAGTTTAGAGCTTTAAAGGTTAAATCCAGCACTTTGAATTGTGCCCGGAAGCCAATCGGCAGCCAGTGGAGCTGGCACAACAAAGGAGTAGTACGCTCCCTGTACGCCGCTCCAGTTAACAACCATGGCCAAGTCAGACTTCCCAAGGAATGGGTGCAGCTAGTACACAAGTTTTAATTATGCAAAAGCTTCCTGACCACCGCTGAGACGTGGGGTTCCAGGCTCAGCGATGAGTCCAGGATCACTCCCAAACTGTGAACCTTTTTCATTTGATTTTTAGTTACACATTTGCCCATATACTTAGTTTAACACATTCAGTGGAAATTTCAGATTCAAACATAGTTCTTTCCAAATAAAAAGGGGGTAGTATAAAATTGCAGCATAAATGGGAACAGTACCCTTTTCATGATATCCAAGGCTCTCTCATTCCACAGCAACAATCATGTTTCTTTGTTCACCATGTAGTAATATATTTTAAAATATAAGGATAGAAATGGGAGTATTGGAAAGTAATTGGTAAAACAGGAGATTATACAGAATATTAGTAAAAAAATAGTTTGGAGAAAACTGTAGTTTGAAAAGCAATCATTTAGATGAATTTCACTAACACATCTGTGCAGAACTGAATCCTGGGAGGAGATCCTGCTGAGTTCTTTCCTACTACATCCCTTCTTCAGCTAAGTATTGCTGTTAGGGATTAGGGGGGAAAACAAATTCTTGGTTATTTATTTCCATGTTGAAAATTAGGTTTCCCAGTAGTCAGAAAAATGTACGTTTAAGTGTGTGAAAGCTGGAAGGTGAAAAAAAGCTAACAAGAAGAAAATCAACTGATTTGAAATGTGGTGCTCAGGAGGAGCTCTATGGATAGCATGAACTGGAAGGAAGACTAATGAATGGGTCTTAGAATAAATCAAGCCTGTGTTTTTAGCTAGAAGGAAAGATTACCAACCTGTTGTACTTTGGACATATCATGCTATGGCATAACATATTGGAATAGCTATTGCTTGGTAAAGTGGGAGGCAGTAGAACTACAATTGAATTAATTCAATTAAGGAAGTTATAGCTCTGGATTTGCAAGACCTGTGCAGGGCAGTTGATGACTGGGATCTTGGAAGTCTCTAATTCATAGAGTAATCATAAATCAAAATCATTTTTTTGACAAATAACAACAACAAATCTATGTATCTTAATATGTAGCAGAAAAAGTACAGGGAGAAAAATCATACAGTTTTAGTCTTAGTCTAAAAGATACACAACATCTCAATGATGATAAAAAAAGATATTATTATATCTTCCCACACTAATATGCAGAAATTAGGAGATTTTTAAACTGCGGTGGATGGTGGCTTCCATGTTTTTGGGACTGAATCAAAGCATGAGAGGTATGGAGTGCTCTCAAGTGAAGTCACTTAGAGCCTTGAGTTTAGTTCTGGGCACCCCATTTTAAGAAAGATATACTCAGGTCAGAGCAGGTTTAGAGAAGAGCAATGAGGATGAGGAGAGGTTTGGACAGATTGAAGGCACTGAATATGTTCAGCTTAGTGAAGAGAAGATTCAGGAGTGAGATGACTGTACTCTTTAGATACCTCAACGGCTGCAGGCTTATTCTCTGCTTCCTTTAAAAAACCCCCTCAGGTAATGGTTTTACATTGCAAGAGTGTAGATTTCTGTTGAACTGTAATAATAATAACAACAACAACAACAACAACAAAACTTTATTTCTAGACTGCCCTTTCTCCCCAAAGGGACTCAGGATGGTTTACACAGGGGGAAAGGGCAAACATTCAATGTCAAAAAGAATACAAACATGTCAAAAATAAAAATCTCGGCATTACTTCGCGAATGAAGATTCTTAGGAAGCACTCATCCCACGCTTTTTACAGGCGCGCTGATGACTAAAAAGGCCAATCTGAGATAAGCAAGTTCGGTTGCAGAAAGCACAGCAGAAAGTCTCCTTGGGTGATGTTGTTTCCAAGTTGCGGTTCTTTCTGCCTTGTCGTTTCTCTTCGAGACCCATTCGGCGTGTCTTCTCGAAAGCAGCCGCAGCATTGTGGATAGTGCATCTCCATGCCTCCTGATGTGAGGCCAGGGTGGACCATTGTTGGTGATCAATCTGGCCGAGCCTGAGATGTTGTTTCAGGGAGTCCTTATATCTCTTTTTGGGGGCGCCTCTCTTGCGCTGACCTGTGGTGAGTTCACCATAGAGTAGTATCTTTGGGAGGCGGAGGTCCTCCATCCTAGAGACGTGCCCTGCCCAGCGCAGCTGTATTCTCAATAGCATGGCCTCAATGCTGGTGATCCCTGCTCAAGTACAGCAACATTAGTCACATAGTCGGTCCAGTGTATAATAATACACAATAATAACAATACATTTCTAACAAAATGAAAACAGACAAAAAATCCACTAAGACATTATAACACTAATAACATGAGTTAACATTAAACATATACCCTGTAAGACAATTAAGATACATTAGAAATGGCTATCACAGGTGTTCACTTCAAATGTGTCATAGCCTCAATGAGGTAGAAATAAGTTAGCCAGTGATCTGATGTAATTCATTTAAGGTGTCCTAGTCTTCCTCCTCTCTATGAGCTAAAGTGCATAAGTGAGATTTCAAGAGGTTTTTTTAAAAAGGAGAGGAGGGTGGGGTGCATTTCTATTGCTTTAGGGAGGAAGTTCCAGAGACAGGGAGCGACCATAGGGAAGGCTCCCTTTCTCCTTCCCACCAGGAGCACTTGAAATTGGGGTGGGACCAAAAGCAGGACCTTTTCCGAAGACTGCAGTCCTCACTATGACCTATATGGGGAGATGCAATCAGACAAATAGCCTGGACTTGGACCAGAGGAGCTGCCGCAGCATGGGATTTGTCCTCTCAGAATATGGTGCTCCAATTAGCAATTTGGCCATCAATCTCTGCACCAGTTGCAGCTTCTGAATTATCTTCAAATGCAGCCCACGTAGAGAGCATTGCAGTAGTCCAAATGGGATATGGTTAAGGCATGTACTACCCTGGCCATGCCTGGCATCTCAAGGTATGGGTGCAGCTGGCACATGAGTTTTAATTGTGTGAAGGGACTCCTGGCCACCATCAACACCTGGGGTACTAGGGTCAGCAATGAGTCCAGAATTACCTCCAGACTGCAAATCTGTGTCTTCAGGGTAAGTGTGACCTCATCCAACACAGGCTGTAATCCCACACCCTGGTCCACTTTACAACTGACCAGAAGTACCTCTGTCTTGTCTGCATTTAGTTTCTGCTTGTTGGTCCTCATCCAGTCCATTACTGATGACAGGCACAAATTCAGGACCAGAATGGCACCCTTGGCTTTTGGTGGAAAGAAGTAATTGAGTTACCTGTAATTAAGCATTTTATGTTCCCCTGCTCTTGTAACTATGAAATAACACCTAGCAAGTTTGGTCTACTGGGGAATTCTTAAATTTTGACATGAAGAAGGAATTGTAGTATTTTACAGATGTAAACCTTTCTTCTAGATATGCTACAACTCCCCCCCCCCCAATATTTTCTTTTTTGACATCCTACTATTAATTTATCCATATTTGCTTTGGCAATGGCATGGCCCAATATTGTGTTTGTGTGTGTATGATATCTTAATGCTCCATCTTCAACATTTATTTACTCTTGCAGAGGCTAATGGATGTATTTTGCAAGTCTGGAAGAGACGTTTTCAACAAGCTAAACATTAACACATAATTGCATTTGGAGAAGGTGCATGGTAAAGCCATTAAGAACCAATCCCTCATTCAGAAAACCTACTGGTGCATGCGATATATGCCACAGGAGCAAGATGTAGGCAAGTTACAGAGCCCAGTGTCAAGGAGAATGAGGTATTCTAATGACTATGATGAAGCCCTGTCTGCCAAGGGAGCTCTCATCCCTGAAACACTATTGTGTAATGTCTAATCAGAACAGCAGTGCCATAATCATGGCACATTCATTTACACCAGAAGAGTGTTATATTTATGGGTCTGAGCATATTAGAGCAGAAAATGAAGTCTCATTTTCAAGTGCTTATTTTCATAGCCTACCAGTGTAAATCTCACTCTTACCCTAATACAATATATTTTCTTCCTCCTTGCTTTGAAGCAATGCACTTCCACAAGGAGAATGCTGGAATGAAGGTGGGTTTTTTAAGGAGGGGGTTGTCTTTTTGTGTATTTTTAGATTCAAGGAAAAAAGAGGAAGAATGGGGGCAATGCTGTGAGCTTCCACTTGCTGCCTTTTAACCAAGATTTTCGGTGCAGTCACAATACAAAAATTTAGCATTTTGATTCTACTTTATCTAATATGGCTCACTCCTATGGAATCCTGAACTTTAGTAGTTTGGTGAGATGAAATTACTTGCAGACAGACAGATCTACTGTTTTAGTTCATGGATTACAGCTCTCTAGAAAAGACATCTGAGTCCCACATCACATTACAGATCTCAAGATTATTTAGGGTAAGGCATAGTAGTTAAAGAGTAGTCAAGATTCTAAAAAATGTATTTTCTTCCAAGCTGCTGCTGCTGCTGAAACTTCCTAGCTCAGCTTAGGTTGGGCATATGCTGAAGAGCTATACTTTAAACCATTTCTCTTGTCTTCAAGGATAAATTGTTAAGATTTACTGCAAGAAACATGAAGTGAAAGTACATCACTGGAATCAAGATACTTACTGAAATTCAAAGCACTCAGAAATTCTAGTAAGTGACTTGGTGGAGATATCAGGTTTTTTGAGGTGGTGGTAGAGATCTGCTACTGCAAATTTATGAAGCAATATCCTTATAAGAGGTTACAATGCTCTGCCCATAACCACTGCCCAGATTTCACCATGTTGTAGATGTTTGAAAACAATATATTCACAAAGGTACCAAATTGCTCCTTGACCATCTCCTTCAAAGCATAAAAGGAAGAAGATAATCAACTAGATGTGTTGTAGCTGAGCCTTTAAGTAGCACTGAAAGCATGGAATTGAGAGCTAGGAAGGGAAAGCGGGTTACTCGCGAGCAAGAATCAGACGAAGAGCAACAAAGGAAATGGATCTTGGGGACTCTACTGATGAAGACTCTTTTGAGGGTTTCTCTGGAGATGATGGGTCTGTCAGTGAGGAGCCAACTATGGGAAGTGTGGCTGGGAATCCTGAGGATGGTTCTAGTGCTATGGACTGGACTAGAGTGAAGGAGGTGTTTGATGGTTGTGCAGATGGGAATTGGAGTTCTGAGGATCAGGCTTCATGCTGGGGGGAGCTAAGTCTTGACAGGAGATGGAGAGATTGAAGAGGGAGGCAACGGGCTATACCTGAGGCTGCCATCGCAGCTGAAAGGACAAATGAGAGAGTGTTGGCTAGTTCCGGCTCTGATGAAGATTTGTGAATAAAATGGAGCTTGGAATCTGGGGTCCTTTGTAGTTAGCAAGGTATTGCTGGGTGACTGGGTGCTTTTCCTTGTTCCTGTGTTTCTGTGGACTCACTTTGGAACGTGAGTTTGGGTCCTAAGTGGACTTGAGTATAGGAGGGGTTGGTTTCTAGGATTTGGTTCCCTTTCTGCTACACTTTGTATTCCTTTCTGTGTGTTAGGTTGCCATCGCCTGCTTCACGACTGATCTGGTTGGCTGCATTGCTTCTGCCGCTTTTCTCTCGCTGGCATTGACGTGATTTGGCTGAGGGGTTGCTGGTTTCCCGTATTCAACCATTAGCTTGTTCAGATGTTTCTTTGCTTTTGGCTGCTCCTCCCATTTGATGATGACATCAGCATGATTGACAAAATGTGCCTTTTCCTTTATGTAGTGTTTTACTTTGGGATTGAATGCGGGTTTTCCAGCGATATAATCCAGATTTTATGTTCTACTGACTCTCTGACCGTTTGGTCATTGTTTTTTTTACTTGTTTTGCCATTTACACTGAAGTTAAAGTGTTCCTGGCACTTTTTGCCACTTTTTGAGTTGACTGAGCTGTTTTGAAATAAACTGTGTTTGACTTACTACCCAGTCTGGCTCTTTAAGACTTACTGTGTTGTGACAAGATGCCTTCTGGTGTTGTGATTCCAATGCAAACATGCATCATATTACAGGTACACAATACCTGTATTATGTTCATGTACCTCTTGATCTTAGACAGCCCCCATTGATGACAATGCTTCCATTTTCTCAGGTAGTTCACTATGATCAGCTCAACTGCACTGTTTTACTTGATGTTCAGTCATTTCTCTTGATATATTTTTTTAAAATGCTTGTATTCATGAAGTTTAAAATATAACAGCAGGAAGGCTAAAGAAGCTGAAATGACCTTTAAATCTAAGATGGAACCCAGCTGCGCATCACATTTGAGGCTATCCATGAAATGCCACAACTGTAGAAAAAAGTGCTTATTTCTCTCAGGCATACATAATATTCTTTTGTAAAGATTCCTTTGTCCTAATCATTTGTGATATAATTGTCAAAAATATCTAATTAGTAATTCCTTTAAAATGGCATACAGTCACCATACATCTAAAGTATTCATATCATTTATGAACCTGTTGTACCAGTCACAAAATTCAGTTCTTTCACCCAAAGAGGCAAATGTTTAAGTTGGGAATGATTACTTTCTAGGTGAATGTGCCAAATATATAGGCATGAGACAAAAACAGAATCTGAAATTTCAGCATGTAATTTAAAGTTTCATATAAATAGGATTTGAGAAATGAACATCATCTGTTTTCATGCTACATATCTTTTTCTCTGCACAGAAACTTTTGTAATGACAAAAAATAGAAGTCTTATTAAGAGAAAAACAGGACTGGGGCTGGAGTAAGAGAACTAATTATAACCATTTCTTCCATCCATTCATTACCAACAGTAACAACAATCTCCCTAGCTTGGGTTGTTGTAGGTTTTTCGGGCTATATGGCCATGTTCTAGAAGCATTCTCTCCTGACATTTCCATGGCAAGCATCCTCAGAGGTTGTGAGGTCTGAGGATGCTTGTCATAGATGCTTCTAGAACATGGCCATATAGCCCAAAAAACCTACAACAATCCAGTGATTTCAGCCATAAAAGCCTTCAACAATACAATCTCCCTAGGTATTTTAAAACATAACTTAATTCCCATTTTCAATCATAAGGCATAATTGTAGTGTTTGTAATACTTGTGAGCTTGAAGGCTGTTCTCTCTGCTGGAACCTTTGTTGGTAAGGAATGGAAACTGATTTATGGGACTTTTATTTATCTATTTAAAATATCACATTTGAAAATCCCAAAACAAGCAATAACAAGAACAAACTCCTCTAAAGTTTTAATAATCCTGAACACTTTCTGTGTGCAACCCCATGACTCAACAGGAAGGAAGGAAGCTGGAATAGAGAGCTTTATGGCAGTAACAATCATTACCACAATTCTCAGAGATTCAAAATTCATACAGAATCTATAAATGTGCCCTTGGATTGTAAAGTGATCTTGTTAGTCCCATTTTATAGTATAGTGTCTACTCGAGCTGAAGTGATAAAGCCCAATGTGTCTTATAACACCACTTCTTTATGCCATGTTTTTCTGTTTGAAATCTGTTCCAGCCAACACTGTGACAGTAGCTGATTGCTGATGCACTCTGACACATCCTTGATACATTTGTCCTTTAGAGCATCAATATCTTGATGTCAATTAATTGTGTCATTATTGACTCTTGGCTTCATACTGGCTTATCCTTTTTTTTAAAAAAAAACCCCCAATGTGTAAGATCACTATGACAGCCCCATGATACAATGGTCAGACGTGTTATAATGTTATGACAATGTAACAAGGGGGAAACCCACAGAAATTAGCAAAGAAAGACAAGAGGGATTTAAGCATATTTTAGAATGCCATCATTACACAAGAAAATGCCAAGATTATTGATTAAAAATAATTGATAGAATGAAGAACGATGTTAAAACAAATGTTAAACAACTCGTTTACTATATATCAATATCTACATCTATGTATTATTAAAAACTTTGATAGGACAACATGCTGTATAGTATTAACCTGAGGTAAATTTTGGAAGTTTTTCAAAAATATTGTATATAGTGTTTTATTACTAGAAGATTTAGAATTACTACAGTTAGAAAACTACATTCCATGAAGACAGTTCAAAGAATATAACTAAAATGAATGGCTCAAATGGAAGAAAGTAACAAGAGATAACATCCATCAGATACAGAGTGACTGAGTTGTTGCGAGGAAAGGGAGTCATTAACAGATTTTTTTCAGTGCCAGTTCTTTAAAAATCCACATTTCAATATTCTTACAACACAAACATGACTGGATAACAACAAATTGATGCAATAAGAGTGAGGCACCAGTGGGAGTAATGCATCGCTATAGCACTCTAAGAACATTGTGTGTTCTCTTTGGAGCACTGATTTTTCATTCCTTGCAAAAGCCGAAGTCTACACTAAGCTTCAGTTGGGGGCAATATAATTAAAGTGGGAAGTATATGTTTTCCCTACTGATCTTCTGAGATCATATTTTTATTTTGGCATGACTGCATGTTGAGAAAGGACAAATTATCTCAATACAGGAATGAAATGACAGCGTGTAATCATATAATTCTAAAGGAGAAAGGAAGTATACAAAGCATACGTATATACATTTATTTGTGGTGAGGGTGAGTGAGGATTTAGAGGAAGAGATTGTGAGAGTTCCATATGACTTATCACATCGTATAACTTTACAGGGATCTAGCTATATAGCAAAGAAACCCCTTTATTGCATTGTGTTGGTGCATAAAGGGGCACAGCCAAGAGTACCTAATGTCCATCACTGTGTGATGAACAGTGGTTTACAATCTGTTTACAGTGCACATCAGTGAATGCACATCTGCATCACGCACTGATGTCCACTGTGCACTGATGAATATGAGGTACTTCGCTGTCTGTGCTATAGTAATTTGACATGAACACACTATTAGATTTGGGCGTAATGCAACTGCTCAATTCTAATACTTACAAATATAAATCCTCTTACAAATATATAAGCCCCCTATAAGAATTCCGAGAATATTTATGTTGGTTGTCATATATTGTTTTCCATATTCAGGGATATTTTTCTCTACCTTGCATGTGACACAGACTTGTGTGTGTATATGGTTAACATTAAACTCACAATAATAAAATACAGAGTATATCTTGATATGTAAAACCAATGCTTGATCACACTTCAGTGAAAGTCTGACAGAAAAACAAACTTTAAGCTGGCACTAAAAATAAAAACCTGTAGGTGTCTATTTGATATTAAAAGGGTGATAATCTTCAGATGCATTCTTGGAATACTGCAAGCTGGAGAGGTACTGCAAAGGTTCACTATTCACAAATGCTATGTTATTGGTTTTTCATGGCCAACAATCAATGATGGCAAGCTATAGAGCTTACCCTGAGATCCCCTACTTCTCAGGCCATGAGCTATGCTGACTTTTCCCAGCCCTTCCATCTGAGATTCTTGTCCTATATAGCATATACTATATTATTTTATGTATACATTTGAATAATTTTAATACTGTGCATTGATAAGTCAAGGGCCATTTTGTGGAGAAGGGAAAAGACCAATGCAGCTTCAGGGACCAGTTACATTGGTTGCCACCACCCTGTCCCTCTCAGGTATTCAAACTGGCCAGAAACAGCATGGTGGCAGGGAAAGTAGAGGAGTGTGTGTGATTCCTTCTTTCAGGTTCTCCCAGGAGAGACTAAACTCTTGCCTTTTTCCACTCTTCTCAGAGAACGGGATGGTTTCTTTATAATATATAAGAGCTAAGGTACAGCCTTTATACTTGTCATGAATACTTTTTGCACCTTAAAATGGTCTTTAAACCATGTTCAGTGGGAAAGATTGCATTAGGCACCTTCAGAGAAAGAAGCAGACTCACAGAACCACAACTAGTTTTATAATAGTTATATTGATTATCCTCTCCATTGGCGCCCCCTTGTCGTGCGGGAGAGGCTTGCATACCCTAATGAAGTTGTGAGCTATGCTGGCGGTGGCATAATAGTCACTGGTAGGGCCTCCCATGCCAGGTCACAACCGAAGGGTCTGACAAAGAGTGTCAATGGGCAGGATAGGCTCTCTAGCCTTTTGGCAACCATCCTAAGAGAAGGAAAACTCTAAATTCAAACCCGGGCAGATGGTGCTTGTCTAACCCTGTAAGGTCAACCATCTAGAGAAGGAAACTCAAATCAAACCTACAACCTGAGGACCTCGCTGCCACCGTCCTAAGCTTGTTGGGCCCCAGCAGACGAACCTTTGGCTTAAAGGGTGAGGCCAGTTCTGTGCAAACTGCGCTCCACCAGAAAAATCCATTGCACAAGCTCGAAGGACACATCCATCTTCTAGTCATCAACACACTTGTAGAAAGCGTGGGATGAGTCCTTCCTAAGAATCTTCGTTCATGAAGTAATGCCAGAGAGATTGATTTCAAAGACAAAGGGAAAATATTCTCTTAGCATTCACCCTCCACAAGCATTCTTTCATCCATACTCAACTCCTTATGCATTCACTCTTGGGGGGAAAAAGGTGGTGGGTGCCTGACTGCCTTCCCTTGCAGATCTGCCACACTTTTCTAAGAGGAAAGTGTCTCTGCTGTTTTTCTCTTGATTGCTTGACTTGTTATTCAATTAAGACTTGCTGATACTCCATACCCCTTTTACTCTGCAGCTACAGAGGGTGTAGCTAGGAAGACACACCTCCATTGTGTCCAGTTCACCAGCAGTTGGAACTGAGCCCTGGAACTGATGGAAGAACAAGTGACTTTAGAGTCACAGGGGCTAGCATCCCAAATGACACTGCCACAAAATTTAATTGCTAAAATATCAAAATCAAAATATTATCCAAATTTGAGTTATTTGGCCAGAAATGGAAAAGAATTTCACAGGATCATATATTTTGACAAATTGTGTGAAGCCCAAAGGAGTGAATTGATGACAAATCAGATAAAGGATAATGGAAAGGATTGTGTTTGACTTTCTTAATTTATCAGTGACCATGTAAAAATTTTGTTTACACCAAGGTATGTCAGCAGTTCAGCAGATTGTTCCAATAGAACTTTTCTTCCTTTGTGTCTCCATAATGCCATTTTAAGTCTCAATCTTCTTAGGATGGTGTCTTCAGTGTTGGCAAGCCTTAATATGCCCTTGCCAGACCCCAGACATATGCCAATCATTCAATTTCATTCAATACATACATCACATTTATCACACACTGACCTATGGATAATTTGAGCCAATTTTGTTGGGATTGATTTTTTGACTAAAATGTCTGGATTTATACATATACACAGTAGTCAAAATGCAACTGGGGATTCCTATTTGTGTCTCTCCAACTGTTTCAAATACAAAACAAGAATATGAGTGATTTATATAGTAGTATTTAGCATAGCAATATAGGAAATTGGTCTGGAAGTCTCCTTTACCAATGACAATGAACAACCATTATTACTGATCGACCACTAGGCCAGGGGTGCTCACACTTTTTCAGCATGCGAGCTACTCTTAAAGCAACCAAGTCCAAAAGATCTACCTGCCCCCACCGCACGTGCTCCTGCTGCTGTTTTCTGCCCGTGCAGTGCTTCTTCCGCCTGCGGGGCATTGCAGGAAGAAGAAAGCATGAGGCGGGGCATCCAGAGGGAGCGCTCCGCCCTGCCTGTCTCGCCGGCAACGGAGGCTGCATAGCTGCTTCTGGACGAGAGAGAGGCAGGGCACTCCCTCCAGAGGCCCTGCCTCGTGCTTCCTTCTTCCTGCAATGCCCCACAGGTGAAAGAAGCATCGCGAGAGTGGAAGCCAGCAGCAGGAGCGCGCGTACGCGCAGGGTGTTCGCACGCATGGCAGGACCGCCCCATCAGGCTGGTGAGGCCCGAAGATCACCTGGAAGAGGGCTGAAGATCTACTAGTAGCTCCCGAGCCACTTAATGAGCACCTCTGCACTAGGCTAAAGCCACTCCATAGTGTTGTCCTTGAGAGGAAAGAAACACATATCTTTTTGGTTGACATTTTTGTCCCATTTGATGATAATGTAAATTCTTCTGTAAACAAATATCCTGAGAAACAAACACATTCATTTCAGAAAATATGATCTGTAGTCCCACAGAAAGGTCTGAAGGAAATCAGACATCCATCCTAAGGAAGCTAGGTAGATCTCTGTGCCTAAGTTGAATTCCCAGGCCTTCAGATCAACTTTTAGGGTGTAAAGGAGAGAGCATAATTAAGGAGAAGAGCCATGGCTGCAGTCAAACTAAAATACTACTTGCAGTTTTCTCATCCAATTCTTTCTGCACTTAAAATGGATAATTGATATGGATATAACCCATCTAATGACCTGGTATATGGTTGATCTGAACCTGAATAATTCTAATTTTTGATTCACTCATGAACATATTTCGGAGAAAAAGGTTCAGCACAATTTCACAGTGAATTTTTTCAGTGGTGATAGATTGACTAAACATCATTGCAAAAATTTAAACATTATAATTTTGACCCTTGGCAAAATATCATTCCTATGAGCTGATGTAGACTCATCAGTGAAGAAGGAAAGCATGTCCAGATTAATTTGCTAGTAATAAGTAAAGACACCAGCCTTTAATTTTGTTAATTTTTTTTCTGGGGATAATCTGTTTCTATCTATTATCCTTACATAATAAATAGATCAGTGCAGTATTTTTTAAATGGAAGTACAGAGCCAAGGTCTACTTTTCTTTTCTTTTTTTTGAATAAATGTGTATGTTGTTTTGTGAAGAGCACATTTATTAATCATCATTAGAGAAGAAGGATTATCTAAGAAGATGGAGAGAGAAAAGAAGCAGATACAAATTACCTTGAGGTCAAAAACCAGATTTTTCTTTTTTTTAAATACACTTTAGATTTTTGGGTCAAAGATTTTTGGGTCAAATATTTGCTGTTCAGCCTGTAAATTCAATATCTAAAAATAAAGGCCTATTGCAAAAGTTTTCTGCACTTTATCTACCTCTTGTTCAAACATCCATTTTGCCAAATAGTCTCTTGAGGAGGCAAGAAAATAATTTTTTCAGAAAATTATCTGAGAAATTTGGGGGTAATTATTTGCTTTGCATCCCCAATAAAGAAAGAAATAGAGATAAATGATCTAAAGGGGATAGCATGACTTCTTAGCTAATATGGCTTTAAAAAAAGACAAGAAACCAATCGAGGTTTCAATTCATTTCAAAATGAACTATTTTTATATCTGCATTTTATTTCTACATTATAGACAATAAATATTTTTCTTATTTAAAATGGAACTCCAATCTAGTCTGAGAGCCAGTATGGTTCAATTGTTTGAGCACTGTGCTCCGATTCCGAAGAACAGGATTTGAATTCCTGCTAGGTATCCTATCCAACTAACTCTTTCTTAACTAATTACATTCCATTTATCTCCAAGTTTTAAAAAATATTATGGATGACTTTCCCATTCTATTTTTAATCTAAGGTATGGCGGTCCGCCTGGGCTTGGCTGGAGTGACTACGTTAACAGCTCTAAGCACCCTATGCCCAGGGGATGCGGCTTGCCTTCCTGTGAGGGAGAGGGCCCCAAAG
Organism: Anolis apletophallus; assembly: GCA_030556195.1. Taxonomy (NCBI): domain Eukaryota; kingdom Metazoa; phylum Chordata; class Lepidosauria; order Squamata; family Anolidae; genus Anolis; species Anolis apletophallus. Next base: position 151,205,506 of record JARBWK010000004.1, read on the forward strand.
ACTTGACAGAACCAAGCTTCTGGTACAAAGTAACAAAGTTTATTAACACGAGACACAAAGATGGAAGTGTCTGGCTCCAAAACTTTTACAACTGATGACAGGCTCGTAGAATCTTGAGCTTCTTACTTTGGTCCTTTCTTCTTTAGTCTGTGTGGGGTAGATGATCAACACCTCTCCTTCCTCTCTCTGGTCCGCCGCCACGGGTGGTGGACAGACTAACCGCTGAACTTCTTTAAATCGAAGGTCGAACGTCCTTCCTCTGTTAAGTCCAGGGCTGGTTGAAGGCGGTATTTTTCACTAAAAAGGAGGTGACAGGCCGGGAGCTAGCAACTCCGTGGCTCAGTCACACGTCCCTGGTAGCCACTGAGGTAAACTCAGAAAGGTATCCCCTTTTATAGACTTCAGAATGGGCGGGAAAACCTGAGACCCTGATTGGCTGGGACTCTGAGATGACTTTTGGAGGGAAAAAAAAACTAAGTGCTAATTAAATGGGAAAGGTCTGAGGTAAATTTAGGCGGGGAAAGTCTAAAAGAGAGGAATCCCTCCCACCCACAACAAAAACACCAACCCCAGCCCCCAAACAGTAAACAGACCCCTACAACAAACATGAGGCCTGCAACCAAACACGAGCACATAAATCAAACATACAAATTCAATATAAACAGGCCAAGCTTTGCGCAGGCCGCATAATCCCGGCCAAATTCTCGGCTGCGAGAATTTCAAACTATAAGACATAAACAAATATTGCAATAGAAGTAATCACAATGCATGAAAACAGACATAATCAATAGGGTGACATAGTGTTAGACACTCTCTAAACTCACTTTTGGGATAGTAAGACCCCTTTCAGCTATGGAGATTACAAGTGTGTAATGCTCATGGTGGTAAGGCTGACCTAAGTCACTAAAAAGCACTACTATGGTCATTAAGCACACATCTATAATGCAGATCTTCACTGCTGCTTTGCTTTTGGCAGAGCTAAACCTAGCATAGCAACCCACAGATGCACGCATGTGAGGCTTAGGTCCAATGTGCTCCTGCCCATGCTCCCGCAGATGGACTGCTAATATGAAATGTTGTCTGCAATACGACCACCTCTCATGCCGGTTACCAGGCCCAAGTAATGCACTGCATTTTCAACATTGTTTTGGTGTTCAGTTGAACACTTAAGCACTTGAACTGCTTAAAAACTCTGGAAATGTCTATGCCTGCACGTGGGTAGACATCTCTGTCCCGCAGGTAGCAGCCTTCTAACTTGCTGAATGCGGTATAGTCTTGAGGCCTTTTACGCGGCATTATTTGCAAAGGCTGATTTTCTTCAGGGGAACAACAAAACTTGTACTGACGCCATCGCTGGTAACTCCCTGAAGAGCCAGTTGGCCTTTTGGGCCTTACTCTCATTTTTGGCCGATCTTTGCCTTTAAGTCTGCCTTCTTTACAGTCACTTGAGAGACCATTTAACTGTCCAGTCTCATTGAATGACATCACACTACAACTCAGGTCATCTTCTGACTCAGAAACTTGTTTTTCTGGGTCAAATGGCGCATGAGATTTGAAAGCCAATGAGAGCTCACAGCGGAGTGAGCTTGGAACAGGTGCGTTTTCCTCATCAAACCTCTGATCTGGTTGCAGGCAGAGTTCATTAAGCAAATTATGTCCTTCTTCCTTTGTCATATTTAAGAAGAAAGGCAAATAGTTCTTTAAAGAAAACACAAAGTTCTTACTTTGGGATTTGGCCTCTGTTCCACCTTGCTCCATCGCACTCTCGGGTTGCAGCAGGTTCAGAGTTGTTACCTCTAAGGAGGGTTTCTTCCTTTTTTCAGTTTGGATCTTTAACTCGCTGGCCAAAGGGAAAGCTTCTTGCTTGACCTTTTCCACCTCTGGAGAAGTTAAGATTTCTTCTTCCACCTGGACTGGTGGCCCTGGGGCATGTGGCCGAGTTTCGATTTCGCTCTTAACATCTCCCAGCAAATGGGCCATAGATTGGTTTCTTTCAGTGGGGTCTTCTTCAGTTGGAGAAGACAGAACAGTTTCTTTGGATGCACAGGGCACCGGGAAAATGTCCATTTTCTGGTGTCGATGAGATCTCTTTACAACGACTGACGTCTTTAGGGAAACTTCTGGAACCAGTAGTGGTTCTGCTGTCACTCCTGGCAGCTTCTCACTCTCAGACCCCAAATCAATTTGTAGGACAGGCCTATTGTCCTGTGAAGACTCAAATATTTTATCTTCCTCTTCTGGCCAAGTTGTTTCAGTCTGAAGGACAACTTGGTTTACATAGTCTGTAGACCTCACTTCAAGACTGGTTTTCTGGGCTGGTGATCTGGGATCAGTCAGCTCCTCTTTCTCTTGACTTAGAGCTGGTGCATTTTGGATGTCATGACTTCCCAAGCCTTCTTCTGAAGTCAAATGGCTCTTTTCAAGTGGTTGAATGATAACAAAGGAGACTGATAGAGTATTCTGAGAAGTCTCTGAAGGATTGCCATTTTGCCTTGGCACAACCAAACTTGGTTCCCGGGACTTTGGGCTGGGAACAGCTTCCTTCTCAGATTTCTTGGTCTCTGTTTCTCCTGTTGTTAATGCTGATTTACTTTCTTTAAACAGCAGAGGGGCCATGCAGTTTCCCTCTTCGCTCAAAGTCGTCTGACCGTTTGTGATCTTCAAGAATCTTTGCTCCTCTTTGGAAAAAGCCAAGCACTCACTCTCCTCTGAGGTGTTAAATATGAAACTGTACTCAGATGCCAAGTTCTGGTCGAAAACAGAGTAGTGACTCAGGCAATTTTGCATCTGTGTGGGACTTCTGTTAGAGAGTTCGCCATTTCCAAGGGAGCTGGACGAAGGTGGACGACACAACTTGTTCAGACAAGCAGGATCTAGCACTGTCCTGCCGAGAGGCGGTTTCTGCGCCAGAGGAGCTCCTGCTGGACCTCTTATCTGGTCTTCCATACTTTCAAAGGTATCCTCCAGCATGTCTTCTATGATCCCGACCTTCATCATTTCTTTGGATAAATCCCTCATTGTAGCCTGAATTTCAGGGATTTTTACTAAATTCTGCATGGCTCTCATGACTTCTGTGCTCTTCTGCAATGAGCCAGCTACCCTCAGGACAGCCAGCACTGAATTCATGTGGGCTTTGGAGGCATACAGTTTGCTGATAGCCTTTCGTGAATGGATCATCTCCTTGGTCAGAACCACACACACATCTTCTTGGCCCTTTTTAGCAGCATCTTTGATTGATCTTTTTACTTTCTCTTCTTCTCGCTGAATATCTCTGATCTGCCTACCAATCACTCTCATTTCTTTTTGGATCTTCAATGACCATTCATTGATCAGCTCCTTGGGCGACTTCTCTGTGGTCTTCCCGAACAAGCCCATCTCTGGCTCGCCATCCTCGCGCTCAGCTTCCGGCATCAGAGAGACCGAACTTTGTGGCTGTGAAGATCTCTTGAAAGCGTGGTGTAGGCTTTCTGTTTGCAGGGGGCCGAACTGAAGGAAACCTGGCCCTTCTTTGATGCTTGGTGGAACATCCTGGATTGGACTTGCGATGACCGGGACGCTCGATGTAGGCTCAAGTTGAAAGCCCAAGTTGATGGCTTGACTCCCGGCCTTGCTTTTTCCCGTCTCAAAGTACTCTGCAGTGTTGAGAGTACTAATATTTGATGGCCACCACGTAAACTCTGGCTTGTCAGGGGTGGGGCTAACTGGAGGCTGGGCACTGAATTTGTTTAGATGCCCGAAGACTCTGGAAGTTGCATCCATTTCCGGAATGAGGCTGATGTTCTGATCCGATATTTCTTTCTGTAAAGTCCTAGTCAGGAATCTGGCCCTGGTAAACCTTTTCGCGGCTTCCTCTTACTCGGAGCAGCTCCAAGTCATTCTGTTTTTGGGCCTGACTACTGGCTAGAGCTGTTTGTTCAGTTTTGAGGCGAATTTCTTCGTTTTTGAGATCCACCTCTTGACTCGCAATCTCGGCGTCTGCTTCCGCGGCTAGAATAGCAGCTCTCAACTCTAAGCGTTTTGTCTCTTTCAAATGAAAGGCTGCTCTCTCTGAGGTAACACTTCCTTTGGAGGACGCGGAGCTGGAACTCTTGTGACTAGGCGTTGCCCGTTCTCTCTTTATGGAAGCTTTACTTGAATGATGAGATCTGCAACTGTCGGGCTGTGGTGACCACTCAATCAGACTGGCTTGACTGTTGGCATCTGTCAGCGGCCTCCTATCTTGCCTAGGGGATGGACTAAATTCCAAAATGTCCAACACGGCCTTGATTTCAGCTTCTTTAGAATCAACATTCTCCCACAGCTGGTTATTTCTAAGGTCAGCTTCTGGGCTATTGATCTCGTGGAGTAGTGCAGAGATCCTATCTATTAATGCTCTCCAACAACGATGAGCATCTCTAATCTCGGCCCCACACACCTGGGCATCTGTGGGGTTGCTTGCTGCTTCATATTCCTGGAGGAGGCCTGTAATGCGCTGCCATGCGTACTTCAATTTGGCCTTCAAAGCATCCTCCCTATACAAGAGCTGTTCTAGACCTTTCTGTGTTGGATGCCTAGATTTGGGGCTGCGTAGGTAGTATGAACTAGCCACATCTGAACCCTTAGCACTCGTCATAGTTTCCTATAGAGTGCAGCAAGTATGTACAACCAAATATAATGGAGGGTCTATAATGAAAACAGTAAACTTATACAGCAGATGCAATATGAATGCAAACAAATGTAATAAGACTCTATGGCATGCAAAATATATGGCACTCAGAAATCAAAGCGAAAATACCTGCAGTGATATTCTAGAGCAATAAATTCTATGTAGATTCTAAAATGCAACGTAAACAAATGCAATTTCAAGAAATAAGTACAGCAAAATACAGTAAATCTGTGTAGAACATACAGAAATCCGTACCCAACAAATGCAATGAGATTCTATGGCATGTGTAATAAACAAGTATTACAGTGCAAACCTATGACAATGCAAAATCTATATTAGCAGATGCATGCAAAATCAATGGCAGATGTAATAAACAGGTATTACAATGCAGTAGATACAATGGGCTATGAAAAAGCCAAACCTAACTGCCTTTGAAAAGAGAAGCAAACTCCAAGCCAGCCCCTCCTCCTGGCAGAACAGGCATCAATCAACCTGCTGGAGGCGGAGCAAAGGAAAATGGAGCAGGAAACAAGAGGAGGCGGCTCCCAACACCAGAGAGCCAATCGGAGAAATGGGAAGGCCGTTCTTCCAAGATGGCTGCTTCTGAAGATATTGATTCACTTCAGGGCCTTTAAGATGGGCTGGAGAGCCTCGCATATGCTGGAAACTTTGGCCTGCGAGGCTCGCTCTTGCTGCTGCTGCCTCCTGAAGAAACTGAAAGCTGGTAGGGTGCCTTGTTCTCCCTGGGGTTGGAATTCTAGGCGAACCCCAGGCTTTTGGGCCTTCTCGATGGCTTGCTTCTGCTGAGTAAAAAGAGGGCAGGAGAAGCTTGCTTTATTCTTGCTTGAGCCGGCAGGCTTGTTCTAAGAGGGTCCCTGGCTTTTGGGCCTTCTTTCTTTGCTTTGGAGGCCTTGCTTGTGAGGTAGGCCTCAAGCTTGCTTCCTGGATCCTGGATTGGGCTACAGGAACAGATCTGGCTGCCTTCCTTCTCTGTGTCCTGGATGGACTTTTGCTGCAGGCAGAGAGGCCCTTTTTTCTTTACTGTGGTTTCTCTTATGTTGCTCTTCTTTAGGCCTGAGGCTTTTTCTTTGCTTTAGGCCAAGAGGCTTTTTCTTCCTCCCAGGGCCGGGAGCCTTTCTTTACTTTACTTTGGGACGAAATGGCTGTACCCGGCGGCCGCAACTTGATCTCCTTTTAGTTTCTCTTTACTTTAAGTTGCTTTAGGCTTTTCTTTACTTTTCTTTGCTTTTGGCCAAGAGGCCTTCTATGGGACGCTGGATGGCTGACGCCCTGCGGCTAAGGCATAACCTGATCTCTCTTTTAGTATGGCGGTCCGCCTGGGCTTGGCTGGAGTGACTACGTTAACAGCTCTAAGCACCCTATGCCCAGGGATGCGGCTTGCCTTCCTGTGAGGAGAGGGCCCCAAAGACTTGACAGAACCAAGCTTCTGGTACAAAGTAACAAAGTTTATTAACACGAGACACAAAGATGGAAGTGTCTGGCTCCAAAACTTTTACAACTGATGACAGGCTCGTAGAATCTTGAGCTTCTTACTTTGGTCCTTTCTTCTTTAGTCTGTGTGGGGTAGATGATCAACACCTCTCCTTCCTCTCTCTGGTCCGCCGCCACGGGTGGTGGACAGACCCCAGCCGCTGAACTTCTTTAAATCGAAGGTCGAACGTCCTTCCTCTGTTAAGTCCAGGGCTGGTTGAAGGCGGTATTTTTCACTAAAAGGAGGTGACAGGCCGGAGCTAGCAACTCCGTGGCTCAGTCACACGTCCCTGGTAGCCACTGAGGTAAACTCAGAAAGGTATCCCCCTTTTATAGACTTCAGAATGGGCGGGAAAACCTGAGACCCTGATTGGCTGGGACTCTGAGGTGACTTTTGGAGGGAAAAAACTAAGTGCTAATTAAATGGGAAAGGTCTGAGGTAAATTTAGGCGGGAAAGTCTAAAGAGAGGAATCCCTCCCACCCATAATAAAAACACTAACCCCAGCCCCCAAACAGTAAATAGACCTTTATAACAAACATGAGGCCTGTAATTAAACACGAGCACATAAATTAAACATACAAATTCAATATAAACAGGCCAAGCTTTGCGCAGGCCGCAATATAAGGACAGCCCTGTGGTTAGGGTAAGAAGTTACAATTGATTCAGCACATTAATATTATGCTATGAGGAAGTTGCGATTTAAACCACTCTATAATGTACATTTTTCAAAAAGAGTGAATGCAAACACATACAGTGAAAACAAGATATAACCATAATTTTCAGCCAGTCAGATAAAGATATTTTAATTTTTTTTGATAAAGTATTATATTTATTGTTAATTATGCTATGGTCACATATGGACAACATAGGAATTGTCCACAGCAGCCCTTTACCCCAAAGTGGACCAGAAATCAAATCCAGTTGTCCAAATGACATTAATGATTTCTGGTTCTTAACACAGGAGAAATTGGACTGATGTAATTTTGCTGCCATTGAGCCAAGACAGCTAATAGTCCCGAGTTTTGCTCAATCCAGTGAAGCAGTGCACTTTGGGGTGAACATGAACAGCAAACCAGCTCCAAAGTGAACAGCTCTTCTGTCCACCTGAGCCAATGTCACCACCCTCTTTTCCCTGCACTGAGTGGCTCAGGGGAAAAGGAATGGGTTGTGGCTGTGTTGTTTCTGTTACCGTGGCAGCCACCCAAAGGGTTCTGGAAATCACCTAGTTGTTATGGAGACACTTTTGCTAACATCAACGAAGATACCAAATATCAGCCAGGAGCTCTCTGGCTCTCTCCAACAAACTGCCACAACAGAGGAAAGAGGACAGGTAAGGATGGTATTTCATAGCAGATTAATTTAACTGTGGCCCGAGTTGACCATTTGGACTCCACCCCCCCCACTGCTACAACAGGTTGGATGTGGAGAGTGTGAATAGCTATGCAGTATCAAGAACCAAGTAAGAGCATTTCCACTTCAGACTGACTTTGGTTTTTGGTGCAGGTGTAGATGAGTGTAGATGAGTGAGAGAGGGAGAGGGGGAGAGAGAGAGGGGAGGGAGGAGAGGGGAGAGAGGAGAGAGAGGGAGAGAGAGGGGAGGGGGAGAGAGAGGAGAGGAGAGGGAGGAGGGAGGAGAGAGAGAGAGAGGAGAGAGAGAGAGATTTGGATATTTTCTTTAAGCTTCCGCCCAACTCATTACATAGATTTCAGGGTTTCTCTGGTTAAAATGGTAGTTTCATTTATTCTTCCTTATTAATATGTTTTGTTCTTTTGTTGCCTGCCAATATCTATTGGATCATATTCATAAGCTGCTTGATTGCACATGATATAGTTTTCATCCATGAAATCATAGTGGGTATATTATGCGTAGTTGGCAGAAGGAAGAGTTGTGTAGACTCTAGAAAATGGAAGTAATATTTGGTAACTTTCCTCTCAATGGTGAAAAGACCTAAGGGTCTACATAGGGGATAATGAATAAATGCTGTTACATTTGAACTCCTGCCCTGTAAGATCTTGTAGCATCGGGGAAATGTCAGTTTTCTTCCTAATTGACAAGCATTTGGATTATACATGACACCATTCCAAATCACATGCTGGCAAACAATTTAAGCACTGAATTCACTGCCATCTCATCCCTAAGGGATGGCACCTGCATTGTAAGGTTAACATTTGTCATCAAAGTCATGAGCACTGCTTTTGACAGCATCAGACCTATCCTTTCCTTCTAGTAAACAGTGAAGAATGTCTGTCTTGTGGTTGTCAAATGGCTTAAAAATAGGAGTGAAGGACTTTTTTTGTAAATTCAGTTGGGCTAGTCAGCATTTCCTGTAATAGTGTGGATTTAGGACGAATGGAAGGAAATAAGAGCATTTCAAAAATATTTTGTTTGTATCTTTCTGTTTCCTTTCTCTGCTATTCCATTATAAGTGAAGTTGTATATTTGCACCACATTATTATAGCACTATGATCCCACTTTAACTGCCATTTTTATATCATATCAAGTTCTGAGATCTACAATCTAGTACTTCGAATTCTGAGCCAGAGAGGTCTAGAACTACACCAAACATATAGTCCCTGCATTTTGTAGGTTGCAGCCATTGACGTTAAAGCAGAATTGTAGAGCTATAATTCTTTAGTATGAAAGAGTTACCCAATTAGGCAACAAACAACCAATATGCTATTAGGCATCCTGGCAATTTGTGCAGATTTTTTTTTTAAAAAAATGAAATTAATATTACTGGAACAAGAAAAGGGATGCTTAGCTTTAAATCAGCCATACAGGTCACTGGATAAGTTTGAGGAAGCCACCCTCTTCTACCTTAAATTACCGTATTTTTCGCACCATAAGACGCAGTTTTTTTCCTCCCAAAGTGGGATGAAAAATCAGCTGCGTCTTATGGAGCGAAGATGCAGGCGGGGGGGGCGCTGGAGCAGAGGAAAGGGCGGCGATATACTTACCCTGTCGCTGCCTCTCCTCTTCTCTGGTCAGATTGGCGGCGGAGGGAGGGACTGGTTCACTCCCCTCTGGCTCCTTTTCCTTCCCCCACCTTTCCTTCGCCGAGGAAAGGTGGGAGGGAAGGAAAAGGGAGACAGAGGAGGAGTCAGCCAGCGCCGCGTCAGAGCTGACGCGACCCTGGTTCACTCCGCCTTTGGCTCCTTTTCCTCCCCCCACCTTTCCTTCGCCTCGAGGAAGGTGGGAGAAAGAAAAGGAGCCAGGAGAGTCAGCCAGCGTCGCGTCAGAGCTGACGAGACCCTGGTTCACCCCTTGGCTCCTTTTCCTTCCCCCACCTTTCCTTCGCTCAAGGAAAGGTGGGAGGAAAGAAAAGGAGCCAGGGAGGAGTCAGCCAGCGTCGCATCAGAGCTGACACGACCCTGGTTCACTCCCCCTTTGGCTCCTTTTCTTCCCCCACCTTTCCTTCGCTCGAGGAAGGTGGGAGGGAAAGAAAAGGAGCCAGGGGAGGAGTCAGCCAGCGTCACGTCAGAGCTGACGCGACCCTGGTTCACTCCCCCTTTGGCTCCTTTTCCTTCCCCCCCCCCCTTTCCTTCGCTCGAGGAAAGGTGGGAGGAAGAAAAGGAGCCAGGGGAGAGTCAGCCAGACGCACCTGCTGATAAGATTTACCTAGATTTAGAGGGGGAGAAAATATTTTTTCTATTTTCCTCCTCTAAAATCTAGGTGCGTCTTATCAGCAGTGCGTCTTATATGGCGAAAAATACGGTAATTGGGTCCTTTGGATAATAAAGGGTAAGAGGACAACAGCATTACTTACTATGAAGTTACTGGAGAAAAGATGGGATAAAATGTAATAAAAATGTGTTATCTGTGAAAGAGATGTTGGTTTGTTTTTGATAAGACATTTTCAGGAGAGTTTCTCAAACTTTGCAAATAACCTTACATGTAGAATAAACATAACTTGATTTTAAAAACTCCATCAAGAAAGCAGGCAAAACTGGATTGGTTCATTTATTCAGAACCAGGTTTTCATCTCACCACCTTGATTTTAAAGCATTCATTTTGAACCTCTGTGCATTCAGAAATGTTTTTGTGTTGTTGAATTAACTAGAAACATTTTTCCTGTGAGCTCACGACTTTTCATACTTGTTTGACAGTAGGGGCGAACTGTCAAATTAACAATTTGTAAGTTACTCTGAGAGTCTTTCTGGATGAAGACTAGGGCATAAATAATCTAAACAAACAAACACATGTGGTCCTCTCCACAATGGGAAGGGCTTAAATTTTGAGTGTTGCAGATGTAGATGACTTTGATATCAGTTAATTTTTAAAACATAATTATTATGCACAGATTTCATCACATTTGTGGTGGAAGGAACACAAGATGTTTTTTTAAACACACACACATATGAATGCTTGGAAAAAGTCAAAATGGACATGTATCTGCAGCACAGAATTAATGTAATTTTACACCACTATGATTGCCTAGGCTTAACGCTACGGGGTCATGAGATTTGTGGTTTGGTGAAGCATCAGCATTCTTTGGCAGAATAGACTAAAGACCCTGGGTTCATCTACACTGAACATATGATGCAGTTGAAAGCTAACTTTGCCTTCAAAAATCTGAGTTTCCCCTGCTGAATTAAAAATAGAAAAGAAATATGCTATGAGCACATTTCTTTAAAAAATGCATTTCACATTTCTTAGGACTGGCAATGAGAGAAAGAGCACAATGCCTCAGAAATTCAGGTTTTCTGGCCATCTGCTTCAGCAAAGAGATATACAGAACCATACTCCAATCAATGGGGAAAAGAACATTAAAATGCATACAAAATATGTGGGAAAATTATCCTTTTTAGATGTGAATTTCTATGCATTGAAGTAGAAAAATTGTAATGCAATTTAGTGTGGAATTTAGTAGGGAAAAGAAGGTCAAGTTGTTGTGGGGTTGTTGGTTTGGGTTTTTTTGAGAAATGCAATGAGAGTTTTTTTTAAAAAATGGCTGTTTTCAACATTCCTGTATAAATTAGGGGGCTCTACCCCCCCCCCCCCCACAGTCTCATCTCATTTAGCAGCTGCATAGAGAGCAGGCTTAGTATGATTGCCACCGCACTGTGAGTTAAATTTAGCCAGGGCAGATGGGTGAGAATTTCATTCTATTCACTTTTTTTGTAAAAAAAATTAAAAAATGTCATTATGAAATCAATGGAAATATCTTGGAGAGAATGTGAATACCATCAAAAATAGATCTATCACTATTATTAAGAATGATTTCATTGGTGTCAACTTGATTTTCATTTCATAGTGCCAAATCAAAATTATATTTTTTTTGCCCAAGCTTTTTATTTCTTTTTAAAACATTGAGTGATTGATGCACATGGATGTTTATTTGATCATTGAATAGCTTTCCCCTCTTTTATTTTTTTCCTCATAATCATTCTGTTTTATTTGTCCTATGGATGAAAGGCAATCTGCATTTTAAAAAAATAAAGATAAAAACACTGCTTGCCAACTATATCATTGGGTGGACATATGCACAATTGGATAGAAGCAATAGGCAGCTTTGGTGGGCACAGAGCATGGCATTCAGCTTCATACAGTCAGGTTAGATCCACACTGCTCTATATCCCAGGATCTGATCCCTGTTTATCTGCTTATCCCAGGTTATATGGCAAGGAAGACTCATATAATCCAGTTCAAAGCAGATCATCAGGGATCAGATCCTGGGATAGAGAGCAATGAAGATCCAGCCTCAGTCTTCCCACAGGTAGTGGACAAAACCCAGTTGGACTTATATGGTTGTTTACTGGTCAGAGAGAAGGAGAAGAAAGAAGAAGCAGACAATGCTCAGCTGTTGAGAGGAGAGAAAATGACTGTAACTTTCTGATGTCTAACCACTTTATCACATTGAGAAATTTCCCAGTCGTAGAACACTTCAGCCTCTTTTCAAGCATGGAGAAGCACTGAGCTCATCACATGAGTTAAACTACTTCCGGCCATCATACATAGCCTTTCTTGGTTGAAAAGAGGCTAAAGTGTCCTGAAAGGAGGGAACTCGAGCAATTGACCTCATCACATTGAGAAACTTCCCCCTTGTAGGACACTTCTGCCTCTTTTCAAGCATGGAGAGGCACAGAAATTATCACATGTTCTGGGGTAGAAAAGATGCAGAAATGTCCTGAAAGGAAGGAACTCTGAACACGGGGAAGCAATCATGTTCAGAGCTCCTACTTCTTATCACGCATTACTCACATGGTTATAGCTGAAAATCAGGCGGGAAGGGAACCATCAAAGTTTCCCATCCTGTTTCTTTGTCTAATCATCAGCTGACTCTGCTATCCTATGGGCTTTGATGCAAACCATAGGATCCCATGAAAAAAATTGGATCACTGGATCTTGCGTTCTATGGGCTTTGATGCCAAACCACAGGATCTCATAAACATATTTTTTTAACCTGGATCACTGTCTCTTGTATCCTATGGGGTTTGATGCAGAATAATAATACCCAATGGAAAGCAATGGGTTAACCTGGATAACTGTCTCTTGTATCCTGTGGGCTTTGATTCAGAACCATAGGATCCCATGGATAGCACTAGTTTTAACTTGAATAACTATCTCTTGTATCCTATGGGGTTTGGGGCAGAACAATTTTATCCCAGTGAAATAAGTGGTTTTAAACTGGTGTCAGTCTCCTTTAATGTAAGGTGCTTTGGGCAGGGCAAAGCAAGGGATCTCTTGATTTTTGGATATTGTTGTTTCTCCTCCTCAAAAACAAAAAAGTAATACTGACTTTATGATGCATGTAAGATAAATGTATTGCCAGCTCTTAATTTTACATGTGTGAGTGTGATGGGGAGGCAGAACTCAAAATGGGACTGCTGATAATATAAGAGGGGTGATTCTCTACCTTAAAGGGATGGTCACCCATATTTTCCCCTCTCAATGTGATGAGTTCATAAGAGTGTGGCCTCAGTTTGAGGCCCTCACCTTCCCAAACTACATTTCCCAAAATTCTGCTTGCGCCAAAAGAATGGGACTACCTGCATTAAAGCCTCAGTGTAAAAAAGAGGTTATAAACAATAACCATAATTGTAAAGTGAAATGATGGTTCTCTCAGGGGAAACAGGTATGTAAATTCAGGTCCCAGGCCTTGGTTCCCTAGAACCAAACTCCAGCCATTTTGGCATTAAGTTGCCATGCAGGCCTGTCTACCTTTTTCCTGCAAACCAACTGCAAGGCAGGCCGGTTCAAACATTCAAGGCCGCTACTGTTGTTCAAGCCGGTGCTGATAAGTGGAGGTGCTGGGAGCTCGGAGATGGGGCTACTCCTGTTTGCCCAGATGTCCAGAGTTAATTGGGTTTAAATACCTTGCTGCTGAGGAGATCTAAACAGCAGCTGAGATCCATCCTGTGTGAACTGACACTCGACGCAAGTACGTCGAAAGCTTTAAAGCCTTAGAGAACTATAAAACACTGGGCCTTAGCATCCATCTCCATCTCGAGCCAACTTTGCATCTTCAAGACCATGGAATCCTGAGTAGGCCACTGGGCCTTCTTGCTAAGAACTTTGCCTGCCAAACTTGCTTGTTGCCCTCTTTGGATTTGGCCCACTTGGGCATAAAGACTTTGTATTGCTTTGGATCCTGATTACTACGGGACTATAATCAATTGCTGTTATCATTGAACACTGCTGCTATTTTGCTGGTGCTACTTTAAGGTATTTTAGACTGACTTCTAGCATCTTTCCTTTAACCAGTTATTCTAAATAAACCGTTGCACCTCCGTTGGACTCTTATGGTTTACTAAGGGAGGGTCCAAGGGTCTAGGGCATGACAGTAAATAGGATTCAACAGATCTCACGTGGGGCTGGGGGGGGGGGGCATAGTCCTTATTCATTTCCATTATTCTTAGGTCTGGCATCAATACTGATATGATTGGAAGTATGAGTCAAGTTAGTTGTACTTGGGTTTCATTGCAATCAAGATGAAACCTATTCTCCAATAATTTAGGTGGGACACAGAGAATTTAGAACATTACTTTTAAAAAATCTGTCACACAGAACTTTTTAAGATTAGTGCATTCCTCACTTTCATTCTTTGTTATTCTGGGATAGATTGTTACATAATGTTTAAAGTATTTTTTTTTAAAAAAAATTCAAAGCCACAGCAGGAAAAACAGAGGGATATCAAGACTTTACTTGAACATGCAATTTCATAGATAATTTCTACCAGGGGCTCTACATCTACCTCCAATTTTTCAAAACACAGAAATTGTATTGTATCATACTACTGTTGCATACATTTTGCCAGGTGCGTTATAATGCTGTAATAAGAATATTATGACTTTTGAAGATTATGTACTTAAGACTGCAGTATTTTAATGTTTATATCACACTTAAGTAATTAAAGTATAAAATGAGAAATGTTTCAATGATAGACTGCTGGTAAAATGAGAAGAATGGGTTTTGCTCTAAATATTCTTTTAAACATGTTCTCTTTAAAGTAAAAAAAATCACTTCAATTCACATTTTAATGTACTAGCAGTTTTGGAATGTATAAATTTGATAACGGAATCAGGTTATTCATGGTTTTCATCAAGACTCAGAAACATACTTTTTTCTTTCAGCATTTTTAATGGTACCATATTTTCAGAATCAATATGTAAGTTATAAAACTATAGAACACCCTGAAACTATAAAAAAGGAGTGGGGGGAATACTATTCACTGAATATTGTCCAGTTTGTAAGAAAGAAGGGAGAGTCAGCTGTTAGCCATCAGCCAATGAAGAATCAGCAAGAAAATTCAAAAATGACATCCGAAATTCGGAATTTGGAATTCCGAAATTTGGAATTTGGATTTCAGAATTCCTTTTGGAAGGGCTGCTCTCGAAATTACTAAAGAAGTCGGAAGTATCCAAAAAACTTCCAAAATTCGGGAGTATCCGAAATTTTAAAACAGCCCTAGTATTTATATCTGCAGACTAAATTTTTAAAATGTAGTCTTCCACTAGTGTAAGGAAGCATATGGATGATGAGAAAGAGATTATTTTGACAAGTCTTGGATTTTGTCAGTTTCATTTTATATCCTGCCTTTCCTCTAGCCATCTCACAATAGCTTGTTCCCATCTACCTTTTCCCCCCACAACAACACAAAAGATGAGAAGAGGTTTTAGAAAACGTTTTTCCTCTAGGAAAACTTTATGTGGATGGACTACAACTCCCACTCATTAAAACCAATGCTTTCAAAGTGTTAAAACAGAATTGTGTACAGTTTGTTTTGCTTGGTTTTTGTTCTATTTAAAATAAAAACTGTTTATCTAGTCTACAGCTCCCATGTGTCTTTAAAAGTAATGCTAGGAAAGGTGTAGAAAATAGATGGGGAAAATTTCTTTTTTTCCTGTGTGTAGGATGTGAGTATGAGACACCATGCTGTAATAATTTGGGTGTTGGACTTGTCCTGTGGGGAAAAAAACAAACAGGGTCTGAATCTCAGTATAGCCATGGAAACTTACTAGTTGATTTTCTACAAATCATACTATTTCCGTCTCCGAGGGAGGCAATGGCTAACTTTTTCTGAACAAATCTTGCCACTTTCTTCCATCAATGGTGGTCCTGTAAAGAAGTTCAAAATTTTTGGAAATACACACACACACACACACACACACAAATACTAAAAATAAACTTCCCTCAAGCACCAGAGACATATTTATTAGGCATCTCAAATACAAAATTAAATAAAAATCAAGATATAATGCTTTTCCTGATGAGTACAGCAGCAAGACTAACCTTAGCAAAAGTTTGGAAACAAAAAAAAACACCACAGAGCACAGATGAATGGACTCTCAAAATGTTTGACGTAATTCAAATGGACTCATTATCTCTAAGCTGAAAATTAACAAAGAAAAAACAGACTGAACTGGTTTTAAAGATTTTATTCAAAACAAAAAAAAATTCCTTAGGTACAGATATCGCCGATGCGTGAACAAAATTTACAGAGGACATCAACTAGAATAAAATTGATTCTGTACAATATAGGAGAATGTCAGAGGAAGTCATCTTTCTTCAAGTCATTCCTGAGGTGCCAACTAACCAATATAACCAAAGATAATTAGCTGTGGTAACTGTTATCCAACAAATCTAAAAGGTCAAGTATTCCCAATCCCTGTTCTATATATAGCCTCAACAACGTTCAGTAGGATAATGTGAAGCTGTGTCCACCTTCCATGGATGCATGTGAGGTACCTTGGCCCTGCTCATGCTGCTGCTGCTTGTTCAGTGTGACTTGCAGAAAAGCTCATGATCCCTAATGGTGATCTTTTTTGCTAAAGCAGAGATTGGTTACTGTGACTTTCTGCTGTATCTGCCTGCTTGTGCCCATTGTGACCTCATACTTTCTGCTGAAGGAACAGGATTCCACTTTGTCCTTGCATTGAGGGTGACTGGTCATGCAGATGCCCTTTGTCTTGAAGAGGAGAACTTGCTGGTGTTCTCTGCCTGAAGAAATGGGGTAGACCATTGTGATTTCATGCTTATACTTTCTCCTTACAGGTGTCTGACCAGTATCAGCTGATGCTGATACTGTCACATTTAAGGAGACCAGCTATTGTGATATTCTGCAGAATAACAATAATAAAGTGGGCACAACACAGTTAGAACACCCAGATAAAACACAATTTCATTAAAATATGTATATTAAAATTCATAGTACAAAAACATAATAGTAATAGAGTTTAAATTTAGAATTCATAGTTTAGAATGGACTGGGTAGCCCTGTCAGAATAAATAGGTCTAGAATTGTGCCTTAAATTTTAACAGCTCATTTAGTTGTTGGATCTCTTCTAGCAGGTCATTCTACAGCAGGGGTGGGTAATTACCGGCCATCCAGGTGTTTTGAACTTCAACTCCCAGAAATCATAACAGCTGGTAAACTGGCTAGGATTTCTGGGAGGGCCGGTAATTGCCCACCCCTGTTCTACAGTCTTGGGGTGGCCAATGAAAAGGGTGACAGTTGCTAGTTGGGTTCTGACTTGTTGAAGTAAGCATTCCCCCAGAGGACTTAAGTGTATGGGGTGGATTATATAAGAGAAAGCAATCATGCAGTTAACCTCAACCTGGAACCATACCATGTAAGGTTTTAAAAGTCATAATCAACACTTTATACTTTGCCTGAACATTAAGACCTATCTTGTACCTGAATGAGAATGATGAGCCATTATAACACCATGTTAGTGATGCTTATGTGGGCTGACTCAAAAGATATAACATGGTTGTCAGGAAGCGATATTCGGGGCCTGGAGTTTGGCACCCGAAATCCAGATTACTGACAGTCAAAACAAAGATAAGGATGCCACACAACCTGGAGTGTGGGAAGCAACAGCCCAATTCCCTGGCGGGAATCAAAGCGCGGGAAACAGGGGAAGTGGGAAAGAAATGTTTGAAATGCTGGGGGAGTGTAAATAAGGGGGAGGTGGATACTTTGTAGGTACTCTTGGCTTTTTCCATGCTTGCATCCTATAGTAAAGTTCTTAGTGATTCCCAGAGCTGTTTCTGTGTGGTCATTTGAGAGCGGCTATAGCTGGCAGGACAATGGTCACTGTGGTTTTTGGTTTGATAGTGCCTGCTTGATGTAGAAATTCTTCTCCTGGTGACTTCATGCTGATTCTGACTATGAAAGAAAAAATACGGACTATTGTGATTTCATGTTGATACTTGATTATGATTTTGTGGTGTTGCTGCCTGCCTAAAGAAGAATCACCATTATGTGCTCATGTTTATGCCGCTCTATTCAGGAGTGAATCAACTGCTCGTTGTGATCTTATTCAGCTTTTCCCAGTCATTGTAAGCTTATGCTCATGCTACTAGCTGAAAGAGATTGACCATCAGCTTGTTATTCTGATAGTGTTAACGAAACAAGAACCAACTCTAGCATTGGCAACCTTCGTTATTTCTGCTAGTTGAAATATATAAACAAGGGTTAGAAAACATATTTGTTAATATTAAACTATAACTTCAATCCTCCTTAATTTTATTCAGTTTGAACCTAATAACATCTAGAAATGTACAGATACTCCAACCCTAGTCTAAAAATATACCATTTTATCTACCCTGAATACTCATATGATTTGTACATATTAAATCTCATTAAAGATTGATATAAATGTTCAGTTTCTTCAGAGTTGAGATTAAGGGCTCTAGAAGTATTCATGCTTGACTATTATATCAGTGGGTAAATGTGCTTTTTATATAAAAAAGAGTAAATCCCTCTAAGTTCCTCATAAGCTCTAAACCTCTCTGATAGCCATAAAAGAGACTTTCATGATGGAGAGGAAACTCTAAGTAGTGAGGAAAAGTAGTTAATAATGAAGCAAATCACACAGAGTTCTGCTTAATTAAACTTTCTGAGTGGGGGTCTTGAACTTGGAACCTCAAGGTCTAAAGTAAAACCTTACTTGATAAACTATCTGGGATTTTGTGCAATCATACAAATGACCTTCACATACACAAAGTAAATGGAATCTGCGCCAAAATGTTTTTTCTTGTCTCCTAATAGAGTGTCCATTTACTAGACATATTCTGCGTTGGTGATCCCTTCTATCTCAAACCCCCAAACCACATTTTCTTCTTTTAAAAAAATCCTTGACATTTGTGACTACAGATTATGATCAGCTCTCCTTGAGTTGTGTATGTGGGGTTTGTCCCCTTGTGGTTTGAGTTTGTCACCCAAGCCGTCCAAGCCTACATTCTTGTTTCCTGACTTGACTAATTTGACCTTTTTACTATAAGTATTCATACTCTAATATTCATGATGAAATCTTTTTCTGTGAATGGGAAGTAGCATGAAGTTCCAGACTGATCAGAAACTGTATTATTATACCATTTTGTGGATAGTTCCAGCAGTTCAAGCTGGAAACAGTTTTCCAAATGAAATAATGATTCAATACAGAAGAAAAAGAAATATTCTTTATTTATCATTTCCTGCTTGCATTCACAAAAAGAGTTCGGTTTTTATATTTTTTCTCTCTCTCAGATAAATAATAATAATAAAACACTTTATTTATATTCCACTCTTCTGGTTGCAAGCACAGCTGTTGTTACCATTGTGCTATCTCTCTGGCCCTTTTTGCCTTTCAAATTTATTCTACACAGAGAGGATTGGGGCCATCCTTTCCGATCCTCTTGCTATGTAGGAACACATAATCAAAGCATTCCTGACAAATGTCTATCCAGCCTCCCAGTTGATGAAAACCCTATGAAATACACAGGATTACCATCAGTCAGCGAGTAGGGTTGCCATTTTTTTGATATAAGAAATAAGGGACATTTATGGGATTTTTCACAAAAATAAGGGACACTTCATTAAAATCTTGAAACTCAAACATTAGGTAGAAATAGTTTTATTAACAGAATAAGATAATGATTGAAACTCACAAAAGAAGCTGACTTATACCCTCTTAACAGTACATGGTATCTTTCTGCATGCTTTGACATGCAGAAAAAACATCATCAGAACTAGGCTACCTAATTTTCTCCATCTGTATTTAGTACTTGACTTTGCTGACTTTAAAATTCCACTGTCTAAACATTAAAATAAAATAAATTTTATAAGACAGTACATCTTCATGATTATTATGTCAATAGTTGATGGTATAGTATAGTATGGGATACACAGCATTGTATAGTATTGGGATGCACAGCTAAGCCTATTTTAAGGGTAACTCAAGCAACCAGAAACTATATTTATCCAACATGATCCAACATTCCCTTTGGGTAACGGTTAATTAGTCTACTGTACTTTGAAAAAGTCCTGTATCGCCTCTTCCTTCCAACGGGGATGCAGGCTGCCCTGTGAGTTGGAATCCCCGGGCAGGCATTGCCGTGGAAACCACAGCGCGCACCTTCCTCTGGTCAACCCCGCCCAGTCCTGTCCTGCTAGTCAAAATAAGGGACAGGGCCTGAAAATAAGGGACACAAATTTTAGGGCCAAAATAAGGGACGTCCCTTAGAATAAGGGACATATGGCAACCCTATCAGCGAGCATCTTGAAAGAACGTAAAAACACTCACAATAAGGTCACCATAAGTTGGACACAACTTAAACAAATGAATAAAAAATAATATTAGAAATCCGATCTTCTATTATTGTGCTAGTAAGATTCATCTCCTCCACTCGAATTTGAGCTGCTAACTGAAGTTTTGTGCTTTCTGAATGGCTTCAATAGTCATGGAAACTTGTGGTGGCGTGTGTGTGTGGGGGGGAGGGGGTCTGCACATTGTTTATATCAGACTCTAATTTCCCTACAGTATTTATTTGGCCCTAGTATGGAGGGGAGAGAGGAGAAGAATTAATGCAAAGGACTAATACTCCTTGACAGAAAAAGACAAAATTGGTATGGAGGGATAGAACTTTTCTTTTAGACATTCTGAAGACAACACTCAAACTAGATATAAGTTGTGGAGGAAAGGGAAATTAAAGCAAAGAAACATGTCATTCACTCCCACCCCAATAATGTGTGGTAGCTGAAAAGTTGAACTTTTCCTAGAAAATAAGAATTTGTTGTATGTCAGCATTCATCAACAGCTCCTTTGAGCACCACAACTAGGGAAAATGGTTGTACTGAAAGGAATACAGAAGTGAAAACAAAAAAAATTGGAGATGGTTGGTTGTAAATAATGCAGTATATGGCTTTTGCTCACGTCCAGTGGCCAAATCCAAACAAACAAAATATGGACTCCTCTGAAGTTTCCTTTTCTATTTGCTTGCAGGTAAGTTCAAGGCAGTTAAAAGACTGCTACAGTCACAAGGTGAAGTTAACATATTTACTTATTTATGGTGTGTTTGCGAATATATCAAGGAAAAAAATCTGGTCAAAGAAACAGAAAAGGTGACTCTCTGTGGGGAAGAGTGCAACTAAACATGCCAGAATATAGGAGAAAATGGTCGGTTTGCAATTTTTGTGAGATGCTTCTTTTTAGTCCTTGGGCTTCCATTCTGTGCAGCCTCCAAATCCACGTGAATCTTGTTTGGTTGAGGCTTCCCTCTCCCTGATATATTGTTGCATATGCTGTGTCTCAAGGCCATTTTACATCTGTGAGGTTTTCTTCTCTACCTTCTATTAAAAGCTGGAACTAATGGTTATCCCAGCAGACCATTATCAGTCATGGTTTAGCAGTTCTGCTCACATTTCTCAATAGTAACATAGCATCTATTTTTTCCCTGAACTCTTACTTTTCCCTCAACAAACATAACCATTTTATGCTGTTAAGTGGGATGTGATGTTCTCCTCTTAGAGGTTGAGGTGTTTGCCTCAATAGTTTCTTAGGTCTCGGAATCTTGTATAGAAAAAGACCAAAGTTCACCATGATTTGGGAGCCTTTGGACTCCTGATGTTTGGACTTAAAACTCTCAGAAATGTTTTCATACCTGGTCAACAAAAGTGTCAAAAGGTAAATCCAAAACTTCTCCCTGGGGACAGTGAGAGGAAAAGACAGTGAGAGGAATCTTCAGTATTGCCAGTGTAAGAGACACATTTCCTGTGAACCATGGGATTTTTGGACATTTACCAGTCAAAATCACTGTTGGGATGTCTGGTACTGCATCCTCCCTGTAAACAATTTCCTTTTGTGTAAGACAATTATTATCCCATGACACTTCACCTAGATTGACTTTCAGTAAGCAGGTCATAGTACGAGGGTGGGTCAATAAGTCCGTGACTTTTTGAATTTCCCGTCTTTTAACTGAAAGAGCAACTCTGCTCCTGTCAACAGGCATCTGTCAGTTGACTCCTGTCAAAATTTGAACAAGCTGCATCATTTAGTTTGTGTTTGACAGCCATTGATAGCAGACTACCACGTGATTTGAGGAGAAAATGGAAAAAAGTGAATTTTGTGTGCTCATTAAGCATTATTTTTTGTGGGAAAAAACCCATCACTCAAACCAAGGCTAAGTTTGATAAATACTATGGGGACTCTGCACCATCAATTTCAATGGTAAAAAAGTGTTTTACTGAATTTTGTTGTGGCCGTACAAGCACGGAAGTTGTTGAACATTCTGGACGCCCAGTTGAGGTCTCTACACCTGAAACAATTGAAAAAATTCACAATATGATATTGGCCGATCGGAGATTGAAAGTGCGAGGGATTGTGGAAACCATAGGCATCTCATATGGCTCAGTGGTTTCAATTTTAAATGATAACTTGGGTATGAGAGAGCTTTCCGCAAGATGGGTGCCGCGTTTGCTCACAATCGACCACAAGCACAATCGTGTGACAATTTTTCAGGAGTGTTTGGCGTTGTTCAACCGCAATATGGATGAGTTTTTGTGCCGTTTCGTAACCGTGGATGAAAAAAGGATCCACCACAACACACCAGAGACCAAATAGCAGTCAAAACAGTGGTTTTCTCGGGGTAAATCCGTGCCAAAGAAGGTTACGGTGGATTGGCCACCAATAAAATAATGGCGACCAATTTTTGGGATGCACATGGTATAATCCACATTGACTACCTTCAAAAGGGTAAAACAATCACTGTTTTTACGTACAAATAGTGCAAAAGAGGCCTTTTTGCCCCCTAAACTAGTTCTAATAGCAAGGCAGAGAGAAACAAAACCTGGGCTGGATTAATAGCTGAAGCAGCTCAGGCTCTTCCTAAAAGGGAGAAACTCCAGCTCCATGTGATTGCTCCCCTTGAACATTCTGGGAAGAATCCAACTTTGAGATTCTATTCCAGAGATTGCAGTCCACCCTGGTGCAGCAGAACCTTCAGTTAAACAGCAAGTAGTAATAATACAGTTTTGCTTCAAGAAAAGAGAGAGGGAGATAGTGAAAAAGGGCAGGGAGACTGGAATTACAGTATGGGAAAAAATATGCTTTTTGTCTTGCTGTACAGAAGAGAAACGACAATGCAGAAAGAACCGCAACTTGGAAACATCACCCAAGGAGACTTTCTGCTTGGCTTTCTGCAACCGGACTTGCCTATCTCAGATTAGCCTTTTTAGTCATCAACATGCTTGTAAAGAGCATGGGATGAGTCCTTCCTAAAAATCTTCATTCGCTAAGTAATGCCAGAGAAAGAAGAGAGAGAGAGAGAGAGAGAGAGAGAGAGAGAGAGAGAGAGAGAGAGACTGGCCAACACATTTTGTTGCCTCAAATGCGCTTCCTTATCACAGTGGCTGGATGGAACCAAGCACTGCCTATCAGTAAACATTCACTACATTATTTATTATTTATAAAGTATGTTTTCTTATTTTAAAACACATAATAAAAATTGGAGTGGTTTTCGGAGAGGTGGAATAGATTAATAGCATTTCAATGAGGACATTTACTTTGAGATTATTTATTTATTTATTTATTTACGACATTTATATACCGTCTTTCTCAGCCCGAGGGCTACTCAGGGTGGATAAGAATGTTTTGACTTATGAACATAGTCATGGAACAAATTAAATTCTTACGTCAAGATATCACTGCATTTGTTTACCTTCAAGTCATTTTCTGGGTTTTAGGCATTTAGCTAGACATTGCAGGAAATGCATTTTGAACCATGTTGGTTCCTTCTCTTTATACTTTTCACTTTCTGTAAGAAAAGCTGTATCACTGGCTGGTTCCTAAGATGATACACAAGAAGTACCTCCTTCATTCTCATCATGGTACAGCATTTAGAAAAGCTCCTCTTGAACTCAACAACATCAATTTTGAACTATGGGTGCTATGATAGATTAAACCAACACACCAGGCTGTACGCCAAGCGAAAGCCTAGTAGGAACTAACGATTTCGCTATCAAACACTGTATGGAAATATACAACAATAATATAGTCTGTCAAAGAAATAATATAGAAAAATATCATATACACTGGAATCAGTGAAATCCCCTCAGTAAATAATGGATAATCACAGCTATAGATACAAATAGTGTCTATAGGGCAGCAACCCTGTATGTAACTGCCCAAACATCAAAATCCCAAATTGCGCTAATGTCACTAGGGTGTAACATGTGTAAAAACTAACATACAGCATATCATCCAGAAGCCTTCTCAAAAAGGAAGATTCCGTCACACAATTGTATGTCAGCCTAGAGCAAAACAAATTGGTCGTGGCCAGTAAGAAACACATGGGCTGAAAATCCCAAGGGATGAAAAGTAAATTCCAGTGTGCTCCCTGTCGTAACAACACTATTGTAGGGGCTCCATGACCAGCAAAAGAAGGCCAATGTACGTGATGCGGCTATCCGTCGCAGAAAATCCTGGAAGTAATGAAAGCGGCTGTCCTGGAGTCTGGGTCATCCAAGTCCGAAGTAGAAGACCGCTGGTCTAGGGAATTGCCAGATAGCAGCACGGGGATTTCAATCTGTGATATACAAAAATTCAAGCTGGAGATGAAGCTGTTTATAGCGGCCAAGTGTGAAGCAATCAATTGCCGGTGGGAGGATCCTAAAAATAGCGTTACGGTGATAATAATAAAGAAAATCTGCCATGTATGATTGTCCAAGCGTGGAGCATGAAGGGGGAAGAGAGGCAATAGAGACCAGAGTCCAGAGTAATAAGGGTAGATAAGTACGCCTCAAGAGCGCTGCCAGTGCAAACTTCGCTCAAAAGAAGCAAAAACAGATTCTCCGCAATGGATAGCTGTGCCGCGTACATTGGCCTCCTTTTGCCGGTCACGGAAGCTCCTACAATTTTTTCTATTTTCCCCTTTGCCAAAAAAAAATCAACATTGAAGTTGAAGCTGATTTTCCCAGACTTTTATCATAGCTCCAAAACTTTATAATTTAAAAAAACCGGCTAAGTGACTCAGTGCTTCCTGTTGCTGTTGAGCCACAGCACTCCACTTCCCAAAAGTTTAAGAACAATAAGAGGACTTCAAGCAAGACATTTTTTATTTTTAAACATTTTCTATGGTTTCAAAATTTCAAAATGTTGAAGCTGCTAGACACTCTGGAAGGACCTAGCAACAACTGTACCAAACATTTACTAATAATAATTCCGCATTTTTAAGGCTTGCTAAAGAAGTTGATTTTCCTTTTTATGAAGTACAGTTGAAGCATTTTCTGCAGAATCCACTATAAACACTGCACATTGTGGCTTACAAATTTGTGTATGGGTGGTATTCAGAAAACTTTCAATGCTGTCAAATTTTTCAAGATCCCAACATTAAGCTAAGGGGAATTGGGACCTACAATTTAATATGCAGTCGTTTGGACAATCCCTTAATGCTCATCGCTATATCAAGAATTTTCCTAGTTATTATTGTTAGTCCTTACTAGAGTTGAATCAAATGATGTAAATCCTATTAATTCTTTGAATTTAATCTAGTCAGTACTAGCAAAAAGCTATAGAACACTGACACCTCAGCTACAAAGATAAACTAAAAGAAATTCCCTTGGTTTGCCAATTTTCTATGAATTGGGATTTAATTAATCTAAATGAATCACCAGTTGCAGACAAGGTACAGCTAAAAATCTAGGCTTACCTCCTTATCTTCTATTTCAAAGATCCCAGTCTGTATTGCAAGACACTTCAAAAGCCTATATTTTCTCTGAAGGCAAAATTGGAGAGTTATTAATGTTTAAACTGTAATAACTGCCAAACTGACTTCATTTGCTTTCAAAAATCCATTATAGAATAATTGTATGAGACCATTGTATGATTATTTGGCCTTTCATTATGAAGTTTTAGCCTGAAAGAAGATTTGACTCTGACCTGGTAATCACTCAGAACCAGGAAAGGAACTGTGGCTCATTGCTCATGGGAAAGATCGACAAAGTCTTGTGTAAGCTAGTCTCTGGCTATTGGAAATTCTGGCTCTTTCCTTGAAAATAGCCAGAAGGGGTCATAGAATATCATTGAGCAGCCTTTCTCCACCCATTGCTCACTGAAGCATTTAATTTGTTCTTAGTAGTTAATTGTTGGGAGGGACTTCAAGTGGGAAGAACAGGCACAACTGATAGTCAAGGATAAAGTGAATGGTATCTCATAGCTGTACTGCCAAGGTCCCTACTGCTCTACTATTTAGGATGCATCTACACTTTAGAATTAGTGCAGTTTGATAACACTTTAACTGACACAGCTCAAGGCCATGGAATACTGGGATTTGTAGTTTGTGGAATCACCAACATTTTTATGACAGGAAGGCTAAAGAACTTGCATTGAGACATGCACCTAAAGTGGGGTCTAATTGTATTCATTCCATGTGTTCCCCTGGACAGGATAGCTCTAAAATAGCACCTTAAAACAGATGATGATCCACTTTGATGCTTCTGAGTTACCAACCTATCCCTTGCTGCTACAAATGAAAAGAGAGAAATGCCCATGCTTTAAAACTGATAAAAGAGTTCCTTTTATCCAGTGTCACTACACTGAGATTCATCAAACTTCTGGTGACCTTGCAGAAGAATTACTGCAATTTCCGGATACGTCAGCCAATGCCATGAAGTCCAACAACTCTAGTCTATTTCCTGACTTTTAGATAGTAGCCTACTTGTTAAAACATTAAAATAGAATTAAACATTACAAGTGTTGAAACAATTTATTTTTTTTAAAAACTCTTTAAAATAAATAAGTTAAAAATTGTTAAATACAGTTTACTAAAAACCATGCAGCACTTCCTGTTCCATTTTTAAGAACTTCCTGTTTTAAAAGCCTTGCAGAATGAGAAGGTTTTAGCCTACTACTGGAAGAAAAAAAAAGAGAGAGATGTTTTAGCATCCTTAGAAAGGGAGTTTCAGAGTCCAGGGCAGCAACAGATAAAGTCATCTCTTAAATACTTACAAACCATGCTTGCATTGAATATTCATCATTCCTTGGTAGGAAGAGCATCCTTAACTATATACAAATAAATATTTCACAAACACCAATTCTAAATCAACATTATTTTGGAATGTATAGGTATGAGTTTTACTGGTCTCTCTCTCTGTCTCGGCATTACTTCGCGAACGAAGATTCAGGAAGGACTCATCCCACACTTTTTACAAGCGCGTTGATGACTAAAAAGGCCAATCTGAGATAGGCAAGTCCAGTTGCAGAAAGCACAGCAGAAGGTTTTCTTGGGTAATGTTGTTTCCAAGTTGCGGTTCTTTCTGCGTTGTCGTTTCTCTTCGAGACCCATTTGGCGTGTCTTCTCGGAAGAGGCCGCAGCATTGTGGATAGTGCTTCTCCATGTCTCCCAATGTGAGGCCAGGGTAGACCATTGTTGGTGATCAATCTGGCCGAGCCTGAGATGTTGTTTCAGGGAGTCCTTATATCTCTTTTTGGGGGCACCTCTCTTGCGCTGACCCGTGGTGAGTTCACCATAGAGTAGTATCTTTGGGAGGCGGTGGTCCTCCATCCTACAGACGTGCCCTGCCCAGCGCAGCTGTGTTCTCAATAGCATGGCCTCAATGCTGGTGATCCCTGCTTGCTCAAGGACAGCAACATTAGTCACATAGTCGGTCCAGTGTATATTTAGGATTGTGCGAAGACAGCGCTGATGAAAGCGTTCGAGGAGTCGTAGGTGTTTGCAATAGGTGTTTACTGGTAGCTCCAATGAGATCTGACCCAATGTATCATTGGAATTAAATATTGACTCCATATTAGTAGTATTCTATTAAGATTATCTACTGGATTCAAGTGTTCATTCTGATAAACATACAAGTACAGTTCATAACTATGTATTTTCTTCCCCTTTTTATCCCTACCTTTTTTCTTTCTTTTCTTGATTTGTATTTCAATAGACAATTTGTCACGATCACGGACTTAGCGGGCCCCTTAATCACACACACAGAGACGTACTGAAGGCTAACTACTTTATTGAGTATAAAAACAGTTCCAAAGAATGTATAGTCCAATAATAAGCAATTGTCCAAAAGGTAGTAAGCAAGATTGTCCAAAGTAACGTAGCAAATAAGCTGGAAGCTTGGCAAGGCTCCGCAATCCAATGCGGTTCAGGAAACAGGGCAAGGCTCCGCAATCCAATGCGGTTCAGGAAACAGGGCAAAGCTCCGCAATTCAATGCGGTTCAGGAAACAGGGCAAGGCTCCGCAATCCAATGCGGATCAGGAAACAAGGCAGATGCAAGGCAAGGCTTGATGACCACGGCTGGCTTGTGGTCCCACTCCGCTTCACGCCTATCCAGGAAAGACGTGGCCGGAGAACTGAGGATGCGTTCCCACGGACCCTATACTTAATCCTTCGGCCAAGGTCCGCGACGCCTAGGCTTCTCCGTCTCCAATCTCTGCTCACGGACCTCGGTCGGTCTAGGACCCTAGACCAAGCCCTCCTGGTAGACTCAATGTCCCGTCTCCTATCGAAGGAGCGACCTTGCCTCTCCGCAGCTGTGTCGCTATCTTCCTGAGAACTTTCCTCCCTAGCACTTTCCCATTCGGCTTCGTCCATGTTTACACTTTCAAACTCTTGGGAATTCCTCCCCCCGGGGTGTTCATAACTCCCTTCACTGCTTCCCATCTCCACCTGGTGATCGGAATCTATGCTGGGCCCAAACATCATCTCATCCCATGCCAAGCTCTCTGCAGGCGAGCGAGGCCCATCCGAAGGGCCCTGTGCTTCACCCCAGTCATCTAGCTCATCCTCTGAATCCACCTCTGCTGCTGCAGGCCCTAGTGCTAATGGCACCCCAGGGCCTATTCCCTGCCCTCCAGGCACGAACGAGAACTGCTGTGCTACACAATTTAATTATATCTGTGATGAATGCTCTAATTTAAAAATAGCTTATGTCAACGTTCACTCCTCCCAGCCATTGTTTTATCCCTTTTTTGTTTTTTGATTTGGTCACATAGGTGGCAATGATCACACAATGAACAGGATCACATGAGATGATGTCATCACACCATTTCTCAGTCTGGTTTGAATGTGATTACATCACTGGGAGCAAGGTGAGAATAATGTAGATTGTTGACAAGTGAGAACTTTACAAATGCAAGTGAATAAAATAAAACAGTACACACACACACCCCACACACACACAAGGAAAAGACAGGAGGGGAGGTTTTTCAACACAATAAAAAACTGAATAAGTTTAATTCAGTTCAAAAGTAAAAGGTTTTGTCTCATTGAACTTTTAAAATCTTTTTATATTTCTAATCCTTTTGTGTATCTTTCTGTTACCAACTTCGTTCACTGTTTCTCTTTCCATAGCATTTGGTGTTGTTGCCATCAATGTCCCATGCAGTTAATAAATCGAACAGAACACATATCTTATTTAATTGGAAAAGTAAAGAGAAATTAATAATGGAGTCAAGACACTAGTTTATGCTCCTGTCCGATAACTTGGCAGCAGAGAGAAATGGGCTACATGATAAATGGCCCTATGTAATAACTACAGGCCAATTTGAAAAGGATAGATGGCTTTCTCTGACATCAAAATGGTGCTGTTTCATTAAGCCAGAGGTAATTTTTAACTTTTGATCAAAGTAGGCTTTGAGATATATCACACACAAATTGTGTGTGTTTTATCTCACAAGATTGTATATTTTTAAAAGTATAGATGACTCTTAAAGAAATTGGTGTGCCTCAACATTTGATTATTCTAATGTGTAACTTGTGTTAGATGAGAGTACAGAGAAACGGAAGGGTTTCCAATTGGCAAGAGGACCAGGCAAGGTTACATATCATCACCCTATCTGTTAAACTTGTATGCTGAACATGTCATAAGTAAAGCAGAATTAGATTTAGGGCCCTTCTACACAGGCAATAAAATCCAACTCAAAGCCAGCTTGAGGTCAGGGTGTTAACAAATCATTCACATCTAGTGCGAGTTACAACAGGAATTCAGACAGAAACATCTTGATAAAAAACCTCACTGAACATTATAGATTAAGCCATACAATCTGTTGAATATTATCTGTGTATAAACACTGCATAGCAGGAAGCCAAATGTCAAATATGGAATGTTTATGTAGACAGGACTAGTCCTGCAGCAGTCAGGGTAAGAAACTAGATCTACACACCTCAGCTGGTAGATGAACAAATGCCTCCCCATGGGTGTTTCCATGGGAATACGTAATTGCCGTCTCTTGCCTTGCTTCACTGAAAGCAAGCACTGAGAAGCATTTTTTTTGCCAATATACAAAAATCAAGAAATCAGAGTACTCATCAAGATTCATAAGTTTAAAGAATATATCAATGAATACTAAGTTTATTATTTTGCAGACTATTATATTACTCATTGGAGATCTCTCATTCATAGGATCTCCATAACACAATATTGACTTGATAGCACTCTTGTTAATACACAACAAGTTGATCACACTGTAGAATATTTAGCACTCAGATATTTTTCAATTAGCCTTTGAAAAAGTCATGGAAGAAGGAATGAATAGAGAACATTGAGTCGTGGTCCTCCATCAAATATCATACCAGCTTGCTTTAATCAAAACTTGAATGTCATCCCTTGACAGAACAACAGAAATGTAATTTTACATAAAGTTGGGAATGAAACACAAAATGTTTGTGATATCTGTGTCCTATATTGACTGCAATTTTAAAGGTTACCCCACACTTCCTAATAATGTATGTTCTTTTTTATGTGCCCTCAAGTTAATTCCAACCTATGGTGACCCCTCTCATAGGGTTTTCTTGGCCACATTTATTCAAAAATGGTTTGCCATAGCCTTTCTTTAAGTCTGAAAGAGTTTGATATCCCCAAGTTGGATTTCCATAGGTGAGTGAGGATTCTAGCCCTACTCTCACACAATCCTAATCTAACACTCACAAAGAAATAACATAGGGCCATACCAAAACACATATTCTGTACTGGAAAATAAATACAGGTAGTCCCTGAGTTACGAACATCGACCTGACAAACAAATCACAGTTAAGAATGGGTGTGATACAACAGGAAGTGAGAGAAATCTACGCCTCAGTAGGAAATTCACTCCTGAAAGAGTTATGTTGAAAAGATATCTCCACTGAAGCTTAATCACAAAAACTTGTTTCCTCAACAAGCCAACTCTTTCAAACTTCATTGATCATGGGTGCAGAAAATGAGGGGAAATCTTCTGAACAGGAGCAAGAGCAGCAAAACAAACACCACATAATTGTTAACCCTTCCCTATGCTATCCAAAACTTTTTAAAATGTATATATTCTCTGGAGTTACGCTTTAAAAATGTTCCTGTTCTGATTTACAAACAAATTCAACTTAAGAACAAACCTACGGTGATTTGGGGACTGTCTGCATTGACATTTGTTCACAGCCATCACTACATCAGTGTGCTCATTCCCTCAGTTTTTAACCTGAAATAATATTGTCCTTTTCCTTCTTTGAGACCCATTACTGAGAGCTGGTGTGTATATACCATCAAATCACCTAACATACATTAAGGTAGGGCTTTTTTATATTCCCTTCCTGTGTACTGAAGCATTCAGTCATATGCATTACAAGATGCCTATTTTAAGCCTGTTGCTGTGCACTAATGCATATTAAAATACTTTCAGCTTCACTGCTGTAGGCTGCTGAGTATAAACACCTGGATTTGGAAGTGAGGAGATTCCGAAATCTCTCATCAAATATTTCTTTCTGTGAGAGTAGACAATGAAACAGTCCAAAAAAGGAAAAACTTTCTGAAAAGAACAAAGATGTTTGTAGAAGTCACTCCTCCCCTTGGCAGTTCAACTCAGGACTATCCAAAAGCATGACGTTCAATCCCAAGGGCATTTATCTCAGGTCTGTTGGCAGTAGATATTTCATGAGTATCTTCAAGCCTGAAATCCTATGGATATTTTCTTAAGAGAAAGCCTCACTGAATTCAGTGGGAAT
Organism: Anolis apletophallus; assembly: GCA_030556195.1. NCBI lineage: Eukaryota > Metazoa > Chordata > Lepidosauria > Squamata > Anolidae > Anolis > Anolis apletophallus. The sequence continues at coordinate 151,237,336 of JARBWK010000004.1, forward strand.
TACTATTGAGTAGGGCTGAAATAATCTGTCAATTTATTATTTTTACTATATTTGATTGTGTTTCCTTTTTTAAAAAAGGTCTCATTCTTTCTGTCTCAAAAATAAAGAAGACTGTAAATTTTGTCCACTTCAACCAGACTGAATGAAATTTACACTCAGGTGCACTACTGGCGGTTTCAATAGGTTCCTTTGGGCAGAGGGGGCAGGATATAAGTAAAGTTTATTATTATCAGGTGCATCAATTCCCAGCAAGGAGTGCGTGTGTGTGTGTGTGTGTGTGTGTGTGTGTGTGTAAAAGACTAGCTATGTCATTCTGAAATGCCCCCATGTAGCTTTGACTCAGGTCTCCATTAAGTTTAAATTGTGTCTTGAAGAATATTTATGATTGTGGCAAGAATGCCACAACTAGGAATATGTACTATAAGCTAATAAGGAGCCATTATGGAACTGATACTCTATTTTGCCAATCCATAAACACAAGGCAGAATGTCATCCATTTATCTCATCCAGTGGTGGCTGGTGCTTTCATTTTGTTCTCGCAGTTAAACCACTCTGGCATTTAGTATAAACATTAAAAGAGCTATCCAAGTTGTTGAATCCTTTCCTCTAAAAATGTCTAAAATTGGACTGAATCCCCAAATGGATTTATCAGTCTACTAACATCGGAGCCTCTTCTAGCCACTGAGACTATCAGAAAATAGAAATAAGAACTGTAACCTAAGCATATTCAGATTCAAAAGAGATCACAGCCAGATTTTCAAATGACAAGTATTCAAAATCATGGACCTGCATGGCTAAATCTATTAATTTTGTTTTCTTGCCTTTATTTATTTATTTATTTTACTGTCAATGCATTTCTGACCAAAGATAGGAAAAATATTGTAAATGCCCTGAAATTCTTAATAAAATGAAATCTTCATTCATCCCCATTTCTCAGCGCACATGCACAATATTATGATGTAAATAACCCGCTGGTAGGTTAGCAGTACTAGTTAGAATCATTAACAGAAGGTGCTCCTGGGAAGAAATCCCCAGCAGAATTCTGTCTTCTTTCACAACCTCATGTTATTGAGTTTGACTCTAGCCAGTTATCTGTTCAATACAAACAATATAATTTTCAGCATAAAGGGGGGAAGGATACAATGGATGCATGTAAAGACAGTTCTTGCCAACTAGATGGCATTTCTCCCTCACTTCAATTCTTTTTGCTAAAGTGACAAATGTTAACAAAATAGAAAAAATATTTTCTGCAGATTAAATGTAAAGATTTCAGGCAGTCATTTAAATCAGTGTGGCATAAGATTTTATTTTCAAAGCTAATTAGATCTGAACATTAAGAGAGACACTGACTGGGTTGACGGGACCTGAAAAAATAAACCCCACATTTCACAGATGAAAAAATGTTTTTATTCTGTTGTTTTTCTTGGCCCATGACTTTAGCCTAGCCAGGAAACGCTTGGCATAAATCTTCCCTATTATGGAAAGCAGGCTAACAGGTTGATAGTTTGCTTGTTCATTTTGGTTTCCTTTTTCAAATATTGGGACCATTATGGAGGAGGACCATGCCTTCAGCATTGTTCCTGTTTCATTTATCCTTGTAAAAAGATTTGCTAGCTGGTTTGCCTAATGAAGATTTCACCCCCAACCAAACTCAGCCCTCCCCCGAATCAAAATCCTGGCTATGGCCCTGTTCAGGGATAATGGCTTCACTGCCTGGGGCCTTATTTGACTTTAGATTTTGTATCAAGTGGATGATTTATTGGGATGTAACGGGCTTTAAGCTTAGTCCCACTGGAACTTCATTGTCAAAATTTTCTTGGGAGGGTTTTTTGGGGGGCAAACACCTTTGAGAAGTACTTGCCCCATCTCTCTAGGGAGATATCTGCCCTGGGTGGTCCCTGGGGGTAATTTGTTCTGTTTACTATTGACCAAAATTTCTTTTTAATTTTTTTATTATTATTGAGAGTTTTGCAGTGTGAGTACATACATAAACTGTGCATATGGGGAGTAGGGGAAGGGATATAGGAAGGTTAGGGCAAAAAGATGGATGTGGGAGGGGGAGTGGAAATTTTCCAATTTTCCTTTAAGCTAGTTGAGTATGTATCTTTTAATTTTTTTGTCCAAATTTGTTGCCATTCATGTAGTTTTATTGGGTGTCCTATATTTCTTGCCCAGTTTACCATACAATTTTTTACTTCTTCCGTCTCTGTTTCCCATTCTAGTAATTTGTTATATATTTTTGTTATAGTTTTTTTCTTGACCTCCATTATATTTTCCAAGAATTTTTCTTTTTCCTCAAAGCCCTTTATGTTGAGTTGCTTGTAAATATTTTTAATTTGTATATATTGGAGCCATGTTAAGTTACTAAACTCCTTTTTGAGTTCTTCCTGAGACTTTAATTCCATGTTATTATTTTTCTTCTCCAGAAGGTCTTTATAGGTTGGCCATTTTTGCCATCCCAAAAGCCTTCTTTGTTTTGCTTCAATAGGCGAGATCCAGAGTGGAGTTTTCAGATGAAAATATAGTTTGTATTTATTCCAAACCTTTATTAGTGCCGATCTTATAAAATGATTTCCAAAATTTCTTTCTATTTTTGTTTGCTCATACCATAAGTACGAGTGCCACCCCACTCTTAGGTTAAAACCTTCTAGTGTGAGTGTCTTTCTTTTCTTAAGCGAAATCCAATCCTTTATCCAGATGAGGGCACATGCTTCAAAGTATGTTTTAAGATTTGGGAGCCCAAAGCCTCCCCTATTCGTCCTGTCAATCATCACCCTGAGCTTAATCTGTGGTTTTTTTACTGTTCCAAATAAATTTAGATGCATCTTTGTTCCAAGTTTCAAATATTCTTGAATTTCCGATTATAGGAATGTTTTGAAAGAGGTAAAATAATTTGGGTAGTACATTCATCTTTACAATTGCTATCCTCCCCATTAATGAGAGGTTGAGGTGCTTCCAGTTTAACAAATCCTTTCTTATATATTTCCATTTATCTTCATAATTGTTTTGCAACAATTGTGAATTTTTGGCTGTTAGCCATATGCCTAAATATTTGATTTTGGATTTTATCTGGAAGCCTGTTTTTGATTGACCAAAATTTCTTTGTATCAATTGTTTGTGATGCCTTCAGCAGTTCCAATCAGCTATGATGCAGGCTTTATGGCCACCAAAGAATTCCAATCATGGAAAATTATCCCCTACATGGGCCAAAGTTGTTTCCTCCCATATAGACAATTGTTGAAATATCAACTTTTTATCTCATAATGTACTATCTTGCAGTATTGGGATTCCGATGGCTTCCCAAAAGGATCTAGGATTCTAGAAAACATTGGTCTGATCCAGTAAGTTAATTGTTGTGTTCTTTTAAAACAGGAAGAATAAGAGAAAAGTGGAATCAGTTCAAATTATTGGAATGGGCAAGTGAAATTGGGCCATTTGAATAATGGAATATTAGCTATCCTTGGGACATTAAAAATGACAATTCTATAATTATGTATTGCAACTCTCAAGCTCACAGAGCAAAGTGCATCTTTACCTAGCCAGAATTGGGGTGCATTCAGGCATCAAAATGTCAGTGAATTGAAACACTTTTTTATTAATGGCTAAGGCTCTACTGTTAGTCTATTCTTAATTTGCATTGCAAAGAGAAACCTTTTTCTGGTCAATAAAAATGAATGCTAACTGCTGGGAAATGAAGAGCTTGAAAAAGCAATAACATCTTTCCTCCTTCCCCCTCCTTTCTTTCTTTTATTTGAAAGAAGGGAGAAAAATATTTTATGGAAAATGGGGAGAAAGACTGTTGTAATGCAGGGATCACTGTAGATTAATTCCAAATACCTCATAGCTTTGTATGCTGAATTAATAGCTAACAGATACTGAGAAAAGGTAGGGATGATTGAACTCTCCAGGCCAATATTTAATTGCACCTAATCATGCAATTGCAGGTGGAAAAACTTATAACTGAGCAAGCAAACAGAGAAGCCAAATTAGAAAGCCATAGCAAATTCAAATTATATAATTTCAATGGGCCTACACATTATTTTCATAGTGTTGTCTCTCTTTTTGATTTGCATTGACTATACCTTTGATAGAATAATAGATAGATTTTAGTGCGATAATGATGGCAATTCTGATTTATAACAATTCATAAAATTTGTAGATAATCTACTGTGTGTGTGTGTGAATTCTGGGTGGGAATAGGTGAAAGGTGAAATAAAGTTTGCAGTAGAAAATCCCAAGTGAATAAGAAAAGAATTTATGTGCATAGGTGCACTAAAACAACATTAAAATCTTTTAATAGTTATTAGTATAGGCATTGACATGGAACAAGTGGCAACTTTAATGGGTATCAACATGCTTGTAGTGCAACAAGCACACACCGAGGCTGGGGGGAGGGAAGAAATGTCTTTTTAAATTACAAATACTGGACATAGCAAATATTTTCCCCATACAGGTCTTTTGAGATCATGTGAAAGGACAGTTTTCACATTCAAATTTGAAAAAAATCACCATTATCCAGATAGCATAGGTTTATTCCTGAGCCACCTTTGACTGACTGAGCAAGGAGAAGCCTGGGAAGCCTATTAGCTGTGCTGTCTTACAGTCAGAAAGATGAAATCAGACCATTCATTTGACAGCTGATCGGAAAGGTAATGTCTATGTATATTTCTGAAAAGAAAATAGTGATATGTGTCTTCCAACAATCAGGGTATGAGGGCAACAATAGAACAGTTGTTCCCAATCTTTTTTTTTACCAGAGACCATATTGATATTTTTGTTGTTAGCAGGAACCACAAGGTTCAAGAATAATGAACTGTGTTAAATCTAAAAATAAACCTGAATCAAAACTTTTGACATTTTCATTAAATGTAATAGTCAGCATTCACGAAGCTTATAAAACAGACTAATTTACCTGAAGCACTATAAACACTGCACTATGACACTGTCATGTTGTAGCAAATCAGATTTCTATAAATACCAAGGTGGGAGCTCAGAAACCTTAGCCACATTTTTTCAAGATCCCAGTGCTGTGCTTAAAGGGCAGGGCCCTTGAATTTAAGAAGCAGGACTTGAGAGAATCCCCCCAAAGAAGGAGGAGGAGGGGGATCAGGCTCAGAGATATATGCCTCTTTCAAGAGAGACAGGAGGCCCTTCCACACTGCCATATAATACAAAATACTAAGACAGAAAATCCCACAATATCTGCTTTGAACTGGGTTATCAGAATCCACACTGCCAAAAATTCCAATTTAAAGAAGATAATGTGGGGTTTTATTCGGTTGTGTGGAAGGAGCCTGAGATCAACACCCATAGAAAGGACAGAGAAGGAGTGGCAAGTGGTTCAGTCAATGACAGACCTCAGTGGAAAGGTGCTGAAATAAAATAAAATAAAGAGGAAGGAAGTTCTACCTTTGAGGTCATGATATGGGAAGAAGTACCACATTGTCTTCTGAGGATATTTGGAGTACACTTACCCATGAACAAAAATGGTCATCATTTAAAAGAAATGGCTGAGGAGTGAAAACTTCAGGAAATCTCTTGGGGGGCTCCAATGCTTGCAATAGAAAAGGATCTGAGTCTTCATGTTGCTCATGGGCCACACATTGCCCGGTACATAGCCCGGTCATATAGTACATAATCTAACTTTTGGGTTCAATCCAGCATTCCCCCAGAGTAATGCAATTATTTGCATGTGGACCTACACTACATTGAACCATATACGCGCCTTTCCCTTGACTTACTGTAAAATGTTTCAAGTTTCCTCAACTAGTCAATTTTAAACTACTTATTTTAAATTTACATTCTGTTAGTTTCCTGTTTAAATCTTTGTTAAAATGTATTGTAATATATGTATTATAATGATATGGTCTTTTTTCAAGGTGTTTTAACTGTGTTGTGCCCCACTGCAAGCCATTGTGTATCTAGCTTTGGGGATGTAACCAGATACTTCTTCAATCCTGTATCTGTACTGAGTAGCACAGAAAAGCAATATAGGGCAACTTTAAGAACTTTAGAGTTAGGTGGAGTTTTGTGTGGAGAGAGTAAAGGAGAGTTACTCTTCTGCAACAAAAAAAACCATAGAAAGAACATCTTCATGCATAAGGGACAGAATTCTGGCTATGTAATAGAATTCCAACCACAACATTACATTACTTTGTGCATATATCGTGTTTTTTTGACATTATTCTATCAGTGGTCTGTCATTTCAGGCTAAATATGCTTCTCTGGGAGGAAACTATTATTTATTTATTTATTTACATATTTACTTACCTACTTACTTTTCTCCTGCCTTTCTCCCACTAATGGGACTCAGAGCGGATTCTGAAGTGAAATCAACTGGCCAAATAGCCAGATCACTACTAATAGTCAAAGCATTTTAACTAAAGCTGGTACAAAGCTTTGGGCTTGAGTATCATCAGTACACTGATGACACTCAGCTCATTCTGAGGATGGAGAGCCGGCCTGACTTGGTACCCGATAATTTCCATCAGTGCCTTGAGGTTGTTACTGGATGGTTGCATGCCCCCAGGTTGAGGGTGAATCCAGCGAAGACAGAAATCCTATGGCTGGGCCGCCCGGGCGGTGGGGAAATCCAGTTGCCTACCCTGGATGATGAGGTGCTATGTCCATCATCATTGGTAAAAGAGTCTGGGAGTCCTCTTGGACCCTCTGCTTACAATGGAGGCTCAAATCTCTGCTGTGAGCAGAGCAGCATTTTTCCATCTGCGCCAGGCTAGGTGGCTGGCTCCCTATCTGTCCCAATGCGACCTGACTACGGTGATCCAGGCGATGGTCATCTCAAGATTAGATTACTGTAACGCTCTTTACATTGGCCTGCCTTTGATGGTGGTCTGGAAGCTCAAGCTGGTGCAGAATGCTGCGGCGCGGCTACTCGCAGGGGAGCCAGCGAGCTGCCACATTACTCCACTTCTCCAGCAACTGCACTGGCTACCGATCGAGCACCGGATCAGTTTCAAAGTGTTTGTTCTTACTTTTAAGGCCTTATATGGTCTGGGACCAGTGTACCTAAGGGATCGCCTTTTCCCATATAAACCCCAGAAATCACTACGTTCCAAGGAGCAAAACGTCTTGGAAATTCCTAGCCTGAAGAACTACCACTTGATTGCAATTATGGAATGCCCTTCCCCATGAGGTTCGGGCTTTACAAGATCTGATGGTCTTTCGTAAGGCCTGTAAAACCCATCTTTTTCAGCAGGCTTTCAATCTCTGCTAATGGAAACATTTTACCTTTGCTACTGTTGAATGATTGTTCTGTATTTTGTTTTATGTAAACCGCCCCGAGCCTTTGGGAGAGGCGGTATATAAATCGAAGAAATAAATAAATAAATAAATAAATAAAGTAAAGTCTGTTATGAGTGAAAAAACATATTATAAAACAAATAAAGATTTCTACCTATTATCTTACTGTTTTGTTATTTTCAAAACATTCAGTGAAAACAGAGCAAAGGGATGTTTTGCTTTCCTCGGCATTTAATTGTGGTTGCAGGGGGCTTGTTTATGAAGTTTATGGATAGCTCTTGCCTTCATTGAAAACTTCTGACCACCGGTAATGAGGCACTGTTAATTAAGTAAGAGCCAGCAGGAGGTTGGTGGAAGCTGATCACTGTGTCCTAACTTTCATTTTTATTTATTTATGAGCAGGGCAGATGGGGCTACTTCTGGGCAGTGGCGACCCCCAGCATCATTCATCATTTGACTAAACCCCATTAGGAGAATATGAATTGACCCAAAGCCACTAATCTTTTTTTAATAAGCCTCATTATTTTTCAGAAAGAGACAATGTGTTAATGGGGCTCTCCTTGGAGTCTCTGCTGAGTGTCCCATTCCAGAGAGACAAGGGGAGAAAGAGAGAGGAGGAAAAAAGCCTGGAATTCTTTTGTTCCAAAAAATAATGGGCCAAATAAATATAAGGAAATGACACTTTAGAATAGACCAGAAACTGAAAACCCCTGGGGTTTGCGGTTGTCACCAAAATCAAAAACACCTTTCTCATATTTAGTATATTTGGAAAAATGGACCAAAACAAAACATGGGTTTTATCCTTTCTTACCCCGTGGCAATTTTTGGATTTGTAACCCATGGTTAGGCAATGATGTAGCACAATGATGCTTGTATCATCTTTTCTTTATATGATTACCAGAGGAAAGTAAAATAGGACAGTTTTGTGGGCTTATGATCATGTGAAACTCTCTTCTTCTACCTCAAGCCATTATCCCTGCTGGTAAAAAACATTTCACATCAAAGGTGCCTGATGTATTTGGAGGCTATGGTACAATCGACATTTAAAACATATGGTCTGTCACTAAATTATGGCCTCAAGCTACAATATTTAGGAAACATGAATTCTGGTTCCTCTGACACACAGATCCTATCAAGAACATAAATAACTCTTTCAAGTGAATGAAGTTTGAGAATTAAAACAAGCTGAGATTCATATCAATGGACTATGATTCTGAAAGACCAAGGTGTGAATTCCTTCTCAGCCATGGAAGCCCATGGGATGATCTTGGGCAAGACATGCTCTCTCAGTCCTAGTGAAAGATAATGGTAAATCTCTCGAGTAACTTTTGACAAGAAAACCCTATAATAGAGTTGCCATTAGTCAAAACTGACTTCAACACACATGGCAAAAAAGCAACATCAACCAACAACAATGACATGTTCTTCTCACAAATCCATATTTATTATTAAGTTATTAATTTGAATAATAACGTTATTCTTGCATCCCATCACCATCTCCCTGAAGGGACTCGGGGTGGCTTATACATGGCACAAAGTACCTAAAAACAGAACATAAAATAAAGCATATAAAATACAATTAAATAGAACATATAGGCATATAAAACAATAACAGGACTCAATTAAAACAGCGCTCATCAACCAATGGCTACTGTAAATGTGGCCAGGTTTTAAACAGTAGTACAAGGGAATGGGATAAGCACAGAGTTGTAACCATGGAACAGGGGCATGGAATCAGGCACAAGGCTGCATAACTATTGCGAAAAACAACTAGGGACTAGACATTCTCAAAAGTTTGTTTGAACAAACAGATCTTCAGGTCCCTACAGAAGGAGGACTGTGTGGGGGCCACACAGGAATGCCTGGGGAGGGCATTCCTAAGCCAGGGGGCACCATCAAGAATGCTCTCTCCCTCATCCCCAACAACCACACAGTGGTGTGTATGTAACAGTGGTGGTACCAAGAGGAGGGCCTCCCTGGCAGATCTCAGAGCCCATGCCGATTCATGTGGAGTGGGGTGCAGCCATGAAGATAGGCAGGACCCAAGCTATTTAGGGCTTTTAGGGGTAATAACCTGCACCTTGAATTGGGACCAAACACTTATTGGCAGCCAATGGAGTTGCTTTAGTAGGGGCATTGTGTGCTCCCCATAGCTAGCTCAAGTTGGTAGGATTATAAAGCTGTAAAAAGCACCAAGGGACATCTAAACCAACCACCTGCAAGCAGCAATTCACAGGAACTGATTTATAAACATATGCAAGTGTGTGTTTGGGGGTGGGTGGGGGTGGAGCGTCCTTAACATGATATCTGTACTGTTATTGTTGGCTTTATAGAAAACTTGCACATGTTGATGAGTGGTTTATGTGCATTTTACTGGGAAAAGGTGATAACTGCTACTTTGTAGTGAAAGCAATATAGCGTTGAATGTATTGTTTCTTTCTTCATTTCCAGCCAGTGTGTCTTCTTGTGTTTCACTTTAGAAAGGAAAAAATGCTAATGTTATACAGAAAAAAGAGCTTTACAGAAGTCTGTTTTGTGCAAATTAAAGAAACTATGCTTTAGTTTGGTTTCACACTAATAAACTAAAGGTAGAAAACCTCATATCTGGATGAGCTCTGATTTCAGAATATGCCTATTCAATGTATTCATAGTATTAATACACTATTCCTTAAAAGAAGCTCAGATCAATAAAAATGTTTTTGTTTTTTAAAAATAAATCTGTAGGAACAACTGTAAAATACAATAAACAACCAGGGTTATATGTAATAAGAGCTTGAAAAACAGTGGAAATTGTCAGCGGCTGCTGCTAACATCTTGTAAAAGCCTAGGTAAATATAATAGGCCTTTACATGGCACTAACATATAATTAAAGTTGGCACCAGGTGTATTTCTTTTTATTTCAATTTCTCTCCCCCCCCCCCCCCAATTTGGGACAATTTTAGGGATCAGGTCTTATCTCCTGTATTTCCCAATGTACATCTTCTACATGGTGGGGCACCAGCATTTTTTTAGTTTATGAACACAGAAAATTTTCAATATCTCAGTGTCAAGTCATTTTGGGTTGTGTAGGTCAACACTAGCACTAAATGGGGCGAAGTCATTTGTTCCCCTAAATTCTCTGAATTGGACCTCCATTACCAAAATAGGATTGTGGGTTACCACCAGCTAGGGTGACATATTCTATCCAAAATAGACTGTTTCTCAGTTTCATCCAATCCACTGCTGACTCAGATCAGTAAAACGTGAGACCATTTCTTTATTAGCAGCAGCCACCAAGCAAGAAAACCAAGGCTAATGCAATGCCAAAACCTGAAATATTGCTCCCTTACTATTTAGCAGGATGCAAATCTTTATACATCTTCACAAGCAACAGTGAATTTTCTGCTATTTTTCTCTCTAATGTGATATCATATTCAAACACTATACAGATTTCAAAGACCATAATTACTTTGGGACCTATTCTGTATAAAAAAAATAGAGATGACATTTTATATTCATAAATGTTATTTTCAGAATAGAAAATTGTATTTCTGTGCATAAATACATTTTTCTGTAAATAGTTAAATAAATAATCACTAGATAGCTAGACAGATAGTCAGAACACTCATGTGGATTTTCTTACAAGAAGACTCCCAGTCTAAAAGGATTCGCCACTTGGGAGAATTGTGGTCTTTTAACCCTTGGAATTTCACTTTTTGGGCATCTTCCTATCCTAGTATTTAGAAGTAGATACCATTCAGAGGTGGCTTTCTTTTCTATCCTTGTTTTTTGTTGTCAAAGCTTGTTCCTTTCAGAACATTAAAACATGTTATTCCCCCATGCAGCCTGGAGTACTACAATCTAGAGACCTAATACTATTCAGTTTTGATAATTGCATTTACCTGCTCAGAAAACATAGACAAGACAACAACAGTCTTTGAATGCATTTCTAAAAGAATCCTGCTTTCTTCAAATCAATCAAGTCTTAAAATTGGCAAAAGTGCTGTTAAAACTGTAATGGCTTGGCAAATGTGAACTTCTATTTTATTCTTTCCAATTCAATTCATTACTTTGACTCTTACAAAATGGTATTTCGGGAAATTTTCTTCTTCCATCTCTCTCTCACACACATGCATTTCCCCAAGGACAGAGTAAATGTTTGATTACTGTACCTTTGTACTGTCTCTGTGACAGACTATCTATTTGTCTTTAGCAAAAGTTATGAGAGGCACTCATCAATTCCATTTTCCAGCAGCATTGCAGACTTTAACAGGATTTGTGGTCAGTTAAAAACAGACATATATTTCCGATATGTCAATATACAGACAGAAAGAAACAGAAATATAAATACAGGTCTGTAGAAGAGGGTCATGAAAAGGACAGAAGCAGACACATGTGTTTGATTAAATGAAAACACTTCACTCATTTGGGCAGGAATTATCAGATGAGTTCATGTGAGCCAGTCTCTCTCAGTGAAGCAGATAAAACAATCATGTTCACAATGATCAGTCTCTCTACTTTGGGTTGACACCATTAGGATTTAGGTTGACACCATTGGCCAACTTTGTGTAGTTCTTAACTGGCAAAAGCATTATTGGAATAAGAACTTTTCCATGCGGAGCAGGGAGATCAATATTATTTATTGGAGCAACAAAATGGGGCACCTGTCAAAATGATGAACCTGAGAATTTGGACGAAACTATTTGAAAGATTGACTTGTATAAACAGTCTCTGGATTTGTTATCGTCATCAGAGACTTTATTGTATGTCCCATCATCTCAAGAAGTTATGTTACTCTTGCTTCATTTCTATTGAGCTTCAAGTAGACAGAGCAAACTATAAAATTCCAAAATGTACTTGGTGTTTAAAACTGATTTTAAAATTAGTTTAACTCTCTGTTATACAGACAAAAATGCCCTGAATGAAATCAGGAGCATTTTGTGCTCTTAAAATTTCTCACATTCACAGCAGTTTTACTTGGGGCAGAATGAAGGTGATTCTGCAGTATTGGGTAGTGATGTAACTCTTCATTAAGTGTCTTCTTCAAGAGAACAATGTTTTCAGTAGTTTTATTTTTCTGCAAATGTCTTTGAAAACCACATTGTTTTCCAAAGGCTATTTGCAATTTGAACTTATTCTGCATGAAATTTGTATAGGAAACAGCATTTTCTGCACAGGAAACAATATTTCAATGTTGAAAATAATACTTCACAGCACAAATATTAATCTGTACATAAAATGCCTTTTTGTGCAAATTAACCACATGCAGATTTTTACGGAACATGAATTACAACATTTTCTGTGTAAGAATTAGCAGTTAAAATGAAATCATAGCATCTGGGTGAGCAAAACATGATTGCCAACTCCCCTTTGGATAAAACAACATAAGCATGACCTCACAATTGTTAGTTCTCTCTTTCAGACAAGCATCTTCAGCACAAGGTCCCAAGACTGAAGGCTCTCACCTACTATCTTGTGACAACATTGTGAGGTCAGAATAACAAGTCTTCTTGAGACAGCAACAGTAGCATTGACTCTTTTAAGTGCACAGCCTCAGGAAAATGTATGAAGTCACAGTAGCCAGTCTTTCTCCTTTAGCCAGAAACATCAATAGTATTAAAATAACATCTCTTTCTTCCTTCAAACAGACAGCATCAGCACAAAATCACATCTTTTCCAGGTCAAGAAACATAACGAGGTCATGATGGGAAGTCTCTTTCCTTCTAGCAGACTGCATCAGCATGGTTCTGAAAGAACATCAGCATGGGATTTGATTGCTAGTATCCTACGATAAACAGCATTAGTACGAAGTACAAAGTTTGAATGATCAATATTTCTTTTTTCAGACAACCAGCACCAATATGAGACCACAATTACCAGTCTCTACTTCAGGTAGGCAGCACAATATAACGTCTAATTGACCAATCTCCTTCACATTGCCATTGTCAACATGAGGTCACAAAGGTTAGTTTCCTACAGTCAGGAAGTGTCAGATAGAAATCACAGCAAACTTTCTTACTTTTTCAGATAGTGTTAGCATGTGGTCACATGAAACAATCTCTCCTTCAGGTAAATGACATCCTTCAGGCAGACAGCATCCTCACAAAATCACATTGAAACCCCTCTCATTCTGACCATCACCATCAGTGAAGGATAGATAGACAGTTCTTCTCTTTCAGAGACCAGCAACATTATGACACAATTATCCTTTAGGCAGAGAGCATCAGTATGGGGCCCCAATGCTACATTTCACTTGTTTGGACAGGCAGTATTAGCACCAAGTTGCAATGGCAAATCTTCAAGCAGATGGTATCAGCGTGAATTCACAACGTCCCTGCATGGGAAGCAGCAAAAGAAAATCAATATGGATTTTTTTTTTTGCAGAATAAATCTCAAATGGCCAAAGTTCTCATTAGTCCAGAATTATCTTCATCAGGGGTTTCCAGCACTAAAGAAGCATTTTAAACCATTTTAACATGCTTTCAAATATTCTTTCAATATCTTTCAAGCACTGTTCCCACAAGGTGAGTACAGCCGGGGAGGGCAGAGTGTCAGCCAGCTAAGTGAAATGAACAACAGACAAATTTTTATTTTATTTATAGGGAAGCCTATTCCATGCTACTATTGATTGTAATATTTGTTTGTTTTGATAACTTGACAGCTTTTTGGGTGATGTTTGCCAACGAAGAAAGAAAAAAACATTCAGTGTAAAAAGACTAACTTCTAAGCAAAATCTTCATTCTTGCAATGACTGCCCTGCTTTTTTTAATATCAAATATTTTTTATTGAAAAGAAACATATTTGAACAAATAATAATCGTTATCCATTGTAAACATGCATTATCATAAACATTTTTCTATATTTTCTATTCTCATTCTTTACAGATTCATTCATATTTCTTTTCATTTATTATTTTCTCCCAACTCCTCCCACCCCCCTTCCCTACCCCCCCCCAACCACTTTCCTCTCTATATCTTTATTTTTAACCACGAACACAACTTTTGAAGTCTTTGTGCAATATCTGTGTTGGCTTCACCTTCTTCTACCCATTTTATATATGTTGCCCATTTCTCTTTAATTACTTCTGTTTTGTCTTCCTGTGAGTCTTCTTGGGTTATACAAGCAATAATATCTGATTGGACTTGTTCAAATAGATAGTTATTCCAATTTTCCAAATTCCATTTTTTTATATCTCTCCACCCCCAGGCTATTACTGCTTTTCCTGCTAAAATCATTGCTTTGAATAAATCCTGATTCTTTGCCGCAATATTTTTATTCCCTGTGGTTGCCATTAACATAAATTCCATGTTGACCTGGATTGTTATCTTGAAAAGTTTCCCCATTTTACTAATTATTTTGTTCCAAAAATGGTTTTGCATTTAAACAATCCCACCACATATGTGCATACCAGCCTTTCCCTGCTTTGCAGTGCCAACATCGGACTAAGTCCTGTATCCATGTTTGCTAATTGAGCTGGTGTCCTATACCATTTCCAGAGAAATTTCCTTTCTAATTCTTTATATTTCTCCATTTTAATTTTGTTTACCCCCTTCTTTAATTCCTCAATAATTTGTTTTGTGTCCCTTCATTCTGCCATTTATTTTGTAATGTTCTGACTACATATTCCTCATCTTTTATCATTGTTTTATATAATTCTCCTACTACCCCTTTCAATGTCTTCTGTCCTTTCATAAGTATGTTTTCAAATTTATTTTCTTTGCTTAAACATTCTCCATATTTCCCTTGTTTGAGTTTGTTATATAGCCCGAATACTTTTATCCAGTTTTTATTTCCCATTTTTTCTATTATTTTATTCATGGGGATCAATTGACCATTTATATCGTACATATCCTTTATGCAGTAATAGCCTTTATCTTTCAGATCTTCCCACCATTTGTGGCCAAACTCTTTTCCATATAAACTTTCTAGTGGTGTCAATTTTACTATATCCGGCATCCATAGTGGTTTCCATTTTTTCCATATCTTTAATGCTAGTCTTCTAGGACCTCTTGTTTTTTAATGGAAGCCTCTAGATTTCCAGTAAAAATCCCAAGTTTTCCCTCTCCATTGTTTACTGCATCTTCTATTCTGCACCATTTTTTTTCTCTCCTTACACTGTTTTCTATCAGTGATTTTAGTTGGAACCCTTCGTAATAAAATTCCAAATTTGGTAATCCCCATCCTAATTCCTCCTGGTGCGTATAGTATACTTTATTTGAGATTCTAGGTTTCTTTTCACTCCAGATCCATTTTCTAATGGTCCTATCCCAATTTTTTATTTGTTTAGGATTAATTTCTAGTGGGAGAACCTGGAATAGATACATTAATCTTGGAATTAAGAACATTTTTGCTGCTTTTATTTTACTAAAAATATTCAAGTTTTTTCCCTTCCATCTTTTCATGGTCTTAAGGACTTTTTTCCATGTCTCCTTGTAATTGCTCTTCTTCACCTTATCTATGTTTTTTTGTAGTGTCACCCCCAAGTATTTTATCTTTCCTTTCCCCATGCCAATTTTGGTTATTCTATCTATTTCCCGTTTTTCTAATTTATTTACTTTGAAGTACATAATTTCTGATTCATTTATTTTAACCCTCAGTCCTGTGTTTCTCTCATAATCATTTAGTATAATTTTTAATTCCCTTATTCCTTCTAGGGGGTTGGATAATAACACCAACAGATCATCTGCATAGAGATTTAATTTGGCCTCCAATCCCCGACCTAATTTACACCCCTCAATCCTTGCATTGTTCCTTATTCTATCCGCCAACACCTCTATTCCTAAAACAAAAAGCGATGGTGACAGGGGACAGCCTTGTCTTACTCCCCTTTGAATTGGGAATTCTCCTGATATTCCTTCGTTTATTCTAACTACTGCTGTTCCTTTTCTGTATAGTTCTTTGGTTGCTTTAAGAAATAGGTCGCCTACTCCAAATTTCCTCATAACCTCCCACAGAAATTCATGATTTATTGAATCAAAAGCCTTGTGTATGTCTAATTTTAAAATAGCTAGTTTCTTATTTTGCTTATATTCCATTATATTTATAATATTTCTAATTAGGTTCCCTATAGATCTGCCTTTGACAAATCCATACTGATCTGTTTTTATTAATTTTGATAATACTTTTTCTAATCTATTAGATAGAATTTTCGCAAATATTTTGTAGTCCTGGTTTAGTAGACTGATTGGCCTATATGATCCCGTCTCTTTTGGGTCTTTCTGTGGTTTCGGAATAACTATAATTTCAGCCTTCCTCCAAGTGTCAGGTGCATTCCCCCCTTTCAAAATATTATTGAATAATACATACAATTCAGGGCTCAGAATTTCTATGAATTCCTTATAAAACTCCGCTGTATATCCGTTTATTCCGGGAGATTTAGCTTTCTTTAATTTTTTAATTACATCTTTTATTTCCTCAATTGAAATCTCCGAATTTAATGATTGTTGCTCTTCCTCATCTAGTTTTAAATTTATTTCTTCCTCTAATTGGCCTTTCTGGGTTTCCCTGTACAACCCTTGGTAGAATGTAGCAAAACCTTCTCTTATTTGAGCTGAATTATATGTAAGTTTATTATTTTGCATCTTTATTGCCTTAATTCTCTGTTTTTCTTTTCTATCTCTTAAATATTTTGCTAACCTTTTCAATGAGTTTATTCTTGGTCTTTGGAATTCATTTTTAACTAATTTCTCTCTTTTCCACATTGTAAAGATATCTAGTTCATCTAGATCTTCCTTCAATTTCCTTATTTGAACTTGGGTTTGCCCCTTATAATTAGCCTGTTGTTGTCTTTGGAGAGCTTCCAATTCTTCTATCTTTTCTTTTCTCTTCCTAAAATTTTCCTTTTTTCTTAATTTTTCTAGCAAGATGAGGTGGCTTCTTATTACAGCTTTACCTGCATCCCATATTATGCTTTCTGAAGCTGAACCCCTATTTTCCTTAAAATAATTTTTGATTTGTTTTGTTATATATTCCTTATCTTCTTTCCTCCAAAGTATTGAACTATTTCCAATTTTTATTTCTAGGTTCTGAATTAATTTCTATTTTAATTTGTATTGGGGCATGGTCCGAAATCCAAATCCCATGTGTTAATATATTTTTTATCTTTAATTCATTAGATTCCCTCATCATAATAAAGTCTATCCGTGTGTATTTTTTATATCTATGGGAATAATACGTAGGCTGGGCCTTTTTGTTGACTATTTCAAATGCATCTCTTAATCCCCATTTATTTAGCTTAGCTGTGTTGTATTGAGTTATATCTAAATTGAAGTCCCCTGTCAGAATAGTTTCTCCTTCATAGAAGTTTTGGAGTTTCTTCATAATTTTTTTCCAAAAATTGTCTTTGACCCTGGTTTGGGCAGTATACATTTGCTATTGTGAATATTTTATCCTCTATTTTAGCTTTTAAAAATATGTATCTCCCTCGTCTATCTCCTAGTTGGTCCAAAATCTTAATATTCACGTTTTTCCTCATTAGGATTGCTGTTCCGCTCCATCTTTTAGTCCCTTTAGCTATAGCAGCTGTTTCCCACAGGTTAGAACTCAGAAGTGATTTCTTATTGTTTCCCCCATGAATTTCTTAAAGGCATAAAAGGTGAACCCCTTCTGACCTAGCCAGACTTTGTAATCTGAATTTTTTAACCTCCACTACCTTTCCGGCTAATCCATTTACATTTACACTCAAAATACTAAGAAATCCCATATTCATTCAAAACAAGTTTCATTTTGTGTACGTGGAAATTAATTTTGATTATACTTTTGTGATTTCCCCTTCCCCTATAAGGCAGAGATCTAGAATAAGGGAGAAATCCTCCCTGTCTCTCCTTATACATTGGGATCTTGCGTTTCCAAAATTCTCCTCCCATCCCCTAAATTTTTATACAATCTATAACAATCTATACTTAATTTTAAACTAATTCAACAAAATCAGTCTTTACTTAACTTCAGTAAACCTATATCAATTAACATACTTCATGATTTTTGTCTCACATTTAACATTTTTTACTCATTAAGTAGCTCCTGTGAATCACTTGGCCGAATTCTTCTTCTTCTTCTTCTTCTTCTTCTTCTTCTTCTTCTTCGGGACTCCGGGAGGGTCCTTGTTCTGCATCCTCCTCCGTACTGCTTTGCTCTGTATCCTCTCCTATTCCCATCCGTACCATCAGCATTTCACCTTCTTTTGGGTTCCGTGCAGTAAATCTCTTCCCATCCTTGTATATTATAATTGAAGCAGGATAGCCCCAGGTGAATTGAATACCTTTTTCAAACAGTTTCTTCGTGAAAGGAGCCTTTTTTCCTTTCTTGTATAGTCTCTGCAGAAAAGTCCTTTCTCACAATAACTGCATTATCATTATATTTCAATTCTTTTATCTTTTTAAGCTCCTTGTAGACCTGTTTTTTCTTCTTTTCTGTGGAAAATGCAACTACAATTTCCTTTGGATATCTATCGTTTGCTCTCGGTCTATAAATCCTGTGGGCATGCTCAATGTCTGTCTCTTTAATTGATATATTCAAACTGGTAAACCAGCTTACCAGATTTTTTTCAATGTCCTTTGCCTCCACCGACTCAGGAATTCCCAAAAGCTTCAAATTACATCTCCTCATTTGGTCCTCTTGTCGAGCCAGTCAATGAATGAGTTCTTTGATCTTGTTTTCATTTTCTTCTGATCTCTTTTGGGCTTCAAGGGCAGTTTTTTTAACCCCCCGAGCTTCCTCTTTTATCTCTTTAATTTCTTTTTGGACCGAGCGTATATCATTTCTAATATTACTCTCCATTGCAGCTAGAGATTCATTAATCTCTTTACTTAGTTCTCGAAGGTTCTTCGCCATCTTTCTGCCTTCGTCGGGCTTCCAAACAAACAGAGACTCGTCTCTTATCTCTTGCCAGGTCAAAGTCAGTTTCTCACAGAAGTTTCTTTAACCTTATAGTGCCCTGCACTCAAGAATGACGGATTGGCTTTTTGTTTGTTTTCTTACCTGCTGAATGAGCTATGAATTCTTTTTTTTCGGGGAGAGGAGTCTTTGGAGCGTCCTATTCCTTTTGACGCATGCGCAAAAATGCCGCAATGACTGCCCTGCTGGTTGATAATAATTTAAAAAGCTACTCTTGCAGTTACTGATTCAACCTGTGATACTTGGTAAGTAAAAGAAAATATAAAGCCTTTTAAATTTTCTCCAAACAAAATAGGACTTAATTATATAACTTTTTTAAAAATGCAGTATTAATCTCATGGCTTCACCCACAATTTCATATAGTCTATGAACAGCACAAAGGCTTCTTTTTTAATCTCAAAAGAGTTTAAATTATTGCAAGTTCATTTAGAGGGTTTAAAATAAATATTAATATTATTTTTGTGTCATGATTTAATATGACTTTCCCCCCTTAAATCCTGTAGAACATCACACTGCCTTTAATCTTAGCAGTACATAGAGGGGCCTGCCAAAGATCCTGACCTTGGAACCCCTTCAGGCTGTGGGGGCCATGCTAGCAAACATAATGTCTCCATTGCCACACTAGCAAGGGGACAGACAAGAGAACTGGGATGGTTTTAATCTAAATATAAAGTAAGCATTGACTTTCATTTTCACACTGAGTGGGCTAACAGCAGTGTGTAGCATATTGGCTGCCAATGTCTCTTAGTAACAATATTGGTGTCACTTTGTTAAAAATCTTTAAAGAACTTGATTCTAAACAAAGGGATACACGTTGAGTATCCCTTTATGAAATGCTTGGAAACAGAAGTTTTGAATTATGATCTTTTTCACATTTTGGAATAGTTGTGTTTGTATATACTTATTAGGTCTGTAGGGTAAAGGTAAAAGTTTTCCCTGACATTAAATCTAGTCATATCAGAATCTGGGAGTGGTGCTCATCTCCATTTCTAAACTGAAGAGCCAGTGTTGTCTGTAGATACCTCCAAGATCATGTGGCAAGCATGACTGCATGGAGTGCCATTACCCTCCCACTAAGGCAGTACCTTCTGATCTTCTCTCATTTGTATGTTTTTGAACTGCTAGGTTGGCAGACGCTGGGGCTAATAGCAGGAGCTCACTCAGCTTCCCAGATTTGAACCATCAAACTTTCAGTCAGCAAGTTCTGCAGCTCAGTGGTTTAACCTGCTGCACCACCAGGGGCTCTGTGTGATCAATAAAAATGTTTCAATATTTGGGGGAAATTTTAATTTTTTTATGAACAACATTTTAAAAGAAACCACAAAAGCTATCTCCTTGAATTTTGGTGAGGAAATAGGGTTGAAGTTGTTAGAAAAGGTATGGGAATGAGACCTAGGGCCTGTGACAGATCTGGAATGGAAAAGGGTTCTAAAGTGGAGAGTGATTAAGAATCTGTCAATAAGATTAAAAGAAAACATTCATAGCCATATGGAGATAGTATACGATATTGGTTAAATTGCACCAGATGGATAGGAAGCAAAGACACCTCTGCTGGAGATGTGACATACACAAAGGGACATATTTTCATCTATGGTGGGAATGCCTCCAACTAAAGAGTTTTTTGGACAATATATTTATGGAAATAGATAACATTATAGGATTAAACATTGCCCCAGATGCTAGGTTTGCATTACTAGTGGATGCCATAAAGCTGAACTTAGAAATAAAAAGAACTGGTGGTTATTTTATTCACAGTGCAAGACTTATAACTGCAAGGAATTGGAAGATAATAACCAATCTCATGCTGGAAGCATGGTATGGTGAGGTTTGGAATGTCACAAAGGATAAACTATCAATGATAATGCAGCTCTTCAGGAGGAGAATTAAAAGATCAGAATTTGATTCGTACTGGTCAGATTACATCAAATATATTTTAGAGAGTGCTAAGGGAAAACAATACAACTTTGTTGGTCAGGAATTCTGGATATGACATTTGTTTAGGGGTTGAGTCATAAATTAATGGCAAAGGAGATGACACTTGTTTAGGCCTTGGTGGTAGGGTTATGTGTTTGTAAAATGTTCATTGTTTTATATTCTGTTTTTTTTAAAAAAAAACTATTATATAAATGGGTTCACGTCATGTGATGTATACCTCAAACAAAGAAACCATACAACACAGAAAAACAATACATGCCAACAGAAATAGGCCTCAAGCAAGGTATGTTTGTAGCAAAGAAACTTTCCCCCCCAAAACCTAACAGGCCCCCAAAACAATGAGTAAAAATAAAACTACATTTCCCAGTATCCTCCGGGCAGCCAACGACTCACCCAGCCTCTACATTCTGAACAACATGATTGGCTGCCAATAAGGGCGGATTTGCATAACTGCTGTAACCATAGCAACGCTGGCAAGAGCCATCCAAGGCTAGGATAGAATGCTGAGAGATTTCAGTTGGTGTTTGAGGGTTAAACTGCCAAAACCAAACTCTGAGGGAGCAATTCTCCAGCAAATTCCTACCCACACAACACAACACAACTTCCAATCACAACCCATCCCACCAACCTTACGGGACCCCGTACACACAACACCTACAAACATCACAAACTAAAACCATTCCTTCCTTCCACACAGACATAAACTGACCCAAAAGACAAGTCATGCCTTATAAAAATAACAGCATCGGACGACACACTCACAACGCTACATACATCAAACAAAAAAGGGCAGAACAAACGCCAGAACAGAAACACACTGCGCAGCAGAGACACAGACAACAGGTCACTGCACGACGCACAGCTGAGAACCAAATGCAAAGAACTGCACGACAAGAAGAAGCACGCAGCCAGGAACAACAAAGACGCAGAAATGCAACACAACAGCAGCGCGCAAGGAGCGCAGAAACACGACGTCGCAACACAGAAAACAAACTTCAAAAACACCACAACCAATTCCACCGCCTAGCCTTCAGATACAATGCTGCTGAAGAGTACAGCATGGTGCCAGAGGCCGACATTGGCACCCTAATGCACATCTGCACACACTGCAAAGCCCTGAAATACCCAGCAGAGGCAACAGGAATGTGCTGCCTAGCCAGTAAAGTCTCTCTACCACCACTTGCCACTCCTCCACAACCACTACAGACTTTGCTGAGTGGACACACTCCAGAATCAAAACACTTCCTCCGCTATATAAGACAGTACAACTCATGCTTCCAGATGACATCATTTGGAGCACACATAGAAAGTGCGCAATTCATGCCTACATGACTTCACCAAGACCGTAAGTAACATCATTTCCAACCCTTACATCTCGCATCTCCTCAATAGGGCACAGCAACACGTGCCGGGTACAGCTAGTAATTTATATTTTCAATGATGCAACATAACCAGGACATCACCCCCCAAGTTTCATAAAGCTTTACACATCCACTGATTTTTAGGGAATTTTAACCAACATAAGCGCAACAGTACTATTTCACTGAAAGACCCCAGAGGAGATCCTGTCCAACCCCCTTCTGCCAGGCAAGAAAAGCACAGTCAAAACATCCCCAACAGATGCCCATACAGCCTTTGAAATAATAATAATAATAATAATGAACCTATTAGGTAAGCTTTGGAGTTACTTCCTTTCAACTTTGCCTACCTTACAGGGTTGATTCAACTCCCAACAATTCCTTTTTATCTCACAATCCCTTTAGAGAATGAATATGGATTTTTCCCGATCAAAACTTTCAGGGAGGAGAAGGAGGAGGCACAAGTCAGTAAGCGGAATTCTGGGAAATGTAGTTGGGGAAGATGAAGACCCCTGTGGCAGAGAATTCAAAAAGTCCCATCCAACTAAATATCCCTGAATTCTGCTTGTTTCCTAGATTAAAGCACTTGCATTTTCCCTCTTTAGGTTGGAGAAAATACTGATAAAATGCAGGTGCTGCTTTGTCTCCAGATCAGCAGTACCAGATAATCCCAAAGACCCCGCTCTAAACTACATTTCCAAGAATGCTGCTTGCTTCCTCCATTAAAGCCTCGGTGGTCTCTGCCTCTCTCTCTTTCTCTGGTTTGGCCATGTGCTGGAGGGACTTCTTCCTTGCCTGGCCATCTAAGCAGACACCCCCCCCCCCCCTCGCTCCACTCTGGCCTCACCATCCTCCTCGGAGCTCTTTGGTGGAACCAAACCCAGCCTTCTTGGAGGAGAAGCAGTGGCTGCAATTGAGACCTGGAGCCTTTTATGAGACTTACATAACTCATCCAAAAGTCATAGGTCAGTATTTTGAATCTTATGTTTTTTGCGTGGCTGCCCTTGTGTTTCTAAATATTGCTTTGTATGTACAAATCTAATGAATTAGATCTGAATAATGCATTATAAACAAAGTTTTGCACACCCCAATGCATACCTAATGAAATATCTTGGAGATGGGATCCATGTCTAAAATCATTTATATTTTATGTACATTTTAAGTCTGAAAATAAGTTTATACAAAACTTTAAATATTTTTTGTGCATGAAACAACATTTAAATCTTCAGAAAGCAAAAGTGTCCCCATCTCAGCCATAAGCATTTTCATTTTTTGGAATTCCAGATCACAGATATCCAACTATGAGTTGGACATCCCAACTTTTAAATTTTTAAATGCAATTTTAGTGTATTTACTATATTTTAATTCGTTTTTTACCATACTTGTAATTAAATTGTTTTTTAAACTTTGAAAAAAGAGGCAGAGGACCTGATTCTGGCAGCCCAGAACAAGCCATTAGAACAAATGCCATCAAAGCCAAAATTGAAAACTTGATGACAGGTCCCAAGTGTAGACTCTGCAAGAAAGCAGATGAAACAATAGATCACATCCTCAGCTGCTACAAGCAGAGGCATAATACCATTGCTCAGATGATTAATTGGAACCTTTGGCACAAATACCATCTGACTGTGACAAAGAACTGGTGGGACTGGAAGCCTGAAAACGTTACAGAAAATGAACATGTCAAACCACTGTGGGACTTCCGAATTCAGACTGACAGAGTTTTGGAGCACAATACTCCTGACCTCACAATCATGTTAAAAAAAACAAGTATGGATCGTTGAGGTTGCAATCCCAGATGACAGCAGGATTGAAGAGAAAAAACTGGAAAGGCTGGCACGATGTGAGGATTTAAAGATCGAACTGCAAAGACTCTGGAACAAGCCAGTAAAGGTGGCCCAGTGGTGATTGGCACACTGGGTGCAGTGCCTAAAGACCTTGATCTACACTTAAGTACAATCGACACTGACAAAATTACCATCTGTCAGCTGCAAAAGACCACCCTATTGGGATCTGCACGCATTATACACCAATACATCACACGCCCTAGACACTTAGGAAGTGTCCGACATATGATCCAATACAACAGCCAGCATAGTAATCTTGTTTGCTGTGTTCTAATTTTAAATAATAATCATAATCATAATAATAATATACTGCCTTTAGTTTTAAATAATAAAATGGCAGTTACAACACGATTATTATTTTAACTAGACATAACTTTATTGTTATTGCAATATAACACTATTTTTTTTAGTTTTGTACCAAGAGGGTGTATTGCCTTCTAAAACTGGAGGATTATTCCATAGTCTCTTGCTACTGCCTCATTCTGTGTTGTGCATGTTGAGAGATTATGGACATGAGGAGAATGTATTCAGTAACACAGATCAGTTGCTTGTAACATGTAATTGTTGGTTTTTTTAAAAAAAAGAAATAAAAATTTAGTTACTTTTATGACACGGGAAAATTAATAGTTTTTCAAACTTAACATTATTATCATAGTAGTTATTGGGCAAGGTCTTAGAAGTATAGCTGTAACTATTTATATTTTTAAAAAGTTAATTCCCAAGTCCTGTTCACTTCAAACCACAAAGCACACTGGTAAAACCCAGTCCTGAAATGTTAACCTCCAAGAACATAATGTACCAGAGAATAAAAATTTGGAGTGTAAGAGTACAGAGTAATGGGAAAGAACTAATGTACTGATATAGTGGGGGACCTTAAAATGAAAACCCCCTACAATTATTGTAATGCCAATGATCCGCTCTTTTGGCTTATTCCTTGACATACTGGTAGGGAATTGGTAATGTGTAAAGCAGCACTCAAGAAGTAGTAAAGAAAAGCATGAATTATCCTCTAGCGGGAACTTTGATGTTCACACATTTCACCTACTACAATATTAAGATAAATTTAGCTGCTCTAAATTCATCTGTTGAAAAATTATATTGCTAAAATCCTTTTCTTTAACTCTTAAGTGAAGACATGAAGCTTGTCTTCTTGGGACCACATTGGAGATAACCCTTCCTACCCATCTTGTCAGTTTCTTAAAGCTTCACAGTTCAAACCTGTGGAGATTCTAAAAAAGAAGATATTCTGGCGATGCCAATTGTAATTTTAAAAATGGGAAGGGGAAATAGTGTTTTAATCAACTCCTGTCTGTTTACAATGATCCTGATGTGTATTATGTCCCATCATACCTAACTGTGAATAATAATAATAAAAACTTTCAATGGAATATAAATTATTCTAAATAGATAAATAAAAGGAAATATAGTATAGCAAAATGATAACAGTCTATCTCAAGGTCTCAAAACACTTAAAGAAGTTGACATATCTTTTCACGTTTTTGACATGAGAACAGAAACTTGAAATTTGAAGCTGAACTCCATACCTCATTCATAAGACTTGTCTAGACTGACATTTTCTGATTTTCAATACAACTTTATATATTTTTCCTCTTTCTTCCTGTAAGAGATCATCATTTGGCATTTATTTTCAATGGAATAAAAAGCTAAATAGATAAATAAAAGGAAATATAGTAGAAGTGACTTAAATAGTAATCTTTGCAAATGTGTTCATTGAATTTTTTTATCATTGTCTCTCTGCGATACAGATCTATAGATATATGGGTGTCAAATAAAATATCACCTGTAAGGTCAGGCATTGCAATTTATATCACCAAATAGAAATACATAGAATGTCATATTCAATATGGAGGTAAAACAAGAACTGACCTATTCACCCATTTTATAAACCACAAGTCTAAGATTTTAATGGGGAAATACAGAAATTCAGAAACCCGCATCCTATCAGATCTGTCAGTTATTGCAATAAAAATGCCACCTGATCCAAAGAGCAATGAAAACAAGATAAAATTTCACAATATATAGGCTCAGTAACTTGATATTACTTTGCCTCAGCCTGAAAGTTGATATGTGACTTCACTCAATCATATGAAATACCATAGTTTGGAATATGTCATTTTCTATTATTGACTCATGGGCTGTACTATCTTTTGATTAATTATGACACCTTAATTAGAACCAGATATAAGACAGAATATTTTGCCAGAAAGCTTTTACATCCCGATAAATATATGATCCATGTGATTGACAGCATCCTTGTGAGATTCACACATTATGAGCACTTGTTTGAAGTGCTAGTGATTGATATTTCTGTGCCATACTTTATTCATACAATAGTTTATTATTTGTTCTGGATATTACCATTTAAGGATACAAGTATTTCAGTGTTTTCCCCCCTTGTAATCACTAAATGTTTAAATAAATAAAATATCTGTTTGAGTGTATGCAGCATTTAGAGAACTTGATTTAAGGAGCAAACATGCCAATGGCTTGAATAAAGCAACTAAATTTTATTGTAAGATATGATAGGAAAATCCAAGGAAAGGCTCAAGATACATGTACAAGGGAGTATCAAGCTGGAATATTGAAAAAAGAAAGACATGATTTTATATCCCATTAACAAGCCATTGCTCAAAGACGGTTATGAAGCTCTGCAAAAAGGGATGAATCTTGTGGACTTCTGCACTCATCATTGAGAAGAAGTGTTGGAAATACAACAACACTTAGCACTGAAGCATGAAGGATGTCTTATGGTGGGGAGTAGTAATAGGGTCAGATAGTTTGAGTTACTAGAAGAATTCTCCCTCTATGGATATTTCAAGGTTGAGATGTCCACAAAATATATAACCGAATGGATGCTATAGCATGCATTAAGTGAGGAATAGCATATTTTTAATGAGACGCTGATATTGTGTTTTTAATGTTAAGTATTAATTTGTATATGATGTGATTGTGTTGATAACTATTGATATATTTATCTTGGGAAATTCATGCCATTGTACACCGCCTCGAGTTGCCTTCGGGCTAAGAAGGGCGGTATAGAAGCGAAGCGAAGCGAAGCGAATAAATAAATAAATAAATAAATAAATAAATAAATATTTTTAGAAAAAAACCATCAGAAATTCTGGAATAAATCATAAAGTTCACTGCATCTAATCAGTGTATATCCCATGCAGAGTGAGACTCAAGATAGAGGAATGTGAAAAAATCATCAGGACAGAGCTAGCACTAAATCACTTTGGGGGAGATAGGACCAGAAACACAGCTTGACTGAAAGTAAACAAGCACCTCCCCCCTTCTGAGGGGAAACCACAGAATTACTATTAGAATGCCTGCTTTTTGCTCTTTTGTTGTGGGTTGGAACTGATTCATGGGTTGCCTGTGTAATCACTTTGCACCAAACCAGCTCAACTTTAATCTACATCCTAACTCGGTTTAAATGACTATGTAGAACCGCCCATAGTCTACCCATGCTGAACCCTCTGTGATGTAATCTGATACTCTTAGGGATGTTTCTCCACTTCTACTTCTTCCCATAAGCACACTCAACCTTCTAATATGTAGCTGGTTATATCAGTACACTGAGTAATTTTCCTGAGATATCTTTTAAAGAAAGATATCTAACCACTGAATGTACTCTAGCATAAGCAACACAATAATACAGGCTCCCCCCTTAAATTCATATTTAATTTGTTCGTTAAATACATACTGAATAAAAATGATTTTAATACTTAAGTAAGTCTCATTGATTTAAGAAGTTTATCTTAGCTGACAGTTGGATTCGCCAATGGTTTCACCTTCTGAGGAAGTGCAGGAGGACACTGCAAGAAAGCCCTCTGTTTCTTCCGTTTTCACATCTGTTCTTTTCACAACATGCCATGTTGATTATAAATAGAGAGAGGGAGAGATGGCACATATCAAGTTGCATCAGTAGAAAAGGAATACTGGTCTCCACATGATTACAGATGGCCTGAATTTGTTCTTTAAAAGTTCATAAATAAATTCAAATCATCTACATGCAAATGGAACCACTCTCTTTCTTTCTGCTGATTCACAAGATATGCTTTTCAATCTTTATCCTAGCCACATATATTGGGATGTCACCTTCCTGGCAAATGTCCTTAGCTCTACCTACAACTGAGACCCTATATAATATAGCTGAAACACTGCTATATTGAGCTGTAAGTAATACAGTTTGTGAAAATCAGGGATACAATGATTACTTGCAAATTTATGCATCATTGACAAGAATGAATAGCCCATGGGTAAAGGTAAAGGTTTCCCCTGATATTAAGTCTAGTAGTGTCTGACTCTGGGGGGTGATACTCATTCCATTTCTAAGCCGAAGAGCCAGCATTGTCCGTAAACAACTCCAAGGTTATGTGGCCGGCATGACTGCATAGAGCACCATTACTCCCGGCAATGAGGTACCTATTGATCTACTCACATTTGCATGTTTTGGAACTGCTAGGTTGGCAGAAGCTGGACCTAACAGCGGGATCTCATCCTCAAATATCTCACCATCAAATATTTCAGGACTTTTTATGAAAAAATATGCAAAAAATGGGAGGTTGCATTAAAAAATAATGTTTTGAACAGAAAACAATGTCATTTGTGCAAAATTGCATGTGTTCTACGCAAACACAACATTATTGAATCAGACCACTTGTTTTTGAATATCAACAAAACAATTGCAATACATTTCTTTTTGTAAAAAAATATCTGATTTTAAATGAAAAATATAATCCCATTCAAAAAAAATATTGCATATGAAAATAAATATGGAAAGATTTACATCCTCACTCCATACTGAATTGACCATTAAATAAAGAAGCTGATTTATTAGAGATTTGAACAACATGAGACATGGTGTGTCTTCAGCTATTGGGGGAAAATGCGCAAATGCCAAAAACCAATAAAAGCACATAAAACATTTGTTTACTGTGCAAGCATTTCAAGAAAAAAAGATGGCTGAGAAAGAATTGGAAAAGAATATTTTGTGGGAAGAGGAGAAACCAATAGGGAAAATCTATAAAACATTTTTAGAGACAGCTACAGCAAATAACCAGGAGAGGGCCTACATGGCCGAGTGGTCCAGGAACCTGGGGTTTAGAATTAAACCCCAAATGTGGAAGAATATCTGGTGTAATGTAGTTAAGAAATCCTTAAGCAATCCCTTTAGGGAAAATTGGGTCAAAATGATTTATCGTTGGTACCTCCCCCCAGATAAGCTATCGAGAATGTACAGGAATTTAGACCCAAGATGTTGGAAATGTGGAAATAAGAACGGTACCTTCTTCCACCTCTGGTGGAAGTGCCCCAGAGCTACCAAATACTGGGCTATGATCCAAAGGGAAATCCAAAAAATGATCAGATTTAACTTGGAAAGAAACAAAGAAAACATGCGGACCTCAGCCCATCTAGTCCAGCATATTTTTGTTGGGAATGGTGGAGGGAACAATGTTATCAATTGATAGGAAAATCTTGTTGATAGGAATAACTGCATGTCCCAGTAATATTATGGTATCCATGGGCTGGAAGAAACAGACATTTTTGTTGGGAATCAAGGGAAGAATGGTTCATTGAAGGTTATAGAGACAATACAAATGGACTGAAGTTGACAACCCCATCAGAAAGGTTCATGAAGGAACAAACATAAATGGGAATTTGAACAAAGGACAGGAAATTGAAAGGGGCAATTAGGGACTACTCCAGAAGCGAATTCAATGTCGATTTATTATTGGACTAAAGGTAAACACACCGCTTCTCTACCCAACCGCAGGATCTAACAAAGGCGACAACAACTGGAAGGAAGTACAGATGGATTAACCAGGAAGAGGTCTCTGCTCTTCACTCAACTTCGTCTACACATGACTTTCACCCTTGTATGACTCTCAGTAAACCTGGGAGCCAATTCTGGGCGCCCCGAGGTCTACTTTCTGTTTTTCTTGTTGTTATATGTTTCTTTTCTCAACTCTATCTTTTAATTTCTGAAAACTAATAAAGACTGATTTTTTTTAAAAAGAAAAAAAGATGGCTGGCATAAACAATCACTTTTATTTGTTTATTTATTGTAAGAATTTGCCAGCTTCAAACATTTTTTCAAATTCATGACAGAAACAAGCTTTAACTGAAAGGCACGGATTCATCCATCTGGATCTAGGACTTTTGATTTCTCAGCTTTTGAAAGTTTGGACCCCCATTTGTTCAACCATGTATGTTGTGCTGATTTATTTGTTTCCTTATTGATTCTTATTTACTAAAACTGGCTGATATAGAAAGAGTATAGGTATATTAGATACAGCTTCATAAGAAATTCTTAATTGCTTTCTTATTTGTAATGAAAAGATGCTACTTTTTACAGTGACAAGGTGCAAAACTGCCCTTCTATCCCTATTGATAGTTTCCTAAGCATATGGCATTAGCTGTCATGGAACCTGATATTAAGTAAAGAGCAAACCTGGCCTCATAGGCATTTAGTATTTCTGGACACCTGCCACTACCAATGTGGACATTCTAAATACAAACACCATCTGAGTTGTGAGAAATGTTCTCCCTCTGCATATTTGGAGCACATTCATTGTGTAAATGGTGGGCTGATCTCCAAGATATATTATTAAGAGATAAATTCAGAAACACAGATAGTTTATACCAAGTGGTAAACCTGGATTTGTGAAGAATGGCTGAGGCTGGCTGGGCTTCTTTCACTTCAAGGGTCAGAAGAGATTAAAATAAAAACCCAGAAGTTATTGATTATTGCCTATGCCTTCCTTTTCATTTATTCTCATTTACAACAATTTAGAATGGCATTGTTATTATGTGTAATTGCTCTCTCCTGATAAAAATAGTTCAGATACAAGGGTTTTCAAATTTGCTGACTATTACTTTGGTTCAGGGAGTGATGTGCATAATGGCCATGGCATGTAAAATCAATAAATAATTACCGTATAATGGGTCTGCCTTTTTAATGGCTTAAATTATAGGTACGGTTTTGCAATGAGTGTTCCTGGTTTAAGGGAAGGCTTCCCCCCACCCCTAACTGCAACTGGGCCTTTGAAAGGGAAGAAGAGTAATGCATAATATATCCCAATTTGGGAACTTGCAATAACAACATTTACCAGTGACCTCAAGGCACTTGACACAATGAGGAAGATGATCCTTGGTATCTCCAGTCCTTTGCAGACACCACAACTCAATAGTGAAAAGGAAGACACACAAAATAATTTGGTACCTCACCTCACATATGAAATATAAAGATCCATTTCCTAATTGTTACACTTAATGACCAAAAAGCCCATTTTATTTGTATTTCATCATTATTTACATACAACAACAACAACAATTTTATTGATTAGCCAGAAGCCATATCAAATACACACAGAACACAGACACATTGCAATGATTCTAAAAACAATCTGAGGAGAATTCTAGACCATTACATCAATTAAACCCCTGTTTTGCCCAGCAGGAGGGATTCTAAGGGAGGTGGTAACAATTCACAGGTCCTCATCTCCAACACAATTTATTCCAATTGCATCTATGTAATCAGATCTTAGTTTCATGGCTTTACAGAGAAAACGAGCAGTAGCATCTGTTATCAGCTTGTTGGAGCCGGCCAGCAGAAGTGAGACTTTTGCTAGAGGGTCCCAATGATTTTTTCCCACGAGAAATATCTCTAGCAGTTGTTTTCTCTCTATTTGATAGATTTTACAATAAAGCAGAAGATGAGTTAGATCTTCGATCTCAGGGGCACCACAAATACAGATACGCTCTTCATAGGGAATTTTCTTGAACCTCCCATATCTCACCATTGAATCTAATTGCTCAAACCTGGCTCTAGTGAAAATTTTCCTTAGGTGGTGTAACCTTCCTTGCTGTAAGTAAGTGGTTAGTTGGAAGGATTTCTTAAAACCACTCAACCATCTCAGGAAACAGTAGAACCCAAAGAGTCTATATCGGTTTGGGCCGCAATGTCATTATTCGTTGACGCACTTCTTTGAAGTGCTTACTTAGCTCTTGACCAGATAGGTGGACTGGGAATATTACCTGAATGCCACACCTTCTGATGTAATCAAACAAATGGTCAGCCCCGATTTATAAGAACTGCTAGATTGTTCCAGCAAACATAATTTTGGGAGGCGAGACGCTCCATCTCCATGACCTTGAGCCAGTAGTTAAAGGCTCTGATCTTAGATTGTGTGCTAATAGAGAACATTCCCAACTCCCCCCCTAACTGCCGCTGCTGGGGAGCTTCTATCGACCCCTAAAAACCACTTCAGATGTTGAGCTTGGGCCTTATCCAGGAGGGGAGTATCATTTGCACCCCAGATTTCAGAACCATAAAGAAGCAGCGGGGAGATTTTATGATTGTAAACTTTCAGAAGGGGAACGAGGGAGCCCGGTTGCCGTTGATTCAGCAGCTTTAAGAGTAAGCTCGTTCTGCCCTTGGCTTTAGTTGAACACCTGTGGAAATGATTGTGCCATAGACCATTTTCTGCAAAGTCTAATCCTAGGTAAGTGAAGGATCTAACTTGTTCTAATTGTTCGCCTTCTATTTTCCATTTCATTTTGGAGGGGCGTTTACCAAAGATCATCATTTTTGATTTGGTTTTGTTTATCTTTAGTGCATTTCTAAGGCAGTAGTCACTAAGTTTTCTTAATAATCTCTTCATCCCTATTTGGGTGTAGGAGAGTAGGATCATATCATCTGCATACAGAAGTGAGTTGATTTGCAAGTTAGCTACTTTAGGCATATGGACATCCGCCCTCTAAGCGAATTTGGAAGGTCATTTACATACAGATTAAATAGCAGGGGGCAAGAATACATCCTTGTCTGACCCCTTTGGCGGTGTTAATAGGGCCAGTTCGGTCACCAGCAATACCAAATCTCACAGTCACCTGAGAATTATGATATAGGGCTTTGATCAGCAAAATCAATCTAGGGTCTGCATTCATACATTGGAGTTTGTCCCAAAGGATTTCCCTATCAACTGAGTCGAAGGCCGCTGACAGATCTATAAAAGTGGCGTATAGTCTATTACCCTTGGCTAGGTATTTGGAAATCAAGTGATTTAGGACAAAACAATTATCCATTGTCGATCTATTGTGTCTAAAGCCAGACTGCTCTTCCACCAAGATTCCATTTTCAGTTACCCACTCCTCCAGTCTACATAGAAGATACTTTGCATACATTTTGGCCACAATATTCAATAAACTGATAGGTCTGTAGTTGGCGGATTTTTCTTATCTCCTTTTTGTGAATGGGGATAATGATCGCCATATTCCAACCCTTTGGTATATATCCTGTATCATTTATATATGAAAATAAACCAGCTAAAACAGGGGCCCACCAGGCCTTGTAGGCTATAAACAATTCGAAGGCAGATAGTCATCTCCCGGGCCTTGTTACGTTTCAGAGAAGTAATAATATTTAGAATTTCTTGTTCCGTGACCGGGGCCAGAGAGGTAAATTAGTCAACCCATCCAATTCCTGGGTGGATTGCCTAGAAGGTAAGTTATGGGAGGAGAATAGCTGCCCATAATACTCTTCCCACACATTTGCTGGAATTGGGTTATCAAAATCAGCCTTCCTTTCTTTTAGTACGCCCGCAACCTTATGCCAAAAAAGCACTGAATTTTTACCAGCCGCTGCAAGCTCCAATCCTTTCCATAATTGTTCATTGTAGTTGTTCTTTTTCAGTCTAATTATTTTTTTATAATTTCGCCTTAGCAGCAGCATGTTGGCATGGAAATGTGGGGCTGTATTCCTTTTCATTAGTCTTATAGCAGCCTTGAGCTGCTCTGGTTTCTCTTCAGATCGTATAAATCTTTCGCCTTTTACTTAATGACCAATGAATCCATACTGGGGTTATGCGGACATAAACAAGATATATTCCTAATATGAGAATTGAATGAAAAGTAATGCCTCCACCTTCGTTACTTGGGTTTGGATGGAATATTTTAATGAATCAAATGCAGAAATAATCCTTAGAATGTGCTCTTTAACTACCACTATTCACTTTTCCACATAATCACCAGACAATTGGATACATTTCTGCCAACAATGAACAAGTTTTCTGAAGCTGTAATGGAAGAAGTCGACACTCTGTTTCTGCAACCAGTCTCACAGTTTTTTCAATGTCTTCATCAGAAGCGTAATGATGTCCCTGCAGATCTTCTTTCATTATCGGGAACAGATGGAAGTCAGACAGTGCTAAATCTGGACTGTATGGAGGATGCGGTATGGTAGTGAGATCCAGTCTCTGAAGTTCTACTGTGTTGGCATGTGAAGTGTGTGGTCTGGCATTGTCATTTTGCAGTAAAACATTTCCCTTTTCCTTTCAGACCCTTGTTAGCCATTGTTTCAAAGTTCACAGCATTGTGATGTAACACCTTGAATTTATTGTTGTTCCATGTTCAAGGAAAGCAATACAGATAACACCACCTACATCCCAGAACACTGTAGCCATGATTTTTCCAGCTGAGGGATGTGTCTTGAATTTCTTTTTTTGGAGTGAGTCTTTGTGTCGATATTCCATAGACTGACCCTTCATCTCCGGTTCGTAATGGTGTACCCACATTTCATCTCCTGTCACAATTGAATGGAGGAAGGCATCGCCTTCATTATCATAATACGAGAGGAGTTACTGGCAAATTTCAAGTCTGTGCACTTTCATTTCTAGCATCAGCATCCTGGTATCCATCGTGCAAAAACATCCAATAGCCAAACAAAGCAATAATGTGACCCACACATTTTTGTGAAATGCCGATTATGTTTTAAATTTTTCTTTGAGTGATACAACGATCATCCTGAATCAATCTGTCAACATTTGCTCATGAAACTCAGTGGTTGCTGTCACAAGACATCCAACTTTTTGTTTGTCACACAAGTCAGATGTTCCCACCTCAACATCTTAACAGCAGTCTCTGAGGATGTAACACGAACATCTGCTTGTCCGGTTTTAATGGAATATTTTCAATTGGTTCAGCTCAAGGATGTAGACAAGATCCTTGGAGAGACAAGGCCTACCACATGCATCCTAGACCCCTGCCCATCCTGGCTGATCAAAGGAGCCAGAAAAGGCTTGGCAGAGTGGGTGAAAGTGGTGGTTAATGCCTCCTTACAGGAGGGCAGGATTCCAACCAACCTAAAACAGGCTGTTATAAAACCGCTATTGAAAAAGCCCACTCAATTAGTTAACTTTCGGCCAGTTTCCAATCTTCCCTACTTGGGCAAAGTAATGGAATGTGTGCTGGCTTCGCAACTCTAGGGGTTCTTGGAAGACACTGATTATCTAGATCCGGCACAGTCTGGCTTTAGGTCGGGACATGGCATTGAAACAGCCTTGGTCGCTGAGTAGCAGAACATGGAAAAAATATAACAGTCACTCCAGATAGAAAAGGGGAAGAAATATTAACAAATTTACATGCACATAATATTTCAACAAATTAACATGAGCACATGAATAATAGATGATTTTATTGAATGTGCAACTAATAATAAATACACTCACACACACAGCTCAATACATTTTGGGCATTTAGAAGATAAACTTTGTTGCTATGATACGAGTCTGAGCAACTTTGCATTTTATATACCATATGGTACACTGAAACAATATATACTAAGGTGTTGCTGTTGGGTTTTTAATAGCATTAGAAACAATTTAAATGTGTAAAGAAAACAAAACACCAATCCATTGAAGTCCATCTTCATACAAAACAATAGGAATTTCATACTTTTCAACTTGAAGAACCCTCAGATTCTTGAATATACGTAATAAATGCGCTTCAGTGTCCACAGCAAACTGTTTGTGCTGTTTGCTCACTGCCTCACTGAGAGAGACTGCTAATTTGATCAAGGTAAGGGGGAAAGTCCATGGCTGACAGGGAGCTCTGTCGTGGGCTGGTCCATGAGGTCATCAAAAGTTGGAAGTGACTGAACAAATAAACAACAACAGCAAGCATGCCACCATCACTGAGAAGCACAGAAAATACTCTGTGTGATAAGGTGGTAAAATGCTATGGTCCTTTCTGCACTGCCATATAATCCAGATTATCAAATATGGTAATCCATATTATCGGCTTTAAAATGTATTATATGAGTCTACACTGCCATATAATCCATTTCTGTGCAGATAATCTGGATCATATATGGCAGTGCAGAAGGGGCCTATAAGTGATAATGGATACTTTTCAGTTTGTGCAACCTGGGGATGTAGATAGGATTCTTGGAGAGATGTGAGCCATCATATTTGTGTTACATCCTTACCCTTCCTTGCTTCCTATCATCCTGCATACTTTCTTTTCACAGACAAGTAGACAGGATTTTCCTCTCGACTATATAAGGGCCTTTCCACTGAAATAATGTATTATGTCTTGCTAATTGTTGTGCTCGCATGTGTGCATGTTTAATAATATAAGTTTTAATTTGGTTTTATTTTTTATTGTTTAATTTCATTTTAAAAAATTATTTTGTATATTTTTCCATGTTGTTTTAAATTCTTTGCAAATAATCCACCACCAAATCAGCTCAATATTTTAAAAAAAACAGGGAAGGCTGTTTGGGGGGGGGGGGGTTTCAGGGCATCTCATAGGCCACACATAGGGATCCCACGTGCTGCATGAAGACTTTGCCATCCCTCAAATACACTTTATGCCTGAACACGTTGAAGCTTCCTTATTCCATCTGTGCAATATATGGAAGCTGGCAATTAAAGGATTGGCAGTAGAACATCATTCTGACAGTGGAGATGCAGGAGGGATTTCCCAGGTAATTTTAGTAGGCGTAAGATCGGAGCTTGGAAATAATTAATGAAAAAGCAGTTTGCTAGTGCAAATTTGTTTTTTAAAAAACTCAATTATTTTAAAATCAAATATTTTAATTATTACATGATAACAGCATTAAGAGTCTTTAGTGATTATTTATGTCTTAGGCTAATTAATTGCCTTTGGAAAGTTAATTTGCTCTTCCTAAACCATTTTATTACTGATTTTTAAAAAAGATTTTAAAAATAATATCTACTAATATATTGCTAATAATTACAGAAATTCATTGCTGTTTAAATTGCCAGTGGGAATGATGGTTAATAAATTGATTATTCAAATTAACATCAACATCTTTGCTCGAATATGAATGCATTCACATTCAGCATATATCCACACTGTGAAACTAATGCAGTTTGACACTGTTTTAAGTGGCATGACTCAATATTATGGAATCCTCTGATTTGACACTTTTGTCAAAGGGCAATGAGGCACCATCACTCTTTAGGAGAGGAAGCTAAAGACCTTGTAAAGCTACAAGGCCCATAAACCTGTAGCATTCAGCCATGGAAGTGAAAGAGTTGTCAAATTGCATTATTATTTATTTATTTATTTATTTATTACTTCATACTTATCTGCTTCCCCCACCCCCCAGATGGCTTGGGGCGGCTCACAGCAATCCATAAAACACAGTTAGCAAACATATCATAAAACTACAGTAAAACACCATTAAAATAGAACTACAATTAAAACAGTGGATAAATCACAGTGGGACGCATGTTAGGCAGTTGCGGCAGCGAATGGAGAGTGCAGGA
This sequence comes from Anolis apletophallus, assembly GCA_030556195.1. Classification (NCBI taxonomy): domain Eukaryota; kingdom Metazoa; phylum Chordata; class Lepidosauria; order Squamata; family Anolidae; genus Anolis; species Anolis apletophallus. The sequence continues at coordinate 151,275,205 of JARBWK010000004.1, forward strand.
TGGCAGCGTTAAAGGGAAACTGTAATTTAGCCAACCCCGAAGGCCTGCTGAAACAGCAGAGTCTTAACTGCTTTCCTAAACGGAAGAAAGCTCTGGGTGGCATGGATGCCGGTGGGCAGTGCATTCTACAGTGTTGGAGCCACAACGGAGAAAGCCTGCCAGCGAGTTGTAGACAGATGACAAGTCTTCACATTTGGAATGACCAGGAGATTTTGCTCTTCAGAGCGTGACGATCTAGTGGGGTAATATGGGACAAGGTGGTCCTGCAGGTACACTGGACCCAGACAATGTAAGGCCTTAAAAGTCAAGACTAACACTTTGAAAGTAATCCGACATTCTACTGGAAGCCAGTGCAGCTCACGCAGAATTGGCGTGATGTGATGGCCAATCGGGACCACCGCTAGGAGTCGAGCTGCAGCGTTCTGCACCAGCTTGAGTCTCCGGATTACCGATGTACCAATGTACATGGAAAGCCAATGTACAGAGCGTTACAGTAGTCCAGCCTCGAGATGACCGTGGCTTGGATCACTGTGGCTAAGTCGTGCCCGGACAAGTAGGGGGCCAGCTTCCTCACCTGGCGAAGATGGAAAAATGCCACCCTGCTGATGCTGGAGACGTGAGCCTCCATCGACAACAGGGGGTCTAAGATTACTCCTAAGCTCTTAACAGAAGATGACGGACATAGTGTCACGCCATCCAGGGTCGGAAGCTGAACATCCCTACAGTCCGGACGACCCAGCCACAGGATCTCCGTTTTTGTCGGATTCACCTTCAACCTACTGGCTCGCAGCCATCCAGTAACGGCCTCAAGGCAGCGATGGAAATTATCGGATGGAAATTATACAATGCAGATACACCCTCAGTGAGAACAGTGCTGTGTAATATACCCAACTCTGTTCCCCAAGAGATGGCAAACACTCAGGGATTTGAGGAAGAATGGCTGCTACTGCATAATACCATCCAAGGGACTAAAAATAATTAGGTCTAGCCACTGCATAGTATCTCCTTAGCAAAAATAACTGAGATCCCTTTAGCAGAACTGGATGATTGAACCTAATACTTTTTTGTGTGTAAAGCATGGACTGTGCTGCTCACCTTTTTTTCCTATGAGGCTTACAGAATTTAAGAACTAAGATTCTTCAGCTCTGCAAAACCCACATTCAGAGCAGCGGTGCTGCAAGCAAACAATTAAATTGCTATTGCCCAAGAAATAATTTTCATCGCAGCCTTTTTAATAGCTCCAATTTACTGATGCATATGGGTTTCAGAGTGAGAGAGTACTACTGCATGACATGAGCATTAGATGAGAAAACATCAGCACCACTCATACTGTTTTGTTTTCCTAAGAAGTTGAGAAGACTTCTAGGTATTGCTGCACTTTTTATTAAGAAACACACCCAACTTTCTCTGAATTATCAGGGTTTGTTCCAAACAGAATTTTCTAGCCACTACTTTCTTTGCCATTTACACATGAAAGCATCACACTTCAGCATAAGAGGCAAAGAATGGGACTCAAGGTCCACCCAAGAGAGTGTTCTGCCCGAAGTCAAGGGAAAAACTTTCCCTCAGTATTTCACACACAGAAGAAGACTGGAATGGCAGTTAAATCTGACCTCAGCATTAGCAATGGGTTAACATTCTCCACGACACCAACAGGTAAGTTGAATGATCCAAGGGCAATTCCATATTATCCAATAATGGTACCATGGTTCTACTTCCGATGGTGCTTAGAATTCTCAGGCAAAACACTCAAGATTATCCTCAAATTTCAAACCCCAGAATTCCATAGCAGTTAAAGTAGAATTATTTATTATTTATTTATTGTATTTCTAACCCACCCTTCTCAACCCCCGAGGGGGGGGGGGACTCAGGGCGGCTTACAAGGCACAATTAGATGCCAACATAATACACAATATAAAAAGAAAAATACAGTAGGATTAAAACATCAGCGTTACAACATTAGCTAACCAATTAATTTAAAATTCTATCAATACAATCCACATTCAATCAATCAATCCATGGCGGAAGCCGTATTTCATGTCAGTCCGTTCCAAATAAAGTGCTGCAGTTACTGTGCAAAGGCCTGGTCCCACAACCACGATTTTACTTTCTTCCTGAAAGCTAGGAGGGATGGGGTTGATTGTATTTCACTTGGAAGCGCATTCCACAGGCGGGGGCCACTGCCGAGAAGACCCTGTCTCTCATCCCCACCAGCTGCAGTTGAGTTGCTGGCGGAAGTGAGAGCAGGGCCTCCCCGGATGATCTTAAGTTACGAAGTGGGACGTAGCAGCAGATGCGTTTGGACAAGTAAGCTGGCCCAGAACCATATAGAGCTTTAAAGCCAAAACCAGCACTTTGAATTGAGCCTGGAAATGGACAGGCAGCCAGTGGAGCTGACACAATAGCGGAGTGGTACTATAAATGTGTAGGGTGAAAGGGCTTAGACAAGTCATATAGCTTACTCACTTCTGTCCTCCTACATAGAAGTACAATGAGGAGGGCTTAAGGGGCAACCAAAGAGGAAATCCCACCACTCTCCTCTTCCATTTACTACTGGATCCCCTCACCCTCAACCAAAGTATTAGCTTTTGGTTGCTGTGAGTTTTCTGTATGGCCATGTTCCAGAAGCATTATCTACTGACATTTCACCCACATCTATGCCAGGCATCCTCAGAGGTTGTGAGGTCTGATGTGGGCAAAACATCAGGAGATAATACTTCTGGAACATGGCCATAGAGCCCAGAAAACTCTCAGCAACCCAGTGATTTTGGACATGGAAGCCTCTGACAACACAATATTAGCTTTGATATTAATCCTGGTGAGAGGACATTAGCTCAGAGATCAGTTTTGTTCAGGTGACACAACAAAAGCATATGATTTAGGAAGAAAGTTGATTTTGTAGTTTTGGTATTTTTTGTGGAAGGACATGTCATCAGTAAATCACTGATATTCTCATCCCGACTTCTTCTGTCATAGTAAATATTTGGGGCATGCAAAATGACAGAAATCTGTTCTGTTTGTTCTGTTTTCAGCTCCCACCCCGGTTCTGTTTTTGGGAAGAACTTCAAATTTGTAGTTCATGATCCAGAGTTCCATTTCTATTTCCAAAAAACAGAACTCGGCTGGGGGAGACCTGAAATTAAAAATGAAAACAGAATAAAAACAGAATGTATTTCTGCCATTTTACATACCCCTAGTATGAGCAATAAGAGTAGTCCTAAGATGAGGCATGGGATAAAAAAGAGAGGCAAATGCATATCTTATAAAATATAGCAGATGAAAACATGGAGATTTTACCAGTTCCTGATAGGAAACTGGAATTGATTTTTTGTCCAAATTATTTTCCAAAACTGGATTAGAAATCTGATATTTTAAACAGAGGCATTGATGCTTCAAAGAACTCCTTAAAGTCCAATGGTTGCTTTCCTAATCAGGATCAATGACCAATTTTACCCTGATTCACCCACTAGAAGTAATGTCCCATCATTTTATGTGAAATAAAACATTTATCTGAAAATGTTTAAAGTCAAAATGTGCCTAGTTTTCATTTGTTTTGGGTGGTTTGAGACCTTTAAAATGTCCCAGATTGATAAAAAAAAATTAAAAATAGTGTGTGAGGGATTTTGTGGGTTTGGGGGGGGATTGCCAAGGGACTTCAAGAACCCCAAGTGGGTTTTATAGATTACCCTGGGCCCACCCATATCCTAATCTTATTTCTTTATGTATTATTATTTAACCCATTTTCCAGCCATCTACATATCAGCAAAACCAGATATTCTTATGTGGGATGCAAATGGCACTGTGACTCCTACAGCTATTCAATGTATGAAACCCAAGGAGACAAGCATTTGAATCTGTCTTTAACACTGGCAATGTGAAAGCATCACCCACCGTACCTGAAGCAATGATATATGATACTGGGGTACAGGACAGATTGCATGGCAAACCAATGTCTTTGCCAATATCATTCTGCTTTGCCAGCTCCAGTGGCCTATATGGTGACACTTTTAACTGTTTGAAAATAGCTAGCTCGCCCTAGCTATTAACCTGCTGATTAATAGTAGACATTTCTGATGGTGTGGCATTATATGTCATTTTCCCTGAGGTTCTCTCAAACGGACTGTGAGTAAACTTGAACTGTAAATATATTGACAGATTCATCTCAGGCAATGTCCCGACAGGAAACCATGGTGACCAACATTGGGGTTACCAAATGAAAGCTTAGATCTAGTAAGCACTTGATTTGAGTGTTTGTCTTTCAAACACAACATTCTTATTTTAACATACAAATATGTTAGACGAGCTTATTAACACAGCTAGCAGCTTGAGTTCTAGCCATTTTATCAATTTTGTAAGCTGGTGGGTAGCCCATCTTCAAGGTTTTACTCCCAAACAGAAAATAATTGAATTTCTCTCTTGACTAATCAACAAGGAGAAGCCACATAAATGAGTGCTGTAAAAACATGTTATCTCAGCAAGTGGGGCTTTTAGTCTCTGCAGAAGGCTCTCTACTAAAGAGTAGTTGAAGGAAAATAAATTAGGAAGCTGATGAGGGGGTGTAAAGCAGTCTTAAGCAAAATCATGATTGATATATCTAATGATCAAAACAGAAAGCGTTTTTCGTAGTACTCTTTGTGGCATAGTTTTATGTATGTTTTAAAGTCACAAATGCAGTTCTTCTCACTAAATAATATCAATCTTGTACAGCCAAGGTGGTGAATATGTTTACTTCCCATGCTCATGTTTGTTAATTAATACATCCTTAATCTTATAAGGCCATGATAGACGAGATTAAGAGATATTCTCCAACATCCGAAAAACTGCAATTCCCCAGCACTGGAGACGCTGCAATGCATAGTGGGACAAAGCTGGTAAGAAGGAGATGCTAAATCTGTTCCTTGATTTTCCTCAGAAATTCACCCTTCCCAGGCTGCAACTTAATTTGCCCCCAAAAAGAGATACATTGTGGTCCCCAACAGCAAAATAAAACATCCCAACTTCAAGACCAACCTGTCCACTTGGTTGTCAGCCTTCTCCCATCCGGAGTTGTCATAGCCAAGGTGTCACGGTCATTCATTTTGGAAAAAAATCCATTCTATTTCTAACAGTCTCTTTGCAAGACTAAATAGGGAAAGTAGTGGGAAGAAGGAATACAGTAGCAGTTTTGAGACTGGTTTATCACAGTAAAAGCTTTCATTGGTATTAACTCATTTTTTCAGGTGAACTGGTGGAGTTTCATCTTACTGTCCAGGCATCTGATCCCCTTCTCACAACTGCATAACAGTACTTAAATTCCTGAACTGCAATACGGTACTCAATCAGGGCAACCAAAGAGGTAGCCTCATGGTTTATAGTGAAATGAACAAGTTAGTCTCAATTGTGCTATAAGATCCTCTCTTTTCATCAATCCCATTTTACTTTTTATGAAAAGACAGAGTAATGTTCCCTTGTCTTTGGATACTACTACAATCTTCACTAGATTATTTATTTTTTGTAGTTTAGGACCTACTTATCAAGCCCTTAGAATGCAGAATTTCAGTGTCCCGTCCGTCCCCCATCATGTCCAAGACTAATCTGGACTTGAACTATATTTTCCTTTTCTTTCCTGAAATTAGCCTAACTGAAAAAGGACCCTTAAGGAGGCAAAAAACATGAGTGTTTGCTGCTTTGTTATAATTGGCACAAAAACATCTTATTTGCAGGGTATGTGTACAAGGATTTATCCAATGCATTACACATTTTTGTTATCATGGGTATTTTGTAGGCATGGTTTCGAACCCAAAAATGGCGATTCTAAAATCAAATGGGGGGGGGGGATTTTTTTGATTAGTAAAAGAAAGACTTACAAAAAAATTTCCAAAAATTTCTAAAATGTAACTTAATTACTAACGAAATTCGTTAGTAGTTCGTATGCCAGTGCATGCACATTCCAGATGGTTTTGGCCTACAACTCCCAGAAATCCTAACAGCTGGTAAATTGGCTGGGATTTCTGAGAGTTGTAGGCCAAAACTTGAATAAATCACACTGAATTCTAGATGGGACTCTCCAAATAGGAAGGAGGGAGGGAAGGAGGGAGGGAGGGGGTATTATATTCTTGGAAGCAGCAAAAAAGGAGGAGCCCCCTCGCTCCCGCTGCCTCTCTCACCCCGATCCTGAGGGAGCGAGGGCCCAAGTTTGCCCAGGCTGAGAGGAAAAGGAAGAGGCCTGAGGCTGTGAGGAATGGTGGGAGTTGAAGTCCAAAACACCTGGAGGGCTGAAGTTGGCCCGACATGAAGCCTCTTCAAGGCTATAGATCCTGGCAGGCAGAAGGGGCAGGGAGAGCCGTCCACTCCTCCTGCCCTGCCAGGATCTAAAGCATCAAAGAGTATTGGGGTGAGAAACCAATTATAAGTAATCCAACTGGTCATACCTACATTCCATGCACATGCAATAATACAGCAGTAATAACAATAACAAGCAGTAAAATTCAAACCAAAGTATTCTGACTGGTCCCTCCTCATGCGGTACAAACGGGCTCTTCTCTGTGAGCCGGGAAAAAGCCAGCGTTTGCTGCTTGGGTGCACACACATACATATTCTTTGGGGGATTTGCTGCAGAATCTTCTCTATGAGCCCGGATTCTGCAGCAAATCCCCCCCAAGAATATGTATGTGTGTGCACCCAAGCAGCAAACGCTGGCTTTTCCCGGCTCATAGAGAAGAGCCCGTTTGCACCGCATGAGGAGGACCAGTCAGAATACTTTGGTTTGAATTTTACCTCTTGTTATTGTTATTACTGCTGTATTATTGCATGTGCATGGAATGTAGGTATGACCAGTTGATTACTTATAATATTAGGCACTTACAGTAGCATTGATTCTATTATACATTAGGTTGGTTTCTCACCCCAATACTCTTTGATGCTTTTGATCCTGGCAGGCAGGAGAGGCAGGGAAGCCTGAAAATGTAAACAGAGAGTTTTACTCAGAAGTAAATCCACAAAGGAGGGCACTTCATCCAAAGTGCCCTCCTTGCAGATTTACTTCTGAGTAATCCTCTCTGTTTACATTTCCGGGCTTCCAGCCGAAAGAAGGAGCGAGTTTAGGGCTTGCCTTGCCATAATACTTATTGGCAAGGGAGGCGGGAGGGTGGTGAGAGAGAAGGAGGGTGCCCTTCCCCTTATGACCTAATAACGACACTTAAGAAAATCCTGGCCCCCGAAGTTCTATAAAGAAAGTCCACTTCCTGGTTGGCGTTCCAGGTGAGGAAATACTCAAAAGTAGCATTTCTTACGAATTTCTTACGAATCATTTCATTTTCATAACTTTTTTCTCATGCCTAGTATTTTGAATCACTTTTAAAGTGCTCCATGTTAAATAAATACAACATCATTCATTAAATAAGGTTCTTTTAATTTTTCTTATTTTTAATACAGCTATTTTCTCTAAAGAGAAGCTTAATTCAAAACAAAAAGCATTTATGTGATTGTTATTGTTATTTTTTGTATTTGTATCCATTTTCCAATACCTCTTTCTAGCAGCAGTTCTTCATTGTTTTTTCATCATTGTTCCAACCTCACCAGCATGCAATATGCCCAATCTCCAGTGAAAATAACAGCAGAACAATATTATAATATATGCCAAATCATTATTCAAAATGTTGCAGATAATTTCCCCATCATTTTCACGTTCCTATGGCAGCATGGTGCAATCTTTCTCCTCCTACATAAAGCTGTGTAGAACAAGAAAAAGATTACTATAATCCTTTTCTTCCCATGACACCCGAACACTGTAATCTTCTTGCTATGTTAGTGGCAAATTCCTATCTGTTAATGTCAAGCCTCACTTTACAAGAAAAAAGTTCCCACAAGCCTATATTGTATTGGTAAATAGCTATGGGAGGTTAAGGGTTGGCAAGGAACCAGTTGGAAGCAAACATACCAACAGAAGGCTGAAGATTAAATCCTCTAATTCACTGTTCAAGTTTGTCTGGTGTTTATAAGGTACTTGGCCAGTCCATTGACATGGCCTTTTATAAGATGATCTTGGTTGAATTGAGCTTCAGTATAACACTGCTTGATATACATACATGGCATTTCAGGGCATTCTCACATTAGAGAATAATGAAAATGGGTTTTTAAGGAATATGAAGGTGGACTAGAAATAAGGAAAATAAAAGCATAACATAATTTCCCCCCATTGACAGCTTTACAAAGAAATCCCTCAATGTTTCTAGTTCACTCACATAACCTGAAAACGGGAAATGGAAAATTCTTCTGGATAATACACCCCCCTGGGATATTAGGACAAGTAATTCTCAAATGTTTCAAACATCAAATATATTTCTGATGTGATCCTGTATGCTCATAACCAGAAGCAACCGGGAAGAATTTTTTTAAAAAATTCCTCTGATCTGTGCAAAGCCAACCAATGATAGCATTCAGAATGATGGGAAATGCATAATGTAGGGAAAATATAAACCCAGGGGATATTTTTTGAGAAATAGAGACTGGGCTGATGAGGACCAAACAGGAACTTTGCTTTAATGTGGGGGTTTCCAAATTAAGGCCTGCAGGCCAGATATGGCCCTCCAAGGTTCTTTACCCAGACCTTGTCCTAAACTTTAGACTTACGTTTTTCCCAAGTCTGAAACAACTTGAATGCACACAACAGCAATAATCCTAATTAACTTGACTATCTTATCAGCCAAAAGCAGGTCCACACTTCCTTTTGAAATGATGGTAACTTTATGTTGGTTAAAGTTTTCTTCATTATAAATGTATCATTCATGGTTTTTTGCACGACAAACAAGATATGTGCACTGTGCAAATGAATTCATTCATGTTTTTTTCAAACTATAGTCCATCTGTCGTCCCCGTTTGAGGCACTATGAACTGGCCCTAGGCTTAAAATATTTGAGGACCTTTGACTTAATGGAAGCATAGAGTGTGGAGAGAATTCAGGGGGGTGGGGGAATGTTGTTTTGTTTTAACCAAAGTACTGTATTGCATTTCTTATGGAGCCAATGTAATATTGATTGTTTAGTCTTTATGGCATAAACTAGTGTATATGTCTGGCACTGCCTGGGTGTTGAAAAGGCCACTGCCTGCTTGCATTCATCCCTTCTTTTTCTCTCCGTCCTTCCCTCGTCTTACATTCCCCCCTTTTCTCTCTCTTCTTTCTTTCTTTCCTTCTTTTTTCTTTCTTAGCCCTCCCTCCTTCTCTCCCTTCTTTTTCTCTTTCTTTCTTTCTTTCTTTCCTTCATTCATTTCCCTCATATGTATGTCACCTTTCTTCCCTAGTGACATCACAGAGGGACACTTCATCTAATAACTGTCAGGCTCTGTTTGATCTGTGCAGAGTGTAAGGAAATATCTAAATTCTCTAAATGCTCTGGAGCAGGGGTGCTCATTATGGTGATCGGGAGCACCTAGGTGATCTTCGGCCCTCTTCCAGGTGATCTTTGGGCCTCACCAGCCGAATAGTGCGCTCCTGCCATGCGCGCGCATGTGTGCTCCCGCTGCCGCCTTCGTGGGGCTTCTTTTGCCAAAATGAGGCTTTAGTGGGCGGGCTCTGGCACTCGTCTTACCACGCACGGTGCGGTGACATGACCGCCCATTGGTTGCTTGGTTGCTGCTGGGGGTGATCAACAGGTGCACAACAGGTGATCTTTTCAACTTGATTGTTCATATAGTAGCTCGCATGATGAAAAAGTGTGGGCACCCCTGCTCTGGAGGTACCTGAACACAGCAGACAGCCAGGGTTCATTCTAGATAAGGAAGGCTTTTAATATTGAAATTTGGCAACACAGACACAAACAGCAACCAACATTTCATTTGTAAAGTGTTTCTAAAGTATTGTTAGTGAAAATTTTACTAGAATGACAGTAATGAATTTTTGATATTCTTCTGTTATACTAATTGAGCCAGTGGGGAAACTTCAGAGGCACTTTACTCCCACATTTACAGCTATTGGGGTGAAACTTACTACTCTGTAGAACACATTTACCACTGTTAGACCAACAAGTTTCAGTACATTTATTTATTTATTTATTTATTGTTCCTTTTTCTATACCACTCCTTCCAGCAGGCTCGGGGCAGTTTACATAAAATCAATTTGTAAAACAGCAACATTTCAATTTAATAACAGCAACAATATAAAACAGAGCATTAAAAAACTATCTACATAGGACTCAAGGATTTGGGCAACTTTCTCAGGAGCCATTTAGATTAAAGGCCTGCCTGAAAAGGGTCATTTTACAGGCTCTCCAAAACGGGGCCAGTTCCTTAATGACACGGACTTCATCTGGCATTGAGTTTTTTTCTCCTTCAATTCCCTTTTGGATCAAAATGTGTTTCATGCATTTTTAAAATAGGGGGGGGGGGGCAAAGGAATCCCTGATATGCCTCCATTCTTTTTGGTATCATTATAAGTCAGAGCCAAAAATTTGAGAATTATAGTTCAACAGATCAGCCATTCCCAAACTGCTATATGCCAGGCATATTGGACTACAATTTCCTTATCTTTAACCTTTGATCATGCGGACTGTGGCTATTTGCATGGAAACAGAGGAAGACTGAGTACAAAGGACACACCAGTGACACAAGAAAACATTCATTTCCCTCAAGAGAATGTAAAATAAAAACATTGTGATTGTAACTTCCAAAGAATATGTGTGTGCATGTGTGTAGGCAGATGAACACAACAAATTAACCATCTAGGCAAGTTATTCCTAAACTCTGATCCTCCAGATGTTTTGGACTTCAGCTTTCAAAATAACTGACTATTTGCCAAAGTGGCTGTAGCTGCTAGCCATCTAGAGCAGTGATTTTCAACCTTTTTTGAGCCGCGGCACATTTTTTACATTTACAAAATCCTGTGGCACACCACCAACGAAAATGACACAAAAGGACACTCTGTCATTTTACTCACTGTCACCCTCCCCCTTGTGATGCCACTCCTTCTGCCAAACACCCCTCCCACCCGCCCACCCTCCGGGAGGCCCACACACAGGAGGCCCATCACCGTCCCATGGGGGAGGGCTGCTCTGAGTGGCTGCAGCGCATGTGGGCTCAGCTGAGCAGGAGAAATAGGAATTGAGCACACTGTGGTGGAGGCTCGCAGCCGTCGCCACCCCCAGCTCTCCTTCCCAAAGGGGCTCAGTCCCCCACCCCAGGAGTGCCTCCCCCCCAACATCCCTTTGGCTTCCCTGCTATCACTTTGGGGCCAGATCGGGAAGGAACCAAGCTGGGCTGTGGAGCTGCGCATCCCGGCCTCTGCTCTCTGCAGCGAACCCAGAGCACAGCCAGGAGAGGCCAGGAGATAAGGGGTTGTTCCCCTACCCTGGCACGGAGGGGCTAGAGCGCAGAAAGCCTCACCTCGAGCCTCAGGGAGAGGGGTCAGACGGGGGCAGCTCCCGCAAACTCCTCCTCCCTCTCCTCCTCCTTGCTGCTGGAGGAGAGGAGGGCAGAACAGCACCCAGGAGCCAGGAAGCAGGAGGAGCCGCTTCTTTTAGCTCTTAACTATTGAACTCTTTTATGTGTTTTATGTGTAAGTCGCCCGGAGCACAATCAATCAATCAAACTGGCCAGGTAGCCCTTGGCACGCAGACGGAGGGAAGGAAGGGAAGGAGAGAGAGAGGAGGGAGGGAGGGAGGAAAGTTCTGGACGCTGCGGGCTCTCCCTGACTGCAGCCAGGTTGGCTGGCATTGCTGCTTTGGCCAGGAAAGCCTCATTTTCACTGCCTGAAATTTCCTGCTAGGCTCTCTCTCTCTCTCTCTCTCTCTCTCTCTCTCTCTCTCTCTCTCTCCTGTAATGTCCCACGGCACACATGATGATCTCTCATGGCACACTAGTGTTCTGCGGCACACTGGTTGAAAATCACTGATCTAGAGTACCAGAGTTTGGAAGTCACTAATCTAAGTCATTATCATTGCAATCATTGCCTTCACCATTATAATTGACTTTATTTTTTCTAAGAATTTATTTGACAAAAGACAAAACATGGTTGAACATGATGTTTCTAACATGACTTCAAAAAATGCAAAGGAAATGCAGCTTTCACTGCAGTCTACATCGAGAAATTCCCAAATAGTCTAAGAGGCTCAGCAACCTAACATACTGAAACAAGAAATACAATGAGGTCCCATCAGCATCCAGTCTCATTCATCACAGTTTGTTAACATAGTAGAAAATAGACTTTTTCCTTGGTGTATGGGGAGGTATTAGGTCAGAGGAAATGGCAAAATGTAAAGCACTTAAACCCTCACACTCCACCTTTTATTCTGTCAAAAGAAAAAAGAAAAAGCCATTAGGAACAATTCCGAATCTTAGGACTGTCTCTTCTTATAGAGGTTATTCCTATTGGAAATGGCATTTGCTTGTGCTCCCAGAGGGCTCCAATTGAAGTCATTATAGATTTGTTCCAACAATTATTTCACCATCCAAAAAGCCAAAGCAATTGTTGCTAGGCAGTAGGAGCTGGGAAATACCTTTCTGTTTCAGCCTTCCAGTTACCTACAGTGCATGATGCAAGTACTGTGAGTCACTTCCCCTTTATGTTCTCTCACGGATGGAAAACAGGGAAAGGAGGCTGAGCTGCTGAGAGCTCAACCAGGAAAAGAAATAGATACTCCTTGCGAGGAAATGTGTGTATCCAAAAGAACTGAGCAGAAGCGTCCGGGGGGAGGGGGGGATAGGTTGATTTCTTCACCAGTACATCTCCGTCGTCTTTATTAAAGAGCCTGGTGGTCCAGTTGGACCCGCTGCTGACAATAGAGGCTCAGGTCTCGGCTGTCAGCAGAACAGCTGTTTTCTACCTGCGACAGGCTAGGCGGCTGGCACCATATCTCACCAGAAGTGACCTGGCCATGGTGATTCAAGCAACTGTCATCTCGAGGATAGACTACTGTAATGCCCTTTACATTGCTCTTCCTTTGTCGGTCATCCGGAGGCTTAAACTGGTGCAGAACGTGGCAGCGAGACTCTTGGCTGGAGTGCCGGCCAGGGCCCTTATTACTCCAACTCTGCAGCAACTGCACTGGTTGCCAATTGAGCACCGGATCATCTTCAAAGTGTTGGACTTGACCTTTAAGGCCTTGCATGGTCTGGGGACGGTGTACTTGAGGGACCGTCTACTCCCCTATGTTCCCCAGAGATCTCTTCGATCTGAGGATCACAACCTCTTGCAGATCCCTTCCCTACAAACTGTCCGTCTATCTTCAACTAGACAGAGGGCTTTCTCTGTTGTGGCACCAAGCCTGTGGAATGCTCTGCCGCCTAAAGTCCATGCAATTAGTGAGCTTCCGGCTTTCCGGAAAGCTTGTAAAACAGCTCTTTTCTGCCAGGCTTTTGACCTTTAGTCACCCTTGGTTGTAGTTTGACACTGTTTTAATGTTCTGATATCTGCTGTTTTATTGTTCCAATGTTATAATTCGATATGCTGTAAACCGTCCTGAGCCAATTGGAAAGGATGGTATACAAATTGAAATAAGAAAGAAAGAAAGAAAGACTTGAGGAAGAAGTCCCAAATACAAGATTTCCCTAAGTGCTAGCATTTCCCTAAGTAAAATGAACACATGTCAGATGACAAGCTCCACTTCTGAGAATGCTCCAAAATCTGCCCTCCATATACACATATATGCATCTTTTTTTTTCAAAACTAGAAAAAGACCAGCTTTTTTCTTGACATTTTTGGAAGCCTATGTAGCTCTGCATCCCGAAGAAGAAAATGGTTTTCTGTACTTGCCAAAATGGCACACTGTGATCTATAATAACAAAAGATCCTAAAGCCAGATACAACTAACCACCCATATAAAGTATTCTTCATTAAACCTTAGCTTTGCTGCCTTCTGTGACTGCAGAAACTATATTAGGGTGGAGTGTCAATCACTTTGGCAGACTACACCATAACATCGTTGACAAGCAGCATTTAGCTTGTTGGATCACTAGTTGTGTGCACAGAATTATGGTCTGCCATCCTTTTCCTAATAGTTCAACCACTGTTTTTGACTGCTGCTTTTAGGACTTATGACAGCTGCCTTTGTTATGTAAACATTCAACAGGTTCAATCCAACCCAGAAATATGACTTAGGATTTGTTTCTCACAAAGTTGCCAAAAGAATAAAAAAGAAGTCTAGTTAGATTAAGGTATCATGAATGACATCACCCCTGCAAAGAGCAATATTATTCTGCTAGATTGGTTTATGCAAAGACAGAGTTTTTTATTTCTCAGAGATAGCAATTTAGCTTACAGATAGTTAGCTACAAATAGTAGATTGACTATATGGATTGCCGCATGTGGTAATACCTCCCCCCTATACACACACACTTCTTTTTATGAGAATGTAATGATGATTATAGGGGGCTCATTCAAGCTGTTTGAGTCAGGGTTGTATGTAACACATCAAAGGTATCTTAGGAAATGAAGTTGACAAAAGAAGAAAGAAAATAGCAAAGCAAGGCATTTCCCAAAGAAACGTGCCACGTGCACCAAACAAAGCCATTTTAAGATCATTTTGGCACCACATTAAGCTAATGATATTGTTGACAAATTTGAGAGAAAACTACATTTTCTGTAAAAAGAAAAACTGTTTTTTAAAATCTCTCTCTGTCTGTCTCTCTCTCTCCCTCCCTCCCTCCCAACCTCAAATAATTTACTTAAATAACACACACACAATACATGCAGAAACATTTTAGCCAGCAATTCCATAGCTGAAGTGTGAGAACACTGCTATATTCACTAAACACAGTTAGGTTTGGAAAAGGCACATATGTGGGAGTACTAATATACAAATAAATCACCAATTAGTCATATCCAATATGATCTCATATACATTATATATTCTGAATATCAAAAATACAATTCATCCAATACACAAAGTACATCCCATATAATTACAATATTCAATGATTCAAATAAAGCACAACAAATCAATCACTTGCGTTTCTGATGTGTAGTCCCATCCAGTATAATTATTTCCATATTATTCATAGAACAAGTCCAAGTCCGGTGGAGCCAAACCAAATGTAGAAGGTAATAATGGATGAAAGTCCTGTTGGATAACAAGTGGATACACTCCCAATATAATATCTACAGTTAGAAGGCAAAAAGCCTGGAGGTTCAAAAAGCCTCTGCTAATCATCTTGTTCTTTCCTTTTTCAGAAGGCTCCCAGCCTGGAGGTTCCAAAAGCCGCTGCTATCAGCTGGATGGACTAACAATGTTTGTATATCCACATGTGAGCTCCTTATAGTAGAGTCCATTCGAACACAAGGTTGTTATGATATATCCCAAAAGCAGTATACAAATGTAAGGTGGCAATTCATCAGATAGTACCCGCGACGGTACTTAGTAGATGGCCACGCCTGTTTTGCCGTAAATCCGGCTTTTTCACAGCGGAAAACCAATTAATTCCAGGTCTCAACGGAGAGTTGTTTCTAACAATAAGAAACATAATACATCATGAGCAAACCATAACATTCTAGTAATACAAAACAAACCATGGAATATAATAGTATCCAAGTATACATACCACAGAGAATTTCAACAAGAATTTCACAAGGAGGAGAAATAATGACCCTCAGGTAACACTGGTATATTGCCACATTGCCCACTAAATGAAAGGGAAAAGGTTGTGCTGTGGGCAGGGAAGGATATTGTTGTATCAGTAATTCTGCATTATTTAAGCATGGGTTTGCATCTGAAGAATATACTGATGGAGTACAATATCAAAGCTGCCAGTGTATTAGCAAAAATACATAGTTGTGATGCTAGTATCAAAATAAAATAAAGAAAAATGCTAGCTACAAACTTTTGGAGGATTGTATAAGATTATAACAGAATTCTCAAGAGGCTGGCCCTTCACATGCAGTGGTCGAATGCAATGTTAACTGATTATCTAAAAGTCATTTCTATAGAGCATTTTTCTGATACATGCATATTTGTGGTGAAATAATATGTTGTGTGCCTGGAAACCATTGAACAAACTGAATAATCTTTATGCAGAAGAATACATTGACTCAAATTTAATATTAGAAATGGCACTATCTATACTGTATGGCACAACATCTTTCTAGACATGCAATCAATGAACTTCATCTAGTGTTCTGGAAAAAAGAATGTCAATGAAATTTTTTAAAAGAGAAACAATCCAATTGGATATATTTATAAATTCCTAATCAATAACAGAGGTTTGAACAGAGGCACTGGTCTATTGGCATATTTACATCTTAAACAACTGTCATACTTAGATAAATCAGTCTCAAAACTGTTACTACAATGGTTGAATGAAAAGTAATGCTCCACCTTCGTTACTTGAGTTTGGATGGGAATATTTTAATAAATCAAACACAGAAATAATCCTTAGAATGTGTTCTTTAATTACCACTATTCACTTTTCCACATAATCATCAGACAATTGGGTACATTTCTGCCAACAATGGACAAGCTGTCACGGAAGAAGTCAACACTCTGTTTCCACAACCAGCATCTCACAGTTCTCTCAATGTCTTCATCAGAAGCATAATGATGTCCCCGCAGATCTTCTTTCATTATTGGGAACAGATGGAAGTCAGACGGTGCTAAATCTGGACTGTATGGAGGATACCGTATGGTGGTGAGATCCAGTCTCTGAAGTTCTGCTGTGGTGGCATGTAAAGTGTGTGGTCTGGCATTGTGATGTTGTAGGAAAACATTTCCCTTTTCCTTTCGGACTATTGTTAACCGTCGTTTCAAAGTTCACAGCATTGTGAGTTAACACTCTGAATGTATTATTGTTCCACGTTTAAAGCAAAACAACCTGGATAACACCATCTGCATCCTAGAACACTGTTGCCATGATTTTTCACCTTCGTTCTTGTAACGCGAGATGAGTTCCTGGCAAATTTCAAGTCTGTGCACTTTAATTTCTGGTGTCAGCATTCTGGGTACCCATCATGCACAGATCTTCCAATAGCCAAGCAAATTAATAATGTAACCCACACGTTCTTGTGAAATGCCGATTATGTTTGAAATTTCTCTCTGAGTGATACGACGATCATCCTAAATCAATCTGTCACCTTTTGTGAAACTCGGTGGTTGCTGTCACAGGACGTTCAACTCTTTTGTTTGTCACACAAGTCAGATATTCCCACCTCAACATCTTTAAACTTACTCGCCCAATGACACACAGTACTCACATCAACACAATCACCACAAACAGCTTGCATTCTCTGATGAATCTCCTTTGGGGTGACACCTTCTGCTATCGAGAATTCAATGACTGCACGTTGCTTAAGTCCCATTGACCAACCATCTGTGCAGGGTTCCATACTTCGCACTTTAACAACCCAACCATTCAATACTAAGGCTTCCTGCCAAAATGGAACTGTAGAGAGTCTACTGAACAAGCCAGTACCTGCCGCATACCAGTAAAGCCATCTGTTGAGGAGTTACAAAGGTGTAGGCATTATTTTTCATTGAACCCTTGTACACCTCTTCTTCCTTTCCCACTTCATATTTACAGTATGTTGAGCAGATGAACACATCTATCTGTTTGATAGTTTACATAATAAAGACTTTATAAAAGCATAAGGATCTTGCTGGATCAAGTCAAGGCATTTGTGTCACTGGGGTATATATAACAACTGCTGTGAGATGCAAGGATGTGAATCTTCAACTATTTCATCATCTCATACAAAGGTGAATAATTTATTTTCTCCGTGTTGTAAGAGAAAATTAATGTTTCCATAACAGTATTTCCCACATATTCAAATTTCCAAATTTGTTGTGCAGGATTGCACTACAGAGAAACATGTAGAATTTGGGGGAGTTTTACTGAAAAACCACTGTTACATTCTTCACTGGTCATAAAACTCTTTGTGTGTGTGTGTGTGTGTGTGCAGAAAACATTTTGCAAGTGCAAAAAATTCCTCTGCAGAATCATTATATAAAATACGCATGTGAAAAATATCTGGATAAAATTGGACAAAATTATCACTAATCTATTATTTTTCCTAATGTTGTTTTTGGGGGGGGGGGGATTCAACCAGCTGTGCCCATACCTTGGGAAGTCGGATCTGGCTACGGTCGTCCACGCTCTGGTCACATCCTGAATAGATTACTGCAACACACTTCGTGGGGCTGCCTTTGAAGACAGTTCGGAATTTGCAATTAGTCCAGTGGGCGGC
The DNA here is from genome assembly GCA_030556195.1 of Anolis apletophallus. Classification (NCBI taxonomy): domain Eukaryota; kingdom Metazoa; phylum Chordata; class Lepidosauria; order Squamata; family Anolidae; genus Anolis; species Anolis apletophallus. The sequence goes on from JARBWK010000004.1 coordinate 151,293,347, forward strand.
AGCCAGATTACTAACGGGAGCTACATACAGGGAGCATACCACCCCCCTGTTGTGTCAGCTCCACTGGCTGCCTGTCCAATTCCGAGCTCAATTCAAAGTGCTGGTTTTGACCTTTAAAGCTCTATATGGTTCTGGCCCAGCTTACTTGTCCGAACGCATCAGCCGCTACAACCCACCCCGTGATCTAAGATCATCCGGGGAGGCCCTGCTCTCGCTCCCGCCTACTTCTCAAATGTGGATGGTGGGGACGAGGGATAGGGCCTTCTCGGTGGTGGCTCCCCGCCTGTGGAATGCGCTCCCTATCGATGTACGATCCACCTCATCCCTCCTGGCATTCAGGAAAAAAGTAAAATCCTGGCTGTGGGACCAGGCGTTTGCACACCAGCACAAGGCAGCACTTTAGATGGGATTTTAACGGAAAGTGGATGATCAGGGCCAATGCTTTTATGGCCAGAACATTGTTTTAATCTGGAATGAATGCGTATGATGTTTGGATGGTTGTATTTTGATGTATTTTAATTGTATTTTGGTTGTTGAGGGGTTCTGGGGTCTTGTATTGTTGCTGTGTGGGCATCGAATTGCGCCTTACTGTAAGCCGCTCTGAGTCCCCTCTCGGGGGTTGAGAAAAGCGGGGTAAAATCCTGAAATAAATAAATAAATAAACAAACCAGGATATCAATATTCACCTAGGAAATGATAAATATTCTTTCCATCTCTTAACAACTAGATATACCTCCAAGATTTTAATTGATAAAATGGATAAAATCCCATGAAGGATCTTGCAGGCAAAATATTTTAAATACAGACAATTAACCAGAGTTGCTCAAAAAAAGGGGTGGGGAAATAAAGTTGAGGACATGCTGATTCTGAAGCAAAAAATCATATCTTTTTAAAGATGTCAGTAGAAACCACATAGCATTCAATGGAATAGTGTTCAATACAAGCTGTTTCTCAAAGGAGAAAAACAAATGCTAAAACTCCTACTCCTAGGAGACTAGGAGACTAGGACGGTGCAGCTAAGCTTAAGTGGACACACATGGATTTTCTCATCCTCTCATGTGAAGAAAGTTTTTTTAAAAGGGCAAAGCTTCTATGGAACCTTTGAAGATTTCTTCTTTTCTTGCTGGAGAATATTCTGGAGAGTGTTGCTAGAGAATATGCTTTCTCTGAAGACTCTTTTGATTTTGTGGAGATCGGTCTTTGTTTCTCTGCATTGGAGAGTGTGTTGAATTTGCTGTTGCTTTGCCCCTATATCTATCTTTAACCTTTTCCTAACTTGGAAAATGTTGCCTAGAGTGAAAGAAACTCCTCTGGTTGGGGGAAAGCATGGTCTTTATGGCAGTTCAGAAGAAAAGGCTCCATATGCTTAATGTGATGAGTACAGACATTATGCCCCATGTGAAAATTAAAAGTCTGCGCAAAGGGTCATGTGAACATGACCTCTGCATGTCACCCTCTAGTAACAGCTCCTTATAATTCTAAGGCCCTTTCCATACAGCTGAATAAAATCCCACATTTTCTGCTTTGAACTGGAATATATGACAGTGTGGACGCAAATAACCCAGTTCAAACAAGATATTCTGGGATTTTCTGCCTTGATATTCTGGGTTATATGGCTGTGTGGAAGGGCCCTAAGATAGTCTTCTGATAGAAACAGTGGAATTGCAAAAAACAAAACAAATGCGGTTGGTGGGGACGAGAGATAGAGCCTTCTCGGTGGTGGCTCCCCATCTGTGGAATGCACTCCCTATTGATATACAATCTACCTCATCCCTCCTGACGTTCAGGAAAAAGTGAAATCCTGGTTATGGGACCAGGCGTTTGCACATTAGCACGATACAGCACTTTAGATTGGATTGAAATGGCAAACGGGTGGACATGACCTAAGGCTTCTATTATGGACAGAATACTGTTTTTAACCTATGTGAATGTATTTGATGTATTTTAAAGCTAATTGTATTTTAATGTATTTTAATGTTAACTGCATTTAATGTATTTTAAATTTTGACTGTGGTTTTTATCATATGTTTACTGTGTTTTGGGCATTGAATTGTTGCCATTGTGAGGCCGCTCTGAGTCCCCCCTCGGGGATTGAGAAGATGCGGGGTAGAAATGGTGGAAATAATAATAATAAATAACAAAAAAACCTAGATATGGGGAATAAACAAAATAGTTAAGCACTGATTACTCTCTTGAATGCAACAATGTGATGATTTCCTTAATAGCAGGAGGGAGGGTTTTGAATGAAAATTGCATTTCATACTTAAAAACACAACTTGTCTTCTTCAAGAGGACCAGAGATCTAGAATATCATCCACTGCCTCTTGCTGTTCAGACTGTTTTGACAGGATCTTGCTTGCAAGTCACATTTATTAAGGATAACACATAACAGAGAAAGTTCTGAGTTGAATTCTAATAGCATCTGGTGGGCCACTATTCTACCTCATTGGGTCCTTCCACACAGCCATATAACCCATAATATCAAGGCAGAAAAACCCACAATATCTGCTCTGAACTGGGTTCAAAGCAGAAAATGTGGGATTTGTTCAGCTGTATGGAAGGGGCCATTGTTTTCCTCCTAGTTTTTTTAAATGGTGGTCTGTTAATCACCATTCTCTTTCCTGCAATGGTAACCCTAATACCACTGCAACACCGTTCAGAAGAACAAAATTTGCTTCTGATACCATCAATCCGCTCCTGCTATCTGTCTTCAACTAGGCAAAGAGCCTTTTCGGTGGTAGCCCCAGTGCTCTGGAACTCTCTCCCAGAGGAAACTCGAACCATCTCAGCACTGATTCTCTTCCGGAGGGCTTGTAAAACTGCCCTATTTAGATCAGCCTTTGACTAGGCCCCTCGGCTGGCGGTTCCTGACAAAATTACCTTGCCTACTGGGGTCCCGGACCTAAGGCACTTTCTGTATTTCCTCTATATGGTGTTGTGACATGTAGTTTTAAATGTTTTAATGTTTTATTGTAGGGCCGCATGGCTGTTCCATGCTGCCCGTTTTATATGTTGTAACCCGCCCCGAGCCTGCAGGGAGGGGCGGAATATAAAACCAAATAATAAATAAATAAATAATAAATAAACACCACCAGGAGATTCTGCTGGAAATATTTATCTCTTTGTTTGTTTTCCAGTGATAGGTATTCAACATTTTGTTGCCTCTTATCCTCAGTTTAGAATATAGCTACTATTAATATTAATCATATGTATGTATGTATGTATTTATTATTTACTATCCTTGTTGCTGTCCTTGAGCAAGCAGGGATCACCAGCATCGAAGCCATGCTATTGAAAACACAGCTGTGCTGGGCAGGGCACATCTCTAGGATGAAGGACCACCGCCTCCCAAAGATACTACTCTATGGTGAACTCGCATCCCAAAGATACTACTCTAAGAGAGGCACCCCCAAAAAGAGATATAAGGACTCCCTGAAACAACATTTCAGGCTTGGCCAGATTGATCACCAACATTGTGCTACCCTGGCCTCACATCGGGAGGCATGGAAACGCACTATCCACAATGCTGCGGCCTCTTTTGAGAAGACAAGCCGAATGAGTCTTGAAGAGAAATGACAATGCAGAAAGAACCGCAACCTGGAAACAACATCACCCACGGAGACTTTCTGCTGTGCTTTTTGCAACTGGGCTTGCCTATCTCGGATTGGCCTTTTTAGTCATCAACACGCTTGTAGAAAGCGTGGGATGAGTCCTTCCTAAATCTTGTTTGCAAAGAAAAGCCAGAGTATTATTTACTTCATTTATATACCATTTTTCTCACCTCTGAGGCAGAGTCAAAGCAGTTTCCAACATATTCACAGTAAAATTCAATGCCTTACAAAACATGAAAACCCAACATAAAACAACAGTAACATAAAACTATCAATCAAATCATAAAATGTTACACATTTAAACATTAAAACAAGGGATTAAAAGCATATTAATATAAACATTAAAATCACATGATCCAAAAGCATAGCCCAGGCCGTTCCAATTGAACATAATCTGTGTTTGTTTCTTGTCCTGCTTACTGCCCAAATGCTTGGTTCCACAGCCATGTTTTTCCTTTTTTTTATGAAGACCAAGAGGGAAGGCGTTGATCTAATTTTATTGGGGAGGGTGTTCCATAGATGAGGGGCCACCACTGAGAAGGGCCTGTCTCTCATCCCCACCAGTTGCACCTGCGAAGTAGACAGGACTGAGAGCAGGGCCTCACTGGATGATCTTAGCCTCCAAGATGGTTCACAGAGAAAGATATGTTCAGACAGGCAAGCTAGGCCATAACCATTTAAGGCTTTATAGCAGGGGTGGGCAATTACCGGCCCTCCAGGTGTTTTGGACTTCAACTCCCAGAAATCCTAACAGCTGGTAAATTGGCTAGAATTTCTGGGAGTTGAAGTCCAAAACACCTGGAGGGCCGGTAATTGCCCACCCCTGCTTTATAGGCTAAAGCCAGCACTTTGACTGACAGCCAATGGAGCTGGTGTACCAGGTTTGTGTGCTCCCTGTACCCTGCTCCAGTGAGCAATCTGGCTGCCACCTATTGGACCATTTGGAGCTTCCGACCAGTCTTCAAAGGCAACCCCATGTAGAACATGTTAAGTATTCTATTCGGGATGTAACTAGAGCATGGACTATCGTGGCCAAATCTTATTTCCCAAGGGAAATACTGTTATGGAAACATTAATTTTCTCTTACAACACAGAGAAAATAAATTATTCACCTTTGTATGAGATGATGAAATAGTTGAAGATTCACATCCTTGCATCACACAGCAGTTGTTATATATACCCCAGTGACACAAATGCCTTGACTTGATCCAGCAAGATCCTTATGCTTTTATAAAGTCTTTATTATGTAAACCATCAAACAGATAGATGTGTTCATCTGCTCAACATAAATATGAAGTGGGAAAGGAAGAAGAGGTGTACAAGGGTTGAATGAAAAATAATGCCTACACCTTCGTAACTCCTCAACAGATGGCAGTACTTGTATGCGGCAGGTACTGGCTTGTTCAGTAGACTCTCTACAGTTCCATTTTGTCAGGAAGTCTTAGTATTGAATGGTTGGGTTGTTAAAGTGCGAAGTATGGAACCCTGCACAGATGGTTGGTCAATGGGACTTAAGCAACGTGCAGTCATTGAATTCTTGATAGCAGAAGGTGTCACCCTAAAGGAGATTCAGCAGAGAATGCAAGCTGTTTGTGGTGATGTGAGTACTGTGTGTCATTGGGCGAGTAAGTTTAAAGATGTTGAGGTAGGAATATCTGACTTGTGTGACAAACAAAAGAGTTGAACGTCCTGGGACAGCTGGCTGTAATATTTTTATAAATCCAAAGAAGTAAAAATATAAGTTCTGATAGATTCATAGACCTCTCTGGATTCCCAAATGTTCACAGATGACTTTGAAGCAGTAGAATAGGGTTATTTATTTGAGAGAGGGGAAAACAAAGGCTTTTGGAGAGGAATTATGTCATTTAATTGAATGACATCATCAAGTTAGCAATCTGTTCCTGTGCTTCTGAAATGTCAGTCAACATTTTACACTAATTTATATCTAGTTAGCACACTACAGTGGCATTGTTTGACACCCATTAAGCATCTAAACAGTTCTTTCAGCTTTATTGTTCTAATAAGGCAGTAATTGTGTGCTCATTGTTTCTGTAATTTCTGAGATAAGTCCATGCCAAGCATATATCCAGTTTTCATTATGCTCATATAAGCTCACTGAGCTTCACTGGAGAGATATCAATATTTAATTAATAATAATTGCTGTAGCACAGCCAAACAAAGCAGTTTGTATAATGCATGGTTAAAGGCAGTTACAGGCATTTTGTATGAAATGGGTATGCCAAGCAAAGTCAAAACAGAAGTTGTTAGCAAGATTGGGAGAAACATTCAGAGAGAGGATAAGAAACATGGTTGATGTACAATAGAGGTTCAAAGAAGTTCTCTGTTATCTCCAAACTGGTATTTCAAACAGTTATGCCAAGGGAGGAGTGGTGACTGCTAAGGTATGGAGGATGCAGCTTAGTTTTAATTCCAAATATTGGAGGTCTAAATTCTTCATGTCTTCAGAAAGAATCCATCATTCCTCCAACTAATCTGCCATCCCAAGCCCATCACCACTCTGAGCTCTTAGAAGATAAGACAAAGAAATCAGCTGAAGGAAAATAACAGCAGAGTGCATTTCTTAAGTCTTAATTCTGTTTTGCTACAGCCTTTCACCTATAGATATTTAACAGATCTGCTTAGCTTTTTAGCTGATCAAATGAGCTACAGAACATATTCGGAGGATATTTATGTCCTGTAGATCCTGATTCTGCCTTTGCTGCATGAGACTTGAGTCTACAGCACTGATTCTCAAAGTGTGCAGTATCGCCCCCTGGTGGGTGGCGAAGCGATTCAAGGGGGCGGTGGGAGGCTCAGGGGAATGGGGGGGGGCAGTGAACCCCTTTAAGGGGGCGGTAAACAATTGGCCATTTAGGAGGGGTCGCACAGCCCTCTTCTTTGGCCCTGCCCCCTTCACTTTGACCCCCACATGCAGTGCAAAGGCTGCAGTGCAAAGGTCTCTGCGTCCTCCAGCAGAGCATCCCCACCACCACGGAAGAAAATGCAGCCTTCCCCAGAGCAGGCAGCAGAGGGAGCAGGAGAGCCCGGGGCTTCCGCGGGGAGAGCAGGCCTTGCTTCTTCATCCCCTCAGGCCATGGCTGCCCATCCCCTCAGAGCCCTCTTCGGCAGAAGTCAGAGCTGAATCGATTGAAGGTACTGCAAATCCCATCATCCGTTGTCCATTCACCCCCAAACATATTGTTTTTGTGAATAATCACTATGCTTTAATTATGTTCAATTTGTAACAATGAAAATACATCCTGCATATTAGATATTTGCATTAGAATTCGTAAGAGTAGCAAAATTATTTATGAAGTAGCAACGAAAATATGCTTGGGGGTCACCACAACATGAGGAACCTTATTTAGGGGTCACAGCATTTGAAAGGTTGAGAACCACTGTATTAATACATACAGTATATCTTTCTGTTTAATTGCTATTAATTTTTTTAAAAAAAAATTATAGGGGGCAGTGAGTAAAAAAAATTCTGGAAAGGGGGCAGTAGGCCAAAAATTTTGGGAACCACTGGTCTACAGCCACACTTTTTTGTTCCTTCTTGCCCTGAGGAAGATCTATCCCTTTTGACTAGTTAGATGTAAAACTTACTTTCTCCTCCTCTTTCTGGAGTACCAGGGTAGCAGAAAATGTGCAGACTGAATTAATATAATGGCATTTTGGTTACAGATCCAACATAGTTTCATAGTAAAGACATTTCATACAATCAAAACAATTCTATCTTCATGAATTTTCAACAGATGCCAAAGAAGTCTTGCTTATGTTTTATTGCAGGGAAGTAAGTAAAGCAAAACATGTTACTTTTACCTTTAAACCTCTTTCTTATGAGAAATGGTTTTCTGGCTCCTCTTCAAGAGGGATTATAACTGAAATAGTCACTTATTATGAATCACAAGATTGGCTGTTAATTTTAGACATGTTAGAAAACAAGCCAAACCAAGTATTGATCTTAAATATCAGTTTTTGAGAAAGAATAACTTGCAAGGGAGACATTGAACAGAAATATTTTTTCATATATCTTTTCAATTTAAAAATAACTGAGTTTGTAATAAAAGTTTTTAGAAAACATAAGCTTGGTCTATTAGACATATGTATTTTTAAACCATGTTATTAATGGTGTAATGGTTAATTTTAGAAATCCAAGTTCTAGGGCCATTCCACATAGTCTTATATCTCAGAATATTAAGGCAGGAAATCCCACATTATTTGAATGTGGACTCAGATGACCCAGTTTAAAGCAGATATTGTGGAATGTTCTGCCTTGATATTCTGGGATATAGGGCTGTGTGGAAGGGTCCCTAGTCCTTACACAGTCACCGGGAATGTGGGAATTGCAACGGGAATGTGGCACAGCTGGCTAAGTGTCATCTGCATAAGATCTCTCTGACCAGTAGGTCATGAGTTTGAGGCCTGCTTGGGTCGAGGTGGGTGCTCGGCCTTTAAGTGTAGCCTGCTGTTGACCTTTGCAGCCCAAAAGACAGTTGTATCTGTCAAGTAGGAGATAAAGGTACCATATTAAGTGGGGAGGCAAATTTTGACTGAATTATGAGGCTATTAAAGAACTCCAGGAATGCTGAGGAATGCTGAAAGAACAACAAGGGATGCTGGGAATGCTGAGAGATGAGGAGTGCGTCAGCTCCCCCTGGTGGCCAGAGTTTGCCTCTGTTCGTCTATATGTGTGCTTGTGAAAAACGGCAGGTATTGTCTGCAAAGTATGTGTACCTGTAATCTGCTCTGAGTCCCTTCGGGGTGAGAAGAGCGGAATATAAATATAGTAAATAAAATAAGTAAATAAATAAATACTGTCATTATAAGATCTTGGGCCAGTCACTCACAGCTTTTTTTCTTTCTTTCTTTTTTTAATAAAAGGTTTTATTGAGTTTCAAACAGAAGTAAAAACAAACAAACAGACAAACATCCGATCCAACCCTCCCCCCCCCCCCCCCCCAACAAGGAGCATCCTGTATACAAATTGACTTCCACTACCCTCCTCCCACCCCGTTATCTAATGGCTCTTAGATAATTCTTGTCAGCTTTTTTTCTGACAGGTCTTACAGTAAGTGTGAAACAGCCATGCATGCTGCCTTGAGGTCACTGGGGAAAATAGCTAGGAAATAAACTTCTAGAATACATTTACAGTATTTTTACTCAGATACTTATTACATATATCTGATGAAAAGGGTATTGGCCAATATACCTCATGCCACATATGTATTTTGGGTTTTAATGTCTATCTGCTCTGAGATAGATTCTGCTGATTTAACAAATGAAGTAGGACTCCTGTACCACACTATGTCACCTGGGACATTTTCACACCACAAACATATAAAAGCACTGTGATTTGATTTTAACCGTCATGGTTGCATCCTAAGGAATCTCTTGTTGAGCATTCTAAATGTCTTCCCATAATCAACAAATCCTGTGAATCCATAGCACATTTTGAAGTAAAATTATAGTACATTGTCTTGTATTGTATAAAAGAGATTTTCATCTCTTGCAATGCAGAAATCATATGGCACATGGTCCATTTGCACCCCATGGCTTTAAAAAAAATCTGTTGGCCTCTTCTGGGATCAGATCCTGAAATATAAGGCCTGTCTGGAGGGCCCCTGGTAGTCTTGAAAAGAAGTGATTATTTTTAAAAAATAGTGTACAGCATGCCCACATTGTTAGAGGTTTTACAAAGCCAGAAAGTGATATGCAACCACCTCAACTTGGGGCTAATGGATTTCTCAACAGCTACTACTATCACTTCTACACATGGATGGCTGAGCTAGATTTCACTCGAGCTAGATTTGATCAGCTTCAAACAATGATCAGATAGGGGAGATTTAACAGCATCCCTTATAACAGTGGTTCTCAACCTGTGGGTCCCCAGGTGTTTTGGCCTACAACTCCCAGAAATTCCAGCCAGTTTACTAGCGGTTAGGTTTTCTGGGAGTAGACGGCCAAAACATCTAGGGACCCACAAGTTGAGAACCACTGCCTTATAATGAACGGATTTGTATCTGCGAGGCTCCTGAAATTGAAGATGTAGCACACATATTATTTGATTGTAAATTGTATCAGAGGGTGAAAGACTTCTACCTTGGTTCATATATCCAATCGACAATATATTGGGGAATCTCACATCAGAACAACATATTTTATGTGTGACCATGACCCAAAATAACATATAAAACATCTCTCTATTTAAGCAAAACAATATGTTTGAGAACAACTTATGTGAGTCTTACTCAGGAAGTAACTACTGGTTTTCTCCACTTTGTATTGCTATGAAGCTACTGAATGCTATTGTTTCAGTTCACCAGTGATCAGGTGTCACAATCACCGACTTAGTACTGCCCCTTTAACACACACACGGAGACGTAGTAAAGGCTAACTAGTTTTTATTGAATATAAAAAGTCCAAAAGGCAATTCTCTTGAAGAGATCAAAGAATAACGCAAACAGCAAAGCTGTAGTCCAATTAAGAAAGCAAAGTTCCAAAGGATAGTTCCAAAAGCAAACGTGGCAATAAACTTGGCAAGTTCCCGGATTGCCTCCGGAACAAAGCAGGGTATCCGCAACAATGCGAATCAATAACAAGGCAAGGTCTTGGTCCAAAGCGAGCCAGACTAGGCTCCGTGGTTCACTCCGCTTTCACGCCCTTCAGATCAGACGTGGCCGGAGAACTGAGGATCAGTTCCCACGGGGCCGTTCTAATCCTCGGCCGGGCCCCACGACGATCTAGGGCCCGGCGTCTCCAGTCTCTACTTTCCGAACGGTGACGGTCTAGGGACAGATGCCAGCTCCTCCTGCCCTGCTCTATGTCCCTGCGTCTGTTATGGGAACGGCCCCGCTCTTCCAGTTCAGTATCGCTATCTCCTTGAGAAGCAGCCTCCCCCGAACTTTCCCAGCCGCTGGCCTCCATCTGCTGCTCGGCCAGGTCCTGGGAACCTCGGCCGTTGGGAATTCATAACTATCTCCGCTATCTGCTTCGCTGCCTCCCATCTCCACCTGGTCCGCTCCTTCCCCGGGAGAATGCTCCCACTCGAGATCCCATGCTAAACTCTCTACAGGTGAACTGGGCAAAGGCACTGCTGACCAATCTTGCTCTGGGCCTTCCAACTCGTCCTCCGAGTCCCCTTCAGCCTGTGCGGGTCCCAATGGCACGAACGAACCCATGGGTGCTACACTATCCCCCCCCTCAGGGCCCCCCCTGGGCCGCCCCCGGGGCTTGGGCTTGTCAGGATACTTGCGGTGGAAACGGGCCACCAACACCGGGCGCGTGAACGTCTCGAGCCTTGACCCAAGCACGTTCTTCCGGGCCAAAACCTTTCCAGTCAATGAAATACTCCAACTTCCGGTACCGGATGCGAGCATCCAAGATGTCCTGCACTTCGACCTCCTCCCCGCCCTCCCGCAGCACAGGGGGAGGAGGCGGCTGCGTCACATCAGGCCGCACCCCCGTCGGGCGGGAGCAGGGAGCGATGAAACACCGGGTGGAGTTTCATGTCCGCAGGGAGCTGGAGCTTGAAGGAAACAGGCCCCACCCGCTCCAAAACTTTGTAGGGCCCCAAAACCGGGCATCCAACTTGCGGCTGGGGCGTTGCGTGGGCAGATTCTTGGTGGACAGCCAAACCTTATCCCCCACCAGAATCGCAGGACCCTCCTGGCGCCGCCGATCAGCCATCCGCTTGTAGTCGGCCTTCGCCTGATCCAATTGAGTACGTAGCAAGTCTTGAAGCGCAGTGAGCTCCTGGAGCCAATCCTTAGCCTCCGAAACGTCCCCAGACGGGTCCACCGGAGGGTAGAACCGAGGGTGGTGTCCATAGTTGGCAAAGAAAGGAGTCTCTTTGATGGATTCCTGCGTCGCATTGTTGTAAGCAAACTCTGCCAAAGACAACAAGGACGCCCAGTTGGTTTGCTGATAGTTGACATAGCAGCGCAGGTACTGCTCCAAGGTGGCATTAACCCTTTCGGTTTGCCCATCGGTCTGTGGGTGGTGAGCCGTGGACATCCGCACATCAATCCCCAGCAGCTTCTGGACAGCCTTCCAGAACTGGGAAGTGAATTGGGTGCCCCGGTCCGTCACCAGGCTCTGTGGAAGTCCATGCAGCCGAAACACATGTTGCACAAACATATCAGCAGTCTCCTTGGCAGTCGGCACCCCCACACAGGGGATGAAGTGTCCCATCTTGGTGAAACAGTCCACCACGACCAGTATTGTGGTGAAGCCCTTGGACTTGGGGAGGTCGGTGATGAAATCAGCCGAAATCATCTTCCAGGGAGCGGAAGGAGTCGGAAGAGGCTGGAGCAAGCCGGCCGGCTTGCCCCCCTGGTTCTTGGCCCGGTGGCACACAGGGCAGGATCCCATACATAGTCCTCCACATCCCTCCGCACTTTAAGCCACCAAAATCCCGTAGAACCAGCTGCAGCGTCTTGAAGAGCCCAAAATGGCCCGCCGCCTTAGAGTCGTGGCAAAGCTTGAGAATGTCCCCGCTCAGGGCCCGGAGAAACATAAACAGAGTCCCGATGATAGAGCACCCCGTTCCGCACCTGAAACGGAGCCTGCACCCTTGGACAGCTGCTCACGCACCCAAGGGTCGTCCCGCTGGCGGGCCTGGACCGCACACTCAACGGCCGCTTATCCACGGGGCCGGGCGGGGCCGCCGGAGCCGGCGCGGGGCCGTTCGGGCAGCTGCAAAGTTCTCCGCTTTGAGCAGAGGCTGCTCGGAGAGGACCTCCCCCTCCGCGGACATACTCCGGCTTCCGGGACAGGGCATCCGCTTGCTTGGTCTGCTTGGGGGTCACATAGTGAATGCGGAAATTGAATCGCTCAAAGAACAGGGACCATCTCTGTTGCCTTTGGTTCAACTTGCGCTGCGACTTCAGATGCTCCAAGTTCCGGTGGTCGGTGTGAACCTCCACCGGGAACTTGGCCCCTTCCAGCAGGTGTCTCCAGACTTCAAACGCCACCTTGATGGCCAAAAGTTCCTTCTCCCAAATGGTATAGTTCTTTTCCGGAGCCGTCAGCTGCCGGGAATAGTAGGCACAGGGCAACAAGTCCGTCCCCTGAGGCTGTAGCAGGATCGCCCCACCGCCACATCCGAAGCATCGGCCTGGACGATGAAAGGGTGCGGGGGTTGGGAGTGCTGCAAAAGCGGCTGAGTGGTGAACAGCTGCTTCAACTTGCGGACCCCACATCCGCCTCCGGAGTCCACCGGAACGGCACCTTTCCCCGCAAACACTGGGTGATCGGATCAGCCCACTTGGCAAAGTCAGGAATGAACTTTCTGTAGTAGTTGGCAAAGCCCAGGAATCGTTGAATGTCTTTTTTGCTAGCAGGAGGTGCCCAGTCGACCACTGCTTGGACCTTGGTGTCATCCATGGCAATGCCCGTAGGAGAGATACGGTAGCCCAGAAAGTCCACTTCACGCAAGTCAAAAGCACATTTCTCCAGCTTGGCATAGAGCCCGTGGGCCCTCAGTCTCAGGAGCACCTCCTTGACATGGCGATCATGGGTCGCCTGATCCGGAGAAAAAATCAGCAGGTCGTCAAGATAGACCGCCAGATAGCGGTCCAAAGGTCTCGGAAAATGTCATTCATGAAATGTTGGACACAGGCGGGAGCGGTGCACAAACCGAATCCCATCACCAGGTAGTCGAACTGCCCCACTTGGTCTGGAAGGCCGTCTTCCCTTCATCACCCTGGCGAATCCGGACAAGGTGGTAAGCCCCCTCAGGTCCAGTTTAGTGAACACCTTAGCTCCCGCATCCGCTCAAGAGCTCGGGGATCAAAGGGCAGGGGATAGCGATTCCGGATCGTGATCTTGTTGAGTTCCCTGTAGTCATTGCAAGGCGCAACTCCCCGATTTCTTCTTGACGAAAAGAATCGGAGCCCGGCCGGGGATTGGGCGGGCCGAATGAACCCCGTCCGCAGGTTCTCATCCAGGAAGTCTCGGAGACCCTGTTGCTCTGGGTCCGAGAGCGGGTAGAGGCGCCCCGCGGAATGGGGCCCCGGCTGCAAGTCAATGGCACAGTCATAGGGCCGGTGCGGAGGCAAACGTTCCGCCTCCTTCTCACTGAAGACATCCCAAAAGCCGGCATACTTCTTGGGCAGGGTGGCCACATTCTCCACTTCTTGAGCCTGGCACGCCCGGGCCGTCATGCAGTGGCCCTGGCAATGATCGGAAGAAAAAATTAGCTGTCTCTTAGCCCAGGAAATCTGGGGGTCATGGAGCGCGAGCCACACAATGCCCAGGACAATGGGAAATCTGGGAGCTTGGTCACAAGAAAGAAATGTCCTCTTTATGGGAGCTAGTCCACATCCTGGTAGGAGCTGTATATTGAGTTACAGCCCCGGTTTTCAACACTCTCCCATCGATGGTCTGGACACCCTTGGGCTCTTGGAGGTCAAGAAATTTTAATCCCGCAGACTTGGCATAGTCTGCATCAATGAAGTTGTTGGTGGCCCCGGAGTCAATCATGGCATGGACCATCATCGGCCCCTTCTCGGGCGACCACAAGCTGACCATGACGAGGAACAATTGTCCAGTCTTGGGTTCAGGGGGAGGGTAGCGACGGCGGCCGAGTGAGCGAACCCTCTTACACTCGGCCGTACCCGTCCCCCGCCGCCGGGCGGGCTTCCGCAGGCTCCGGAGGGCTGGCCACCGCTGCGGAGGCCCGAGGAGTCCCCCACGCGGTTTCTGGGGGCAATCCCGAGAAATAATGACCCGAGCCCCCCGCAGTACCTACAAAGGTTAAGTCGGTGGCGCCGAGCCTTCTCGGCAGCATCTACTTTGGGCCGCACCGTACCCAGTTGCATCGGTTCAGAGTCATCCACAACAGGGGTGGGGGGCAGGGATCTGGCGGGGCACAAATTGGCGGTCCCGGCCTCCCGCAGTCGGTGGTTTCTCGGCCGTGCCGGCCCCCACCTTCTCTTGTATTGTATGGCCGCCTCCGCCCGCAAACTCGAGGCGATGGCCTCCTCCAGGTCGGCCGGCCGGGGCAGTGTAACATCTGTTGCTGAATCTCGGCGCGAGTCCCGCTAGATACGTATAGCGCAAGGGTGGTCCTTCCCACTTGGTCTGGCTGGCCAACACTCGGAAACGGGAAATATACTGAGACAAAGTCATGTCCCTCATGGTCAGCCGTGCTAAATCCCGTTCCGCCAAGTCCTCATGGACGGGGGTCCCAGGTCGCCGGATCGCATCTAGGAAAGCGTCCAAAGTCGCGCATGCGGAGACGGCATTGAGGAGGGGGGTTGCCCACGTCGCTGCCATCCCTTCCATACAGTTGAACACGAACCCCACCTGGGCTCGGGGTGGCAAACTCGTTGGGCGCAACTCCAGGTACATCCGAACCTGGGCAATGAAAACTTCCACCATCGCGGTTCCATTGAAACGAGCCGGGGCATTCACCGACGGGTGCCGCCCGCTCGGGTTCGCGCAGCTCCGCCACCTCCTGTTGCAACGCCACCACTTGCGGACCCGTCAAGTTCGCCATGGCGGCCGTGGAGACAATGGGAGCTTGGTACGCAGCCGGCGGTTTCTGGTACGTCCCGTGGTGCAAAAAAGGGGTTCGAGGAGTTCTCCGGCCAACTGTCACAATCACCGACTTAGTACTGCCCCTTTAACACACACACGGAGACGTAGTAAAGGCTAACTAGTTTTTATTGAATATAAAAAGTCCAAAAGGCAATTCTCTTGAAGAGATCAAAGAATAACGCAAACAGCAAAGCTGTAGTCCAATTAAGAAAGCAAAGTTCCAAAGGATAGTTCCAAAAGCAAGCGTGGCAATAAACTTGGCAAGTTCCCGGATTGCCTCCGAACAAAGCAGGGTATCCGCAACAATGCGAATCAATAACAAGGCAAGCTCTTGGTCCAAAGCGAGCCAGACTAGGCTCCGTGGTTCACTCCGCTTTCACGCCCTTCAGATCAGACGTGGCCGGAGAACTGAGGATCAGTTCCCACGGGGCGTTCTTAATCCTCGGCCGGGCCCCACGGCGATCTAGGGCCCGGCGTCTCCAGTCTCTACTTTCGAGCGGTGGCGGTCTAGGGACAGATGCCAGCTCCTCCTGCCCTGCTCTATGTCCCTGCGTCTGTTATGGGAACGCCCCGCTCTTCCAGTTCAGTATCGCTATCTCCTTGAGAAGCAGCCTCCCCCGAACTTTCCCAGCCGCTGGCCTCCATCTGCTGCTCGGCCAGGTCCTGGGAACCTCGGCCGTTTGGGAATTCATAACTATCTCCGCTATCTGCTTCGCTGCCTCCCATCTCCACCTGGTCCGCTCCTTCCCCGGGAGAATGCTCCCACTCGAGATCCCATGCTAAACTCTCTACAGGTGAACTGGGCAAAGGCACTGCTGACCAATCTTGCTCTGGGCCTTCCAACTCGTCCTCCGAGTCCCCTTCAGCCTGTGCGGGTCCCAATGGCACGAACGAACCCATGGGTGCTACATCAGGTGACACAAGAGTTCAATAAGGTCTCAGCTGATCCTATAAACGTTACTGATTTTGCCCTAAGTCTGAGCAAGTTATTAGTGAGGACCAAACCAAGCTCCTCTTTTTCCATTGTCCCTACTGGTTACATGCAAAGCCTACAGAAAAATAAAAATAACTAATTAATGTGTTGAAAGATAAATTTAAAAGAGATTCAGAAAAGTTATTTTTAGGATAAGTATTCCAGTGGGTAGAAAAATTAAATGAACAGATGCATCTTTTTAAAAAGGAAAACAGGATTATTAAAATATCAGAGGAAAAACTTTTTAGAAGTGAGGATATGTGTAAGTGCTTTTTCTGAGTTGATCAACAAAACTCTTTAAAAGTCTGTTGGCAAGTGTTTCCTTATTAGCAGATTAATTACAGTTTCTCCCACTCGAAGCAGCTGAGTGAAGTATATGAAGCAATAAATAAGTTCTTTAAGTGGATTTAATACCCACTGTAATGAAATAAGAAATAAAAGCACTGTACACTAAGTGACTGCCATAACTAACCTAGAAAAGAGTGATTGCTATAACTAACCCAGAAATGTGATTTTCTGTCATCTGGTTGTTCTATGGCAGGAAGATAATTAAACGAAATACAAAAAAACTCAGTGTATGTAGACACCCACACTCATACACAACAGAGATAGTGTTAACACAGTTAAACATTTCATCTTCCATCTCTCAAAGGAACACAATTGGGATTGATTAAATATAGCACTTGATCTGACATGAAATAAAATCAGCCAGTATACTTTATAATTAAAATGAGCCCACTTTTTCCTCCCTAATGCTTAAAAAAATATATGTGTAAATTCTTTTTCAAGACATTCCCATCCAATTAGGACAGTAGGAGATGTGAAAGGGACCTAGAGGTCATAGTAGAACACAATATGTATCCACAGTGTAATCCCAAAGCAATTCTAGGTCACATGAACAGATCAAATTAAGGGAAGTAAGAGCACACCCTACTTTGCTTTGGGCAGACCTCACTTGGAATAAAGTGTCAAGTTCTTGGCTCAAAAGTATAAGAAGGATTTTCACAAGATGGAATTTATCCAGATGATGCAACTCAATGGAATTTCTAGAAACCAAGCTATATGAGGAATAACTTTGAGAGCAAGGTACAGGCATGTAGCCAGGGGGGGCTAAGGGGACTTCAGCCCCCCGAAATTCTCAGGGTGGTCCGCGAGAAGGCCTTACTGGTATATTATTTAAACTGTTATGTTTATTCACAATCAAATTCCTGGCTACGGCCCTGGCAAGGTATGTTTAGCTTTAAATAGGTGGAGGGATGCCATGTTGAGGAAACCTAGTTTTTTCCCCTGCTTCAGGGACTAGAACACAGACCAAAGGATTCAAATTGCAAGATAAAATATTCCACCTAAAATTAAGAAGAATGTCTTTGCTGTAAGGGCTGTTTAATGGTGGAATTGATTAAAAAGAGATTCTGCCTGTATTTTATCTATATTTTATCTCCTTCTTTGGAAGTTTTAAAGCTGGGATTGAACTTCTTTCAGTAGTACTTCCATTCAATAGACTTGTCCTGTACTTCAAAAATTGGGAAGGAGGGATTGGCTGAAAGTGAAGTTTGCATTGGAGAAGGTGCAAGTGTAAGATACATTCAACCCCTACTTGCCTCCACTCAATACCCTCAGGAGCTAATGTATCATCCTCTAACTCCCCAACTGTGTTGTCAAAATGTTCTTCCCATCAAATTAGATGCTGACCCAGTTTTATATTCTGTGTGTGTGTGTGTGTATGAATATGAATATGAGAAGTCATCACTCCAAGAAAGCCAAGCAGTATGCAGCAGTTTTGCAGCCAATATTCCAAATGCATTATTTTCAGCTTCATTGTTATTGTTTTTTGCCTTAGTATACCAACATACTGGTGGTACAAGTTAAATACTTGCTTCATGCAATCTACAAAGTTAATCGAGCCAACTGAAGGCACTGCACTGGCCTTGTGTGTGTGTATGTTTAATGTCCTTTTCCAAAACTGGGTTTATCATAAAAAGGCCAACCTTTGACATTCCATCAATCATAAGTTCATAATCAGGACATTGCCAAAGACCTATTATAGTAAATCTATACTTTTTTTAAAAAAAGAATTAAGAACTTTGAGTTTTTAATGTATGCCAAATAATCCCTAAGAAAACATTTCTCCCTATTTATTTATTTATTTATTTATTTATACCATTTCTACCCCGCTTCTTCTCAACCCCCGAGGGGGGACTCAGAGCGGCCTAACAACGGCAACAATTTGATGCCAAAAACACAATATACATATAATAGATAACCAAAAACAGTCAAAATTAAAATACATTAAAATACAGTTAGCATTAAAATACATTAAAATACAATTAGCATTAAAATACTGTACATCATATACATTCACATAAGAACTACATACTGAAGTTCTGAGAATAATACCAAACAAGTCTGACAACTGGATCTTCTCTTAGGCTTCCCCGCACTCTCATTCAGTGATTGGTCGTCCCCCCCACTAAAATGTGAGAATTATTATTTACAAACATCCATATGCATCCTTGGGCAATTCTTTTACTACCCATGATACTGCAGACAATTTTGCCCAACACATGAACAAGGTTTGTGCAGTATTTTCTGTGGTTTAAGTTCTAAATTAGCAAAATGGTAAATATATTGCTTGAGCAAGGATTATTGAGTGAATATACTTGAAACCATAGAACACTTGAAATAATCTATTTAAGCGAGTGAGTGGGAAGTGGTATGAAGAAGGTCAGGTAAGTGCAATGAAACTGCTGTTGATCTATTTGCTGTTTGGAAGTAATTTTTCTTGTCTATTGCATTTATAACTTTATGCTTTTTGTGTATCTTACATCTTTGCATGCATCTTACATCTTTGCATGACTGAAGGAGCATTCCATTGCACAATTCAGAGAAGGCTGAATTTCAAAAACTACCTGGGTTATAGTGTATGTATCACTTCAACAGTACCTAGTGCTTCAGCTTTGCATTGAAAGGTAACTTTGTGCCTCCTCCTGATTTAAGATACGTAATTACGTATATTAGAATTATTTATTATTTTTGTAAGATAAGCTGTGCTAGGTTAACCAAATGACCTTCTAGTCCATCCTTTTGATTCCATGCCTAGCTAGATTTTCCAGGGAAGCTTTTGTGCAAGTCTTGAAGAGAACAGCTGTTCTGTATTACTTTTCCCCACAGCTATACTGCTTCACTATCCTGGCTAATGATGAACAATCCCACTATCTTTTTTTTCTTTCCAAGAAGGGCTTCTGTTATCTAAGTATCATCCAGAGAGAGGAAGCTATGCTTGAAGAATACAACCTGATTTTTTTTAAAAAAAGAAGAACGTAATGTCCAAGTAATAAACAAAACACATAGGATTATACACTGGTTTGGATCCAGATTAAATCATTTTGGAGAAGACCTACTGAAAATGACTTACTGGTTATTTTATTTTTCATAAGCAACTGCAATACCATAATTTGAATGGGTCTAAGTATATACCAACCCAGGTTATGCTCCTGTGTGTCCAAATATTTTTCTTACTGAACATCATTTGCTTTGTTTTGCATGAGTGAGTTGGGAGGATAACCAGTTAACACTTCTGAAGACCACAGACTGAAGTCTGCTGGAATCTCTTGCTCTCATGTTTAGTGGCATACTAAACAAGGCCTCTTTTACAGTTCAGAATAGATGGCCAATTTCTAGGTGGTAACTTACTAAAATGTGTGTAAATTAACTATTTGTTAAACTGGGCATCTGCATTGATTAGAAATTGAATAAATGCAGATGGTCACTTAACTGGTGATTTGCCTGGATGTTTGTGTCACCTGGAAATCAGTCAATGATCTTCATCAGTCTTTTGCAAATTAGTTTCTTTCCTCTACAACAGGGGTGCTCATTAGGTAGATCGCGATCTACTGGTAGATCACGTAGGGCATCCTGGTAGATCGCAGGCAGGGCTGGAGGAAGGCTCAGTCCCACCCCGCAGGCTCCCGAAGCCGTCCAAGTGCTGCCGGCCCTGGCTTATCTGAGATCCTTTCCACACAGTTGAATAAAATCCCATGTTATCTGCTTTGAATCAGATTATGTGGCAGTGTGGACTCAGAAAACCCAGTTCAAAGCAGATATTGTGTTATATGTTTCACATTTTGTAGTGGGTAGGTAGATCATTTTGACTTGGTTGTTTTATAAGTAGCTCGCATGCTGAAAAAGTGTGAGCACTTCTGCTCTACAAGATGTATTAGATTATGTCTCCCTACATCCCTAAGGAATTGTATTCCTACACATCTGGGTAGATATTAGATTAGGGGGAAATATATGGAGAATACTTCAAAATGGTGTTGTACTTAGTGAGAAAGTAGACAGAAACCTCTCATACGACCTCATCACATGGGCAAAATTGCCTGTCATGTGACACTGTCCCCTTAATTCAGTGACAGGGCCTGCTGGATCCTATCAGATGATCTAGATCTACTTCTGGTGGAACTCCATTCCTGAACTGAGGTGAAAGTGTTGTAAGAGGAAACAGCAATAACATGGGAGACTTCATAGAAAAGAACTGGGGGTAGTCAGGTGACAATGCTTCCCCACCCCCATGAGATAAGACAAGATACAAGGCAGGGCATGGACAATGGGTTCCCCACCCTGGCCACCAGATTTGCTATTTATGGCAAATCCCCTCCCCATCACCCACAATTTTGACCTCAGTGTGATGAGGTCCTTACTCATAGATGGAAGAAAGAAAAAAATGTTTGAAATACTTTATTTTTTCCATGTAAGAACAAAATAAGATTTGAAACTCTTGTGGCCGGTGGCTTCTCTGCATAAACTTGCCAAAAGGTTTGGAAATTATTCATAATAGCCCAACTACATAAATCAGGAAGTTGGGAACTTTTCAAAGCAGGGATGGCTGAATTAATTTATTTGCTCATATCACAAATATGTTCTCCCCAATATGTGTTCCACCATCTTTCAGCATTGATCTGCCTCCCCCCCCCCAAATTTGCACACACGTATATCTCTCTCTGTGTGTGTCAGAATTTTGACTGTCTCTTCAAAAAAGAGATTACCCATTATACTCATGCACAAGTGTAGAATTTTTTGTCAAGAAATCAAACTGGGTCTACTTATCCATGGATCAATATAAGTACTCTACCTGGACTCTTATCAAAAAGGAACCACCCTTTCTCTAATGGACAGCTGTCTGGGAAAATCTTAAAGGAACACCAACCCTCCTTTCCACTTTCCACAATGGTGCTGCTGCTTGTATTCCTAAATGCCTTGGTGGGGAAATGGCAGTGGTAACGAGTGGTTAGCCTCCTGAAGCACTTTCATCTCTCCATGGAATGGCCCTCAACGTATCTACAGATCATATAAAAATCCTGAATTGTCAGCTTCTGCTGGTAGTTTCTAGCAATTAACCAGTACTCACATTTCAGGTGGATGTAACTAGCTTTATTGTGAGAAAGAAAATAGCACTACTCCTTTTCCCCATGTATCTTCAGTCCCTTTTATAGTGCTCATCCCTCCTCCCCTTCCAAACTCTTTCCTAACCTTCTCCAACTCCTATGAATGATTTCTCCTGATTATCACTTCTTCACAGCACTGCTCTCCTCCTCCAGGTTCATTTGTTGACACTGACCTTGCTTCAGGTACTGTATGTTGGTAGGATCAGGAGTTAAATGCTTGTGCTCTCAAGCTTTGAATCATGTCCTGACATTAATTCTGATTCCAAAGCTTGTCCTTGACTTATACATGAAATCCACTTATACATGGGTATATATGACAGTAGAATAGTGTCACAGACTTCCCAAAATTTCAGTTTTAAAAAAAAGTAAACCCTTTCTCAAAAATAATTTTTATTTGTTGCTTTAAAAACACACACCAGAACATCTCAAACTATTGGCATGAGGTAAAGAGGCTTTCACCTCCCGTCCATCTCATTGTTGGCTCAACACTCACAATATGGTAAAGATCAGAAGCCTGTGGCACAGCATTATTGAATTCTCCAGGAATGCCTACTTTTGTGGTACTGTCATATATTTAACAATTCAGCAAAAAGGTCTCAGTAATGTTTACAGTAAAACACACAACTCACTTTGCCTCATGTTATAGCATATTTATTTTTGACCATATTTGTCTCCTTTTTTTTGAGAAGCAATAACATTCATTTTCTAGCAGACCTTTTAGCAATTGGCTACTTGACTAGGTCTCCTGTAGAAAATAGCACAGATAATTCTATTTTTGCTGAGTTAAATGAGGGTAGGGAGTGGGAGAGTGAATTGGTTTGGGGAAAAAATAGCACAAGCAGTGGTGGTGAATATAAAAGGTTTATAGCTCTTTGTTTAAAAAATGACAAACAAATAAAACAATTTCCCAGTTATGAAGATTTTATAATTCTGGCAAAGGATTAATCTATACAACCATTAGTTAAGTTTGATCTAACCCTCCCCCTTTGTAATTTAAGAAGATACAATTATGCTATATTTGCACTGTAACTTGACTGGGCAGTATTTCAGTATGGGGGTGGTGGTTAAAATCTGCTTTTATAGTTAATGGGGTACAAAGAGTAGGAGTGTTAGTTGTAAGGGGGCTAAGGGGGCTTCAGCAAGGGTGGTCCGCGAAAAGGCCTTCTGGTACATGTTTATTTAAACTGTTATGTTTATTCATATCATGATTGATCACCATGCTCATTATATCCCACATTAATGGGGTTATTGGGATAACAATACAAAAGGTTTGCTAGGTAGACCCTCTTCCACCCAGTCTCAGCCCCCCGAACCAAACTCAACCCCCCGAATCAAAATGACGGCCCTGGTTGTAAGTAATAGCAAATTCGTTAGATCTTTACTTACAATTTGATATCTGATGTGCGGGCATGACCCATGCCAAAAACTTAAGAATCAAAACTTACCCAATACCTTTTCATTTGCATTTTCTAAATCTCGGAAGTCTCCCAAAGCGAGTTTCATTTTTGGTGCAAGCAAGCAAAGCAAAGCCAAAAAGCTCACATTTCCAATTTAAATTAATAGCCTCTCACCATTAGGAGAGGAAAGCAGCAGGGATAGTTTGCTGGAAAAGAGTCTTAGAAAGCACAGAATTCTGGGGAATGTAGTTTGGGAAGATGGCGAGCCCTATGCCAGAGAATTCAAAAGACCCTGCCCTAAACTACATTTTCCAGAGTTCTGCGCAGCATCAGAAAGCCCCAATCAGAATAGGGGGAAAATATGTCCTTTTGAAGCAGCAGCTGGCCAGAATTCCAGTAAATTATTGAATCTTCTTCTGTGGAGGCGTTTAAACAAAGGCTGGATAGCCATCTGTCAGGGATGCTTTGAATACAATTTTCCTGCTTCTTTGCAGGAGATTCGACTAGATGGCCCACAAGTTCTCTTAGAACTATATGGTAACTGTTGTGGCTTTCTTTAAAAAATGGTTTTGTCAAAATACAATTTAAAAACCCTTAAAATCAGTAGATGTATGAATATTTCTGAAAGTTAGAGAAAATGATCCCCTCTTATCTTGTGTCATTGTATACGCAATTCAAGAAGATAGGTGTTTTTCAAAGTTTTTTGTTTTTTTAAAAAAAATCCCAAAAATTTATGTGTAAGTGAAATGTTCTGGATCTTGATGGGCTAACAGTGGTAAACGTGCTCTACCCCAATAGGTGTAAAAATGAGGGCGAAAGGAGCCCCTGAATTTTCCCCATTTGCTCAATTACTATAACAAAAGTAATTAAATTGTGTTACTCTTGTTATAGTAATGAAAGTTTTACTAATGATACTTTAGAAATGCCTGTGCCCCTCAGTTTTGTAATGATTTTTAATCACACATTCCCAAAAGAAAGAAGCTATAGAAACTTTAGTATAGGCAGCCAGCCATAGCCTTTGGAATGCCATAAGAGAAGCTTATGGAGAAAATATATTAATACAGAACTTTTAGATAGAGTCAATATAATGTCTAAACCTTAACTCTTATGGGGGAAAAGCACCATTCCCTGTTCTGAGTAGTAAAGCTTTTTGAACAGGAATGGGAAAAAGTGGCAGCAGCGACAGGAGCCATAGGGCTGCCAAATTCCTGAAGCTGTGCTTACACTTTCCCCTCTTCATGGAGCCCCCAGTTGTGTAATGGGTAAACCCTTATGTCGGCAGGACCGAAGACTGACAGGTCGCAGGTTCAACTCTGGGGAGAGCATGGATGAGCTCCCTCTGTCAACTCTAGCTCCCTATGCGGGGCATGAGAGAAGCATCCCACAAATGGTAAAAAAGCCAGGCATCCCCTGGGCAACGTTTTTGCAGTCAGTGCAATTCTCTCACACCAGAAGCAACTTGCAGTTTCTCAGGTCACTCCTGATACGGAAAAAATGGAATAATCCCTGACTCACCCATAGGTCATATCAAAATTCATAAATTTGTTCCAAATTCTTCCTTTGAATTATGCATGTGGTTGACATATGCATGGGTATATACGGTAAACAAAATCCTGGAGTATGTATTTGTCAACATCTTTTGTATGTGATCACTAAATGGAAGCCAACTTCATGTAGAGGTTCGTAATTGACTTGGTGTGTTTACAAATACATAAGAGAGAACATAACTCTATAGCTAGAGATCAGGCCATTATTTTGGGAACATTTCTGATTTACCTTCCAATCTCAGGTGGATAAACAGTGTGCATCAAATTCCAAGAAAAATACCAAGGCGAAATTAATTGACATTCCCTTGGGTGTTGAGAACTAACAATCTATAATGAGCCTGGAAGATTTAAATTGTGTATGATGAACACAAACTACACTAAATCTTTCTGTGAGGAAAATTGATACAAGCTGTCACACATCACAAGCCTATTTAAATGCAGATTTGAATGTTTGCTATTCTTTGCGATGGGTAAGGGTTTTTTTCCTGAAGCAAATGGTTCCTCCAAGTGTCATATATTGTGCATGCATATATGTGTGGTTAAAATGAATCATCTCAAATCAGTGCCAAATTTGTCTGATAGTTTCATTTCAAAAGAAACCTGACAAAGAAAATAGTTGTCAGTTAAACCCTGCTTGAAAACTGAGTGTTTTCATCAAATGTTTTTATTTACATCTCAAATAAACATATAAAATGAGAACAGGGGAGTACTGAGGTAAATTTATTTAAAACTAGCTTGGGGACCCGGCCCGGCCTGGGTTATTGAGAAAGGCATTGTGTGCCAAGGTTGGTCCTTATCAGTTGTTTATTTGGCTCACAGTGGTCTCAGGAAGTGACTGAAGGTACTTCAAGTCCCATCATCCATGGTCCATTCTCCTCGATACTGAACCAGGATGTAGAATGAGTCATGGGGGCTCTGTGTGCCAAGTTTGGTCTTGATAAGTCATTAGATGAGGTTGGCAGTGGTCTTGTGAAGTGAGTGGAGGTACTTAAAATCCCATCATCCATGGTCCATCCTCCTCCAAACTGCACCAGGATGTTGCATGGTGTTCTGTGGGATTTTCTGCCTTAATATTCAGGGATATAGGCTGTGTGGAAGGGCCCTGGTTATCTGAGTTCCTTTCCACATATCTGAAACAATCCCATGCTATCTGCTTTGAACCAGATTATATGAGTGTGGACTGAGAAAACCCAGTTCAAAGCAGATATTGCGGGTTTTTCTGCCCGAACATTCAGGGTTATAAGCCTGTGTGGAAGGTCCATAGATTATGGCTGCAGCTAGACCAACTACTTGCTCCCTCGACCCGTGCCCCTCCTGGCTTATTAGATCTTGCCGGGAGGGGCTACGTGGCCCCCTGGGCACGATCATAAATAGCTCCCTTGAGCAAGGAGTCTTCCCGGGGGGACTGAAAGAGGCTATGGTAAGACCGCTGCTGAAGAAGCCGAATTTAGACCCTTCGGCTCCCTCCAATTACAGGCCTGTGTCCAACTTGCCCTTTTTGGGCAAAGTAATTGAGAGGGCAGCAGCGGATCAGCTGCAGCGGTTCTTAGATGACACAGCTGGACTTGATCCCTACCAGTCCGGCTTCCGTATTGGGCATGGGACGGAGACCGTGCTTGTCGCCATTACAGACCAACTTCGCCGCCAGCTGGACCAGGGCGGGTCAGCCCTGCTTGTCTTGTTAGATCTGACAGCAGCGTTCGATACGGTAGATCACGCACTGTTGACCCACCGTTTAGCCGGCGCCGGAGTCGGGGGGACCGCCCTCCAATGGGTGGCCTCCTTTCTCCGGGGCCGGGGACAACGTGTGGAGGGGGGCGGGGGGGTCTCCGGGAGATCCCCACTTAATTGTGGGGTCCCCCAGGGGGCCATCCTCTCCCCCTTATTATTCAGCGTTTATATGCGCCCCCTGGCCCAGCTGGCCCGCGACTTTGGTCTGGAGTGTTATCAGTATGCGGATGACACCCAGCTTTTGCTGAGAATGGACGGCAGGCCGGATACCGTACCCGATTGTTTCCATCGATGCCTGGAAGCCGTGACTGGTTGGCGCGCCAGCCGGCTGAAGGTGAATCCGTCGAAGACGGAGATCCTGTGGCCCGGTCGCCCCGGGCTGGGTGGGTGCCGGTTGCCTACCCTGGATGGCGAGCAACTTAGCCCGTCATCTTCGGTTAAGAGCTTAGGTGTTCAGTTGGACTCCCTGCTGACCATGGAGGCCCAGGTCTCTGCGGTCTGCAGGGGGTCCTTCTATCACCTACGACAGGCTAGGCGACTGGCACCCTACCTGTCCGGGAATGACCTGGCGACGGTAATCCAAGCGACGGTCATCTCGAGACTAGACTACTGTAACGCCCTCTACGTTGGCCTTCCCATGTCGACACTCCGGAAACTCAAGCTAGTGCAGAATGCCGCCGCTCGCTTACTGACGGGCTCGTCAGTGAGGGAGCACATTACGCCCATCCTCCGGCAACTGCACTGGCTTCCCATCGAGTACCGAATTGTCTTCAAGGTGTTGGTATTGACCTTTAAGGCCTTACACGGCCTAGGGCCTGCGTACCTGAGGGACCGCCTTACCCCGTATTTGCCCCCGAGATCACTGCGGTCAGATGAACAGAATCTGCTGACCATACCATCAGTCCGCTCCTGCCATCTATCCGCGACTCGCCAGAGAGCTTTCTCAGCGGCAGCTCCAGCGCTGTGGAACTCTTTGCCGGACAGTGCCCGAGCCATCTCGGAACTAGCCCCTTTTAGAAAGGCCTGCAAGACCGCCCTTTTTGAACTCGCGTTCAACTAAACCCTGACGGACAGTATGTCGTATACTTCTGTATTTTCCTTACACCTCGTGACATGTCAAACTATGTTTTTTAACCTGTTATGTTTTTATTGTCGGACTGCATGTCTGTGACATGCTGCCCATGTGTATTTTATTGTTATCCGCCCCGAGCCTGCAGGGAGGAGCGGAATACAAAACTGAAGAAATAAATAAATAAATAAATAAATAAATTATGTGAGTTTCTTTCCACAAACAAGGTCGCAAGAACAAAGGGGGCACCCTTCGCTGACCTGTTGTTGCTTTGCTGCAGCTCCAAGGAAGTGCTCCTCTTGCTCCTGCAATGCTTGCACGTGTGCCAGGCAGCCCCGGCCACCCATGGAGAGGAGGGCAGCCCTAGCCAATCAGTGCCAATCAGAGCAGTGTGGACCTCTGATTGACCAGCCACCCTTGGGGCTTCTAGGAAGAAGCCCCCTTCAGACCCAAGATGGTCGGCCTGTGTGGAAGGTCCCTGGGTTATGTGAGTACTTTTGCACACATCTGAATTAAATCCATTGCTATGTGCTTTGAACCAGATTATATGAGTGTGGACTCAGAAAACCCAGTTCAAAGCAGATATGGTGGGTTTTTCTGCCTGAACATTTAGGGTTATAAGCCTGTGTGGAAGGTCCCTGGGTTATGTGAGTTCCTTTGCAGACATCTGAATAAATGCTATTTGCTTAGAACCAGATTATATCGTGACCTCCTAGCATTCCGGAAGGCCGCTAAAACCTGGCTATTCCGGCAAGCCTTTGTAAATTAAGCTGGCATAACCATTTGCCAATCTTGCATCATATCCTGCTATTTGATGTTTAACTGTTAATGTTTTATTGTTTTTATTCTCATTGTTTTATTATAGTGTACTACTGCTGTATGTTGTTGGTATTTGTGAGTCGCCCCGAGCCACCCCGAGCCACCCGGGAGTAGCAGCCAAGAAATAGAACAAATAAATAAATAAATGAATAAAATATATGAGTGTGGACTGAGAAAACCCAGTTCAAAGCAGATATGGTAGGTTTTTCTGCCTGAACATTCAGGGTTATAAGCCTGTGTGGAAGGTCCCTGGGTTATGTGAGTTCCTTTGCAGACATCAGTGGCAATCAATGTGCTCTGTCTGGTGCCTTAGAATGTTGGAGTGGCGAGGCTGGCCAATCAGAGTCTTTTATGCAAATACTCCCTCGGAATGTAGAGGCTGGGAGCCAATCAGAAAGCTGCCACATACAAACAAACAAACATACATACATACAAACATACATACAAACATTCTCTCTCTCTCTCTCTCTCTCTCTCTCTCTCAATCAATCAATCAATCAATCAATCAATCAATCAAAACTTTATTACGGTCACAGACCAGCACAAAGCGGGCACAAGCGCTCTAAGAGGAGAAGGACAACTCCCCAGTAAACAGTTATTTAAAATCAGACTAAAAATCAGTATAAAAATATATTTTAAAAGACAGGATATTGTTGCCTTACGATGTCAATCATCACCCGTCTGATATTAAGGGCAGCAGCACAGAACTTAGCAACACTGTAAGTCATTGCAGTGTTAGAGTCCGAAAGCAGCAGGGTGGAATAACATCTTTCACTGCGCCCCGGGTACTTTAAAAGCCATGGTCTAATGAAATTGGATCTAAGATCTCTGTAGAACATGCATCTAAGATCTCTGTAGGACACTGGGGAAGGAATTGGGGTTGCTGACTTCCTAATCATCTTCTCTGTGCTTCTTATCTTCAGTTTCTAGAACTTCTGAATTCTCCTTAATATGACTTCTCCCTAAGTTCAGTCTCAGTCCATTTCTTCCTTCTTTCTTCTTATAACCTTTAATACCTTATTGTCTATTCATTAATATCCTTTAGAAAATCATCAAAAGCTTTCCAGTCTGTTTCTTTGATGGGTTTACCATTGAAGTCTTTAAAGGCAAATGTCAGTTTGTTCATTTCTTTTATATCTTTGACTTTATTTATCCATTCTTCTATGGTTGCTATTTCTTTTAATTTCCATATATATATGGAAATATACCATTCTTACTGTGGTGGTAAAATATGTATTAGTTCAAGTTTGTAAAACAAAGAGGTATTTTTTATAATACATAACAATAAGGACAACTAATTGATTTTATCACATTTGCTTACGTTTAGAACTAAGTATCCAGAAGTGGCCAAGGCTCTGCAACTGACCTTGCTTTTCATTTCAGTAATAATAACATAGCTTAACTATATATGCCTATTTTGCTACTTTATACTTTATAGGGATGCTAAACTATCATCTCTCATCTGGCATCAAAGGTCCTCAAAACAAAATTCAATAGGAAGCTGATGGACAGTGTAGCATGAGATAATGGAACTGCCCACATGGTACTAAAATGGAATCCCAAATACTCTATCCATTAATCCATTCACGTAAATGGTTTATCAGAGAGGTTTGTCTTGATGAGTGGCATAATGTCCTTTTAGAATCCATCATCCTGAAAATAATGTAAGTTGACATTTTACAACCAAGGTCATGTTTAGTAGAGTGCTTCAATTGCCTCCCTTTATGGTGCAGTTACCCATGTCCTTAATGCATTTCACCTGCATATTGTGAATTACAATCCAATTACTAATGCAGGATGAGGCAGACCTCCTTCAGCTAAAAGCACAATTTGTTTCTGTTATATCGGAAGAATTTTAAATAACCCATTCCAGGAGATATGTTGAAAACAGAGGACTGTACAAAAGTTGATGACCTTGCTTTCTCTCATTAGCCTGATAAATTAGCAGTGAGTTATAGCCTTCCAATTTTAAATCAAAGAATTGGCTTTCTGCAATGAAATGCCTCAGTATGTGTTTTGGGTACATTCAGTTTTGTTGGCTCAGATGTATATGTCTATTTTTTGCTAGTGGCATTCAGTTTGACAAGCAGTAAATAGTTTCTGGCCTGTGTTCAAATGCTAGGGTCAACTAGAGTTGGCCTACTGAATCAATATATTTACATAAGTGTTGATTCACCATACAGCAATTGATTCAATGGACATGCTCAAACAGGGATTAGCATTCAGATTTAGGCTTCTTTTTAAATCCAAAATGAAATGAAAATACCAAGATTTTTCAAAGGTAGCTCTTCCATATGTAAGCTGACAGCGTCCAATAATTTTGATTCAACATTCACATAGCTGCAGTGTCTGGGTGATTTTGCACATGTGAATGGGTTCATGATTTAAGACCTGCCGCACACTCTTCTAATACCAGTTTTCCAGTGAAGGGAACTTGGTGTTCCTTGTCAGGCAGAACTTGTGAGAGGTTTTTGAGGGAAAGCTGAAGAGTTTTGAAGTATCTCAGGAGGATTCTGCACATCTCTGGTGCTGTATTTCATCTCACCAATTACTGTGTTAGGCAACTTTAGAAAGAAAGTTAGTGTGAGACCAAGAAAATGAATTTTCTTCACCACAATGGCATTGCAGGAAACTACTCTGTTGTTTCCAACATATCTTGGGTGGCTCGCCGCCAGCAGAGTTTGACATTTCAGCTGTTCTGGCTGCCCCCCAGGACCCCCGCCCTCACCGAGGCTATGCTGTGGGGGGGGGGAGGCTGGGGATGGTCGGTCCAATATGGCGACCGACCTTGGGAACGCTCAACTAAGCCATATGCCATCATCCAGGGAGGAAGGGAGACCTGGATGTAGTCTTAAGCAGGAGTCCCCACCCTTGGAGGACTCCAACCCCGGAAGCGACCTACAGCGGAAGCTGCAAGGTCCCCGGAAGAAGCGGAAGTGGTGCCGAAAGCTAAGGATGAAAAGTTATGCCCCCGACCCCACCACAGAGCACTGGACAAGATTGGCCCCCCACCGAGATCGTCGAGTCCACGGAGTCACCAGGTACTCTGCTACTCTACCGGAGGTGAGATGGCCCATGCCAATTGAGATTAGGACTCAGAGGACATTCTTGTCTAGAACTTTCTGGAGGCAAGCAGCTAGAGCCCAAGAACATGCTCTGAGATTAGGACTCAGAGGACACCCCATGGGCAGGTTGGGACTTCTATCTCAGACTGCCACATAGAAGAATGCAGGTCTCCCTTCTCACCTGCAATCAGTCACCAGTGATTTCATTTGGGCCCCCCAATTTTCCTTCCTTTGATGGCAAGATGGTGCCCAGATAGGACTATTGCCACTCTTGACCTCTACACCCTTTACCTTCCATGTTTCTCTTCCATCTTGCTACCCCTCCCTCCTTTACTTCTGTACTGTATTGTTGTATTGCTAATGCCCCCAATTCTTGTTCTTTGCCAAGCTTGTGAACCGCTCCAAGCCCTCGGGGAGTGGCAGTGATAGAAGTTTGAATAATAAATAAATAAATATCTCTAACACAACAATTCTATGCATAGCTATACATGGAGAGAGGGAACAGGACTTCATCTGGATTTCCTGCTCACTTCGTCATAGACCAGTAATTTTGTTGAGAAAACATAAAAAACCACTTGCTAGAGGAACTACTCATAATTTGAATCACATCTAGATGGAAACAGAGGAGAAATGAATCAAAGAAAGGAAGAAAAAAAGAGGACTGCCTTGGAGGCTGGTCCTCCTGAGTCTTGTGGAGGAGTAAGGAAGAAGATGAAAGAATATAATTACAGCCTCTGGTGACAGCAGGAAAAGGAGACAGTAAGGCAGGGAAGCCACTTAAGACAAAAGCAGCTCCAGAGCTCTCAGAGAAAAAAGACTTGGGGGAAAAAATCTTCAAAACCAAAGAATTAGCTTCCTTTTAAAAAATTAGCTACTACTTTGAGATACTGATAGAAATAGTTTGGTGGCTATGTTGTAGTATCTGATGCATAATTGCACCAACTATCTAACTGTGAAGAAGAGAATGTGAAGGGTACATCAAAGCTTTGCCTGAAGTTATCCCTCACAGGAGAGGATTGCTGGGGGCACATGTGCCAAATTCCACTCACTACAAATGCTCAGAGTGTTTTCTTAAAATATTTAAACTCAAGCAACTAGAGCTCGCCTACAGGTACAAGAGTATTGCTTGCAGCTGCCCACCGGCACATGGGTCTCAGCAGCAAAAGAAAAATGTTCTCTTATGCATGTTCAGGCAAAAATGTAACTGTGACTTTGAACTTTTGTTGAGGTCATGTGGATGGAGGCAATGCACTGCTTCTCTTGTTAACAGCCACAAACTCCTGAGGTTCCCGAGGTGCAATTCTCAATGCCTCCTTGGAAGTTTATCATGGAAAAGAGTTGTAATGTATTTATTTCATTTAGCGAGTTAGTCGTTTGTATATACTGCTGATCTTAAAACCATCCCTAAGCAGTATGCAGCAAAGAAAACAACAATAAGCATTACAATGATGAAGCAGCAATAACATTTTTTAAAGTCTTAGCAAAATAGAGGATCTTCAGTAGGTATACATATTAGATACTGCCTCAGTAGAGAGGATGTTCACAGTAGAAGTGCTGTTATGGGAAAAATACACTTTTCAGAAAAGGAAATATTTTTTTCTGTCCTCTTGTTATTCTACCAATTTCATGGAACAACAGCAGCTGTGAGCACCATATCAACTAAATTCTTATGTAGGGATTTTGTACAGAAGATAAGCATTCTGCACAGAAAAATGTATTTTTTGTACTGGGAACAATGTATTTTGTGGAGGCAGGGTGGAGGGAGAATCACATCTAGATGGAACCTTCTTCACATACCAGGCTTGAAAGAGGCCCACCTGGAGACCACGAGACGGAGATCGTTCTCCGTTGTAGCCCCCGTTCTTTGGAACTCGATGCCACCGGACCAGAGAGCCTCCCTCGACCTGCCCCAGTTCCTGACCGCTCTGAAGACCTGGCTATTTAGGAAAGCCCATGGTTAATGCAGAACCAGGAACTCAAATACCGAGCCTGGCCCCTGCATTTAACCACTGAATATTTTAATCTAGTTTTAAATACTCGATTTTAATTGTGGAATTTGTTGTGTGTAAGTCGCCCGGAGCACTAACGTGGAGGGCGACTCAGAAATAATAAAGTCAGTCAGTCAGTCAGTCAGAAGGTTATTGAACAGGAAAGACATATTCTGTGCAGATAATTGGTTTTCTAAAGATGGAGAGAGAATTCTGAAGGTACAAAAATCTGGTATATTTGTACAAAGGAAGCAGTGAGGGTATCATTCATTCCTGCTTGTGAGAATGAGGAACATAAATATTCATATCCCTATTTTTGAGTCACTAGTCCAAACAAGCCTTTGTAAAAGACGATCCATATTTCTGATTGCCACTTGCATGTTTTAGCCAGAGGAAAACATTGGCAATTTATGACTCCTACAGTAGAGCATACAAAACTAGAAGCAATGGTGGCAAAGTACAGCTCTAAATTCCTTTTTAAAGCCTTTTTGAGCTTCTCTGATACACTCCCCTAAAAAAAAGACTTCAACGTTGAAAATTGACAATTTTCTAAACTTTTTTAAAACTTTGAAACTTAAGGGAAAAAATACAAAAGTGACTTTCACCCACTTCTGGTTATGAACATATTTGCAGGTTAAGCATCCTGTCTTAAATCAAAATCCAAAATACTACATAACCCACAATGATTCTCATGGATGGGTGAGATAGTAACACCTTTGGATTCTGATGGTTCCATATACCCCAACTTTGTTTCATATATAAAATAATTTAAAATATTGTATATAAAATAATATTTAGGATAAATGTACAAGTATATATGAAACATACATTAATTTCATGTTTAGACTTTAGTCCCATCTCCAAGGTATCACCTTTTATATATGCAAATATTCCAAAATCTGAAGCAATCCAAAATGATTCTGGTCTCAAGCAATTCGGATAAGGAATATTCAACCTATATTTGCATTTTAGAACAGGTGTGACCTATCATGGATCTTGGAGGCAAATAAATTGGTCATCAGAATTTTTCACCAGGTTGTTCCAGAATATTTTATAAGTTGATGGGATCCTGCTATACATTTTCCTAAGCCAATTAATAATTCAGTATACAGAGCATTGTCCATAGATTAAATAAAAATATATATCATTGTACATATTTAACTGAAATGCAATACAATTTACTCCACATTGAAGTATCATAGCTCTGCAATGCCCCAGTCAAAGAGATTTAGGGCAAGACTATGCATTTTCAAGCTGTATGGGAACAGAATTTCACACTTAATTACCTTCACCGTCTTCATATTACTCAGATTTTGTAACCACATTACACATATATTTCGTAGTTCAGTGGAGTGGGCTAAAGGTCTTTGGTGAGAAATCTATGTATCTTGCCAATCTAAAAATCTTTGGAGGAAGGCATGGTATTAAAGTGGTATGACATTTCTATTACTATGTAAAGCAGATGTACTCCAGATTATTTGTATTGTATTGACTTTAGGGGGTAAAGATAAGCAACAACCTAGATGCACTGCGAAAGACTCCAGAATAAAACCATAGATAGCCTATCCAAAGTTTCTGAGCCTTATTGACTGATTGGCTTATTTAGCAGAAGGCAGTTCTCTGGATGCGTAATGGACAATGTAACAAGTAAAACTGAATAAAGGCAGTAACACTACATCTTCCAGAACAGCACGCTGCTCCTTGGAAGTTATGAGCTAATTGTTAAATAATTAAAACCATAAAGCTATAAAGATCATCTTGCTTAATCACAATATCTCATGTTCATCTCCTTCATGAAGCTGTTGAGGAAATAAAATTGGGTGGGAGAAGATACATGAGGGAAAAATGGGACATAGATGGAATAAGTAAATACTAGGCATTGTTAGGTTCAGCCAGAATCTTCGTAATTTGGAATAAATTCGGAAAGATTCGCCCTTTGAAGCGATTTCGTTTTTAAGAAAACTGGAAGTCCCTTTGCCCTTCCAAAGCCTTTTCCGCCATTTCTGTTACAAAGCAGTGAGTCGGAAATTATTCAGGGTTTCCCCTGCTTCTCTTCCCTGGGTCCTGGAAAGCTGTGTTAAAGCAGCCTGGATGAATTTTCCCTCTTCCTTTCTCCTCTGATTCTGCCTGGGTCCTGGAAAGCCATGTTAAAGCAGCCTGGGTGAATTCCCCCCACCTCCTTCCAGCTTGGGTCCTGGAAAGCCGTGTTAAAGCAGCTTGGATGAATTTCCCCCCTTCCTTTCCCCTCCGATTCTGCCTGGGTCCTGGAAAGCTGTGAGCAGCCTGGATGAATCCCCCTTTTCCCCTTTGATTCTGCCTGGGTCCTGGAAAGCCGTGTTAAAGCAGCCTGGGTGAATTCCCCCCCTTTCCCCTCCTATTTTGCCTGGGTCCTGGAAAGCCGTGTTAAAGCAGCCTGAATAAATTTTCCCCCTTCCTTTCACCTCCCATTCTGCCTGGGTTCTGGAAAGTCGTGTTAAAGCACCCTGGATGAATTCCCCCCCCCTTCCTTTCTTTTTCTCTCCGTTCTCCTCTCCTTCCTACTCTTTTCCTCCTCTTCCTCCACTTAAGCGGTCAAGGGGGAAAAGGAAAGGGCCTGAGGATGTTGGGAATGGTGGGAGTTGAAGTTCAAGACACCTGGAAGGAATCCCTGATCTGCTCTCAGGCCTCATATACATTGCCATGTAATGCATCTTGAAACTGCATTATGTACAGTATATACTCAATGATGTAGATTTCTATCATGCAGTTTAGCTGCCTTCTATGAGTCTCCATAATGCAGTAGGTCCGCAGTTTGAATCCGGTCTCGCAGTTTGAATCCCGTTTTGTAGTTTGACGCACCAGCAGGAAGGTCATGACACTCCATACAGTCATGCTGGTGACATGACTTGGAGGTGTCTATGGACAATGTGTCTCTTTGGCTTAGAAATGGAGATGAGCATCACTCCTCAGAGTCCAACAGGACTAGACGAAATGTCAAGGGGAAACCTTTACCTTAGATAATCTGAATTATGTGACAGAAGGAGGGGGAGGAGGATCGCCTCCTCTGTCCTCCTCCATATTGACAGCCAAGGCAGGCCTGGAGTGTAAGAGCCCCTGAAGTTTCCCCAATGCCAGTACTGGTTTTTTTTCAAGTGTTCGTGCATGTCTGCTATTAATGATGCTATTCCGAAGTTTCTGAAGTTCTGGAAAATTATGGTTTTTTGCGGGAAAAATCGGAATTCAATTCCGAATTGAATCACCAATGCCCCCTACATCTGAAACAAGTTTTGAACCTTTTATTAATCAACCAAGCCTAGTAAATACTATACTTCTATGATTCTTTTCTGTCCCACCACTTCAATGTTGCCCATTTTCATGTGGTGATTCTGTTTAGCAAGAAAAAGTGCACTGTAACTATTTTTAGTTTGGAACATAAGCAGCTGCAACTAACACTTTCTGAGTCAGCCTTCTAACACCCGTCTTCCAAAAAAAAAGTCACATTCTTCCAAACAGCTATTTATGGCTCTGATGTCTTAAAGTAGGTTTATTATTTTTTCAGAATTGGATTAACAAGCAATCCCCTGATCATGATTATGGCTTCAGGTCAAAATAGCTTTTAATCTTTCTAGATTTCTTTTCCTAGACTAGATGAAGTTGTTTCTGTACCCCTTATATTTCTTACTATTCTAAGAAACAGAAGGTGCTCTTGAAATCTTATCAGTTCGTTTCTTCCTTTGACTTTAATTTGGCTTTGGGTTTCCCTAATGCAAATATTAATTATGATTCATTTGTTTGAGTTGACCTCA
Organism: Anolis apletophallus; assembly: GCA_030556195.1. Lineage (NCBI taxonomy): Eukaryota > Metazoa > Chordata > Lepidosauria > Squamata > Anolidae > Anolis > Anolis apletophallus. Next base: position 151,330,320 of record JARBWK010000004.1, read on the forward strand.
CTTGTCTGTAGGAATATTTCATCCTCAAGAATGACAAGCAGGTCATAGAAAGAGGAGGAGAGAGGCAGCCGGGGTAGAACAAAGGGCAATATTCATTATCTGCACATACATTTCTAGTTCCTTCATCTTACACTGGCAGCACAAGTAATAGATAGCAAGACAGAGAATGGAACCATGAAAAAGTAAAGACCTAGATAAACTAGGATGAGGAAATGAGGCTAAAATTATGCTTTCTCTCATGTGTCTCTTTTTGTGCTTTCTTCCATGCAAAATTGGATATTCTTAGTATCTGTTCAACTGGCTTCCCTTCCCCATTCCCTATGAAGTTTATGGAGGCCTGTCCAACCTGGAATATTTTAACCACATCATCATATTGAGAATGGCAAGCATGGGTGACAATCCCTTTAAGAGTAGACAATTGCCCTTTTACCTGTATATCATCAGCAGTCCCCTTTTGCATTCTGCCTCCCCATCACACTCACTTTTACATGTGAAAACTTAAGAGCTGGCGATACAATCATCTTACATTCATCAAATATTAAGGATTACTTTTTTGTTTTTAATCAGAAGAAACAAACATATCCAAAACTCAAGAGATCCCTTGCCCTGCCCAAAGCCCCTTACATTAAAGGAGACTGACACCAGTTTAAAACAATTTTTTTCCGTGGGATCCTATGGCTCTGCATCAAAATCCATAGGATACAAGAGACAGTGATCCAGGTTAAAACCATTGCTGATGGTTGGACAATGAAACAGGTGGGAAACTGTGATGGTTCCCATTTACCTGTTTTTCAGTTGTAAACATTGGAGTAAAGGGTGATAAGAGGAAAGAGCTCTAAACATAATTATTGGCCCATGTTCAGGGTTTCCTCATTCAGGACATTTTCGCCTCTTTTCAACCCTGGAACATGTGATGAACTCCATGGCTCTCACTGCGTGAAAAGAGACTGAATTGTCCTACAAGGGGGAAATTTCTCAATGTGATGAAATCAGATCGCTGGATTTTCCTCCTTTCAGTACACCTCTGTCTCTTTTCAACCACTGAGGGCTATGCATAACAGTCAGAAGTGGTTTAACTGAAGTGACCTATGACTGGGACATTTCTCAATGTGATAAAGTGGTAAATGTCTTAGCAACATTAATCAACCCCATATGCATGGTGGCTGTGAAACATGCCAAGTGTGTGGTGCTTTCCTCTTTGTACATGTGATGAAGAATCAAAATAGGCCGGTAAAATGAAATCCACATGACATTGAATACCATGGCTTTGCTGCCAGGCAGACTAATCTACACAATTTCTTTGAGAATAAAGCAATAGAGAGAGGGACAGATGAGAGAAGGAGTCCTGAAATTGTGAAACAGGAGAAGAGCTGAGTTTGGGAAAGAAGAGAGGGAATCTAGCTGCATTTTGGCCCCACTATTATTCAATTTTTATATTAACTTCATGGTGGAATACCTATACAGTGGACTTCCCTCCAAAAGTAGCAGGAAGTCATCTATCCACTCTACTTCATGCAGATGACACAGTTCTTCTATCTAGAACTAAAGTTGGGCAGAAAAGAGCCCTGAAAACATTAATGAATTACTGTGATGTAGAACAGCTGCATCTCAACTTTCAGAAAACCAACAGTATGATGTTCACCAAATGACCCAGGAAGCACCACTAGAAAATAGATGGACACCAAATTGAACAGGTTTCCAATTTTAAATATCTGGGACTATTCCTCCATTGCACTAACAGTAGGAAAGCTCATACAGAGACAGAGCAAAAGAGATCATCCGCCATATTAAGATACCTCAAGATGGGAGGAGGCCACTTTATACCAGTGGCACTTAAACGTTTTGAAGCTAAACCAATCACACAAATGCTATATGGAACCCAGCTTGGCCTTTTTCAAATTATGCCCCACTAGAGCATGTTCAATCAAAATGTGTCTCTAATGCTATCCTGCAGTTGGAGATAGGCTTTGTGAAAGTGGAGACGAGAGTATGGGCAGCCATTCTCAACTACTGGCTTCACCTATCCTTCTTCCCATGTGGTCTTACCCCTCTAAGCATGAGGTACGACTTTCAGACCACAAGGACTAAAACAGTGGCAGTAAAGATTACAACATTAGGTTTCTCCCAAGAAAAATTGGGAGCATGAGATGGGACCAAACAAAGGGACTCATTAAACAATGGATCCTGGACGTTGAGCACCAATTGGACTTAGCCTTCTCCTAGCCTTTATTTTTTAGTGAAACTAATATATAACTTACTGGAGGTGCCCAAACATTGAAGGGCTGTTACCCTGGCAAGATGCCATTCTTGGCGTGTTCATGCTTGGTTGTTCTACTGATGCTCACTGTGTGTTCGATAACACCTACTCTAATGATACTGCTGTACTATTTTCATTATTTGGCGGGTCTTTAGCTGTCCCCTGCTGTTATAGTTCACTGGCCCTCTCTGTTGTTGTTTCTGCTAATAAGCCCCCCCCCCCCTTTTTTTCTTTGTTTTGGGGTTGTTGTTTTTGTTAAGATGCCATGCCTCCCATTGGCTTTATTGGGGGAGAGGTATCGGAAGATCCCCTTCAAGAAGAAATGATGCCCCTGTGGACACACAGAAACAACCAAACATCTGCTCCTTCAATGTATGTTTTACAAAGACATCAGAACTAATCTCATCACACCATGCTTCTTAAATACACAGGGTGCACCAGAAAATGTTATACCACCCTGCTGCTCTCAGACTCTAACACTACAATAACTTACAGTGTTGCTAGGTTCTGCACTGCAGCACTTAAAATTTGATGGATGATTATTGACTCTGCAGGGCAGCACCCTGACAGGAGCACAGCAAGAGCAACCTGTTGCAGCTGAGGTGCAACTGGACTTATGATGTGCCCCTTTCTCTCCCTCTAGTGCTCCTTTAGTGTTTTACCTCTCCTAAGACTTCCCTCCCTCGGTCCCATACCTGCTATGTTAACTGTGTTTTGAAACAGTGTTGTTGTTGTTAACTGTTTTCGAATCCTTTTATGACTACCTCTCTAGGGAACTGCATTCCCCCTTCCCAGGGCATTTGTGCCCAACTCTGTGCTTGTCATCGACTGTAATAAAGTCTTGAGAGGGAACCTTGGAATGGAATCGGAGAGGGAAATAATTTGTCAAGGTTTTCAATCTTATAGGTCTCCTTCCAAATGACAGGTCTTGTAGGTCTGAAAGGTGGTGTCCTCTGCCCACTCCATGAATCTGTATGGAAGAAATTGTGTGGAATCTTACTGAGAGTATGTAGTGCAATTATCTTAATTATATTGATTATATTCATTTGATTTCTACTGCATATTATAGTACAAAGCACACACACACATATGTGTTATAATATAATATACAATATTGCATATTTTTTATTATTTAGAATGAATTGTGATTATTTACAATTGTAATCTTAGTGACACATTGCTCTGCACTTGGATAATTAAGTGAAATGTTTTCTTCATACCCCCTTTCTTTCTCTCTTTTCTTCTTTCTCCCTCTCTCTCTCCTTATTTTGCCATTCCATTTTTTTCTAACTCCTTTTTAACTATACTAATTAATGTATAGTTACGGTAAGATGAGTGCAAGGAAGAATGGGCCTCTTTGCTATCGCAGCAGATACCACTGACAGAATTGAGGATACGGGTGGCACCTTCATGCAAAATCTTTGTTCCACCATAGATTTTTAGAAGCCACATTTTTTTAAAATAGGAAAGGCTAGTCAGAAAGAGGGGAGTGATTCCATGGTACAGAAAAATTGCTCAATGCATATTCAATGATTTTCAGTTCAGATTAAGAATTCTGCACTCTTGATTCATTGACCAGTCTTTGTAACTATCCACTTATTGCTGAATTAGTGGTGGATTAATGTCCTCTAACTGAAATAAGTCACTCCTGATTAACCTTTAATAAACAAATCGTTTGGAATGTGAGTGTGGGAGTGGAGTGTTCATACTGGTTGAAACGGAAAGAAAAGAAATTCAGATGACTGACAAATATTTCAAAAGGTTGTCACATGGGATCCCATGCTTTGAAACACTATTTCTGAACATGGCACTTGCTAGAGGTATTGGGCCATTACGAAGCAGCAATCATATTATGCATTTTATAATCCATACAGTGGCAGTAGGGAATCCACACTGGAGGAAGTTATATGTCAAAGGAGAAGAAGCTAATAAGAGTTCTTTAGTCATCTATCTGCTTCTCATTGTTTCCTCTTCATTGGAACTGTTTAAAATTGTGCCTTCTATATCTCTCCTTCAATTTATTCCTCCAAGATCAACAGTGACAAGTGACAACCTACATGTAATTTTTAAAAATAAAATATCTCCATAGCACAGCCCAATACTAATGTCTTGATCAATGAATTAATTATTATTTATTTTAAACACTACTAGTGTTTATGGTAGCGAATGCATTTTCTAGTGGTTAACATTCAATATTATCAACTTGCTTTTCAAATCTAATCTTCCAAGCTGTGGACTGATGGAAGTTATGGTCAAGATAGTTGGAAGACCTTGATAAATCTCTCTGAGAATTCATAAAATTGTAGTACTCCCCAAAAGGGCCCTCCCAAAATAACGTTGGGTTCTGCGTGAGGGAAGGAGGTTTGTGAGAGATGTGACACCCCCATGGGGCTGATACTATCCTTGCACTTTGTATTTTGGTGTCCTTACCTGCAAAGTCTTTGTTCTATGGCCCCTTTGTTCTGCCATGCGATCACTCAGGGGCGGAGTTGTATCTTGGCTCCAAACCTGGTGTCTCCACCCTCAACTCCACCCTTTTCCGGAGTTTATTTCAGGGGCTGGACGTCCCCTCCGCCTCCATTTCTAGAGATTCCATGGGCATAGCAAGGCTGGAATTTATTGCTTGCTGTGAAAAAGCAACTAAGTTCACCTACTAGGCCTACCTTAGCTTCCAACCAGATCTGCAGTACAGAGGAGAATCCATTCTCAATATAGGCTGTGGATTTGGTGGCTTGCACAGAACTTCGTGAGTCTACAAAGCCTGGGAGCAACAGGACACCTGGAAACTTTTAAGAGAGGAACCTTCGCTTTGCACAGGCATGTGGATGAAACCCTTTGTTTAAGGACTTTTCTTGCAACCTACTTCAAGCTTTTGGACTATCAGTTTTTACTGATTGCAAGCCAATAAACCATTGTTTGAGTTCACCCTCTCCTGAGTCCTGAACTCATTGCCTAAAGCTATTTCCAGGTCCCCTGCACGTGGGAAGGCCTTATTCTTTGTCTCCAGGGCCCGAGCTTGCATGTCCACCCCTTTTAAAGCCCTTTTTTGGCCTGGAAGACAGAAGAAGAGATACGGAATCCTTATGTCTCTCTTTTTTATCTCCCCCATTTAAAATGAGGGAGTATTCAGTTATGTGACACCTCTCTCAGTTGAGAAGTAGGGATGCCATGCCATTTACTATTTGTAAAAACAAGACCACAGACCAAGGACCACAGACCCACAGGCCAAGCTGATTTCACAAGAATTCCCTTTAAATAAAAAAAAATGCAAAGTTCACATGGATCACAAGACAATGCTTGAGGGAGTAACAAGCTGGGCTGGAGTGCTTCCTTGCTCCATTCAAAATGGGGAAATATGTCACATTTGTCCTTTAATTTAATATGGTGTTTGACATAATAATTACAACCAAAGGCCAGGCTTTAGCACAGCTGGTTCATCACCAGCAGCAATACATCTTACCAATTGAAAAGTTGGCAGTTCGAAACATGGGTTGAGATGAGCACCTAACTTTCAACCCAGCTCACTGTCCACCTAAGCTGTTCGAGGGCTGCTGTGAGTTGTGCGTAGAGAAATTAGGCACCAAGTGGTGAGGTATTTTATGGCACCATAAAGAGGCAATACAAGAAAATGCCAGCAATCAAAGGAAGGAGGAAGTCTGTGGGGCTCTTCATCTTAGAGGATAGAGCAATAGCACCTCCTGTGGCTGGAATCGAGCATAACCTCCAGGACACTAAATTTGGGGGAAATGCCAACATATATCTCTATCTGTTGTCTGTCCTGTCTGTTTAACAACATTTAATGTTTGCCATGTATGTGTTCTGTGATCCACCCTGAGTTCCCTTCAGGGTGAGAAGGGTGGAATATAAATTCTGTAAATAAATAGATAAATAAACTAAGTATCCTTAAACACCACCATTCTCTCTGTATATCTATATGGAGTGCAAACAAAAATTGGTACATGCTTGCTATTTGTCAACATCTAAGAACTTGACTTTAAATTCTATAGACTGTGAAAGTGACTATTTGCATCTTAACAAATAGCCTTTATTTAGGACTTTCTCTGAGTTACTAAGGTGTCACAACATATGACTTAATGAAGGAAAACAGTATCTGAAATATAACTGTTAAAATATTTTTTCTTCTTATACGAATTTGACATTATAGCAAGACATCACACTATGGATAGTCTATTTTTTCCAGTAGACAGTATCAGGAATGAGTGTGAATTGCAATGACTAGTCTTTCTCTTTCAAGCGTGAACTTCAGCATGAAGACACAATGGCTAGGCAGTATCTTTCAGTTCAGTGACATGAGCAAGCACACAGTGGGAGATGTCTCTTTTTCTTATAGCCACATCAGCAAAAGTTATAATGCCTCATTTTTCTCCTTCACGCAGACAACAGCACAAAGCCACAGTGTCCCAAGTCCTTTAGGGAGATAGCATCAACATGAAGTTACAATGTCCAATCCTTCTTGTCGAGACAATAAACATCAGTCTGGGATCACAGTGACCAGTCTTTGTTCAAACAGGCAGCACAATACAATGTCTATGTCTAGACTTTCCCTTTCAGGCAAGCTCTGTCAACAAAAAAATATGATGGCCAGTATTTCTCTATCAAGATAATTGCATCAGTATAACATCATGATGGCAAACCCTACCCATTTTGACAGACAGAAGAAGGATCACCTGAATAGACATATTGTCTTATTAACCTACAGAACTAAGTAATAGTAATGTCAGAATAATTAGACGAATCTGCTTGGAGATATAGTTAATGTAGTCCAAAGAGGCAGAACTCTTGATACTCCAGATTTCAACTGTCCAGGGGTCCTTGGACTTGAAGTACATTGAGCTCTCCACATTTGTTGGAGTTATTATTATTGTTGTTGTTGTTATTATTTCTTCCCCACCTCTCCTCACGGCTCGAGGCAAGTTACAATATTGCTAAAACACATAATCATTCAAAAACACTCCATAGAATACACATATTAAAACATATTTCCATAAAATACATATTAAAATACACAAAAGTGAAACATACAGTGGAAGTTTAAAATTTGTCATTGAAACTATCTGGGTAGGCCTGTCGGAAGAGATAGGTCCTCACTTTTGTCTTAAATTATGATAGCTGATGTAGCTATCAAATCTCTACAGACAGATTGTTCCACAATCATGGGGCAGTTGATAAAACGGTCCTCTGGGTGGCGGTTGCTAGTGGGTTCTGGCAGGCTGGAGCAGATGCCCCCAGAGGACCTCAGTGTTCAGGGTTGATTGTATGAAAGAAGGCGATCTTATAGGTAACCCGGAAACCAATTGGCAGCTAGTGAGGTGACTTTAATATGTGTATAATATGTTCACTCCTAGATGTCCCTGTAACCCTGTGGTTCCCAGTCCATGCTCCATGAACCACTGGTGATCTGCAAGACCATAAGACATGCAGGGAAAATTGCAACGGTGCATGTGCCAGGGTGTGAGCCAGCCCAGAACAATGCGTGCTGCCATTGGAGGAGCATGAGGGAGTGAGAAAGAGAAGGAAGGAAGGAGATGCCAGTGCCATTGCCCTCACCCTCGTCCATGCTTTCTCACCCTTGGGAGACTTCCCAGAGCAGAGAAGACTGCTGGCATTGGAGAAAAGGCACGTGCCTCCTTTGGAGGAGAGGGAGAGGGAGAAGGAAGGAAGGCAACGCCAGCACCATCGCCCTTGCCAGTGCTTTCTCACCTTTAGAGACTTCCCAGATAGTCTCTAAAGGTAGTCAGATAGTCTCCCAGATAGTCTCTAATAGCATTCAACCCCCGATAATCGATACATAATCGCAACCTTCCATCCTTTTTCTCCCGAAACAAAGCTGGGGCCGCCATAGGGGATTCAGACCTTTGAATAAACCCCTTCTCCAAATATCCATCAATCTGTTCCCTCAACGCCACCTTTTCCTGCACAGTCATAGCATATATCTTCGGTTTCGGTAAAATAGCCCCCTCCTTAACCTCTATGCTACACTGTACATTGCGAAAGGGGGGAAGACTCTGGGCCAATATAGGGTTAAACACATCTGCGTAATCCCAATACTCAACAGGCACCCCTGTACCTCACCCAGAACCCCTTTCCCCATATTAGGCTCGCATTGCACCTTCCCAGTCTTCCAATCAATTTTAGGGTTTACTTGCTCTAACCAAGGCAGTCCTAAAACCACTTCATGACCTTTAATGGGAGCCACCACAAAGTCTATACCTCCTTCCCAAGGTCCCACCCGACCTTTTAAATCTTTAGTGCCCAAAGAAAATGGTCCACCCTCAATAGATGACCCATCTAACTGAGTAAAAGTTACAGATGTTGCCAGGGTTTTCGTCCCCCCCCCAAATCACCCACTAACTTAGGGGACATGATATTTTCCGAACACCCACAATCAACCAATGCTTTTTTCTCAATAATCTCCTTCCCTTTAAATAAACCCAGGGTGCATTGTACACTTGGGGGACTCACCCCAACACTTTTCGAATCGGTATTGTCCACAAAAGCCGCCCTAGCAGATGCCACTTTGAGTGGATCCGAACGGATTGGATCCAACACCTGCTTCTGCCGGCACTGGGACGCAAAATGGCCCGGCTGAGAGCAGACAAAACAAAGGCCACGTCCCATCATGGGTTTCTTCATAGCGCCAGTTCTGCTATCGCCACCACCACGTCGAGGCTCTCCTCCTCGGAATCGACCCTCAGGAAAACCCCATCCCGGAACTCTGGACTTTGTCGACTGGAACCGTCGTCGCTGCACCTGGGCCAAAATCCCCTCCACGCTGCCAGCTAACTGGATCCAACCATCCACATTTCCTGGATCACCTCGGTGCAGGCACCACTCCAAGATTTCCTTCCGCAGGCCATCTTTAAATAGTTCAAGCAATGTAGCCTGGGACCACTCGGCAACTTTGCCAGCCAATCCCATAAATTCCTCTGCATACTCTGTAACCAATCTGGGTCCTTGGGATAGACAGTGCAGCGCTTCCTTCGCCTTTATCCTCTCCAGAGGATCACGGAAGCGGTTTCGAATAGCTTGCAAGAAGGCCCGGACCGATGTTAAACACGGATCTCGACGGTCATGGCACTGCACATACCATTCAGCGGCCCTTCCTTTAAACGCTCCTCCAATGGCTCGAACTCGGCTACCATCGCTGGGGTAAAGATGACCGTAGTCCTCCATATGATCTCTCACTGTGGCGATAAAGAAAGCCACCTTGCAAGCTTCCCCTTCAAATTCCACCCTCAGAGGTTCTTTCTTCAATCGTCCTTCAAACTCTTGAGATTGCACTCTCCTCCCCTGAGGGGCCTCTAGCCTTGAGACTCCCCTTCCCATCCCTGCCGACTGCAGGGGCCGGCTCACCGGGACCGGATTCACCTCCTCTGACGCAAGATGACCACCATCCACCCACACTCCCATGGGAGATCTAGGACGTTCAGCTGCTGACGGTTCGCCATCCATCCACGAATAAAAAGTGAAGTCTCCTCCTCCAGGGGCACTCCACGCCGAATCCCTTGGCTCTCTCCTGGGCATAGCCTGGGACATCCTTCTCATGGTATGCTCCATCGCATCCATTCTACACCTCATCACCGCCAATTCCGATAGCAGTTCAGGTTCCGTGGTCTCACTACCACACTCCGCCAGGTCCACCTGAGCTGGGGCACTCTTCCCCTCAGCTTCTCTGGTCCTGCACTCCACTGGATCCACCTGAGCTGGCCCTTCTTTCAGCACAGCTTCTCTGGTTCCTCCGGCCATCCGGACTCCCGCCTGAATGGGGCCTCGCTGCCTCATTCCTCTCAAAGCGCTCACCTGAGCGTCCCACAATCTCTCCGCTTCTCAGAGCTCGTCCATCTGGGCTGACGCACCTCCTGCCGTCACTTCCCTGGACTCATTCGGGAACCCCACTTGGTCAATGGTAGTCCACTCCCAATCCATGGTTCTCCGGACCTCTTCAGGAGCAATATTCCACATATCGATATATTCCTCTTCCTTCCAGGCCAACCTCTCAATTGCTGGGAAAGTTGAATGGGGCTTTAGCTTCTGTAATGATGCTCCAACTTTGGTAAGGATCACGCGTAGATAGAAGCACGGTCCAACACGATTTTATTGCAGGTACAACACTTGTAAAGCTAAAGCACCGTCCCGCCACCCAAACACACCTTTTATACCCAAACCCCCCTCCCCTTGCCCATGCAATGTCCAGGCAGGGTTGCACCATATCCGGGTGAATCAGCAAATCCCATAGTCCAAAGGGATGTGACCTCATTAGTCTCTGAGTCAGCATTAATAGCTCATTGTCCAATGTCCAAGTCCAGAAGAGGTTACCTCACTTCCCCTGGAGGCACCTGGAAGTTACATCACTCCCAGACTGACTCAGCATAGTCCTTCAGTAACTAGAGCAAAGGTCACTTTACTTCCCGAGGAACTGGGACAAAGGTCAGCACCACCTCATGGCAGGCTGGAAATCTGAGCTTCTTCCAAGCTCAGATTTCCCAGATCTGACAAATTCATTTTACTATTAAGTTTAACGAATATGTTAAAAGTTTTGATTAAAGTTTATTTTTAGATTAACACAGTTTATTATTTTTGAACTTTGTGTTCCCTGCTAACAACAACAAAAAGTGGTCCCGGGTCATAAAAAGATTGGGAACCACTGTGTGTAACCAATCTGGCTACTGTATTTAGAACCAAATGAAATTTCCAAACTTGGTACAAAGGTAGCCCAAAGTAAAGTGCATTGCAGAAGTTTATAGTTCAAGTTCCCAAGAAAGTTGAAAACAATGAAAAAATAGGCTTTTTAAATATGAGAAAACACTTTTCTAGGAATCTCTAATCTCTACGGCCACCTCCCACCAGATGTTTATAGGAGGACTATGCTAGAAAGCCTAGAAATGTATTCTCTCAACTAAAACAAAATAGCATGCCTCGATGCTATGGAATCATAGGAGTTCTAGTTTACAAAGTCTTTAGCCTTCTCTGCTGATGCCTTAGCAACAGACTGGAATATCAAATGCTAGCAGAAGGTTGCTCAAAGTCTCTCTCTTCTGTTATTACACTTCGTAACAAAATTTGAAATATTTCTCTTCCTGGTTTGAAAGTGTTATTTTCTGTTTAATTGTGCAGTACTTATTTTGAAAGTCATTGTTATACTCCAGAAACTTCATTTTTGCAGCTGCCACAAACTAGGACACATCTCCATGAGATATTCATTGAAAACCTATAGCAAAATGTGCTGCAGGATGTCCTACAAAAACAAAGTTTTTGAGTTTAATAAATATTTTCCATGTTTTTATATTATAGACTCAATTAAGTAATGACATTTATAACCAAGGAACTAATGTTTCTCAGCATGGCAAGAAATAATTGAGAACATCTTATGTGTGTGTGATATATATGGGGGAGCGCATAAGAAGATGTAAATCTTGGGAACTATTGTATCACAGTTTTGATATATGCTGCACGATGACTGCCGAAGAAAGTATACAATAATTCATTTTGAAATGCATTGTCAAGTTACCTGAAATGGTTTCTGCTTTCATCAGCTCCACTTTGTATGTCCTCACTAGGCTGTCTAGTTTTTGATTGAAGTACCTCTTGTGAGCACTTTCTGGCCTCTAGAAAGGAACTATAAATTCGGCTTTTTCAGCAATGACAGCTTTTTTTGTCTAGAGATGCTTAGGGATCCTATCCCAATGTGTGGCAGAATGACAAGTGTTGGTATGCTGCCGTTGATACCTCTGCCCCACACTTGGTTTACCCACGATACCACAGGCTATGGTGTGCTTCACAGTATGATTCTCAGCCTAGAAACATTTTGTGTGTGTGACTCTTCATTGTAGTTATTTCTTCACTCTTTAAATATCAATTGAAAAAGAAGAATTCAGGCAATGCTGTGTGAAGGGTGAAGGAATCTTATGGGGGAAGACTGCTTTCTTTTCCTCTCTGCCTTTGTTTTCACTTCAAAAGTATTTCGAAGTCTGCAGGTAATCAATGTGTTGCCAGGTCTCCAGAGATGTTAACTAGCTAGTCAATCAGCAGACATAAATCTGTATGTCCAGAAAACAAGATCCCTATTTTAAAATTCAGACCATTTTCTTCAAGCTGTCCTTTTATCTTGTGGTTGTTTCTTGTTTGACAGTGGCCATTCCCTTTGCTGCCAACAGTGCTTCTGTGCTTCAACAAAAGAAATAAAACAGGCACAGAGATGAAAATGTTGGAACTGCAAAAAGAATGGCTAATATGCAGAGAAATTCACATTTCTCATAATGCTCAGCACTTGGCAGAGTTATCCAAGAAGGATGGGGAGATTGCCAGGAGACAATCAGGTCTGCACATCCACATTCTTATTTTTTTACCAGAAATATTACAAATTCACTCATTTGGACGACATGTTTAGTAGTTCATTAGGATGTCAGCATATACGCCACAAGCCCAGGGTGCATCTACACTATGTAACTAATGGAATTTTGCATCACTTTATGCCTCTATTCCAGTGATTTTCAACCTTTTTTGAGCCGTGGCACATATTTTACATTTACAAAATCCTGGGGCACACCACCAACCAAAATGACACTCTAAAACAGTAATACATATAGTTAATATGTCTCTCTCGTTTACCTTTTTGGTTTTTCTCAAGGAATTTGCCTGTTTCTCATTGTTTGTACGTAAACGTACAAAATAGTCCGTCGGCTTGTTTTGAACGGAAGGGTGTTTCGTTTGGAGATGGTGTTTAAGCTTGCTTGGCACCATGGCGCTATTGGACAGTTTCTCACCACACACCAAGCACAGGGGAGTCGGTGCCGTCGCATCCCCGGTGAAAGTGAATCCAAATGAAAGATAGCTTTCACTGTATTGCCTCGAGCTCACCGTCTTTTCTTTTTTCTTTTGTCCACCACTCATATTAGGGCCTTCATCTGTGTCATAATTTTGTCCAGGGCCCTGTTCAGCATTTGCATTTTCCCTTCTCAAAAACTTCTCCATCATTGTCACTCGCTTGTCTTGCTGTGATCCCAAATTGCCACTGTCACTTGATGCGCAGCTGCAGCACTAACTCTAACTTTGTTTACTTAGCTGCTTCTGAGCGAATCCAAGATGGCGTGACCATAGCATTCTCGCATCACTTCTTAGGTAACGCAAGAGTGCTATGGTTCAATTTCTGAAAGGGACTGATGCGCCTTATAGTTTATATATGAATGAAGTTCAAAAATAACTTCCCATGGCACACCTGATGATCTCTCACGGCACACTAGTGTTCCGTGGCACACTGGTTGAAAATCACTGCTCTATTCTATGGAATCATGAAAGTTTCCATTTAGTGTCATATGTTTTGTATGTATTTATTTTTATTATTTATTTACCATACTTGTATCCCACCTTTCTCTATCCCAAAGGTGACTCAAGATGGCCTTACATCAATGAATAAACAAAAAATGTTAAAACCATCCAGCTAAAACATAACATTAAAACAACAATTAAAATCACATAATTCAGGTCATATTTCAGGGCCAGTCTGGGTCATTATTAAAATTAATTTATAATTCCTTATTGCCTTGCTCCCATTATTGACCAAAAGCCTGATCCCAGAGCCAAGTTTTTAGTTTTTTTCTGATGGCCAGGAGGGTGGGGACTGATGTAATTTCACTGGGGAGGAAGTTCCATAGACGAAGGGCCACCACTGAGAAGGCCCTCTCTCTCGTCCCCACCAATTGTGCTTGCGAGGGGGTGATACTGAGAGCAGGGCTTCCCCTGATGATCTTAGCCTCTGAGGTGGATCATAGAGGGAAATACATTCAGACAGGTAAGCTGGGATGGAACTATTTAGGGCTTTTTATAGGCTAAAGTCAGCACTTCAAATTGTGCTCGGTAGTAGACTGGCAGCCAGTGGAGCTGATGCATCAGGAAGGTTGTCCTCTCTCTGTACCTCACTCCAGTAAGCAGTCTGGCTGCCACCCATTGGACCATTTGAAGCTTCTGAACAGTCTTCAAAGGTAACCCCATGTAGTGTGTGTTGCTATTTGGAATGTAACCAGAGCATGGCCTACTATGGCCAAGTCTGACTTCCCAAGGTACGGCGCAACTGGTGCAGAAGTTTTAATTGTGCAAAAGCTCCCCTGGCCACCATGGAAACCTGGGATTCCAGGCTCAGTGATGAGTCCAGGATCACTCCCAAGCTGCAAACCTGTGTCTTCAAAGGGAGTGTTATCTCCATCCAGCCTGGCGGAAGGGCAGAATTCTTATTAAGGAAGTCCTCATTTTGCCTAACTGTAGCCACTGCTCTGGTATGATTAATCAAGGATGTAAAAAACTCAGTATAGCTTCCTAACCACAAGGAACAGCCCCCAGGTCTCAAAAGGTACACTACTATAGGATAAACATAAGTGTACAATTGAAGAATTCAAACTGGGATAGCAAGCTCAGGAGCCTACTTCCTGCTTCAAGGAAAAGTATAATATTTCAGACTTTTAATTTTAATTCAAGTTTGTTTTAATTAAGATGTTAATGAATTATGCTTTCAGTTTTAATCTTACCTAAACAGTGGGCAGCCTTCTCTTTGTTTCATCAGAAGAAACATGGGGTTTTTGTTATTCAAATGCATGAAAAAAAAGCATACTAACATTTCCCGTAAGGCACTCAAGCAATAATCCTTATCCCAGTCACTTTCCCACTGTCTTTAATGAGGCCATTCTAGAGCTCTGGGGTGTTGAGAGCTATAGCCAAAATCGTATTTCCTTGTGCTTTTTAATTAATCCTCATGAGGGAGAACAAGACAGAAGGGAAACTGTCCTGGCAGTCATTCCAGTGAGGTAGTAGGCATATTGGATTACCATACCCCAGACATTCATTTTCATGCAAATCCATTAATGTTTGACAGATGTTCATGAAAGCATGGAGAGGTCATTTTGTAGCCTTGATGACATATCAAGGTTTTTATAATTAGCTGTAATTGGCAAGCTGGGTGATGCAGCATTCCCTGGGATAGACCTAGAACTTATGTGCACCTCATTAGGAGAATCAGAGTTGCTTGGTGGCAGTTAATGGGCAATGAAGAAGAATAATCAACACCACAAGACTCCTATATGTCCCTCTCTCTTGCAGTCTGGTTCTTCAAAAGGTTTCAATGACTTCAAGACCAATATTTATTTATTTATTTATTAGTCAGACTTCTAGGCCGCCACTCCCGGGAGGCTCGGGGCAGCTCACAACAAGTCAGATACAAAACATAGTTAAAGCACATTATACACTCTAAAAACATCCTAAAAACATAAGTTAAAAGCACTACATGATGTGTGGAGAACAAACACACCGCGTAGTACAACGTACACAAGATCAAAGATCAATGGACAGGCTGACACACTAGGACGTCTTAAGGACCGAAGGCTTGCAGAAAAAGAAATGTCTTACACGCTCACCTAAAAGACATGAGGTCTTGGAGGGCCCATGTCTCGGCCGGGAGAGCGTTCCACAACGTTGGAGCAATTACCGAGAATGCTCTCCTGCAAGTAGCCGTCAGCCTGAATGTCTTAGCAGAGGGAATTGTCAGCAAGTTGGTATTTTCTGACCACAGTGATCTCGTAGGGCAATATGGGGTAAGACGGTCCCTCGGGTACATTGGCCCCAGGCCGTGCAAGGCCTTAAAGGTAAGCACCAGCACTTTGAAGGTGATCTTGTGCTCAATTGGAAGCCAGTGCCGATCCTGCAAAGTCGGTGTAATATGACAACCAGCTGGAGTACCAGACAGGAGTCGGGCGGCAGTGTTCTGCACCAGCTTGAGCTTCCGGGTCGCCGACAGAGGGAGGCCAACGTAGAGGGCGTTACAGTAATCCAGTCTCAAGATGACCATGGCTTGGATCACCATGGCCAGGTCGTTCCGGGATAGATAGGGGGCCAGCCGCCTTGCCTGTCTGAGATGGAAAAAAGCTGTTTTACTGACCATGGAGATTTGGGTCTCCATGGTCAGTTGGGAGTCCAAATGAACTCCCAGGCTCTTTACGGAAGGCGATGGGCATAACGCCGCACCGTCCAGGGTTGGAAGCTGGACCTCCCCATCACCCGGGCGACCCAGCCACAAGATCTCTGTCTTCGCTGGATTCACCTTCAACCTACTGGCTCACAGCCATCCAGTAACAGCCTCAAGGCAATGATGGAAATTATCAGGAACGGAAACAGGCCTGCCCTCCATCCTCAGAATGAGCTGAGTGTCATCAGCATACTGATGGCACTCAAGCCCAAAACTCTGCACTAGCTGTGCAAGCGGCTGCATGTAGATGTTAAATAACAGAGGGGAGAGAATGGCCCCCTGAGGGACTCCACAAACTAATGGGGAGCCCTCAGAGACCACTTTGCCCCTCCTCACTCGCTGAGACCATTTCAGGGCTGTCCCCCTCACTCCAGCCATGGCCAGGCAGTGAGTCAAAAGGTTGTAATCGACTGTGTCAAACGCTGCCGTGAGGTCCAATAACACGAGCAGCGCAGACCCGCCTTGGTCAAGTTGCCAGCGGAGTTGGTCAGAGAACACCTCTAAACTATAATGCCTTACAAGTTTAGTTTCAAGTCAGTGCATATTTAAGAGCCATTGTGTACTGGGAAGTTTTCAAAAGGTAACCAGCAGTGAAAGCATGTCTTTTCCATCTCCATTCTGGTAGTCCCAATTTTTATGTTAGCAAACACAGAGTTGAAGGGTATTTAATGGAGCCACTAACTCTTGATAATTCTTACAAATGAGCCCAGGAGCTCAGTACATCTGCTTTGGAGGGTTGGGAAACTCTCTGAAGCAGAGTTTACTGTGCTGAGAGCAAAAAATACTGCTACAAGTTTGTTCTCTTACTTCCATTTATTCATTCTCTCGACTCTCTCTGTCTATATAAAGTCTTTTAGTTCTTCTAGGAGTATAAAATATGGTTTGCTCATTAAAGTATTCTGTTTGGTTATACAGCTTGATTATCCAATATCCAAAATACTTGGGACTACATTTTAGAATCCCCATATTTGCATATATGTACATAATGAACTATCTTGGAAATTGGCACCAGTATAAATATGAAATTCATTTATGTTTCATATATTGCACACCTAATACACATAATAGGAAGGTAATGTTACACAATATTTTAAATAATATTATGCCCAAAGCAGAGTTTGTTTGTCTTGAATCATCAGAAAGCAAAAGTGTCACTATTTTGGTGACCCACATGGACAGTTTTGGACTTTTGACTATTTTTTGATTTTGGAATTCTGGGTAAGTGATGCTCAACCTGTAATCAGTTTAAATATCTTAAAACAATTAGGTTTACTTGGAAAGGCTTTCAATATTTTATCCTTATTTTATATCCTGCCTTTATCCTAGCAGAAACCCAAGGTGGCTTACAAAATGAATTAAAACAAAACATAGCAAAAAAGCCAATGCATTTTTATTCTCAAGAGTAATTGGAAAACAATAAAAAAAGCTATTAAAGGAGTCTGAGACTGAAATTCTGTGTGGCAGACATATCTATGATATTTATTTATTTGTTAGATTTATTGGCCGCCACTCCCAGCCGGCTCAGGGTGGCTTACATCAAGCACCACAATAAAACAACAAACCTACAACAGCAATAAAACCACAAGGATAAAACAATTCCTAAGAGATAACACAAGTCCTAGGGGATAGCACATTACAACTCAAAGGCCTGCCAGAATAGGGCTGACTTGGAGGCCTTCTGAAAAGCCAACAGATTACGCAAGGCCCGAACCTCCGGGGGTAGTGCGTTCCAGAGAACTGGGGTGATGATGGAGAACGCCCTTCTCTGTGTTGAAGTTAGGTGGTATTGTTTGACATTGGGCACGGCTAGAAGATTCCAGTCTTCAGATCTAAGTGTTCTCATGGGACAGTATGGGGTTAGGCGGTCCCTTAAGTACACTGGCCCCAGACCATACAAGGCCTTAAAAGTCTTTTGATCAGTCTTCTGATCAAAAGAACCCACTCCCAAATCCTTAAAAGCTACACCAAATCCTTAAAAGCTACATCCTTAAAAGCTACACCAGTTCTGCTGTTGTTATGACATGATAAAGCACAGCAATGACCCCTACAGAGTCCTCTCACAATGACTAATTTCTGTGGTCCTCTCACAACAGTGGTTTGATAACAATAAATCTGAATAACGCAATTTATAAGGTTGTAAATTTAGATTACAAGACAGTAAATATTGAAATGGGCCAAATAAAAATAAGTCACCTCGCTATTGTTGCCAAAAATCCACATAATGTGCAGCTGAAAGTTGAGAATGCAACACCCTTCCATAACATGCCCTTCCGTATTCACAAACTCATTCAAAATGAACAATAATTGTTTGCCTGTGGGAGGAGACCAGAGAGGAAACCAGATTAGCACCATGGGAGGGATTCCACAGCTGGGAGAAGCCACTGGGAAGGCTCACTCTTATGCTGTCACCAAACATGCCAACAAAAGGATGTTGTGACTAATATAAAACCTTCTCCACAGATTGCAAAAATTAGTCAGGCTCATAAGAGGAGATAGTGTCTTTCAGTCTGGACTCAAGCTATATGAAACAATATATTGAAACAGCATTGTATTTGAAACTACAGGATGCTCAAATCTAGCTTTGCTTTAGTTTTGACAATTTATAGAGAACAGGCAAAAGTTAAGGTTGAAAACACACGAAACAACATCACCGTAACACAAAGGAAGAAAACTCTTGTGCATTTTGAATCCCCCCCCCCCCTTTCATGGTGCATTCTATGACTTATTCTGTAAAAAAAATGGCACATGGTTTCATTGTACATAAAACAGCTCTTTAAAACCAGTTTGGGGTGTGGTTTTAATTGTGCAGAAAACAGAAAACAGAAAACACCAACTTCTGCACAGAAAAATGAGCAGCGGTAAATTTTGCACAGAATAATGACAGAATTGTCTGAATTCAAATTGCACATAAAATAATATTTGTCTGTATAATCTTGTTTTTCTGTGCAGAAATGCTGTTTCCTGAATGATGCTTAAGGTGTAAAAATTGCTAATTTCAAATAGAAATATTTGCAAACTATAGATCATCTTTGAAAAACTGCACACTTTTGAAAGATTCTCTTATACTATGAATAAAATTATTTACATCGTTCAAGCAAATATATCTGTACATGATAGTAACCCATTTTCAGAAGAGAGAGGGGAATGAAGAAAATAGTATAGGAGATATTCCAAAACTAATTAAGTACTCATATCCAAGCACACATTAAGAAAAATGTGTAAAAGTCTTGTACATTAAAAAGAGAACATATTGAAAATACAATAGAAATACAAAGAGCCCCTGAAGTTTTTTTTTAAAAAAAACCCCTTTTGTGTCAGCTCCACTGGCTGCCTGTCCAATTCCGAGATCAATTCAAAGTGCTGGTTTTGACCTTTAAAGATCTATACGGTTCTGGCCCAGCTTACTTGTCCGAACGCACCAGCCTCTACGTCCCACCTCATAATTTAAGATCATCCGGGGAGATCCTGCTTTCGCTCCTGCCAACCTCTCAAACGCGGTTGGTGGGGACGAGAGAGAGGGCCTTCCCGGTGGTGGCTCCCTGACTGTGGAACGTGCTTTCAAGCGACATAGAATCAACCCCATCCCTCCTGGCATTCAGGAAAAAAGGGAAATCTTGGCTGTGGGACCAGGCATTTGCACATTAGCAACATGCAGCACTTTGGACTGGATTTGTATTGGCAACTTGATGGATATGGCTCAATGCTTCTGTTATGGACGGAACACTGATTCTAACTTAAGTGAATGTGTATGATGTGTTGATTTTAATTATATTTTAATGTATTTTAATGCTGAATGTTTTTGGTTTTATATTGTATGTATACTATGTTTGGTATCGAATTGTTGCCCTTTTGTTAGGCTGCTCTAAGTCCCCCCCCCCCTCGGGGGTTGAGAAGAGCAGGGTAGAAATGTTAGAAATAAAAAATAAATAAATAAGTGTCACAGTCGAATGTGAAACTCCAATAGATCAAAAATACTGATGGATTCTGAAAAATGCAAAGAAATGGGAAGCAACAAATGTTTAAAACCTTAATATCTTAGTTAGGGTAGCAATGTGAACCCATTACTACCCTAAACATTTTGAAATTCATGATTTAATTCACTTAAAACATCCACAAGAAGCAAATAGTACAAGACAGGAACCTGGAATTCATATATTTGGCATAGATATTTTTGCTCCAAATATTGTGCAAAATATAGCAACATTCCAGCACCACTTGAATTGAATGGCAGACTATTTCTGTGCCTTTTGCTCATTAGTGGGGATATAGTTATAATTTTACCTGCAGGTACTTAAATCAGACGTATCAGGAGAGCCTGCAAAAATCACATATTTAGGAGAGAGTTCAGATATGAAAACAAATCTAATTTGTATCCACTTGAGCCTCCTCACACCTTTTCTGAATATAGAGCAAGTGGGAAAGATTAATGCTGCCAAGACATCTGAGAAATAATCACACAACTGCTTTTTAACTCATTATGAAGAGTTCATACCCATGATTAAAGCAGAAATGTTAGATGACTTATTCCCTCAGTAGATATATTCTTGCACAATTTGTTAGTTGAAGTTAAATGTGATGACAATTTGACTGTCTTTTGCTAATAAGTATTGCTCTCAGGCAACTTTAGATAATCTGTTTTCTCTTAGGAACCAAATATTCAGTGTTTCCTGGGAAGGAAAAAAAGAGCTTCCTCATATAATATGTGGGGTTTTCATCTGGACAGATTAGAAAAAGTTGAGTCAACCCTAATCATTTTCCCCCTTAAGTGGGACCCCACCCCCAGTATCTATGGGGAATACATCCCAGATTTTGTGGGGGTATATGAAATTGAAAATAATAGCGCAGTATATTGAAATAAAGGACTTCTAGCATAGGGATATCACAGAGCCATGCTAGGGGATTTAGAAAATGTCTAAAGAGGACGTATTTTGTTGGAGATGGATAAATGAAACCATGAGTACCAATCCTGCAGATGAGAGGTTTGTTCTGTATGTTGAATAGTTTTTGTATAATTGCAAGATTGATGCCAGTGAGTTAAATTGGAATTACACTATTATGACTCACTCTCTTGAAAGTTACAGAGGTCAGAATTCTTTATTGATTGCACAATAATCAAAATATCTGAACTCATCTGTTCTATAACATTGAAGAGGGAGGATCAACAGAGACACAACCACTATTTTCTTCTAACTGGATGCATTATGTGGAAGTCATCTTCAGGGACTGCCTAAGAATCCCTATATGTACCTGTACAACATGTCCATCTTGAGAATAGCTAGATGTGTTTCCACTGATTCCTGCCCCCCCCCCCCAGTTCAACAATATGCAAAGGTCCATGTAGAAGGAACGACACGGTTTCGAACAAGATGTATCTATTAGGGCTGTTTGATTTTTAAAAAATTCAAAACTCATTTCGAATGTAGTCATAAATTGTGTTTCGGATTATTTAGACTTCCGAAAAAATTCCGATAAATTTCTAAATTGATTCGGAATATTTCCGAAATTCAGAAATCTTTGGAAGTCTTAAAATATGGTGTCCGCTTTCAAAAATGGGTTAAAAATCAGTAGAAGGGAGAGTCAGCTGTTAGCCATCAGCCAATGAGCAATCAGCAAGAAAATTCGGAAATTACATCCAAAATTTGGAATTTGGATTTCGGAATTCCTGTTGGAAGGGCTGCTCTCGAAATCCGAAAAACTTCTGAAATTTGGGCATATCCGAAATTGTATAACAGCCCTAGTAGCTATGGATACATGGTTATGTGCCATATAAACACCTCATAAGGAGGGATTTCAGCTGTGTGTGTGTGTGTGTGTGTGTGTGTGTTGTCCATTATCTTGATACAAATAAACATTGATCTGATTACTGATAGTTTCCATTTATACATTTATTTAAAAGAAAACTGATTTTTTATCTTTGGTAAACAACAAAAACTAATCTCATTTTAGAAAAATAAATAATTTTTAAAAAGAAATGCTGGGCCAATAAATTACACAAATAGGTACACAATGTGTACAGAGAAATATCACCTCTATTTAGTCTATATTTAGTTAGCTCCAACATCAAAATTGGTATGTCTCTCTGTATCAACTATGGGTGACATGAATGGGAGAGCTTTCAAGCACTTCCATCCTGCTTGTGGGCTTCCAATTAGAAACTGATTGGCTTTTCCATTTACCTAGGCCTTTTAGTTTTGAGAAGCACCACAGTGGCTGAACTATATGGCCTAAGAACATAAGAAGAGCCATGCTGAATCGGACCTCAGCCCATCTAGTCCAGCATTCTGTATCACACAGTGGCCCACCAGTTGTACACGGGGATCTCGAGCAGAAGGGAGGGCAAAACCCTGACCTGCTCCCGACCCCCCACAACCAGTACCCAGGGAAATCCTGCCTACCTCAACCAACTCCGAGGTGGCACTTTAATGTCCTTTTCAGTAACTACCGATACACTTGGTATCCATGAATCTGTCTAATCCTGCCTTGAAGTTGTTCAGGCTGACAGCTGTCACAACCTCTTCTGGAAGTGAGTTCCATAACCCAATGACCCTCTGGGTGAAGAAATATTTCCCTTTATTAGTCCTAATTTTCCTACCTTGGAGCTTCAGGGAGTGCCCTCTAGTCCTAGTGTTTTGTGACAAAGAAAACAGTTTTTCTTTATTCACCTTTTCTATCCCATGCATGATTTTATACACTTCGATCAAGTCACCTCTTAAACACCGTCTTTCAAGGCTGAAAAGACCAAGGCGTTGCAACCTGATTTCATAAGGGAGCCGCTCCATCCCTTGGATCATTCTTGTTGCCCTTTTCTGTACCTTTTCCAGTTCCGTTATATCCTTCTTAAGGTGCGGAGACCAGAATTGTACACAGTACTCCAAATGTGGCCTTACCATCGATTTGTAGAGAGGTAATACAACATTTGCTGACCTATTTTCGATTCCCTTTCTGATCATGCCTAGCATAGAATTTGCTTTTTTCACTGCTGCTGCGCACTGGGTTAACATCTTCATTGAGCTGTCCACCAAAACCCCAAGATCCCTTTCCTGGTTTGTCTCGGAAAGCTTTGACCCCATCAATTTGTAGGTGTAGTTGGGGTTCTTTGCCCCGATGTGCATGACTTTACACTTGTTTAGGTTAAAATGCATTTGCCACTTTGTTGCCCATTCACTCAATTTCGAGAGATCTTTCTGGAGCTCTTTACAATCAGTTTCATTTTTAACTACCCTGAACAATTTAGTGTCATCTGCAAACTTTGCTACCTCAGAATTCACTCCTACATCCAGATCATTAATGAATAAATTAAAAAGTAACGGACCCAAAACTGAACCTTGGGGTACGCCACTTCTCACCTCTTTCCACCGAGAGAAATGTCCGTTTATTACCACCCTTTGTTTCCTACAGTTTAGCCAGGTTCCAATCCAGGACAAGACCTGTCCCCTGATTCCATGGCTGAAGAGCGTATTTAGAGCCTTTGGTGAGGGACTTTGTCAAAAGCCTTTTGAAAGTCAAGGTAAACAATATCAATTGGGTCCCCTTTATCTATGTGTTTATTTACACCC
The DNA here is from genome assembly GCA_030556195.1 of Anolis apletophallus. Lineage (NCBI taxonomy): Eukaryota > Metazoa > Chordata > Lepidosauria > Squamata > Anolidae > Anolis > Anolis apletophallus. The sequence continues at coordinate 151,354,162 of JARBWK010000004.1, forward strand.
TCAAAGAATTCTAACAAGTTAGTAAGACATGATTTGCCTTTGCAGAAACCATGTTGATTTTCCTTCAGCAATGCCTGTTCTTCTATGTGCTTAGTAATTTTTTCTTTAATAATGGTTTCCATCACTTTGCCTGGAACTGAGGTTAGACTAACTGGCCTATAATTTCCTGGATCACCCCTGGATCCTTTCTTGAAGATCGGAGTTACATTTGCCTCCCTCCAGTCCTCGGGTACAGTGCCTGATCTTAGAGAAAGGTTATATATCTTAGCTAGAAGTTCAGCAATTTCACACTTGAGTTCCTTAAGAACTCTGGGGTGGATGCCATCTGGCCCTGGTGATTTGTTGACATTTAGTTTAGTAAGGCATGTGAGAACATCTTCCTTGTTTATCTCTATCTGGTTTAATTCATTTAATTCCCTCCCTGAAAAAACTGACTCAGCTGCAGGCATATGTTGTCTGTCCTCCTGTGTGAAAACGGAGGCAAAGAAGTCATTTAGCCGCTCAGCAATCTCCTTGTCTTCGCTGATTTTCCCTTTCTGACCATTGTCGTCGCCGAGTGGCCCAACTGCTTTTCTAGTTGGGTTCCTGCTTCTGATGCACTTAAAGAAGTTTTTGTTGTTTTTAATATTCTTTGCTATGTGTGCCTCAAAATCTCTCTTGGCTTTCCTGACTGTTGCTTTGCATTTAGTTTGCCAGAGCTTGTGTTCCTTTCTGTTCTCCTCGGTAGGAAGAGCCTTCCATTTCTTAAATGAGTTTTTCTTCTTTCCAATCACATCTTTTACTTCATTTGTAAGCCATACTGGTGTCCTTTTGGACTTTCCATGCCTCTTTCTTTTTATTGAATGCATTTTAGTTCGGCCTGTTTTAAGGTATTTTTAAACAGTTTCCAAGCATTTTGAGGGATTTGATTTTTTTTTACTGCTCCTTTTAGTTTGTTCTTTACAATTTTTCTCATTTTGGTGAAATTCCCTTTGTGAAAGTTTAATGTCTCTGTGTTAGTTTTCACTGACAGTTTGCTATCCAAACTTACGTTGAAGGTTATTGTGTTATGGTCACTGGTACCTATGGGCTCAGCTACAAGGACATCTTGAACGAGATCTTGTTCATTAGTTAGCACCAAGTCCAGGATCCCCTTTCCCCTGGTTGGTTCCATGACCATCTGCTCAAGGGAATAATCAGCTAGCATGTCGAGGAACCTTGTCTCTCTTTCATGCGTAGAACAAGAATTTGGCCAATCTATTCGGGGATAGTTGAAGTCCCCCATTATGACTAATGTATTTCTTTTTGAGGCCTGTTTAACTTCATTTTCCAGATAGCAGTCTGCCTCTGGAGTTTGGTTGGGAGGGCGATAGCAGATCCCTAATGCTAGATTAGTTTTTGTCCTGGGACTTTTACCCACAATGTTTCTGTAGGTGAGTTTGAAATTTCTTGAAGTTCTAATTCATGAGATTCTAGCTCTTCATTTATGTACAGGGCCACACCGCCACAATTTTTCCCTCTCCTGTCTTTCCTGTACAGTTTATAACCTGGAATCTTTGTGTCCCATTTGTTTTCCTCCGTCCACCAGGTTTCTGTTATGCCAATAATATCAATATTTTTTTCTTTTGCCAAATATTCCAACTCCCCTATTTTTGTTCGAAGGTTTCTAGCGTTTGCGTACAGACATTTATATTTATTTCTCTGGTGCACTTTCAACTTTGGCCTTTGACCCTTCTTAGTTTTGAGTAGCATCACATGGGAAAAACTAAAGTTATACTTATTAAATTTTAAAGCATAAAAAGGTTCAATACACTCAGCATGTATGAAGAAAACAAAGAAAGGCCCTAAAAGAAATAGTAAGTCAAAAAGCATAAATAATATCCAAGTAACTACAAAACTAAAGCTTTGTACACATGCCAAGAATTTTTGTGATATAAGAACACAGGGAATTGAGAATTATGACTGAGAATAGTACCAACTTTTGCTAGTGAAGTGCTTGCTAGACATTTTGGATGATCTTAAGGTCCTTGGTGGTTCACAGAGGGAGATATGTTCAGACAGGTAAACTATGCCAGAATTGTTTAGGACTTTATAAGTTAAAACCAGCACTTTGAATTGTGTTCAGAAGCTAATAGGCAGCCAATGAAGCTGGCGTAGCAAGAGAGTTGTACGCTCCCTGTACCCCACTCCCATGAGCAACCTGGCTGCTAAGTGTTGGACTAGCTGGAGCCCCACATAGAGTTTGTTGCAGTAGTCTATTCGGGATGTAACCAGAGCATGAAATTTAATGTTTTAAATTTCTTTTTTTCTATTTATAATACACATATAACACACACAAGTATAAGTGTGTTCTACTTGTTCTCTTGGCTTTTTGAGTAACCCATGTGAGTATCAGAGGCCACAGAATGATGTGGATTATTTGGGGGGGGGGGGGCAGTGGCCAGAAAAACAACACACCCCTAATGCATGCTGTGCATCTGTATGGAAAATGTGTTTAAAATGTCAAGAAGTCAAAAAATCAGAAACAAAATGTGTTGCAGCTGATCATTGCATAGACGGTGCATAAGAGAAATTTTGGAGGAACATGCACAATACTCATGTAAACAGCACCACTACTGGAAATTTTGAATATGGCAACCTCAGGAACGTAACCAAACACCTTCCCCCACCTCTGAAAAACTGCCCCCCTTTTCTTTTTGAGTTGGAATATTAGTCCCATTCTTTGATACTCTTCTGATGGTATACTGCAGTTCAGAACATTTCTACTAATGGGATAAGAAAAAAAATGTCATTCTGTTGGGTCGATTCAGCATATGGAGAGCTTTGTGGATGCCATGGGAGCTTTTTCGTGCTTCCTGGCCTACATGCAGAGACTCTCTGGAGTGGAACTGGATTTCTTCAATACACATTATGCTCCGGAATATGTTGCTGTGTAGAAACAGCCAGAGTTAAACTTAGAAGATCCAATCCACTGATTGGGTGATCTTATGCCAGTTGCTCCCTTTCTCTGCGTCTAGCCTTTTTCATAGAGTTGTTGTGAAATTAACATGGAAAGAGAAAGAAACATGAGCATTCAACAATGAAGTTGCTTTTTGTGTGAGTGGGATAAGTGGCACCACCCCATTGTTTGAAATAGTTTAGCAGGAATTTACTTGTCCATTGGCCTTTATAGAGAAGGTGAAAATAATTCATGCCCTCTGTTGGTTCCACAGTGCACTGAGGTCTGGATGGATGAGTCCCCTGATCTTAGGTTAATTATTTACTTGAGAGTGCCAAAGTGGCACAAATGATAAAATTGTTCAAAAGAAGTAAATGCTTGCTATACAATATACAGAATAAAACTGTCAGCTACATACATTATTGACCACCACCCATTTTTTTCTGAATACAATCTCAGCAAAGGGATGAAAAATACTCCCTTTCCTAGACTGGATACATAAATTGGATTAAGCACACACTGCTAAATTTTAGAATCTATGTCTCCTGTGTATACCCTCTGTAATGTAAGTTTAATAACTGGACAGAGGCTTGTACATTGTGCATTCATCTGCAGGCCTACCTCTTGCTGTCATACTGCAAAACACACTGAAACATCAAGGGCAGGAGAGAATATTAGAAGTCCACAGGTGGGCTGCATATCTTTTTGGATATGTTTTGTGCTTATAACATGCTTATGTACCTTCAACTTGCCTGTTGACTTATGGCAACCTGATGAATTTTGCAGGATTTTCTTGAGGAAGGAATACTCAGAAGTGGTTTTGCCAGTTCTTTCCTTTGAAATACAGAACCTGGCATTTCATTTTGTTGAATCCCATAAGTACTAACCAGGATGGTCTCCCTTAGTATCCAAAATCCAAAAAGATGAAGCACCTTTAGGGTATATGTTTATAATTTTTATTTATTTATTTATTTATTTCGACTTCTTCGTCGCCCCATCCAGTGGGCTCGGGGCAGCTTTACAGACCTACGGTGATCCAAGCGACTGTCATCTCGAGACTAGACTACTGTAACGCCCTCTACGTTGGCCTTCCCTTGGCGACGATTCGGAAACTCAAGCTAGTGCAGAATGCCGCTGCTCGCCTGCTGGCAGGAGTGCCGGTGAGGCAGCACATTACGCCCATCCTCCAGCAACTGCACTGGCTGCCAATTGAGTACCGAATCACCTTCAAGGTGCTGGTGTTGACCTTTAAGGCCTTGTACGGTCTAGGGCCTGCGTACCTCTTGGACCGCCTTGCCCCATACGATCCCCGAGATCACTCCGCTGAGCGGAGCAAAACCTGCTGGAGATTCCACCGATCCGCCTCTGCCGCCTATCATCAACTAGGCAGCGCTCCTTCTCAGTAGCAGCTCCAACGGCCTGGAATGCCCTGCCGGAGGAGGCTAGAGCCATACGGGAGCTCGCCCCCTTCCGCAGGGCCTGTAAGACCTTCCTTTTCAAGCAGGCCTTCGGTTGACATATAACGCCTCTTGCTTTCAATCGACTTATGACTCTGTGTTACGTTTTTTGTCACTTAGTGTAATTTTAACAATGTTTTAATGATGTTTTTTAGTATCATTTTTGTTATTTTTATGGTTATAGCATTGTTTTATTTTGTTCGTGAGTCGGCATGAGTGTTGCCTGCCGATCACTATGTATGTCTTGTAACCCGCCACGAGCCCTCGGGAAGAGGCGGAATACAAATGCAAATAATAAATAAATAAATAAATAAATAAACATCGTAAAACACAGTAAAATACTCTAAAAACACATTATAAAACACTGTAAAACAACGGGTCAATATCCCATATAAAATATACGGTATACATACACTTTGTCTTAATTTTTGTTCTGTCCATACCACCTTTTTTCCTGCTTGTACTCATTCCATTTGTTTACATATTCAGACACATGATGTTTACACATAATACACTCATGCCAGCAAACATTTAATATTTACAGATACTAAATTGATTGACACTGCCACAATGCTGTTCAGTCCCTTTCCTGCTGAATCTTTTTCTCAACCTACAAGTAGGCCAAGATATTTACGGCCTGATGTGGAAAAAAATTAGACAATGCCCATTCAATGTACACAAGACAACCAGAATAGCAGTGGAATCTTACTTCAACACTTTCATGGTGAATCATTGTCTTCCACTATCCCAGAAGGGGGAAAGTAAGGCACAGACCAAGTAGTAGCCAAAACAGTTCTCCCCAATATTTGCAGTCAGTTTTGCCCTACACATATGCCTCCTGAGAAAACTATGTCTGCTCTAAGGCTGTTCCTGTGTAGTTCTCATCTATTCCTATTCTTAGGTTTAATTTCTGGCTATTTCCTTTTCCTTTCTGTCTTGTTTCCTGTGCCATTGGGTCGTTATTAATAAGTGAAACAGGGCTTGCACTGGACAATTTGTACAATAATGTCATGGCTATTCTTTTCAACCAGGCAGTCTTTTTCCTTTTTCTTTGGATCCTGCAGTGTGAAGCAACAGTTCCAATCCCACTCACTGCTGTGAATTATTTTAATGAGAGGGAAAATATACAGCAGCCAAATTATTTATGCTCTTTTTTTTGGGAGTAGTTGTACTGTGGTATCTACAAGTGTAAGCTGGGAAGTCTGTCTGATATTTAGCCAAAACCCACTGGGTGACCTCAGATCAGCTTAAGATTCCCATCAGCATTGGGAAGATAATTATAGGCTTGTCATACAGAACTGTGATTGAGATCAATGGGCTCATAATACAAAGTGATTTGAAAACCAAACGAGTGCTATGTAAATGCTTACTATGTAGCATAATTATTATTTGGGAGGGGATCGAGAATCCAGTGTCATTCAAATGTGCATTTGATTGTTCTCAGGGACATTTTCTGCTTGTCTTTCCCCAGCAACTTTCTTATACCCCCTGAAAAACTGCACTGAAGAGTTCCTCAGACCTCTTGAGGGTACATGGAAGGGAATACAAGTGTGAGAGCCAGCTGTGCCCGTACCTTGGGAAGTCTGATCTGGCTACGGTCATCCACGCTCTGGTCACATCCCGAATAGATTACTGCAACACACTCTACGTGGGGCTGCCTTTGAAGACAGTTCAGAAATTACAACTATTCCAATGGGCGGCAGCCAGATTACTAACTGGAGCTACATAAAGGGAGCATACCACCCCCCCCCCTGTTGTGTCAGCTCCACTAGTTGCCTATCCACTTCCGAGCTCAATTCAAATTGCTGGTCTTGACCTTTAAAGCTCTATACGGTTCTGGCCCAGCTTACTTGTCCGAACGCATCTGCCGCTACGTCCCACCTCGTAATTGAAGATCATCCGGGGAGGCCCTGTTCTCGCTCCCACCAACTTCTCAAATGCGGCTGGTGGGGACGAGGAAGAGGGCCTTCTCGGTGGTGGCTCCCCGTCTGTGGAATGAGCTTCCTAGCATCATACGATCAATTCCATCCCCCCTGACATTCAGGAAAAAAGTAAAGGCCTGGCTATGGGACCAGGCATTTGCACACTAGCACAAGGCAGCTTTTAAGACTGGATTTTAATGGAAAGTTGATGAATAGTGCTCAATGCTTTTTATGGATGGAACACTGTTTTTATAAACTTAAATCAATGTGTATGATATGTTGATTTTAATGTATTTTAATGTATTTTAATGTGTAATGTTTTTTGGGGGGGAGGTAATACTGTGTTTTACTGTGTTTTACTGTGTTGGCATCAAATTGTACCTTTTTGGAAGCCGCTCTGAGTCCCCCCTCAGGGGTTGAGAAGAGCGGGGTAAAATGCCGTAAATAATAATAATAAGCCCTTCACTGGCAGTTCCACTGACAAAGGTAGTTTTGTCTGAGACAGAGATTTGACCTTATTTATATTTTTACTTGGTTTCCACTTCCTTGTACATTCCAAAAAGATAGAAACATACAGGCACATTCCAAATGCATGAAGCATATAAGCCATTCTGGTTTTTGAGTCTTCACTATGGGTACATTGGAAGCAGTGATAGCATCAATAGCTGCAAGCTGGAACCATTAGCAACATAATTGCCATTAGCATTGATTTCCAAGTCATGTCAGCTGAGGTTTCAGTGAGGAGGCACTATTGAAATTATTCTCAATCCATCCATCTTTACTTGGTTTAGAAGAGCCTTTTTCTCAGAATCCAATTTAATACAAAGCAATTAGATGCAGATGTCAATCTGGGGTGATGTCAGGGCAGGGGAGGGAAATGGAAAGTTCTGAATAACAGCCTTTACTAGAGAAAGAGATACATCAGCTCATTCAATATCAGAGACAGGGGATAAGGTAGTCCTGATGCTGTTGGGCTACAGCAGTGGTTCTCAACCTGTGGGTCCCCAGATGTTTTGGTTTTCAACTCCCAGAAATCCTAACAGCTGGTAAACTGGCTGGGATTTCGGGGAGTTGAAGGCCAAAACATCTGGGGACCCACAGGTTGAGAACCACTGGGCTATAGATTCCAACATCCTTTACAAATGATTATTCTGGCAGGGGCTGCTGGAGTTTACAATCCAACAACAGCTGGAGGACTATTGAGTTCCCACTCCAGTTTTGTCTTCTTGTCGCCTTCGGGCTGAGAGAGGCGGTTTAGAAGCATAGTAAGTAAATAAATAAATAATAAATTCTCGTGATTCTTCTCCCTTGTGGTTACCTTGCTTGTTTTATTTTTAGTTACATGTTTAAGATAATCTAGTTGGTCTGTTAATACATATCTTGCAAGTATGTATCACAGATCTATCATCAGGCACTCGGAAATACAGTAGACTCTCAGTTAACCAGCATTCAAGGAACCACAGTTCTCAAGCAGCTGTCATTTTAAAGAGAAATAATACCTTAAATAAAAATTAGAAGTAAAATCAACTTTTGCCGAAAGGTTACATTAAGTTCAATTAGTCTTTATTTGGTTTTAATTACTATATTTCAGTAGTGATATCAAACCAATATCAGGTTTATATATGGTATAGTATGGGGTATAGTATTAGACCTATTTAAAATAATAACTCTCAAGCAACCAGAAACTACATTTATCCAACATCTACCAATTCTCATGGGTGCTGTTAACTGAGGGTGTACTGTAGATGGTCATAGGCATACTTATTTACTTACTAGATGTATATCTCCCTATTCTACAATAATGATTGAATGCAACATAGAATACAATTAAAACCCTAAAAAAGATCAAGGATTAAGCAGAATTAATTTAAAAGCACAACTGGAAAACAATTGGAAAGTGCCTCATTAAGAAAAATATAGCATCCAAATGACAGCAAACCTTCCTCAGTTATTTTATTTATTTATTATTTCGATTTTTAGGCCGCTCCTTCCCACAGGCTCGGGGCAGTTTACACAATCTAAACAACATATAGTGATAAACATAGCATTAAACAAAATATCAGCTGTGTTAAAAATTTAAGAATTAAAGATGTTACGAAGGACCGCTCAGATTGAATGCTAGCCGAAAGAGGGCTGTTTTACACGCCCTCCAGAAAGAGGGCAACTCTCTAATCACTCGAACTTCATCAGGCAAAGCATTCCAAAGCATTGGTGCATCACAGAAAAGGCTCTTTGTCTGGTAGGTGACAGATGGTAAGTCCGGATAGCAGGTGCATCGAGGAGATTTTGTTCTTCTGACCGAAGTGATCTCTGGGGAACATATGCGGAGAGGTGGGCCCTCAGGTACACCGGCCCTATACCATACAAGGCCTTAAAGGTTAAAATTAACACTTTGAAAGTAATCTGGTACTCCACTGGCAGCCAGTGCAATTGCTGCAAGATTGGAGTAATATGACATCTCGCCGGAGCTCCGGCGATCAGTCGAGCTGCAGCATTTTGCACTAGCTTGAGTTTCCGGATCACAGACAAAGGAAGGCCAATGTAGAGGGCGTTACAGTAGTCTAATCTCGAGATGACCGTCGCCTGGATCACCATAGCTAGGTCACTCCTGGGTAGCATCTCAGGCTGCTAGCAGTTTTACAAAAAGAAGAGATCGCGCTATCCTTCCCCAATAAGGAATTCCAGAGCCAGGGAGCAGCCATGGAGAAATCCCATTATGGGCTACAGCTCTATTTATTCTTTATTAATAGATTAGGACTCAGGTTAACCAGCATTCAAATCCTTAGTTGTCAGCCCCTGGCAGACTTTATAACAAAAGCACTCTCACAAGGGATGGTCCTCGGAAACCGCTTTATTATTCCTCCTTGCCAAGGAGAAAAGAAAGTGAGTTCAGAACATTTATCACCAAACCGGCAGTATATTATCTATCTAACCCAAGACCTCTCTTGCTATCTACTTGTAATGGCTACATTCCATTCCCACATAACATGTTACATTTCCCAGGCCCCCAAAAGACCAGATGGCTCATATCAGTACTCCCAAAACTGGCATGAAGAGGACAAAGCAGCTTTCGGTTTTAGCTGATACGGACACATCATGACATTAGTCATGGACACCCACAAAGTGTTCTTGGGCAAGTAACACCATCTCAGCCAAAGAGGAAGACTTACTTGGAACTTCTACTACAATTTATCTGTGGTAAATTATGAAGGTAATTTCAAGAGAGACTAACATAGAGTTGACAAAATTAGCCATATTCCTATGGATGAAGAAAGTCTATTCACCTCCAGACTCCTTTTTTGTCTTTAACTCTGATTTTGTTTTACCAAATGGCGATTCTGAATTACTCCTGTGTAATCAGAAAAGGGGCAAAGAATGTGATGGACCATTTAAAATGTGCTTCTGAGATGTCTGTGCCTTTAGGATTGAGTGACCCATACAAGAATAAATCTGTCCCTTGAGGTTTATGAACCAAGCAAAATGCAACATATAAAACTTACTGCAACATTTTAACCCTGCTGGTTGTCTAACTGATGCTCCCTTTCCATGTTTAGCTGCCCACATGCACCCTCTTGGATATGTCCTTGAAGGTCCCATTGACAGCAGTAGGCGTTGGTGGTTTCATGTCTTGAAGAATCACCCAGGCTACCACTAATTCTTGCTGGGATAGATAAAGCAAACCAAAGCTACATTTATTTTGGGAGAATGGAGAAGGGTAAGTTGATTTCTAACTTGAGAGCCCACAGCCATGGCGATGATGAGAATGCAAGATTGTTTCTGACATTATGACAAGGGAGTGAGAGGAAAGGATGGAGTGAGAAAATAAAAATAGCCCTTGAAACAGCCAGACTGGAATCATTGGAGATGCATGAGTTTCCCCAAGTCATGTCTGCTAAATTCTGCTCTTTGTGTGGCTACGCCTGTGCTCATAATGGGTTTTGCATAATTCTATTGACACATGTGCAGTGATCCTTCAGTCTGCTTCTTGTGCATGTCAGTTGCTGAACTTCGGGATGCAGACATTCTAGAGGAAATGTAAGCAGGCAATCAGAAGAAATCCAGGGCTGAGAAAGGGTTGTTCTTATAAGTTTGATCCACATTGCAACCTACAGGTCACAGCCTCATATGCAGAAGCCTCAAGGTAATTGCAGGCAAAATTAGTAGCTGCAGGTGCTCATGAAATTTCAACCTTCCTTCCTTCTTTCCTTCCTTCTTTCCTTCCTTCCTTCCTGACTTTAATTTACACCATGATAGCTTTTCTCAAGAAATTTGGGTGGATGAGAGGATAAAGACAGAGAGAAGAAATAAATTGAGAGTGGGGGGAGCAACAAAGAGACACAGTTGATCTGAATGCAGCTTAGCCTGTAAGTATCTGGGTTTCTGGGGCTCCTGTTCTATGAACATTTCCAAGTCCAATATAAACTTTCAAACTAAGATTTTAAAATAAAAAACATATATGATATCCTGTTGTATCACATGATGAATTAACAGTAGGTGGTTTCATTGATGCCATGGCAGTTTATATTATTATTATTATTATTTATTTCGATTTGATAAACCGCCCTTCCCGAGGCTCAGGACGGTTTACAGCATATAAAAAAACAGCATATAAAAACACACAAAGTTAAAAATACATAAAATTACATCTTAAAACAGTCACATAAAATCATAGCCAGACATAGCTGGTTCATGCAGAGTGGTAGTGGTACGGCAGGGTGGCAAGTGTTAATTACGCGTCGTCAGACATCAAACCTCTATCTAAACAGCCAGGTCTTGCAGGACCTGTGGAAAGCCATCAGGTCCCACAAGGCTCGTGTCTCCGGTGGCAGCGAGTTCCATAAGACCGGCGCCGCCACTGAAAACGCTCTCTGCCGCATGGTAGAGAGCCTGCAGAACTTCATAACCGGGACTTCAAGTAAGTTAAGCCCCTCTGAACACAGTGATCTTCTGGGCACATATGGCGTAAGCCGCTCCTTCAAGTACAGTACTCTGGTATTTATACTATGCTTTGGTATTCTACCAAATGACTACTGTGAAATTGTGATTTCTTGCTTTTGGTAGATATCACCGGCTCAGAATCCTTTAGCAGCACATCCTTCCCCTACTAACATTGTTATCACCAATGAATGTACTATGAAAAATCCTAAAAGATTTTGGCTGGACTCCAAAACATGATGGGAACAAGAGCTCTGCCTGTCAGTCAGTAATATCTCACTTCCAACAGCCCATCAACTCAAGTTGGCCACTCAGTCAGACAGGCATGAAGGGCTACATGAAGTCCACAGTTTCTATGTTGTCCACCTTTTCTACCAGACACATGAGAGTTATAAAAATGTGTGTTGGTGTGTTTCTGATTAAATATGTGTAGAAATCCTTGTTTGTAAGGGGGAAAAATAGAGAAAGTACAAGGCCTACTTGCTGGCCTAAAGATTTCACCTTGATTCTTTTCTTGCTTCCCTCTGTATCTGAACCTGGGCCTCCCAGTTCTAGTCATACCAATAATCTTGGCTTCACCTCTTCTACCTTCCTTATTACTTGAAATCTCCTCTCCCAGTCTTCCCACAAGCTTGCTGTTAGTCATGTACTTTAGTGTACATTTTATAAAGTAATACAAGCAAAGCTATTAACTAGTTAAATCTTCATTCACTTAAAACTCTATAAAATACATATAAGAGCTCCTAGGTCACCATTTGGCAACCACTGAGAGAAATTCTGAATGTGAACAACTCCATGTTTTCCTCTCTATGATAGATTTTTGTTATGGGTAAACCTATCTGAGATCTCCTATGGGTTTCATGACAATTTGATAACAAGAAGGCAAGAGATTAGGTAGTTGAGGTCTTTGCTACTAGGGATGGTTTAATAGGAGCATATCATTTTTTTCCAGCAGTCTCCTTCTCCTTAAAGGAATAGGCATTCCTGTTTTCATGCTCAGCATGCCAACTGTTAGAGCAAATCCATGCTGTTTAGGTCTATCTTTTATGCTCTGAACTTTCCACCAAGCAAGAGAACTGTAGAAGTAACAGTCTCACGTGTCACTCAACCAGTTACACAGAACCTAACAGAAGTAATAAAATATTCTGATTTATCGTAAAAGTTTGTGTCTAGGAAAGGGAGCTCTGACACTTCCTGATTTCAAAAGCAGTGTTAGGTTCCTTGGCCATGAGAAATAGAGATGGCAGTCATGCTCACCCTTTTTTCGTCTAATCTTCAGTGTAATAAGATAATATTCTTTTCCTATTGAAATGCTGACAACTCATGTTTCATCTTTAGCAGTGGCAGTCTAAATATCCCACATCCATACTTCATATTGAAAATCACTGTATCCTTCTGCTCTCTCAAAGTGAGTAGAAGAATAAAGAAATGACTCTGGTCGAGATCCAAAATATTTCATAATTCATTCCATATTATTCCCTCCAGTCATAGCAGATTCTTACATTCTGAAATGGAGAATAGTTTCAGAAATGGAGCTTTTTGTTTGCAGAGAAAGAAACAGAACCACACATTCCTACCAGTTCAAAGTTTTAGCAGCAGGGGTAAAAAAAGAAAGGTCCAGAAGTAAAAGGATGACTGCACAGATATTTTGCCAAAGAAAAGAAAATGTTTGATGAGGAAAGGGGACATAAAAGGACACAGACTAACATCAATGTATGAATGCAAATGGGGAAATTGTAATAGTGTTTACATTAAAAATTCATTTCCATATTGTAAAACCAGAAAGATTGTGAATATGTGACATGTGTCCCTACTGCATAGTCTCCTTTGAGGTGTTAGGTTCCCCCCCCCCCCACTGCTCTCTCTTCTTAGGTATCTTTAACATTAACTTGGACTAGACAGGACTGTTCTCTGATGGTCGTCCAAATAAAATGTTCTTCTTCATGAACTAAAATCCAGTTTGGAACTTACAGTTTCTGGGAAAGGTGATTGAGAGGGCAGCAGCGGTGCAGCTACAGCAGTTCTTAAATGACATAGCCAGACTAGATCCCTACCAGTCCGGCTTCTGTATTGGGCACGGGACTGAGACCATGCTGGTCGCCATCACAGACCAGCTCCGTTGCCAGTTAGACCAAGGCAGATCGGCGCTGCTCGTGTTATTGGACCTCACAGCAGCGTTTGACACAGTAGACCACGCATTATTAGCCCATCGCTTGGCTGTGACGGGGGTGAGAGGGACTGCTCTCAAATGGGTGTCCTCCTTCTTCCTGGATCGGGGACAGCGAGTGGAGAGGGGAGGTATGGTTTCCGAGAGGCTCCCGCTAAACTGTGGGGTCCCTCAGGGAGCTATTATCTCCCCTTTATTATTTAACATCTATATGCAACCACTTGCCAAACTGGTGCGGAGTTTTGGTCTGGAGTGTCATCAGTATGCTGTGGCAGCTGGGTGATGACACCCAGCTGGTGCTGAGGATGGACAGCCAGCCGGACTTGGTACCCGATAATTTCCAGCTGTGCCTTGAAGCCCTGACTGGTTGGCTACGTGCCAGCCGGTTGAGAGTGAACCCATCGAAAACGGAGATCCTATGGCTGGGTTGCCGGGGGGGGGATGAGCTCCGGCTGCCTACTCTGGATGGCAAGGCATTACGCTCGTCACCCTTAGTAAAGAGTCTGGGGGTCCAATTGGACCCACTGCTAACGATGGAGGCCCAGGTCTCCACTGTCAGCAGATCCGCCTTTTTCCACCTGTGACAGGCTAGGCGGCTAGCACCATACCTTACCAGGAGTGATCTAGCTACTAGGCATGAGAAAAAAGTTATGAAAATGAAATGATTCGTAAGACGGTGATCCAGGCAACAGTCATCTCGAGGCTAGACTAGTGTAGCACCCTCTACATGGGTCTACCTTTGGCAGTTATCCGGAAACTCAAATTGGTGCAGAATGCAGCAGCTAGACTCCTGGCGGGAGTACTGGCCAGGAGCCATATCACTCCAACTCTGCAGCAACTGCACTGGTTGCCAATCGAGTACCGGATCACCTTCAAAGTGTTGGTCTTGACCTTTAAGGCCCTATATGGTCTGGGGCCGGTGTACTTGAGGGACTGCCTACTCCCATATGCTCCCCAGAGATCCCTTTGGTCAGAGGACCAAAACCTGTTACACGTCCCTTCTATTAGGTCCTTTCACTTGTCATCAACTAGACAGAGAGCCTTTTCCATCATCGCACCAAGCCTGTGGAATGCCTTGCCGGTGGAAATTCGAGCGCTAAACGAACTAACAGCTTTCCGGAAGACGTGTAAGACAGCTCTCTTCCAGCAGGCATTTAATCTTTAAGCCATGTCAATCTGTATGCTGACAGAAACATTGTTTTTACGCTTTTTTAATGTTCTTATCATTTTAGTGCTGTGTTATCTTGTGCATTTTGTAAGCCACCCTGAGCCAATTTGGAAAGGGCGGTATATAAATTGAAACAATAAATAAATCAAATCAAATCAAATCTGTTGTCACAAATGATCCTAAAATGGTTCACATTTCCAGAAACGACAAAGAAATTTTGTGAGGACAACACTGCTTAATGGTGTTTGCTGGCTGATATGCCAGTGGGCTGATGAATCTACTCACAATTTTAACCTGAACTTTAAAGAGCAACATGTTTTCAATAGGCTCTTGAAGTCTTTGATATGGTATTCCTTCAGAAATGAAATAGGGAAGTCAATATGGTACTGTAGTGGTTAGAGTGCTAATGCTGTCCATATCGCCACCAAACCATGGGAACTATAATGAGACTATTCCTACCTGCTACAGAGAGAAATACAGGACCAAGCAGGTCACCAGTCATCTTGAGTATGAAGTGAATCTTTACAATGGTTTTTTTTTTTGCCTACTGTGGGCAAACACAAATGTTTCCTTGCAGTATTATCCCTGTGCAGTATTCAGATGTCCCAAAATGTGACAGGGGAATTATTCTGTATAAAAAAAGAAAATTCGGTGTTTTGCACAGAGAAAAGTTTCCAACAGAGTAAACTATTTTTTTTGTTGAAAATACGTTTTTTTTTCTTAACAGATAAATTCATCTGACCACATTGATACATTTAAATAAGAGAAGAAAAATGTGCAAGTTTCTCACATATCCGTTATTCTTCCCGATGGGATTTCTCAACTGACAGGAATCTTGTTTTTCGGCCTAGGTATTCTATCCATTCCTATTTTGTATTAAGTTTCACAAGATGGAGTCTTATCAGTGTACTGAAGCTCAAATAATTCATAATGCAACGTGTACTGGATGTAATCCCTGTTAGATTCAATAAAACATAAAGAAGAAGAAGCATACCATCAGGGATTATATCTGTTTACTTCTTGCTTCCCAGTCTCTGAACAAGCTTCAAGCCATCATTATTAGCTGTGTGTGTGAAGCTGCAAACATTGTTCACAGCCCTCCCTTTCTGAATTATACAAGGATCATAAGTGCTTGAGAAAAGATAGCAAAGGAGACAAACAGAGAGGCAGGGATCAGCTGTAAAAATAAAAAAAATGAATAACCTTTAACTTCTAGCAAAAATTATTTTCTGTTCTGCATTCAGACTAAGATGGGACTTCTCTCTGTGTGTGCAAAAAAAGCTTTAAGCATCCATTGTTGCTTTATCCACATCAGAATATGACTTCTTTCATATTTTAAAGTTAATTTTGCAAAGAATTGATGAACTGGCAGGATGAATTTCTCTCACAGTTCTCGAATAGATAAGCCGCAGTGGATGGAAATTTCTTCTCAAAATGTCTCAGTATGGAAGGACCATATATGGAAGATATTTTGTCTTCCAAAGGAGTGTGATTATGAAGTTTTCTTTTTCAGATGTTGGAATACCATTTAAACCCTTTCTACACTGCCATATAATCCAGATTATCAATGCAGATAATTCACATTATCTGCTTTGAACTGGATTATATGAGTCTATACTCCCATATAATCCAGTTCAAAGCAGGTAATGTGGATTTTACATCACAGTGGGGAAGGGGCCATATACTCCTTTTGACATTTCTAGTGTTTTCGAATGCCTAGGTTGGAAAATGATGTCAGCAGTAGTGATTCTTTGGTCCCCTAAGGCAGTGTTTCCCAATCTTTTTTTGAGTCGCGGCACACTTTTTACATTTACAAAATCCTGGGGCACACCACCAACCAAAATGACACAAAATGACACTCTAACACAGTAATACATATAGTTGATATGTTTTTAAATGTACAGTATTTATACACTCAGTGTGAAACCTGGGCCTGTTTTGATGAACACAACATATGTATGACTATCTCTCACATATTTATATATTATTTCGGGATTTTACCCCGCTCTTCTCAACCCCCAAGGGGGGACTCAGAGCAGCTTAGAGTACAGCACAATTCGATGCCCACATAATAACAATATAAACCCCAAAACACTTCAACAATTAAAATACATTAAAATACATTAAAATACAACTACATTAGCACCATACACATTCACTCTGGATTAAAACAATGTTCAGTCCATAAAAACATTGGCCATAATCACCCACTTTCATTAAAAACCAATCTAATCTAATCTAAATAGAGTTGAACGGAGTTTTAACATTTATATTGTTTTATTTTCTGTACAATGTGACGTTGATCCTTGACCGTAAATATCTATCTATCTATCTATCTATCTATCTATCTATCTATCTATCTATCTAATCTAAATGTAATCTATATGGCTATCATATCTTCTCTCAGCCTTTTCTTCTTCAGGCTAAACATGCCCAGCTCTTCAAGCCACTCCTCATAGAGCTTGTTCACCAGACCTTTGAGAAATTTCACCCTGAGTGAAACTTGCTTCTAGTTAACTATGGATGTCATGAAGCTTTTATAAACAGTTCCTTTGGGGGTGGGGGGAACTCTCGAAAAATCCAGTAAAATAGTTAAAAAAAAACATTTCCAAGCAGAGAGGCTCAATTTGTTTCTTGGAAACCTGTGAGGGGACTGCTAGGAGGGGGGAGGGGCAATTTCCCATGGCACACCTGATGATCACTCACGGCACACTAGTGTGCCACAGCACACTGGTTGAGAAACACTGCCCTAAGGGGCACAAAAAAGAGTAGCAAGTTGGTGCTTATTTTAAATTCTCCTAGGCTAGACTAAGACCACTTCTACATTGCCAGATAACATCCAGTTTATCTTGGATTATATGTCAGTGTAGACTCATATTATCCAGTCCAAAACAGATAATGTGGATTATCTGATTTGATAATCTCGATGATATGGCTCTGTAGAAAAGGCTTAAATTGTTGGCTTCACCATGCTACTTAGAGAAGGGAGTGATTTCCTTTTTGAAAGGAGTTAATTTCATATCTTAGCTTTAATTAAACAGGAATCTCGGTATGTGACTGCAGTGGGAAAGTGTCAGTAGTGGTGGCTGAAGATGTGCTGGTCTCTCTGAAGAATAATCCTTGATTTAACTACAAGTCATATCAAAATTCATAATTTTGGCTCCCAAACCTGTCATGGACGTGTACATGTTCAGTTAGGTGATCCCTCATTGTCTGAGAATAATGGCCTTCTAACCCTAACCTTTAAAGTCCTTAACGGTTCTGGCCCAGACCACCTGTCCGAATGTATCTCCTGTTACAAACCATCACAAAATTTAAGATCATCTGGAGAGGCCCTGCTCTCAATCCCACTGCCATCACAAACGTGTCTGGTGGGAACAAGGGACAGGGCCTTCCCTGCAGTGGACCCCTGCCTGTGTAACTACCTCCCCAGGGGCATCAGATTGGCCACCTTCCTCCTGTCTTTCAGTAGGAAACTTAAAACCTGGCTATGGGACCAAGCGTTTGACCAGTAATAACAGCAAGTGAAAGAAGATTTAAGACAATAAATTGACTCAGACTGGACTTTAGATTCTGGATTTTGGATTTTGATTTTAACAGGCATGTTTTGATTAATTGTTTAATTATTGTTTTTTAATATTTTAACATATTGTTGATTGTTTTTATGATGTCGACATCCTATGGTGCTCTTGTGAGGCTGCCTTGAGTCCCCCTTCAGGGGTGAGAAGGGCAGAGTAAAAATATAGGAAATAAATAAATAAATGAACAATATCTTGGTGGTGGATATGGAGGTAACTGTAGAATCTTACTCTTGACCCACATGTTCTTCTACAGTGAGGACATCAGTTTCCAGGTAGAAGGCTGTCCTGGTCAGGGTTGGCTTGACACACTTTCCTCTTGACACATTTCTCCCTTTCACTCTCCATTTGCGCCTCTTCAAATTCCACAGCACTGCTGGTTAAAGCTGACCTCCAGTAAGAGTTCTCAAGGTCCAGAGCTTCCCAGTTCTCAGTGTCTATGCCACAGTTTTTAAGATTAGCTTTAAGCCCGTCTTTAAATATCTTTTTCTGTCCAACAACGTTCTGTTTTCCATTCTTGATTTGGGAATATAGCAACTGCTTTGGAAGGTGATGATCAGGCATTCAGACAGCTTGGCCAGTCCAGTAGAGTTGATGGTATAGGAGCATCATTTCAATGTGAGTGGCCTTTGCTTCTTCCAGCACCCTGACATTTGTCTGCCTGCCCGTCTGTCTTCCCAAGAGATTTGCAGGATTTTTCAGAGGCAACGCTGTTGGAATCCTTCCAGGAGTTGAGTGTGACATCTGTAGACAGTCCACGTTTCACAGGGTTGGGAGGACAATAGCTTCATAAACAAGCACGGTGTCCTAATCCTCAGGCCAATTTCTATACAATGCATTACTTCATTTTGGGATGATTAATCCAGGACTATTTCCCACTACAGAAGTATAGCTCTGTAATTCCATTTTAACTATCATGGTAAAAATATTGTGGTATCCTGGGATTCATAGTTTGGTGAGGCAGTAAAGTTCTCTGATTAAGAATTCTACATTTTGCCGAATTCCACAACATGGAAGCATGAAAATTAAAGGGGAATCAAAACACTATAATTATGTAGTATAAATGGGCCTGTTGTTTAGGATTAAATTGGAGAGTATGGGTCATTTCAACTGAGATAACCGTCCCACATGAATCCAAGAATCAAAGAATCCAAGACTGAATTAACTGTAGCAATGTGGTTTTAAACTTAAATAATCTTCAGTACATTAATTTGAAACCCAATTTTTAAAAATTAGTGAACGATTTCATAGGAGTCCTCCCACCTTATTTTTTCCTGAACATTTTCAATTTCCTTTCCAACATTCTGTCAGAAAATATATTTCGTAAGAATTTTGCCTCTCCACTCCCAGTTTATATACTTCTAATACTCTCATTTCAGATGGAAATGAAGTAGACACAAAAGATAAAATGTGGAAAAAAAACACCTCCCCTTTCCAGAACTTTCCAAGTTTTTTCATCAGACCTTTAAATTTCTGCTGGTGTTATTTTTAACAGAATTCCGATCCCGATTGTAGTTCAAATGTTTCCAGAATTTCCTGTGATTTTAACATTAGAGGCTTGGGCTGTCACATATTTTGACAGCCCTTGCATATTCTTTCTCAAAGCCTTTCTGCCACTAAAACTTTAATTACAAAATTACAAAACAATGGAAATGTACTGTATATATCCTTCTACCTTTGAAAAGAGTAGTAGACAGCTTCAAATTAATCTCAAAAGAACAGACACCGCTTTACCATACAACTGCAATAACAATAGAAAGCAATTGTTTCACGTTGTTTCTGTGTGTCTCTGGCTTTTAATTCTCCTCTTTCCTTTGTTTTGGCACTTGTGAATAATTCTCCCCAATGATCTTGTTCTCTAGGCTATTAATGCAGGTGACCTTTTACATCAACGCCAGCAATTCCCTGGCATTTCTTGAAGTGCTACTTAAAACAGATTCCATGTGACTTGCAAGGGCTTTACTGACAAACCCACCCTGCCCACTTAAATCTCTACTTTTGCTATGTGCCCAAAAGCATGTTCATTAGAAAAATAACACTTTTAAAAGCTCTTTTATTGTGCCTGACATCCTGTTTTCAAATCAACCAACCAGGTTCCAATGGAAGCTCAGAAACAAAGCATATAGATATTGTGTTTAGTATTAATTAATTTATTTATTTCATGTATATGTCACCTTTCACCTATGGAAGTATCTAAAATAGTTCCCCAAAATAATTTGCTCTAGTAGAATTTTGATTTATGTTACTACTAGCTTAGGGACCCGGTGGTGCCCGGGTTATTTGATTAAGGCATTGTGTGACAAGGTTGTTCCTTATCAGATGTTAATGTGGCTCACAGTGGTCTCAGGAACTTAGTGAAGATACTGCAAGTCCCATCGGCCATGGTCCTTCCCCCTCCAAACAGCACCAGGATGTAGAGTGGGTCTTGAGGGCTCTGTGTGTCACATTTGGTCTTGATCATTCTTTGGATGAGGGTTGCAACAGTCTCGGAAGATGAGTGAAGGTATTTCAAGTCCCATCATCTGTGGTCCATCCTCCTTGAAACAGCACCAGGGTGTAGAGTGGGTCAAGGGGGCTCTGTGTGCTAATTTTGGTCTGTAGTGGTCATTGGGTGAGGGTCGCGTTGTGAAGTGGGCCATTGGACCCCTGTGTGGCAAGTTTGGTCCTGATCCGTGATGGCTCTGGGCTGCAGTGTCTGACTGCCTGAGGCCTTTCCTTTTCCCCCTGAGTCACCTTAGAATGTTGGAATGTGGATGGCCAATCGGAGTCCTTTATGCAAATACCATTTCAGTGGCAGCCAATCCCCTCTGTCTGGGGCCATAGAATGTTGGAGTTCTGAGGCTGGTCAATCAGAGTACTGTATGCAAATAACCCCATAGTGGCAACGTATCGAAATGCTGTCACATATTCCTTGGCACCTCTGCACCTCCCAGAAAATGAACATTCCATTTCCAACTGAAAAAAACCTGTCATTTGGCTAACTCAAGCATTCAGTTGCATTCTGTTTTGCTGGCCAATCAGAGTCCTTTATGCAAATAGTTCCTCAGTGGCAACCAATGCCCTCTGTCTGGTGCCTTAGATTGTTGGAGTTCTGAGGCTGGCCAATCAGTGTCCTTTATGCAAATAATCCCACAGTGGCAACCAATTGAAACGCTGGCACATATTCCTCCACACCTCCCAACCTCTGCACCGCCGCAAACACTGACTTTTATTATATACATAGACATAGATTTGCACCTGCATTTAGAAGAGGAGGCAGGAACTCTGCAACACCCCCAATCTTCACTCCTCCAGACCATAACTAATATTCATGGATGCCTCAAGTTGTGGTCAGATAACATCTGGAGGGCTGTGCATTCCTCATCCCTTTTTCAGAAGTATTACCTTAATAAATTATGACTATATTAAGTTGTCATCATTTGTATCTACCAATAGAGCCATGACTGTTTCTAATTCCAGTGGATTTTTCTTTAAACTATCTGGAAGAAAAATACTAGATCCTTGGGCAATACTCTAACAGAGACAAGGTTAGAATGATACAGAAGGTACTTTGTGTCAACAGAGATTAGCTTGATTGGCAAGCTGACACATCCATCCGGGACAATGTCTGGGAGCCTTGGATCTCCTGCATTCAAAGTACCCTGTTATCCATGAGATGGCTCAGGATCAGAATAGGCATGGAGAAACAATGTGTACTCAGCAACCTTTAACAAAATTAGCATTTTTACATCTTCTGAAAATGTGTACTTTATCTTGAGCATTTACAAGGCATATAACACATTTTTCAAAAAACAGAATGTACAGAAAGAAAAGCATAAATTTTAAATTTTGCATGAAAACACTGTGAGGACACAGAAATATGCTTTAGTTGGTGTAAGACGACGGCTAAAATTGGCTAAATTGTACACAGTTGCATTCTGTCAACATTTAGAGAGCCACTGTTTATTACACCCCTATTTGTGAAGTATTTTCTTTTATCCATTCTGAACTAGTCAGTATAATAGAATTTATATTGGAACAATGGAGAAGAGCACATATTTATTGATCTGTATCTCATTCATACATTTGATAAACTCACAACTCTTCTACTCTTTCCTTAGTGTTAGAAGAGCACTGAGCCTTTCTTTCCATGAATTCCAAGTTTTACAATTCCCACCTCCACATAACTATAAGAAAGATTGCCCTTTGAAACCCAAAAATTGTAGGTATGGTATGTTGTTCTAGATAATGGCTTAGTGCAGTGTTTCCCAACCTTTTTTGAGCCGTGGCACATTTTTCACATTTACAAAATCCTGGGGCACACCACTAACCAAAATGACACAAAATGATATGTTTTTAAATGTATTTATACACTCAGTGTGAAACCTGGGCCTGTTTCGATGAACATAACATAGATATCCTGGCAGGAATGGCAGAAAGACACAAACTTCCCACACAGAACTCCCATAACCAAGAGAAAATGCTATAAGAGTTTGGTGGGCATTGACCTTGAGTTTTGGAGTTGTAGTTCACCTATATCCAAAGAGCACTGTGGACTCAAACAATGTTGGATCAGGACCAAATACTCAATATGCCAAAATTTGAACACAGATGGAGTTTGGGGAAAATAGACCTTGACAATAGGGAGGAGGAGAAGGGGCTCACCTGCCTGCCAGGCGCAGTCTCGGAGAGCGGAGTGCAGCTAAAGAGTGTTGGTGCCTCACCAAACTAGAACTCCCAGGAATCCATTGCATTCACCAATGGCAGTTAAGGGATAGGGTTGCTACACTGCCAAATTAATGCAGTTTGACCCCACTTTAACTGCCAGGATTCCATGCTATGGCATCCTGGGAGTTGTAGTTTTACATGGCCTGTAGCCTCTTCTGCTAAAGCAATGCTTCCCAAACGGCGGGCGGGCAGGTGGGTGGCCTGTGTCCTGAAATGACCCAGCAGAGGAGAGGGAAAAGGGGGAGCCAGAGAGAGAGAGAGAGAGAGAGAGAGAGAGAGAGAGAGAGAGAGGGAAGCGCGGGAGGCAAAGCAGGGAGTGCGCGAGCAAGCGAGCGAGCGACACAAATGGAGCAGGACGCCGGGTTCTGGGGGCAGAGCTCGCCGAGTGGAAGCGCTCCCTTCCCTTGGGTTTCCTCCTCCTCCTTGCAACATGCGCATACACACACACACACGGAACTCACTTTTCCTTCCCCCCGCCCCCTCTGTCACGCAACATTCTTGCAGAGCTGGAGGGCGAAGGGCAGTGGGAACATTTTGCAGCCGGGCCGGAGCCTCCCGCCCACGCGCTGGCTGCCTGCAGCAATGGCGACTGCGGCCGGATGCGCACTTGGCCACGTGATGCCCTGAAATCCCAAAGCACACCTGATGATCTTTCACGGCACACTATTGTGCCGCTGAACACCGGTTGGGAAACACTGGCTTAATGCACTATAAGGAAATTTCCTATTCATCTAAAATGTCTATATGAACAGAAATACTAGTGAAAGTATCCAGCTTTATTTTATTCAAATGCTACTTATTCTGATGCATCAAAGATTTCAAGCAAAGTTACACAGATATACTACTGGAATGGTACATATCTACAACCTTCTAAAGGGTAAAGAGAGATTGGCCTTCTGTTCCTCCGACTACTGCCCTTTGGTTTCAAGCTATCCAGAGTGTTGAGCTATGTGCTTATAAGATTCCAATAACAAGGGAACAATAGCCATGGTTTCACTTACCTGAGCCCAGTGAAAAATAGTCTCTCTAGGAATCTGATGCAACCTCCAGACAATTCTATGACATACTTCTCCTGGAAGTCTCATTGAAGGGCCTAGCAAATCCCACAATAGCATAGAGGTTCTCTGGAGGACCTAGGCCCTTCCATACTGCCCTATATCCCAGGATCTGATCCCAGATTAGGAGTCTGCCAGATCCCAGATTATCTGCTGGAATTAAACTTTGGGATATATGAGTCCATATCCATGGTTTCTAAACACAGCCCCATGGAATAACCTGTGTTTTGGGACATTTTAAAATCCAAATAAGCAGATAATCTGTGACTTTTGAATGAAACACAAGTTTTTGGATTAAAAAATCATTTTATTTTTCAATAGTCTCCTTTGATCTCTATACACTTTGTCCAACATTTCCAATTTTTATCCCTTCCAAAAATATTTGTCGAGGTCATCAAAATAGGTATTTGTTTGTGATATGATGTCATATCCCAAGGTTTCATGGATTGTTGCCATGTATCCCAATTCATGGATTGTTGCCATGAAAACTGCATATGTATGCACCCTTGCGTTGTCCTGCATTGTGAGCAAACACGGCACCCATCTTGCGGAAAGCTCTCATACCCAAGTGATCATTTAAAATTGAAACCCCTGAGCCATGTGAGATGCCTATGGCTTCCACAATTTCTCACACTTTCAATCTCCGATCAGCCAACACCATATCGTGAATTTTTTCAATTGTTTTGGGTGTAGAGACCTCAACTGGGTGTCCAGAATATTCGGCATCTTCCGTGCTTGTATGGCCACAACAAAATTCAGTAAATTTCACTTATTTACCATTGAAATTGATGGTGCAGAGTCCCCATAGTATTTATCAAGCTTAGCCTTGGTTTGAGTGATTGTCTTTTTCCGCAAAAAAAAAAGCTTAATGAGCACACAAAATTCCCTTTTTTCCATTTTCTCCTCAAATCACACAATAGTCTGCTATCAATGGCTGTCAAACACAAACTAAATGATGCAGTTTGTTCAAATTTTGACAGGAGTCAGCTGACAGATGCCTTTTGACAGGAGCAGTGTTGCCCTTTCAGTTAAGAGGCGGGAAATTCAAAAAGTCATGGACTTATTGACCCGCCCTCGTATACATTGCTCGGTCTGTATTTTGAATTTCAGGTATTTATGCTAATCTTCGAGCTATGGCTGTGAGAGACACATACATGTAAATCTATTTTTGTAGATATACCACATTACTACATGTTTCTGTTATCAAATAAAACAAACTCCATAGGAAACCTCATGGTTTTGTCCCTTTATAGCACATTTTCAATCATTTCAAGATCTATTCTCAAAATGTTCCACTCGTTTGAATGCTTGAAACATCAGTTGGGTTGGGTATTAAATTATCTGATATTAGACTTAATCAATTTAATTATGTGAGAAAATTCTACCTTATTAAATATGAGCCATGACTGGGCCTCCTCTGTCTGACTTAGATTTGTCACTCTAACTTTGCTCATTATTCTATGAGATAGCAAATGTCAAATGTGATCAAACAGGTTCTCTCCAGTCTTCTGATCAAACACACTGAGAACATTAATCAACACTTCACACACAGTTCATCAAAACAATTACGACACTTCGTAATAGAATCCAGATATCATGAATCTCTTTTCCCAAAATGCCTTTTAGAAGTCAGTAGGTGGTTTCGGCATCAGGGCTGGCATTCTACAAATGTAAAGGCAAGAACTTGAAAGGCTTCCCAATATTACAAGCTCATTTGCGCGACTTCCATGTGTTTTTTGATCAGATGAGTACATCATTCTTTGATGACTATCTCTTCTGCCTCTGCCCACAACGAAATCAGTTCTATCTGGTTCATGGGGAACTCAGATTCAAATACTTGTTCAAGTTTGGTTAGGGGGTGGCTTTTGGCACATACAAAGAAGGTGGCCTTTGTCAAGGGCTCCCAGTTGACATAACAATTTATAATAAATACATTGCCAGCATCTGAGGGGGAAAGTGCTGTGGTGTATAGCTGTAGTTTTGAACCAGATGAATGAGAATTCAAGTACCTTCTCAGCAATGAAGACATTGAGTGGTCTCAGATCTTAAAGGTACATATCAAATTTACTCATAAATATAATGAAATATAATACCAAGCCACTAAAAATTAATTAGCCAGAACTAACATTTTCTCCAAATGTCTGAAACTACATAGTTA
This sequence comes from Anolis apletophallus, assembly GCA_030556195.1. Lineage (NCBI taxonomy): Eukaryota > Metazoa > Chordata > Lepidosauria > Squamata > Anolidae > Anolis > Anolis apletophallus. Next base: position 151,380,226 of record JARBWK010000004.1, read on the forward strand.
ATTTTAGATGGCTTTTTAAAAATAAAAAAAGTCTGATTCTTGCCAGTGGTCTTTAGCACAGAACTAGGTTTGGTTGATTTAAAAAAAAAGTTCAAAACTTGTTTCAGACGTTCTTCATTTTAAATATTGTAGTAAATAATAATAATACACTTTATTTATATTCCTCTCTTCTTACCCCGAAGGGGACTCAGAGCAGGATTACAGGTACACATACTTAGCAGACAATCCCTGCCATTTCTACATACAACATATAGACAAACAAAGGCAAACTCTGGCCACCAGGGGGAGCTGACGCACTCCTCATCTCTCAGCATTCCCAGCGCCCCTTGTTGTTCTTTCCGCAGTCCTCCGTGTTCCTGGAATTCTTTAATGGCCTCATAATTCAGTCAAAATTTGCCTCCCCACTTAATGTGGTACCTTTATCTCCTACTTGACAGATGCAACTGTCTTTAGGGCTGCAATGGTTGACAGCAGGGTACACTTAAAGGTCGAGCACCCACCTCAACCCGGGCAAGCCTCAAACTCATGACCTACTTTGTCAGATCTTATGCAGCTGACACTTAGTCTCTTATATTTTTTGCACTACAAATAAGATATATGAAATGTGCATAGAAATTGGTTCATTTTTTTAAAAAATAACTATCATCCCCCTGTCCCCCCACAACTGTCTGATGGACTGTGATCTGACCATCTGTTTATAACAGTGGTTCTCAACCTGTGGGTATCCAGGTGTTTGGACCTACAACTCCCAGAAATCCTAGCCAGTTTACCAGCTGTTAGGGTTTCTGGGAGGTGAAGGCCAAAAGATCTGGGGACCCACAGGTTGAGAACCACTGGTTATCAAACTTTAAGGACCTATGCTATACAAAGTGCTTAAGCTATGTTATAATAAAATTCAGCACTTTGGATTCAGCACCTTTAAAACTCTTGAAGAAAACAAGGACACATTTGCCATGCCACTAACATGAAAGTCGCCAGCTGCTTCATTGCTCATTTGCCTTTTGGGGTAATTCAGCAGAGAATCCAGTGATATAAGGAAGCATGGCTATTTCCCTGATGTTGGAGGAATGTTATTGTTTACACATGTCTGTAATGTCATCCAAACTATGACAAAGGGTCAATGGTGTGAAAATCTGGACAGCACCCCAGACTGATTTTGCTGTACATTCAAGTATCCAATCTCCCCGCTTTTCCTCTGTTTCTACAATACCCTCATACATAAACATAGAGACAGACACAAGCTACAATAAAAGCAGAAATATTGCGTGCCTTGCAGTGATCTATGGTTATGGATGAACATAGCTTGTGATTTCTTATTGTTTGAAGCTGGCAAGTTTATTTACTAAGGCAAATGAGGCTATGGATGTTGGGGCTCACCTTGAATTTTATTTTTTATTGAGTTTAATGAGACCAAAACACTTACAAAAGAAATGAGCTTCTTGCATATATTTATTTGAAAGTGGGCATTGCTCTATATAATACTTGATTACAGTGTTCAGACATATGACCTAGTCTTACCTTACAAATTATTTATCTTCCTGATCATGCATACTTAACTCAATAGATCTTGCAGATAAAAACCTTGAGGTGGCAGAATGTTCGTGCATCATTCTGAGAACTATTCAAGAGAAAATAAATCAGGCATAATGAGGATGTGCTTTAGCTTATATTTAGACTTCTGACTAAAAGGAAGGGGGGTTATTAAACTGAAAATTTATAGGAAGTGAAAAGAAAAAGTATCTTCAAGTATCTATAAAGAGAATGGCTCCCAGGCATAATAAGGTACTTCAAAAAGCTGCCTTGTAGATCTAAAAACTGTGTTAATGGGTTGGGGAAAATGGTTGGCAAAACATATGTGGAGGGAATCAGGAGGGGCTTGTGGATTTCTTTCCGGGACACTATACCCTTTCATCTATACCATGAGCATAGTTTAAAATGATAGCTGTTTATATGTGTTTAAGCATGTTCTTCAAGGGGTCCATTTGTGCTACACAATTAAAATGCAATTAATCGGGTTTTACTGATTTGGTAAAGCGCTCTTGCTCTTGCGGTCAGGTTATGCTATTGCTGTAGGACCTATGGTGATGTATGGACATCTATTGTTGCAACCTAGACCTGGAGGATCCCTCAGTAAACCACCATGAAGCAGCCGTGATTAAATGCTTTATTTAGAATAAGTAGAAAAAAGGAAAGAGATAAAAAGATAGTCCACAGATGCTTCCAGCATCCAAGTATTGCAAGGCAATAGTTCAAAGATCCAATAAATGAAGAAATAGTCTTGAAACCCCAATGGGCTAAAATCTGAGAAAAGTCCTTGGCAAACAATGGCTTGGCTGAATACTTGAGTACGGTGACATGGAGGTTCTACGGCCTAGTCCTGGACTTGAGTTCCGTGGAGCTTGGCAATGAAAGCTGAACGTTGGCGCGAGATCCCAAGCGCCAACGGGAACCAACTTAAATAGGTTCCCCATTGTTTTGGCCTCAGAGGCGTTGACTTCGGCGTAACTCATTTGGGGGCCTGACTTTCCCAAGCCTTCCGAGAAAGGCAAATATGTCAGCTCATTAGCGGCTGCACCTGGAGACGAGGGAGAAAGTGAGGCTCTGCTTTCCAAGCGATTCTTATCAGGTTGGGAAGAAAGAAGGCTGTGTCTGGCCTTGACTGCTGGATGACGCGGAGGCCTCTGCAAAGGTTCTCTCTCAGACCTGGCTGGTGTCTTGGATTGAACATGGCTTCTATCTGGCTTAGCTATGGAATCAGGCTAGGGCATGACATCTATTGATTTCTAGAAAGCCTTGATAAAGCCTATAGAAAGGCGAAACGGCTCAATTGGCCAACTATTGTGTATTCCACACTCTGTCAGCTTTTGATTGGAGTCTCCAGTTGACCCTCACGTCCACTGGATCATGGTCATCTGATTATCTGTGCACAGCGTGGTGTACTCATTCCATGTGAATTCCAATATACTGCTGATTTTCGTGGCATTCAGCTTACCTTTCACAGCGAACCTGGACCAGAGTCTTTTTGTTGTCTTCGGCTCATTCACCTCTCCTTAAGGACATCGCAAACTACAGCACTCCGTTATAAGGCAGATTATTAGCAGGTCCTTCTATTGTCCATCTACTTGTGAATTCCTCATTGGGATCACGTTTGTACTTTGTATATTCCTGACTGGCATCACATTACTTATTTCCATTATAAGGCTCATTTGGATTGTATATTTCATTCTTCTTACATTGTATTGGATCTACAAAGTCTCATATATCCCGGATTTTCCTAATTCTTTCATTGTATCTCCTTATTATATGATGGACTTTGCATTTACAGAGACTCTTATATTGTGCTGCTCGTAGTGGTATTTTGGAGTGCCTATATAGCCCAGTATATAACCTCATTTTGGAGTGCTACCTTACTGCAGATTGAATACTTATTCTGGATCTTTTTGTACTTGTGTAGAACTACGGAACTCTTTATACACCTTTTTGCTGTGCACTATGTACTTTTTGTATTGTTGCTATATGCTTGCATTGAAGCCATCATAGCCATGGAATGTCATAAAGTATGGGGTCTGGAGAGAAGGAGAGGGTAGCAAAAAACATTTGTACTTTGAATAAATAGCTTAAGTTCTGGCCAGGTAGGAGAAGAAGGGTAGGAAATAGAATGTGGTAAATATTAGTAAAGACACAATTATAGGAAAGTAAATAAAAAACAATGAATCAACTAGGTTTTAAAATCTGGATGTTATATACTGTAGCAATCATCTACTCTGAACTGGGATTTAGTGAGTCTCATCTCGTCTTGCAATCACATTATTTTCCTTTAGATAAACTGATGTGGATCCTGTAGAAGTGGTAGAGGATGACAGGGGTTCTAGAATAGGAAAGGGTAAGTTGGAAGTGGGTTCAGTCACAGGGACTAATTTTTCTATTTCTATGCTGATATTTCAAGGGTTTCTCCAGTGTGCTTAGAGGAGGGTCAGTTCATGTTGTGAGAATGGACATCTCACTTTAAAATGATGGAGAGAGGCAATTCCCTTCAACTTAGATCACAGATTCCTTATAGCAGTGTTTTTCAACCTTTTTTGAGCCGCGGCACGTTTTTTACATTTACAAAATGCTGGGGCACACCACTAACCAAAATGACACAAAAGTACACTCTAACACAGTAATACATATAGTTAATATGTCTTTAAATGTATTTATACACTCAGTGTGAAACCTGGGCCCGTTTCGATGAACAAAACATATATATGACTTCCTCTCACATATTTATACATGGCTATCATGTCTTCTCTCAGCCTTCTCTTCTTCAGGCTAAACATGCCCAGCTCTTCAAGCCGCTCCTCATAGGGCTTGTTCTCTAGACCTTTGTGAAAATTCACCCTGAGTGAAACTTGCTTCCAGTTAACTATGGATGTCATGATATAAACAGTTCCTTGGGGGAGGGGAGGACTCTCAAAAAATCCAGTAAAATAGTAAAAAAAAATTCCCAAGCAGAGAGGCTCAATTTGTTTCTTGGAAACCTGTGAGGGGGCTGCTAGGAGGGGGAGTGCCAATTTCCCACGGCACACCTGATGATCGCCACGGCACACTGGTTGGGAAACACTGCCTGATAGGAATGTCCTCTTAGCATCTAGAAAAACGTATCTCAAAGCAGTGCCACAGATTTGTTATAATTTTACTACTCTGATGTATGACCCAATTGTGCACGGGGAAGACATAATATATGGAGCACATGTCTTCTTGAGCTATGAGACATCTCAAATTGTTGTTATCTATCAAATTGTACTAACATCAAATGGCCAGAAAAGAGGTGAGAGCTTTCTGCAACTGTAGAATTGTTGCTATTTAAGTTACTTGTTGTATTCTGTATAATAAATCTAGTTGTATTAAAGTCACTGTGTGTCTTTATTCATGGCTTAAATCATTAAATATTGTACCTGAAATCTAACTTCCCATTATTTTAAACTATGCTTAAGAGTCCAATTGAAAGCACATATTTTTAAGCAAAGGAAATCAGATGGAAATAAAGAAGGTGGAGTTGTTTACTTCTCCCTCTCTGCTAGAGACGAATGCTGCACAAATATCCCAAAGGATAGCAAAAGGAGCTTCTGGCAAGAAATTAAGTTTTGATTCACCAAACAGTCCATCAAATAACTTAAGGCAATGTCCCAATCAGCTTTTCAAGCTGGAACATCTGGAAAATGAATGCATGAATCATAGGTGGATCTTTCAGGCTTGGCCTCAGGATGTAGCAGACATCACAGATGATAACTTCATGCTTCTGCTGTAATGTTTATTTCTGTTTCTAGCTTTAGAAATTGCACTGAGGAAGGCAGATATGAAAAATCCACCCTTGTTTCAAAATTATAGGGCCAGCAATATGCAATAGTAATGTAAGATCTTTAACAAAACAGAGCATACAAGTGAAACCTGCACCAAAACGTTACAGTAGTGTTTGCCTTCCACAGCATTTGAGTTAGGGGCACAGAACCATATTGTGTGTGTGTAACCTCTCCAGAAATTGCTAGGTTCTCCAGCATGATTCTGCAAAAGATTTCATAAAAGGAATTTTTATAAATAGTTTTATTAAGGTATTTTTTCAACAACAAAAAAGAAAAGAAAAAGAAAGAAAGAAAGAAAATAAAGATAAAAACACGGAGAAACCACATATTAGGTAAAGAAGAGGGTGGGAAAAGGAGGTAACTGACTAAGGTACGAGCGGGAGGGGTATATAAAAGGGAAGGATGGGGGTGTGTGTAAAAATATGTACTTCCAATCATCTTCATCGTGTTTTATCATTTGTCCTCTCAGTTTGTTTCTCTGAACATGCTCCTCTTAGGTCCTTGTCGATGTGGTACAATTTTTCTCTGGGTGATTTATACTATGGAGCAGCTGCAGACATTCCTGGATGACGCATCCTGGCTAGACCCCTTCCAGTCCAGCTTCCGTTCTGGGCATGGGAAAGAGACCGTTCTGGTCTCCATCACAGACCTACTCCATTGCCAGTTGGACCGAGGCGGATCGGCACTGCTCGTGTTATTGGACCTCACGGCAGCGTTTGATACTGTCGATTACCAACTTTTGACACATCACCTGGCGGTGGCGGGGACAAAAGGGACAGCCCTCAACCCTTCCTCCAAAACCGCCTGCAGCAAGTGAAGTGGGGAGGGGTGGTCTCCGGGGGCTCCCCCTTACAATGTGGAGTCCCTCAGGGGGCCATTCTCTCCCCGCTGTTATTTAACATCTACATGCGACCACGCGCCCAACTGGTGCGGAGTTTCGGGCTGGAATGCCATCAGTACGCGGATGACACCCAGCTCGTTCTGAGGATGGACGCCGGAGCAGAATCTGTACCCGATAATTTCCAACTTTGCCTAGAAGCCGTAACTGGATGGCTGCGAGCCAGTAAGTTGAAGATGAAGACTGAGATCTTGTGGCTGGGCCACCGGGGGGGAGATCCAGCTGCCGACATTTGATGGTGGGCTATTGTGCCTGCAGTCCTTAGTTAAAAGCCTTGGGGTCCACCTGGACCCCTAGCTGTCTATGGAGGCACAAATTGCTTGTGCCTGCAAGACAGCCTTTTACCACCTGCGGCAAGCAAAACGTCTGGCTCCCTATCTCTCCCATTGCAACCTGGCCACGGTGATCCAAGCTACGGTCATCTTGAGGCTCCAGCACATGCCAGAGGGCGTTCTCGGTGGCTGCCCCGGTCCTATGGAACTCGCTGCCGGCCGAGACATGAGCCTTGTGGGATCTGATGGCCTTCCGAAGGTCGTGCAAGACCTGGTTGTTCAGGCAGGCATTCGGCTTGACCGGTGCCTGAACCGCCAATCTTTCGCCTGGCCGTACCGCCATTGTTGCTGGAATTCGCTTGTTCTGACTAGCATGTTTATGTGATTTTATGTGTTTTAACCGACCATGATTGCCATGGTATTTTAGTGTGTTTTTAGGATGTTTTTTCAAGATGTTTTAGGACGTTTTAGGATGTTTTTTTTTATCTCAATGTGTTTTATATGCTTGGAAACCGCCCTGAGCCTCGGGGAGGGCGGTTTAGCAAATTGAAATAATATATAAATAAATAAATAATCATGATTCCCTTGTTCTTTGATATGTATTCTTTGAACAAAGTTCAGTCTGTTCTTTTCATTTGTTTGCCTTGAGTCTTTGTTACTAAATAGGCCAATTTGTCCATATTCATAATTTTCATAACTTTTAATAACCATTAATCGGTTGAGGGCATTTCTTCCGTTCTCCAAGGTTCTAGCATAAACTATCCTAGCTTCCATTGTCATATAATTGAATAATTTATCTTTCTTTATATCCCAGTATATATGAAATATTCCTAATAAATATATTCTGGTTTTAATTGCATTTTTGTATCAAGAATCTTCTGAATTTCTTCCTGTATGGCTTTCCAGTATGCCTTTGTCCTTTCGCAAGACCATCACATGTGGTAAAATGTTCCTTCTTGTTTTTCACATTTTCAGCATTTATTATTCATATGTTTGTAGTATTTGGATAATTTTTGCGGTGCTATGTATCACTGGCACATCATTTTATACCAGTTTTCCTTCATGTCATATGAGTATGTGCATTTTAATATTTGGTTTCAGATCTTCTCCCATCTCTCATCATTATTGCTTTGCCAATATTTTTGCCCACTTTATTATACATTATTTGATTTGTGGTCTTTGTATTCCATTCTAGAAGTTTCTTATATATTGTGGTAATTATCTTCTTTTCAGTTGATAATAGTCTGTCTCCTATGGTTTCTTTATCTACAAAACCTACTATTTTATCGTTGTTGGTATTGAAACAAAGATATATTCTTATATTGTTGATTTATTTCTTTTTGAGTCTTTGTTTTATACATGTCGTTTGTTTCTTAAGTATATCTTGACATGTGGACCATTTCATCCAGCCCAGTAATCTTTGTTGCCAAGCTTCTAGTGGTGAAATAAATAATGGGGTTTTCGAGTACAGCCTGTATTTGTATTTCTTCCAAATTTTTATCAGAGCCGATCTTATGGAATTACTAAAACATTTTTCTACCTTTTTTGTCATACCAAAAGTATGAATGCCAGTCTGCTCTTAAATCATGTCCTTCTACTGTTAAGATTTTTTACTTTCTTTAATGTTATCCAATTTTTTTTATCCAGGCTAATCCACTTGCTTCAAAATTAATCTTTAGGTCATGTAATCCAAATCCTTCTCTCTTTTTGTCAGGTTGGTATAATTGATTCCTGGTTTCTTTCCTTGCCAAATAAATTTTGTCAAGTCCTTATTCCACTCTTTGAATAGCTTCATGTTTCTGAGTATTGTCAGGTTTTTAAATACATATAACATTTTCGGTAGAACATTCATTTTAATGATTGAGACTCTGCCCATCAAATGTAGATTAAAAGGGGGGATGCTTAAATCAAATCCAATAATTTGGTCAAACTGCAAATGTGGAGCTCCAGCTGTAGCTCACTGTGATGCCTTTTGTAGATAAAAATCTCTTGTGTAAGAGGTGGCTTAGCTCCTGTCACTGGAGCATAGGCAAACTATGAGGCATCCAGCAACTCTGTGTGTGGGATTACACTGGATCAGTTTCAATTGCTGAGTTCTGCAGATGAGGAGAAGCTGCTGGAGCAAGTTAGGAGAACTACCTGCTTGATTGAATCATTCCCTTCTGGGCTGGTCAACCAGGGAAGAGCTGCAATTAGATATCAAATAAAACACATTATCAATACATTTCTCAGGGAGGGGAATTTTCCATCCTGTTTAAAAGAAGCAGTAGTTAAACCACTGCTGCTGAACCTACTACCAACACACAGATTCCCTTCATTTTAATAACTAGACCAGTCTCAAACCTTTCTTTTGGGGGCAAAGTAATTAAGAAGGCAGTTGCACTCTGACTCCAGACAGTTTTGGATTATACACACTTTATTGACCCATTTCAAAAAAGCTTTAAAGCAAGATATGGAGTGTAGACTATAGTGCTATGGTCACCTTAGTGGATGGTCTCTGACTCAATACTTAGAGAGGGAGTGTGTCCCTGTTGGTTCTTCTAGATATCTTTTAATACTATTGACCATGGTATCCTTCTGGAACACCTATAGGGACTGGGAATCAGAAGCACTATGTTGCAATGGTTCCAGTTGTACCTCTCAAGCAGGTTCCAGATGGTGGTGCTTGGGGATACCTACTCCTCAAAAAGGGAGCTGTTATGTGACAGCCCACAAGTTGAGAATTACTGATCTATAGGCATGGGGTGGGGTGCTGTCAGTATGCTGATGATACCCCAGTATATTCCTCCATGGCTTCAAAACATCTTCAGCGAAGGAAAGCATGTCTCCTCTGAATGTATGCTGAGAAGATTATTATTGTGGTTATTATTGTGATTATTATTAATCCACCTCTTAATAGGACTACAATATCTCAGGATCTCAGTTTGTGTTTCCCGATCTTCTGCAGTCCTCACTGGGAATCTGTGTTTGTGTGTTTCCTTATCCTCTAAGGGAGATAATTTGGGGGGAGGGGGTTCATTGAAGGTTAGTGGTAAAATTCCCCTTCTGATCTCTCTTCAGCATCAGGTGAACAACTATGTTTTCCTAGACATGAGAAATTTTAACTGTTTGTGGAAGAAGTATTTTCATTGAATGTGTTGCATTTCTGTCAGCATTATTATATTTCAACTGTTTTTAAAGAAATGTCCTCAATTCAAGTGTTGAATGTGATAGTTTTGTGTTTTGGGTTTGTTGTTTTTTGTTTGTTTGTTTTTTGCTTTGGTTAGGTTTTTTTAACTATCAATAGTTTTAACTCTTTTTTGCTTATTCAGATTTGTGAAACACTTTTAGTCCCATATTGGAAGAAAAGTGAAAAATATAGTTTGACCCCTGTATTTGCAAGGCTGGTATCAGCGGTTTTATTTCTCCGTATCTACCAAAACATTTCTTCTCTTGCCATTAACTGGAAATATCCTCCAACATAACTCTGCTACCACTAAGCCAGAAATCCTTCATTTTTGTAGCCTAGTATTAATCACAATTTTGCATATTCATGTAAAGTTTGAGAACGTATTTTTCATGGATGATGATAGTCTTTATTTATACCCCACCACCATCTCCCCAAAGGGGACTCAGGGTGGCTAACATGAGGCTAAGCTCAAAATTACAACAAAATAAAATACAGATACAGCAAAATGAAATACAAAGAAGCAGAAATACCATCAAAATAGTGTCACACTGTAAATAAAACAAATAAGATAAAATAATAAAGTCAAACAAATAAGAAAAATAAAATAAATAGAATATAAAGGAATCTTCAGGCTCCTTACAAATATGATGATCAATCCTTTTGTTGCACAGTTATAGGTCTTTGGCTCTTCCTCTCAAGACTGCTTTAAGAGGAGGAAAACCATGATTCAACTTATGAGCTCTGTGATCAGTCAGTAACAGTATCATTATAACATTTTTTTCATGCAGTTCTTTGGTAGCCTTCATTAAACATTTACTTCCAGATATTCATTGCATCAGACTTACTAAGTTTTTGATTATATCTCTTTTTGGACAATCTAGAGAAATATGAGTCATTGAATCTCATTTAAAACCATTAATGGCAATTCCCCATTGTTTCATTTTATCTTTGTAAGTTTCCAGCAACTTTGTGTTCTGGTCAATAATGTAATGATGAATGCGTATTTCGGTTGGAATTGTATGACTTTTATTGAAGTATTGATATCTTAAAATTCCCAACAGATATTTATTGTACTGTCTTATGATTACACTGTCACATATTGACAGAAGGTATTAAAGATGTTTATCAAATTGTAACATAGAAATGAATTTTGGGAGCTCATGAAAACTTCATCAGCCTGAGAGACAAAGTCTGAAATGTGGGAGCTATGAATTATGGCACTCTGAATTATAGGAGCTATGGTTCTTCCAAGAGATAGTTAAATCTCCCATGATTCCTACATATCCTGATCCAGTATTAGCCAAGATGAAAAAGAAGAAAGTGAGAATATTCATTGTTCAAGTCTTCTGTAGCTGCTGCTGGTGCTTTCATGCTACTATGGTCACTGTAAGGCAGTGAACCACAACCAGCCCTTAACATTCATTGGGGTCAGGATGACAGGGCTGTTGTGAAAGTGAAAAATCACAAATAAAGAAATTGCACTGTTGTACCCAATAATTTATTTCAGAAAATTCTTTCTTGAATTCTAGGTATTCTAGCATGGAAGCTAAACACAGAATCACACTAGTGGACCTAGAGATTTCTAGAAAAGCATCCAGTCTAGAAATCTCTAGATCCCAACATCAACTTCCTACAGTCACATGTTGTGATCTAGAGATTTATAGGCTGGAAATCCGACAAGTAATTTCTTTCAGAGATTCATACGCACCCTGGTTCATTTTGCAAAGATTCAGAGGGCTGCCATTACGATTAAGTCATCCAAATCTTTGAAGCTTTGTAATTAATTCATTAAGATTTGTTCTATTAGTGGCAAAAGAACGTTTTGGGGTTTGTTTCTCCACCATTTTTATGGCTAGCAGGAAAAATCTTGGCACACGTGTAGGCAATAGACAGGTTTATTTGAATCTAAAAGGGACTTCCGACTCGCTAATTCACTTCCAACCCCTGTTCAGAAGTCTGAAACTTCTGACTTTAGTTCCAAATTCCGCAACTTCCAAATGACATCACCCATGCCTAGTAGGCAAAATTTACAATTTTAAGCCTGCCAGATTTAAGAATCTTTTGGTCATCCACTGATTTTTAGGGAATTTTTATTTTTTTTATAAATTAAAAAAGTGGTTTCTCTTGAAATTCTACATGAGACACCATAAGCAGGGCATCAATCCTGCAAAGGTTCTAAAAGATTTGTTCATCTACTTATTTTTAGGAATTAAAATTATTTTTTTAAACTACAAGATGTATCCCCTGGAACTGTGCCAAAGTGACACAACATGATCAGGGTAGCAAGCTTGCCAAGTTTCAGAACAATAAGTCTATCAGCTGATTTTGCAAGATTTTTTTTTCAATTTAAGCCCATGTGATTAACCTAAATCATGTTAATATTAATGAGGCTTATAAGCAGTAAGCACACACAGCAAGCTGATAAAAGAAAGATTTATGAACCACGGGAAACTAAGGGCTGTACAGTTTGGGGAGGGAGTATGGGAATTTGGAAAATACAAGTTTGGAGTTGGATAATTTCAACAGAGGAAGATTATAGACTGGATATGAAGGGACAGAAAGACACAGAATTATCAAAAACATACTAGTTTAAGTTTTAGTAAACACACAGAAGGAGCAGCACATATCTTTCTCTTATTAATTCCACAAAGAAACATAGACACTGCAGGGAGGAGATCATCTTTGCAGAAAGCCATGTAATTGGCTTTCTTCTTGGATCTCCTTCTGACTGGCTGAAAAGGAAAAAATGCAGGGAATTGCTATTCTCAATCACCCAAGCCCCCTCCCAGCCCAGGTAGGAAACCAAGGACTCTCCACAGCAATGGCTAAGCTGGCTGGGAGTTGCAGTTCAACAACATGTGGAACTCTGCAGGATCCCCACCCCTCCAGTAGAGAGACAGATATGCTGCCTTCTTTTCTTTTCATATTTAGATTTTTTAAAAACTCAGGTTTGTGCTATCGCAATATAAAGTAACATGAAAATTTGGACCAATTGTCACCCTTCCATTATCATCACCTTGAAGCCAAACTAAATTTCAGTAGGTGTAACTGTTCTCATATTTTCCTGCCATATAGATGTGAAAGGTAAGAAAAATCTCTCCAGAAAAAAGTAGAAATGAACAACTTTAATTCAGTGCTAACACTGTAGAAAATACAGATATTCAGGCTCAGTCCTTGATATAAGAACAACAAAGTGCAGTTTCCATTTATTGAAAGACTGAAGCTCTGTTAAAAAGGTTAGCACTGGTAAAGGCTGGTAATTGCATTCCAACAACATGGGAGACACACTTTACCGATCCTTGGTTTAGAGCAGGTTTTTTCCCATCAGAATCTCTTAAAACCTTGGAATTCCATGAGTGATCAGTAGAGGTCCTGCAAGAGATTGTGATGGAAGGGGAGAGACTTTTGAACGGTACATAAAATAAAATACTTTTTTTGAAAGTCCACTATGACCTGAATTTTCTTTCAAGGCTCCAGGTTTAAAACACTGAGAAAGACTGCTTAAGAGAGTGATATTTCAGCTGAAACAGTGAAGAACATTTTCTTATTGTTATTGTTGAAGTAGGATTTCGCTGCAGTCAATTTTTAAACATTTGGCATGTGTATGTTGCACCTCAGATCGCGGACAGCCCCCCTAGATCACACACACCAGGCAGATGCAATAAATGTGCTTTTATTTAGAATAAGTAATAGTCCAAAAGTTGAAAAATGTAAAGAAAATCAAACAAATCCAAAGATAGTCCCAAGAGTTCAAAAGCTGACAAGCCAAACTGGCTTAAGTCCCATGGAGTGCAAGCGTGAATAACAAGGCAAACCGCTCCTGCGGTCAACATGAACTTAGAGTCCTGAACAAGAGTCCTTCCAAACTGAATGTAGCTTCAGGTCTGACTAGAAAGGCCTGAGCACAATCTAATAAAGGGAATTAACTCCGGGGTGCCCAGTGCACCCCCTTCCTCCAATCCCTCCGGGAGGATCTAATGCTGGCCCTCCTGTCGAATTCCGGCTTGTTATCATCCCCAGGTGAGCACAATATGGAGCCAGTGTAGTAAGCTAACAGACTATTTACTAGATATATATTCATTGATGCTCCACCCATGGTGGGGATAACATATCACAAATATAGTAGCACAAGCACAATAATCCACCAATTACCAGGCTTCGTGTAAAAAAAAACCCACGCAAGTCTAGTGAACCATCTTTCCCACAACTGACTTTCCATAATTCCAGATCAGGGAGGCTCTGCTGATAATGCTCCAGGGCTATGTGGCCTGTAAAACACTACTTATGGAAGATCTTTCTTGATGGTGATAATGTGATAATGGAAATCCTTGTCAATAAAACTCCAGTTGTCCCCTCTTGACTTTCAGAGATTCGTTGAATTTGTTTATTTACAGGCAGGCACCTTTATGGGGAAAGCATATATCTTTATCTTCTAATGCCCTTTATTTGCCTTGCTTTTATTGAATTTTATTAAACTGTCTTATTTATTATTCTAGACATTTGTAATCTGTGGGTTTATCTGTGTGTTTGTATGTAGACTATTAGCTGCCCTGTAATCATATGAGGAAGGGGAGGCTATAAATTAAATTTGACTGTAATTAAATCTGCATCCTCTTTGTCTGGTGTCTGACACAATAGTTGAGATGGAGTAAGCCAATTTCAGATTGACTTAAAAATAAGTCGAGATATATTCCAATTTGCTGGAAAAGGGAAGGTCGGCAGCCTTTTTATGACTTAGTCTGATATGAGCATGTAGGAACTTGCCCATTGCTACTTAGAATAACCCCTGCAATTTTTCAGTTCAAAAACAAGACATGCAAAGACTTGCTAGATACAATATTTGCATAGTGCTATTGACATCAATTTATTTTTCAAATATCAGGGTATTTTTTAAAAAAAAATGTTAGGGAAGATGAGGCAAATTTATAATATATCCCATCATATTTTCATTGAGGAATGTTTCAGCATTTTGAAAAGAGAATTTGGAGGTGAAAATTGGCGGTTGTTTCCATATTGATTGGATAATGAAATGTTGGCAAATGTATTGCTCTTCAGTAATTGGAAAATTGTCAGATGAAGTGGTTTAAACAACAACAATAATATCATGTGGGAGGAAAGGTAATTTGGTAGCCCTGTTGATTGACAGGTGAAAGTCCTCTTTATTGGAAATATTATTGCCTAAATATATGGAGCTGAACTGGGGCTCCTACTTCATATGAACTAATGGAAGGTAATAGAAATGCAAGCTCTAGAAATCTTGTATGCCCCCTAAGGCATAACACTTGCAATGAGGCTAAGTTAGGATTCGTTATATTCAGGCTAGGAGATATATGATGCAGATAATCTTACACTGGATAAAGCTATATGGGACACATAAATATTGGCTTCCCACAAATGTCTATTTTCATCTAAACAATTAGCTCTTAATCATTGAAATGAGCAGTATCAACCATTGCTTAAGTTTTGATCAATAGGTATAAAGCTGGATTATTGCCAAGCTTGAGTTACAAGTCAATGAGAGGCAGAAGCACACCTCAGAAAGTTATTTCTGGAAGTCTTCAGCAATAGTACTCATAAGTTGGTTATTATTAATATATGTAGTTACTAGGGATGGATATCTCCGGTTTAAATTACTTTGAAATCCGTTATTTTTCGTATTTGAAATTATTTCTATCATATATCGACCCTCGGGGTCCAACCCGGAAGAGAAATTTCAAAACCGAACCCGGGGTTGCCATTTTTTCTAAAGGTCATGTTATTAGGTCGTATTTTGCTACTCAGTTCTCAACTCGCGGGAGGAGACTGGGTCCCAGGTGTTTTGGCCTACAACTCCCAGAAATCCCAGCCAGTTTACCAGCAGTTAGGATTTCTGGGAGTTGAAGGCCAAAACATCCCTCTCCTTCCTTCGGTTGCGGCAATGAAAGGAAGAGGGAAGGCACCTCCTCCGTTTTATTGCCAAGGACAGAAGGAAGAGGGGATTAGCAGCCCCGTGCCTACTCCTGTCTCTGGGAATAACCCAGGTTTTTCCCAAGGACAGGAGGAGGTGGGGCCGCAAATCCCCTCCTCCTTCTGTCCTTGGCAATAAACCGGGACAAGGGTCCCAGTTTATTGCCAAAGACAGAACGAAGAGGGGATTTGCGGCCCCGTGCCTACTCCTGTCTCTGGGAATAACCCGGGATATTCCCAAAGACAGGAGGAGGTGCGGGGCCGCGAATCCCCACCTCCTTCTGTCCTTGGCAATAAACTGGGACCCTTGTCCCGGTTTATTGCCAAGGACAGAAGGAGGAGGGGATTTGCGGCCCCACCTCCTCCTGTCCTTGGGAAAAACCTGTCAGCTGGGTGGGGCAGGGAGGGAAGAAGGGAGAGCAAGCCCTCCATTCTAGCCTCCCAGCTGGCATAATGAATAAAAACAAAAAAAATCGTTATTAATAACGTTTCAATCACGAAATTTATTTTAACATTTTTGTATTAATTTCTATAAGGAACCAAAAAATGAATCCCTCCCCCCCAACCGAGTTTTGAATCAAATTTTTTATGGATCAAGTACCCCTAGTAGTTAGAGTTTTTGAAGATTTTACTTTCCTGGTTCTCAAAAGCAAGTATAATACCTTCTATTTGGTTATTATTGGTAATCTTATTATTTTTCCCATATAAATAGAAAAGTTCATTCATTTAGTTTCTTGGTAGTGGGAAGGGGGTAAAATAATTTATTTGCACATTTGCTTTTTTTTAAAAAAATCCCAATCTATTAGTTTAAAAAAGGAAAAGGAGGCAATGTAACAAATAACAAAGCATTACCAAATTTTAGCAATACTAATGGCAAAATATGGAGGCCCCAGTGGTGCAGTGGGTTAAAGCGCTGTTGAACTTGCTGACTGAAAGGTTGCAGGCTCAAATCCAGGGAGCGGGCTGAGCTCCTGCTGTTAGCCACAGCTTCTGCCAACCTAGCAGTTTAAAAACATGCAAGTGTGAGTAGATCAATAGGTACCTCTCTGGTGTGAAGTTAACGGCACCCCATACAGTCATGCCAGCCACATAACCTTGGAGGTGTCTATGGACAACACCAGCTCTTTGGCTTAGAGATGGAGATGAGCACCAACCAACCCAGAGTCAGACACGATTGGACTTAATGGGACTCAAGGGAAAACCTTTATCCTTTACCTTAATGGCAAAATGTTACTTTTGCAGACTTTGTCATAAACTATGAAATAGCTGTGGTATTTTTGCCATGGTTATGGGGAGGAGGGGTGGCCACTAATTACAAGCAACTAGATGTTTCAAGTAGTCATTTCCAAGCTCAGGGCAGAATATGTGGTTTTTATAGTATTAGTATGTTGGCCAATTATGAGCAAGAGAGACCAAATCTTCAGGAACTCACATTCTGTCTTTCAGAAAAGCACACATGAGATTGCGTTACAGGGCCAAATGAGATGTCGAGCCAGAGATATGCCGAATGTCTCCCAGAACTTTGACTTTCATAAGTTATGTAGGAACCTCTAGACTTGATTGGAGTGTGTCGGGTAAGGTCAGAATATTTAAACCTTTCTCAGAAGGCATATTTTCCTCAATTAATGTCACAGAGAGGAATGCCAACTGTTTTTCCTCCCCAAAAGGGCAATGATATATGGACCTGGCATCAGATCATGCTGAATCTAGGAGGTGATAAAATTAAGGGTGTAGAAACTGATTAGAGCTTTGGGACTTATTGGAGATTTAACCTCAGAATTTCCTCCTCTCCTCTTTATTTCATAAGCTTCTAAAGACTGTGAGATTTCATAATATAGGGTAGAATACAAATATTTTTTAAAACCTAATAATACATTTTATTGATTAGCCTTTAGGCTATACCAGGCCAAATAAAAAGGCTTGATACAACTTGATTGCACTCTATATAGTAAGTTAAATAAAACACTTATAACAACAAATAAATATGATATAGCTGAATATATACATCATGTTTCTGTATCGCACCTATAATTTACCCCAATCAGCTCCACATATGTAGTTTTTAGACTTATAGCTTTGCTAAAAAACAGAGCTGTTTTAAATGTTATTTTTGGATCTTGGCCACACATAAAATATGTTGTTCTAATGTGGGATTCCCAAAACATTGTCTGTTTGGTATATGAACCAAGGTACAAGTCTCTCACCTTCTGGTACAATTGACAATCAAATTTACCACTCTCCCACCCTCACTTCCCCTTTCTCTTATATATTTTTATATGTTTCTATGTTGTTTTATGGAAAAGAGAATAAAGATTATTTAAAACAAATAATATGTGTGCTATATTCTCAATTTCAGGCGCTCCGCAGATACAAATGAGTTCATTATAAGGCATGCTGTTAAATCAATTTATTTATTTATTCATTTATTTACAGTATTTATATCCCACCCTTCTTATCCCACAGGGGACTCAGGGCAGGTTACAGTGCACAAATACATGGCAAAAATTCAATGCCATAGACACACAACATATATAGACAAACACAGAAACAATGTAAGCTTCATGAGGGTATGTTCGAGTTCTGGCCACCAGGGGAGCTGTTGCTTCACGGTTCACTTGTGACACTGAGTCCTTGATGGAGTACTTCCTCATTCTTTCGCCCACTACTGAAGATTTTTTATGGCATCGTAAATTAGTTAAATAAGCCTCCTCACATAAGCAGTACCTAAAAATCCTACTTGATGCAACTGTCTTTCGAGATGCAAAGGTTGACATCAAGCTAGACAAATGGTTGGGAGCTTACTCCAATCTGGGTTGGCTTTGAACTCATGACCTTTCAGTCAGATTTAATGCAGCAGACCCCTAGCCAACTGCACCAAAGCCCAGGTCCCATAGCTGACCTGTATCAAAGGGATCCAATCTAGCTAGAGTGAATACCTCCCTAAACTGTTTTGGCATTTGAATGTTTAGATATTTGGCCATTTAAAAAGTACATTTATATTGGCTCTGCCATTTTAGGTTAGCAACCTTACTGAGGATAGCTATATCTTTTTGTGCTTCTATGTCCAAAATTATCTTTTTTACGTGGTCTCTTAAGTCGCAGGAGACAGGGAGACTGCAACTTCTTAAATAATTTGTCAGTTGTGTAATCCAAGAGGTCTGTAGTTGGGAATTCAACTGTTCTAACAGGCACAATTTTGGGAGTCTATTGGGTTCCATTACATTGATTTTGGGAGTCTATTGGGCTCCATTACATTGATTTTACACCAGGAATTATACGGTCTAAGTTTAGACTGTGCCTGGATTGTGTAAATATCCAGTTCCATTATCACTGCAGCAGCTGAGATCCTTTTATCTACTCCCAGTATACTTCTGAAGTGCTGACATTATACTTGTTCTATTACTGAGATGGAACTGATACCCCAAACTTCTGCCGCATATAAAAGCATAGGTGTAACCTTAACTTTATATATTTTAATCATTGGGATTATGGTATCTGGCTATGTGCTGTTAGTTTATGCGCCTTTGCTCTGAGAGCAGTCCTTTGATGATGAGAAGTCCAAGAAACAGTCTCCAAGTAAGTTACTCGAAGAGCTTGTTCTATTGTCTCACCATCTAATTGCCATCTGCGTCTCTGTTCTCTTTTCTCAAATACCATTTTTTTACTTTGATTTATTGATGATTAGAAAGTTATCCTGGCAATAGGAGCCGAGTCTTCTTAGCAACCTATGAAGTCCAACTTGTGAGTGTGATAGTAGTATCATATCATCAGCGTATAACAGAGTGTTGCATAATGTGTTTAAGACTTTAGGCATATGAGGGTCCTTCATTACACCAGACAGGTAATTGATATAAAGATTAAATAATATTGGTGCTAAAATGCACCCCTGTCTTATCCCTTTGTATGCATTGAGCCTGCTTGTCATAGTTTCATTTAACCTGAACCGTACTCTCAAACAGGTGCTTGTGTATAAGGCTTTGTTCAGTAGCAACAATCTAGGTTCAATTTTGAGGTCGAACAACTTATTCCATAATACTTCTCTGTTCACAGTATCAAATACTGCAGAGAAGTCAATACAGGCAACATAGAAGTGTCTTCCCTTACAGGCATATTTAGCAATCAAATGATTCAGAATGAAACAGTTAACAATGGTAGATCTGTTTTGTCTAAAACCTGCTTGTTTTAGAATACCTTTTTCATTTACCCAGCTTTCAACTCTGCTTAATAGGAACCTAACATAAATTTTAGCAAGAATATCTATTAAACTAATGGGGCTGTAATTATTGGAATCCTTTTTATTCCCCTTTTAAGTTAAAATCTTTTTTTTAAAAAAAAGCAATATTTTAAAGCTTAACCATACTTTAACTAAAACTGTGTTTATATTAAAATTTGTGTCACATTTTATGCTAGTTGTGGAAGCAGGAAAGACCATAAAGGTCCAAGTGGAGGAATGATGAAGCAATACATAGGCCCATGAATGACCCTATAATTACAAAACTGAGCTGCCCCCTATTACCACATTATGACTTGGAAGCTAGGCAACTTTGTTTCAACAATGGAAGCCTGGATTCTATAATTAAGGATAATGATGCCAAATTAGCATCTTGAATTGGTGCAGTAAGAAAAAAACAACAAGCTGTCCTGTAGTACTCACCTGTAGAGTTTTGAGGGTTCACATAAGAGGGATGAGCTGTAATTGAACCTAAAGAAAAGGATGAGTACTAACATACCCTGCAAAGCAAAGTGGTGACGGAATAGCTGTTAAGCATGCAAATGTATAGGGTGGAATCAGGATCAACTGAACCCTTATTCTGCCCCCAACAAAACCAGGAAAATATGGACCAGAATTTGGAAAATAATAACTATTATTATTTCTACCCTGCCACCATCTCCCCAGAGGGACTGGGGTGGCTCACAAAAGCACTGAAAGTGCAAAAACATAAAATACAAAGGCACATGACCTATATCATAATAACATTACCAGTAATAAACCACATAGAATTATTAAAATAATTCTCACTAGTTAAAAACCAATAAAATGTGACAGTAGCTGCAGGTATAAACAAATCTAATCTAATCTTTCTGGGGAGGTCATTCCAAAGCAACATTAACAATTGGGTGAGATCCTAGCTCCTCCCCCACTCCCCAACTTACCAGAGCCTTCAACAGAAGTAGGCCTGAAGCCTTTGCTTCTCTTCCTCCTCCCTGGAAGATCCAACAAAGAGCCTTGAAGCAGAACAACCCTGCTCCCCTAACCAAAGTCCTCTTCTGGCTCTTCCAAGGGAGGGGGCAGTGAGAAAGAAAGGCTTCAGACCTTGTCAGAATAAAGTCTTCTCCTGGTAAGTTCCGGGAGAAATGGGAGGAAGGGAGGGGGGAGATTGAAAGGGCCAATGCCCATCCCTTCTTATCTCAGATCGGCAAGAATGAGTATGTGGACACAAACACACTCCTTGCAAAAACATGGGTTTTAGGCCAGCTATGTGGCCTCCATACCAAGAGAAAATGGAATTTAAAATTCCAATTCCTCTTGAATCTTTTGCTTGTCTAGAACCACCCTCAGTCCAAGAGTGCTGGTTTCCAACTCCCAACTAAGCTGTATCTCAGAAAAATAGGATGACTGGAAGGCTTTAGCATCTCTCCCCCCATTCTCCAGGAGTAAAAACAAAGTGGGGTGGGCAACTGCAGGAAGGGTTACTCCAGTACTAACCTGGCAACCATGCCAGCATGTCCAACAACAACAACAAAGCAATATGATATCACCCCTTCTTTTATTTTCAACTCATTTGTATGTTTTGCTTTTAAAAAGAGGGTTGAGAATATGTGAGATATAGTTAAGTCAGTGATCAAGGCTATTGCCCTAGTCAGATAACCCCTAACCTTTCCCAGAAAAAATACAGACAAGTGTTTTATGGTGTGTTCATCTGGGACTGATATCTTCAGAAATCAAGTTTCCTGCTTCAGACTTCCTTAACATCAGAAACAACAGCCCTGGGAAAAATCATATGTAAAGCAACAGCAGCATCCATGAAAAAGTATGACTTTTTCCATGATAATAATAATACATTTTATTTATATTCCGCTCTTCTTACCCCGAAGGGGACTCAGAGCGGATTACATCACACATATGGTAGACAATCCCTGCCGGTTCCGCATACAATTACATACAACATACAACATATAACAGTACAATTTTAGAATGATTTTTCTTCGGGCTGCATCACAGGTGTGTCACAGGGTGTGATTGCGTCATTACGTCACAAGGTGGTGCTGTTGCTTCATCCTCATGATGGAGAGCCTTTGTTTTTTCCTCATTCCAACTTCGGACAGCCGATCTTACCTATTTAGGCTTTGTAAGTCCTTCTTTGAAAAAATCCTTCCCCACTTGGTGGTTCCCAGTTTTATCTAATCACAGCTGAGCTGTTTTCGAACTGTTGGGTAAACAGTGGACAGGGCTCACAGCTGGGTGTCCAAACCAGCCCAGGATTAGAACCAGCAATCTTCAGATCTTCAGATTGCCAGCACAGCTGTTGCTACCACTGTGCTATCTCTATGATGAGTGCATATTATGAAGTTGAGATATTCTGTGCATTTGATGGAGAGAAGCATTTCATCTTGATGACTCTGAATTCTAGTTCTTCGCAGAATGTATAAGGAATTATTAGTGTTGCTACAGCAGATAAGCATGAAGGTACTGAGAAAGAAATAGCATGCTGTGGGACACATTTAATTTCTCTGCTGTAGATAAACAGCTTTTATCTTCACAAATCTGTCTGCTCTGTAAAGCACCATGGAACACTATCCTGGCATGGCATGGAAATTATAGACCTGTGTTGAGGGATTGGAGCACATTGCCTTGCAGAACATCACAGAAGCCACTGGGTCATTTTGGATGGGATATCTAAATTGTAGCAATGTACAAGCTTACAGAGCACAAAAGGATGGCAGAATAATAGTTTGGAGAAATTCCACCATTGTCAAGTGAGTAATTCTTTAAGGCTGTGCCACAAGAGAGGATCAATGGGAGAAAACGTAGAAAAAAAAGGCGAAGATGCACAAGAAACCGTGGAGAGAGCAGAACACCATGAGAAAAACTAGGGATGTGTAGATTCATGTCCTATTTTAATCTTGTTTGATCATTTTGTGAGGTGCTCGTCTTCTTTCCTTTGTATAGGCTAAAACAGGTAGCCAGTCTTTTTTACTGGGCAGCAAATCAATCCACAGCATATAAGGGGCAGAATGCTTGCTGTGTCTGCTAGAAAAGCAAAGGCAAGAAGCTGGCATCTTAGCATTACTTTTTTAAAAAAGTTAACGTAATAACTTTTCTTTACAGAGCTGAAAAATAAACTGTATTCTTTCAGCCAAAAATACAGCCTTTTCAGCAAATTCCAGAGTTTTGACATCCTCTGAAAGTTCTCAGTATGGCTATGGGGCTGTCAGAGAACTTACTAACAAAGTAATCTCTGCCACTCTGCATAAGTCAAATGCTGAATGGTGATGAAGGATATAACTGTGTGTTCCCTGCAACTAAACTGTGGTGTGCAGCTTTTCTACTAACTGAAGCAGATTTGCACAGATTGGGCAAACTGACACATTTTTTAGTTGTGTGTTTGTTAAAATAGCCACAGTAGTTTGAGATCAATTTTCTCCAAAACGCCTTGCAGATCTCTGAACCAAGATGCATTCCATTCTGTGGCTGGTCTCTGAGGGTGAAAAATGGGTTTTTCCCCTTCTGCACTGATCTACAAAATTCTTCTTTCTCCTTTGGGAAGGAACACAGATTGGACACAGTAGGATGCTCTTCCAGGTAAACATGCACAGAGTTATGCTGTTAAGCTCTTTTATAAGTAGAACTTTAACTCCAGGGAGAGAGAAAAACCTCGGCTCAGTTCCTCTGCTGGAAGGTTAGTCAAACAGGAGCAGAGGAAACAGCAAGGAATATCTTTAAAGCACGAACTTCGTTAGGATGCATTTTTCATCCCAGATGCTGCTCCCGACTCAGTGCCATTCCTCTTTGATAACTTACCTGGCATTTGCAAAATTCGAACCATTGTCCTGTACTATTTTTTTGCCCAATAAACACAAGAACAAAAAGAGATGGAGAGGGAGAGAGAAGCCCGTTTGGAACTGAATTATTGCATTGTAAGCCAAGTACATAATTGGAGGGTCTTTATCATTCTTTCCTGTAGTGTTTGCAGCTGTGAGAAGCATAACCTAGATAATAAGGATGTGATAATGTTACTGAAACCTGCTGATAGAAGAGCAGTGCCAGTGACAGCTAATTTATTCCACGTGGCTCAATCATTATTTCTTCTCTCCTCTACTAGAACATTATTAACCATTATGCCACTGCCTGTCAATTAGAGTGAACTGATTAATGAAATCTGGACAACTTGTGGGATTCTACTCCTCCCCATGAGCCTCCAATTACTTCCTGCGACCCAAAATAAAAAAAAGTTTTCCAAACAAAGTATACACAACCTCGATACAATTTTGTATCTTTTCTGAGCTAAAATATAGCAAGGTATCTAAATTCCACCTTGCTGCAACAGAGGGGAAAACAGCACAGTGAGGACTCCTCATTCAACTTGGCTAAAACAAGCAGTACTTTGGCTTCTCTCCAACCTCACCATTGGCAGATAATCCACCTTCCTGCAAGGAAAAATGACACAGCGGGCTCCTTCCATTGCCTCAAGCTGGGCTCGACAGCCACATAACTCTTTCCTCCTCAGATCAGTCACTTAAGTGAACGGTTGTCAACCTTTTAGTATTCCCTTCCCCTCCGGTCCCCAAACCCCTGGCCATTAGCAATACTGCCTGAGGTTTCTGGGAGTTGAAATCAACTGGCTCTGAAGTTACCAAGAGTTGAGAAGTAATGATGGGGGTGGGCATTCCACTAGGGAAATTTTCCACATAGCCATTAGGTCACTTTCTTACAATAAAAGAATAAAATTATGGGTGCCTGGATGTTTCCTTCTATGCCTCTTTCTTTTTCCTACTTTCATACTCAGTGAATTTTACAAAAAGAAATTTTAAGCCATTACATATTATAAAAATGCCAACCAATTTAAATGCTCTGTTAAAAAAAGTGTATAAACATAGCTAATAAACAAAGATGAATATAACACTTTTTAAAAATTGGATTTAAAAAAAAAGAAAACTCTGACAAGAAAACCAATTTCACTTTCACATCTTATTTTGCACAGAAAACAGTATTCTTGAATATATGACAAAATAATATTGATAAAGATGATATAATAGTCAATTATAATTTAATCAAATTAATAAACAGAGGAAAAATCGGAGACAAAGAAATTGAAATTGAAGAATGGACATAAAGGTGAGGAAGGAGAACAGAAGTCCCAACCTCCCCTCATTTTCTTTTTTTTCGAGGGGAAGATTTTAAACTTTTTTGTTTGTTTTCTAATTGATTTTTTCCCTCTTTCTTCTTTTTCGTTAAAAAACATTTTTCAGTCTCTGTGAGATGTATGGGTGGATGTGGTGGAATGTATTGGGCATGTACTGCTGTTGTGGTTTATGTTGTTTATGTTTATATTATTTACAAAACTTTTAATAAAAATCTATATACAACAGTATTCTTGCATAGGAAACATAACAGCACATATTATTTTTTGCACTGTACAGGAAAAAATATTTTCTATACATAAGTTACCGTTGATAGTCAAAAACAACTTTATGTAAATTTTGTGTAGAATATATCTTAAAAATGATGTTATTTTAGGAATCCTTCCCACATTAGGAAGAAAATTGCTATAACTGTTAAAATTACTCATTGCTTTTTTCAAAAAGAAAATCATTTAGGAGCCCTTTTCCAATATTACTGATAGGTGCTTGTTAAATCCTGCAAGTTAAAATTCATGACAGGAATTTGCTTTTGTTGTAAGAACAATGGTCAAAGGGGGACTTTTCATTTTTCTATGATTGAAAGAGCGCTGGAACCCAAGAATTCAAAATACAACTAGTTGTGTAGTTTTTAGATCACAAAACAATATATATCAAAATCTTGTTGGTTCAATTTGAAATCTGCCATATATGCTTTCAACCCGGATTCTTCTAAGGGCTGTTATACTACAGGTTTTTTTGGGGGTGGGGAAGCGAGGGTAGAAAGCATAGGAAGACTGATGACAACAAAAATATCATAACTGCACACCCCAAATACAAAATCCTCTAGGTCAGGGGTGTTCATTAGGTAGATCACGATCTATTGGTAGATCACGTAGGGTGTCCTGGTAGATCACAGGCAGGGCAGGAGGAAGGCTCAGTCCCACCCCGCAGGCTTCTGACGCCTCCCAGGTGCAGAAAAAGGTTGGACTGGATGGCCCTTGGAGGTCTCCTCCTATTCTAGGAACCCGTTGTTTTTGTTGTTGTTATCAGAGGCTGAATGGCCATCTGTGAGGAATGCTTTGATTGTGTTTTTCCCTTATGGCAGAAGGAGGTTGGACTGGATGGCCCTTGGAGGTCTCCTTCTGCTCTAGGAACCTATGGTTGTTGTTGTTGTTACTATTATTAGTAGTAGTAGTAGTAGTAGTAGTAGTAGCAGAGGCTGAATGAATATTATCATCATTATTATGATGAATAAATTCAGGGGCTTATTATACTCACATTTAGTTGAATTCAGTCTTAAAATATATTATATGGCTCTCACTGAAATACATTTCCAAATATTTTGCTTTTATGGCTCTCTGAGTAGTGGGTAGGTAGATCATTTTGACTTGGTTGTTTTATAAGTAGCTCGCATGCTGAAAAAGTGTGAGCACCCCTGCTCTAGGTGATATAGGAAGTGCAATTCAGCCTTATAGTTGTCTGTTGTGGAAGTTGGTAATCCTTTCCTCCACAATGACCAAACAGGTATCAGGACTCACTGTGTTACTGACCTAACCATCCCCAATGGAGATTCCACTGCTGGGAGAAAGTGGAGAGAACTGAAGAAATATTTAGTTATGCTTTCCTTGTTAGGTGCAGACCGATGCCATCATCCACTGAGAACTTCAGAGGACTCCAATAGATCCATCCTCCATCTCTCTTTCTATTATTCTCTACTTATGTTATTTATTTTGTGTCAAAAGCATTGTATAAATAAATAAGTTTAAAACTGATAAAATAAAGGGATCACAAGCAGCTAGTTTTGGACCAAAACAGGCAACAGCAACAGCCTTGTCTGTAGCTTTAAACAGTTCTTCCTTGGTGCATGAGGCTGGGCATTGTGGACAAAGAAACAGATGCTGCATTATTTGTTCTGCTCCACAGTTGCACAAGGTGGAGGATTCTTCTAGGTAGTGCCATTTTCCCAGGTTGTCTTTTGATCTACCATCTCTACTTCTGAGTCTGTTCAGGGACTTCCAAGTTGCCCATTCTTGTTTTGGCCCTAGAGGAAGACCCTTGTGGAGGGGCATCCTGTTGGAATTGCCTGATTTTGTGGTGCACAAGGATATTCTTGATGTTGCTGGAGGAACTTTTTCTTGATTTAAGTCTACTGGGAGGAGGCTGGTAGCCATATAGTGGGTGGCTTTCACTATGTTCAACTTTATTTCTCTCGCAATTGCCAGTAACTTCCCATTGCACATCCGGGGGAGGGGACAATGCCAGCTAGCTTATAGTCTATCAAAAGATGTTGGTTTAAGACAGCCTGTGATTTTTCTACATTCTCTACTAATGATTTTTTTTCAGTTTTAATGCTAAAATTGAAACTATCTGTTATGTTCTTGCTGCTCCTGAACTTTCCTCATTACCCACCAATGAAATGTCTGCTTCTTCTAAGTTTTTCTACTCCTCCCCCTATCTTATTAAACGTTCTATCAAAAAATGTTGCTATCTTTGAATCCTTTTACTTGCTGTCTTAATTGGGTTCCTTCTCACTTAATTGCTGTTGCCCTTGCCATTCTCCCTACTTTTCCCATATTATTAATCTGTCCCTTTCTACTAATTCATTTCTAAATTTAAACATGCTACTGTTTCTTCAATTCTTAAGAAGCTTTCACTTGAGCTATTTTTCTCTTTGTTTGTAGTTATCTTGTTTCACTATTTCCTTTCCTCTTAAAAGTTTTTAAACTTGCTATTCATGCAGATTACTTTGACTCTCTCATATTTTATTTATTTATTTATTTATTATTCAAACTTATTAGTCGCCACTCCCGTATGGCTCAGGGCGACTTACAAAGTTTACTGGAAACCAATGGCATATACAAATAACAAACTACAATGTAAAATACAAAATATTAAGAGATAAAGAGGATAGACAGCAGAGGGGGCTAATCTACAAGACAGAGAACAAGAGTCTTAGGTAATTCCAGCTAACAGTCCACTCGGGGGTGACCAATGTGCCTCAACCTTGGGAGTGGACGAGCTGCCTCTCTTGGGAACAGGAGCGATTCTTCGGCCAGTGGCCCTCTCAGGGGAGTCAGGCTTGTGTCTGCTGGGGTCCAATCTGGTCCAGCTGCCCGGAGTCAGACCCCAGAAGGTCCTTGTTCGGTAGGTCCTGGGCTTTGGCTTCCCTGGTGGCTCAATCTGGATCTTGTCCTTTGCTCACTACAATGACATCTTTTTTATAAAAAAAATCACAGATGATCTGCTTCAGTCATTATTTTCTTTGCTCTCTCTGCAGTCTTTGACATAGATGATCATGCTGTTTTTGTTTGATTTTCTTTGTGATCTAGTGTTTACTGATTCAGTCCTCAGCTGGTTCACATTTCACCTCTCAAACTGGTCCTCTTCTTTTCCAAGTTTGGTTAGGGCTTCACAGTGGACACGTTGTAGTTTTCTTTTCTTTCTTTCTTTCTTTCTTTCTTTTTTTTGGTTTTATCATTAGACAAAGTTATCAATTTGTATGGTTTTCAATATCATCTTTACACTCATGATATTCAGTAGGCATGAGAAAAAAGTTATGAAAATGATTCGTTTCGTAAGAAATTCGTAAGAAATGCTACTTTTGAGTATTTCCGCACCTGGAACGCCAACCAGGAAGTGGACTTTCTTTTCGAACTTCGGGGGCCAGGATTTTCTTAAGTGTCGTTATTAGGTCGTAAAGGGGGGCACCCTCCTTCTCTCTCACCACCCTTCCGCCTCCCTTGCCAATAAGTATTATGGCAAGGCAAGCCCTAAACTCGCTCCTTCTTTCGGCTGGAAGCCCGGAAAAATGTAAACAGAGAGGATTACTCAGAAGTAAATCTGCAAGGAGTGCACTTTGGATGAAGGGCCCTCCTTTGTGGATTTACTTCTGAGTAAACCTCTCTGTTTACATTTTTCCAGGCTTCCTGCCTCTCCTGCCCTGCCAGGATCTAAAGCATCAAAGAGTATTGGGGTGAGAAACCAACCTAATGTATAATAGAATGAATGCTACTGTAAGTGCCTAATATTATAAGTAATCCAACTGGTCATATACCTACATTCTATGCACATGCAATAATACAGCAGTAATAACAATAACAAGAGGTAAAATTCAAACCGAAGTATTCTGACTGGTCTCTCCTCATGCGGTGCAAACAGGCTCTTCTCTTATTAGCCGGGAAATTAGCCCGGGAAAGCCAGCGTTTGCTGCTTGGGAGCACACACATACATATTCTTGGCGGGGGGCATTTGCTGCAGAATCCAGGGCTCATAGAGAAGATTCTGCAGCAAATCCCCCAAAGAATATGTATGTGTGTGCACCCAAGCAGAAAACGCTGGCTTTTCCCGGCTAATTTCCGAGGCTCACAGAGAAGAGCCCGTTTGCACCGCATGAGGCAGGGACCAGTCAGAATACTTCGGTTTGAATTTTACCTCTTCTTATACCCATTGTTATTACTGCTGTATTATTGCATGTGCATGGAATGTAGGTATATGACCAGCCTGGGCAAACTTGGGCCCCTCGCTCCCTCGGGATCGGGGTGAGAGAGAGGCAGCGAGGAGCGAGGGGGGGCTCCTCCTCCTTTTTTTGCTGCTTCCAAGAATAGAATACCCCCTCCCTCCCTCCCTCCTATTTGGAGAGTCCCATCTAGAATTCAGTGTGATTTATTCAAGTTTTGGCCTACAACTCCCAGAAATCCCAGCCAATTTACCAGCTGTTAGGATTTCTGGGAGTTGTAGGCCAAAACCATCTGGAATGCGCATGCGCTGGCATACGAACTACTAACAAATTTCGTTAGTAATTACGTTACATTTTAGAAATTTTTGGAATTTTTTTTGTAAGTCTTTCTATTACCAATCAAAAAAAATCCCCCCCCCCCAATTAGATTTTCGATTTCCTATTTTTGGTTTCTAAACCATGCCTAATATTCAGCTATATTTCTCTACTCCAGAACGTTTCTGGCATAGAACCACATATTATTACAGCACAACTTTGAGCTATTTCAGCATGGATGCTTCAATATTGCCAAAAAATTCACATGGCAAAGACAGAATTACCCATTTGCCTCCCAAAACCTTCTTTATGATATACATTCTCGATCACGGTTAATTGTGTTTCCATTTATTCTCTAAGGAAAGCACATAGACCTGGTTTTATTTTTTTTAACTGTGTTTTGTCTTTTGTTTCTCACATTGAGGTTGTAACAAAGTCATGTCAATTTTTTTTCTTCATAAGACTGCCAAAATCAGATCTTTCATTTCTGCTTTATTTGTTAAGGTTTTAGTTAATGCATTGGCCATTTCCTGCGTTGGTTATTGCACTCTTTAAATCTTCTATTTTCTCAACTTAACTCTTTCATTTCCTTTTAACATTCTGCTGCTTTGATTATCTTTTTGGCCTGTGATTTTGACCATGTTACTCCACATTTTTTTATAATTTGGATGCAATTCAAGGCCATTTTACAAATGTCAGAAAAAATCAAGCCAGGGAAGCAATCTTAAAACGGTTTTTTAAAAAATAAATAAATAAATCACTGCTTGTTTATGTGTTCTCCTGCAAGTGCACAGATGATCTTATTGGACAAGTGGAACCTGAAATAGAACATTTCAGAGTGCGGTGCTTTTTAAAAACCACTGTCCATAGGGATGCTTGTTAATCTTCACAGTGAATATTGTACTATCTTTGTATATTTTGAGTGCATGTATTGGTCAGTTTGTTTTATATTAGACGCCATGTATTTCTTTTGTAGTTTATCTGGATAATTTGCTTTACAATTGTGTAATTTAATGTTTTACCTTTCATTCCTTCCCTCTCTGTGTGTATGTGTATATACACAGTAATGCTGTAGAAATGTAGCTAACCAACAAAACGAGAGGGGTAGTACTATCAAAAGTATCAAATGTAATAATCAGCAATGTGCAAGTGCATATACAATTAATTACACGTCAAAATCACAAAATAAAGCAAGCTCATAAACAGTATGTATCACAATAAAGTAATGGAAAAATACAAGGTTACCGTAGGAACACACTGAGGATGGGAAAATGTAGACCGGAGCAATGGGAAAGTTCAATGGGGGGTAGCCGACAAAGGTCCGTAGTAATAGTCCAAAATATAAAGACGAAGCCAATGCCCCAAGTTTTAGAAGTGATTTTAGAAGTAATTAAAGGTCCATCCAAAATATGGAAAGTGTTCACGGTATAATGATTCAGATAAGTATATCCTTATTCCAATAGCTGTTGTGAAGCTTGCGAGGAAAGAATGTTCAAAGCCGAGCAGGCCATGACGGTCGAACTGCAGGGCCTGATCAAGTTTCGCCCTTAGTAGGGCTTTATCAAGCAGCAGATAACAAGCAAGATATCAGCATAACACAGGAGTACATTGAAGCTGTAATAATAAATACAATAATGAGAATATATCCCATTTCTACAGAAGTAGCACTTGCACATTGCTGATTATTACATTTGATACTTTTGATAGTACTATCCCTCTCGTTTTGTTGTATGTGTATGTACTCTGTGTATGGGAGTATATGCATGTTTGGGTGTGTGTTTGTGTGTGTGTGTGTGGTATGTATGATTAGCAGTACCCACTGTTTTTGTTTGTTTTACTTGTAAAGTGCCATGCACATTGATGATGCTATGTAAATAAGTGATTATGATGATATGTCATCTGGAACATAGCCAGATGCTTCTCTGATTGCAGAGTTATGTAATGACCATAGGAAAAATGCTATCACAGCAACACAGTGAGGTTTTTTTCCATGTCAGGAGCGACTTGAGAAACTGCAAATCGCTTCTGGTGTGAGAGAATTGGCCACCTGCAAGGAAGTTGCCCAGGGGACGCCCAGATTTTTTTGATGTTTTACCATTCTCGTGGGAGGCTTCTCTCATGTCCCTGCATGGGGAGCCAGAGCTGACAGAGGGAGCTCATCCACGCTCTCCCTGGATTTGAACCTGCGACCTGTCAGTCTTCAGTCCTGCTGGCACAAGGTTTTAACCTGTTGTGCCACCTAAAACAGTGAGTCCTGAGGCAGATAACAGAGGAGCCATAACAGATTTCTATATGGCTGTCCATATAGGAACTCAGATCAATTGTGGGGGCTCTTAATCATGAAGGTTTGTGCTATACCAATGATTGGAGATTTCTTTCCAACTGGAGTAGTTTTCATTAATGACTTTCAAGTCTATATCTTTTTTTAATATCAAGAATCATATGAAACAAAAGCTAAGGCCCACCAACATTTGGTAGCTGGACTTTGTCATAAGATTTGTCATTTTCCCCTCTTTCAATTATAATAATTGTTTCTAAATTGGTTTCTATACCTATCAATTAGTATGTGCACGTTGGTATATCCCATTTTTGCTTTAATGATGCCTAAATATAACAACCTAATAAAATCTCTCTTATAACTTATGCAGAATCTGACAAAGCTTTCCAACATTTTGCCTCTGCATTGATGTCTTGAGTACTCATTTGAATTTACAATACAGATGCTTGCTTCATCTGGACTGCTCCTAAATTGGAAGCAAACCACTATGATTCTGTAAGAATGATAAACCATATTTCAGATTCAAAGAAACTGTTTCAATGAGCTGTATTCTTTCCCCCTCCTTCTGTGTCTGGGTTTACTTGCATAATTGTATTATGAATGGAAGTTTATGTAAAGAATTGTAATGATAAGATGAAGCATTTCTTTTGCACACCACTAGGAGCACAATGGAATATGTCCTAATATCAAGACTTGGCAAACTGAAGGACTCAGCTGTGAGCAATCCAAGAACACCTGCTGTTGTTATTGCCGCCTTAGGCAGTAGCAGCTGAGCAAGCAAAAAAGGAGGGGAGAATGAGAGAGAATGAGAATAAACAGGAACAATCAAACAGAAACAGCTAATCTGGGTAAAGGACAGATTTGATATAGAAGGGCAAGAAGACATGTCTTAATGGCTATATCTAATTTAGTAAGCAGTTCCGGCATCATCTCCAGACCACAAAAGATCTGCCGTCCTCAACAGGTTGCTTCCACATCTAATCATTTTGAGAGGAGACCCATTGAAGTCAAAGTTAACACAAATTAAATTATGTTGCAGAGCCAGCATTATGTGATGGTTTGAGCATTGGACAATGACTCTGAAGACCAGAGTTCAATTCCTCCTTGGCCATAAAAATCCACTGAGTGATCCTGGGTGAGTCACACAGTTTATTCCATCACTCCTTCTTAGTGATGTTATTGAATATGACTTGATTTGTGATTTTCACCCCTTTTTATTGTGTATTTTTATACTGATTTTCAACGGGACTTTTCCTTATCATGTGGCTCATACCCTACTTTTGTATATTTGTTATAGATTCTATGTTCTGTCCTTGTGACCACCAATACTCTCAATATTATGTTTAAATGCCCTGAAGAAGCTACAATTCCAGCGAAACGGGACTAGGGGCCCATTGAGTCACACAGTTCTTAGCCCTAGAAAACCTCATGATATATGACCTCATCATACTCACCTTTAGTAGCGTCCTGGGACACTTTCACCCTGTATTCTGGAATGAGTCCCATGTCAGCCATCATATGATGTTATGTGACTTTTGGCGGAGGCATTGAGGTGAAAGCGCCACTGGAGGCTTCCCCCACAACACGGGAGATGTCCCATGTTGTGCTGGCTCCGGTGCAGCAAGCACAGTCATTTACAGTAGGGTGATGCCTCCCCTGTGTGATTGGGGGAGAGTCATCGAGAAGAAGCTGAGTGTAGGGTGACAAATTCACCCTGCTGCCCCCTTTCCTTGTCTTTGTGATGAAGCCCATAGTCACCTTAGTGGAAATGACTTGAACAATGACTTAATTTGGATGCAATTCAAGGCCATTTTACAAATCTCAGAAAAAATGAAGCCAGAGAAGCCATCTTAAAACTGCTTGTTTATGTGTTCTTCTGCAAGTGCACAGATGATCTTATTGGACAAGTGGGACCTGAAATAGAACATTTGAGTGCGGTGCTTTTTAAAACTACTGTCCATAGGGATGTATATCTTCACTGATAGTATTCTCACATGCAAGAATGAATCATTTCAAAAGTTGGGTCATAGTCTACTTGTATGCCACCCTGAAATATCATGCTGTAGGTCAAGATATAAATATTTTCATGAATAAATAGTCCGTTTCAAGCAAAGTTTTGCTTTTTCATCTTTTAAAGTAGCTCAGAGTTCATTCTAATCTTCAAAAAAAATCAGAATGCTTTATGCTTCTTATCTGAGGTACAAAGCAGGGAAAGGCAATGAAGTGAAGCCAACATCTTATTACTATAAAACTAAATAAAATGTTCACCAAAACAACCCACAAGACATCTTGCATCTTCAAAATGAACAAATTTTTTTAGCATAGAGTGCAGCCTACATCCTCATGTGCACAGAACGCAGCCTGCCCATGGACTACAATTATTTTTTTTAATTAGTGGTAATGACTATATTGTCTGTTTCCAGATTACATGTCACCATCCAAAGGATAGCCCCAATTTCATGAGCAAACAGCAATCCATTGGGTTCCTGCAAGATAATGGTTTCTGAAGTACCATGTGTTATTTCATAATATTATCCTTCACAGAGATGGACTACAAGATGTCAGGAGTATCATCTAAGATGAAGGTACATCACTCCTAGCCATCAGACTGTAATTTTATATATGTTTGTTCATCATTCAACTATAGTGAAAATATGTTATCTTTCTATATATGCCAGCATTTCAATGACTAATTTGGAACAATGTTTTCACAAATCTAGTCCCAAAAAGACTATTCTCCACCTGGGATTCATTTGTAATATTTTTATAATCTGGATTCATTGCACAAAAAGCCTAATAAAGTTCTACTCAGAATTTAATTTTTCCCTTATGACCATTAATTTCACCCAAATCAATCCATTCAATAGGTCTACTTTCCAATTTAGACCCACCTTATACAAGAATCCAGAGTGATACACAATTATGTCTATTGTTTTATTTAGGGCAAAGGAGGTTGGAATGAACTGGGAAAGTAAATATTGCAAACCCAAATTTCAAAACCAGGGTGTGATGAGCTATTAAAAATCCACCAAATTCATAGCTGAGCAGCAGGGGGCTGACTCCCCGAGACAGCCCCCTACTGTCACTCTTTCTTTCTTCCTTTCTTTCTTCCTTTCTCTTTGCCCCTTATGCCTCCAGAGTCTCTGTGCGTATCTCACCCAGAAAATGGGGGGGGGGGGGAATTCTGGAACCCATTTGAAGTCAATTTCCAGGCTTAATGTACCTACCTTCCTGGCCTATCATCCACACAGCCAGGGCCGGAGGCAGGATTTTGATTCGGGGGGCTGAGACTGGGTGGAAGAGGGTCTACCCTAGCAAACCTTTTGTATTGTTATCCCAATAACCCCATTAATGTGGGATATAATGAGCATGGTGATCAGATCATGATATGAATAAACATAACAGTTTAAATAATGTACCAGTAAGGCCTTTTCGCGGACTACCCTGAGAATTTCGGGGGCTGAAGCCCCCTTACCCCCCCCCCCCCGGCTACATGCCTGCACACAGCTAAATCAGTTTCTATTTTTTTAAGGTTCTAGTAGTTGGTGTAGATGTCTCCCCTCAGACTCAGGGTGAGGCTCAGGAATAAGAACATAAGAACATAAGAAGAGCCATGCTGAATCAGACCTCAGCCCATCTAGTCCAGCATTCTGTATCACACAGTGGCCCACCAGTTGTACACGGGGATCTCGAGCAGAAGGGAGGGCAAAACCCTGACCTGCTCCCGACCCCCACAACCAGTACCCAGGAAATCCTGCCTACCTCAACCAACTCCGAGGTGGCACTTGAATGTCCTTTTCAGTAACTACCGATACACTTGGTATCCATGAATCTGTCTAATCCTGCCTTGAAGTTGTTCAGGCTGACAGCTGTCACAACCTCTTCTGGAAGTGAGTTCCATAACCCAATGACCCTCTGGGTGAAGAAATATTTCCCTTTATTAGTCCTAATTTTCCTACCTTGGAGCTTCAGGGAGTGCCCTCTAGTCCTAGTGTTTTGTGACAAAGAAAACAGTTTTTCTTTATTCACCTTTTCTATCCCATGCATGATTTTATACACTTCGATCAAGTCACCTCTTAAACGCCGTCTTTCAAGGCTGAAAAGACCAAGGCGTTGCAACCTGGTTTCATAAGGGAGCCGCTCCATCCCTTGGATCATTCTTGTTGCCCTTTTCTGTACCTTTTCCAGTTCCATTATATCCTTCTTAAGGTGCGGTGACCAGAATTGTACACAGTACTCCAAATGTGGCCTTACCATAGATTTGTAGAGAGGTAATACAACATTTGCTGACCTATTTTCGATTCCATTTCTGATCATGCCTAGCATAGAATTTGCTTTTTTCACTGCTGCTGCGCACTGGGTTGACATCTTCATTGAGCTGTCCACCAAGACCCCAAGATCCCTTTCCTGGTTTGTCTCGGAAAGCTTTGACCCCATCAATTGGTAGGTGTAGTTGGGGTTCTTTGCCCCGATGTGCATGACTTTACACTTGTTTAGGTTAAAATGCATTTGCCACTTTGTTGCCCATTCACTCAATTTCGAGAGATCTTTCTGGAGCTCTTTACAATCAGTTTCATTTTTAACTACCCTGAACAATTTAGTGTCGTCTGCAAACTTTGCTACCTCAGAATTCACTCCTACATCCAGATCATTAATGAATAAATTAAAAAGTAACGGACCCAAAACTGAACCTTGGGGTACGCCACTTCTCACCTCTTTCCACCCAGAGAAATGTCCGTTTATTACCACCCTTTGTTTCCTACAGTTTAGCCAGGTTCCAATCCAGGACAAGACCTGTCCCCTGATTCCATGGCTGAAGAGCTTATTTAGGAGCCTTTGGTGAGGGACTTTGTCAAAAGCCTTTTGAAAGTCAAGGTAAACAATATCGACTGGGTCCCCTTTATCTATGTGTTTATTTACACCCTCAAAGAATTCTAACAAGTTAGTAAGACATGTTTTGCCTTTGCAGAAACCATGTTGATTTTCCTTCAGCAATGCCTGTTCTTCTATGTGCTTAGTAATTTTTTCTTTAATAATGGTTTCCATCACTTTGCCTGGAACTGAGGTTAGACTAACTGGCCTATAATTTCCTGGATCACCCTTGGATCCTTTCTTGAAGATCGGAGTTACATTTGCTATACCTATAATCCTCACATCTGGGAGCTATACCTATAATCCTCACATAATAAGGCCATCTCATTCTGAACAATAACCGTTCTCTTTCATGGGCTCGCAGTATATGTAGACAAGAGCTACTCAGTGCAAACAAAGAAAAACACCAAATAATAATGACAAAAATAACAAAATTACAAACCTCACAATAAAATTACTCATGAACCAAACTCCGTTATAGACCCAGATGCAGGTACCATTGGCATTGCTCTTACATTTCACACAAATACCACACATATTATAAATGTTTATCTACTGAGGCTATGGTCCATGCACCTGAAGAAGTGGGCTGCAATCCACAAAAAAACTGAACACAAATGTTAAAATGTGCATGATTTGAAAGGGACAGAACTCAGTGTTGGTTTTGTTACAATGGACTGATGTGTATTTCACTTTGCGGGGAAGGGGGAGATTTGCAATGAAAGAGTAAAATTCTATCTCCTAGAGATACTAGTGGAATGCAATTTAATTATGCCTTAGTTATTGAAAAAATATATAATTAATTCATTGTTTTTAGCAATTACTTCCATACTCTGGCACTCCAGCTTTAAATACTTGCCCAATGATAAGTGTAAATACTTGCCTTGGGGAAAATGGAGCTTTTTATATGTTCTTTCTAGTGTTTTCACAGTTTGCTTTCCCACTGTTTTTCTTGCTTTCTTGTTGGAATAAGGAGCTGTAGGAAGATCTTATCTAAGGCCTTCATTTTCAAACTCCAAATTCCCTGCTGGTTGTTTTTAAAGGCAATACTTTTGCAGTTAAAGCTAGTCTCAAAAAAGAGAGACTTCAACCAATGCAGGGGCATAACCAATTATTTAGCACATGTGGGTTAACACCATTTCTGCAGTATGAGAAAAAGAGTAAAAACATAAGATGAAAACAGTCAAACAGCTCTGTTCAAATGAATCTATGAAGAGCTGAAATTCATCCCGAAGAACTTGCATATCCCAAAAATGTAGGCAAAGTCTATAGCTAATGTGCATTACATACCAAGTGGAAAATATGTGTACTTGTTTTGCAAATGAATGATGCTGAAAATGCTGGCCAAACAGGCTTCTCCTTATCGGGTCTGGTGACAAGCTTTTGCCAAAGGGCTGTGGTAATATTCATTTTAAAATAAATTACATATTTCCCATAATGAAATTTAATTGTCATAGCAGCACATTTTCTTAATTGTAATTTGACATCTCGCCATCCTAAGCATTACACCTTTCTAAATTTCACCATTCAGTACAGGAACCAGCAAAGTTGTCAGATATTATTAACTATTCTGGGAAAGAAAAGTAGGCCATTCCAAGTTAGCCAAACAGATACACTTTGGGTATGTTCTTTAACATGACCTACTCAGAATTAAGATATCCTGAATAGAAATTTAGAGGTTTTATTTTTTAAAAAACAAAAAATTCTCAGCATTTTTGAAGTCATACCAAAACTGGAACCATTCTTTAGCCTCCTTTGGCAGCTGCCAAACACAGCCAATTACTGACTTGTGGTGGCACAACAGTTAACACTCCCACCTGCCCTCTCATTCCAAAGTGCACATGAAGTTTCCCATGTTGTCACTGCACCGACTTGCTCCACTTTGCTTTCCCTTCTCCGCCAGAAGCCCCTGTGTGTCATGTAATGGAAGCCAGCGGGCTCCATGTTTAAAGGGAAAATGAAGTGGAGCATGCTGCCAATTCTACCCCCATCTGAGGGGACTGTATTTATTATTTATTTATTTCCACCATTTCTACCCCGCTTCTTCTCAACCCCCGAGGGGGGACTCAGAGCGGCCTAACAACGGCAACAATTGGTTGCCAAAAACACAGTATACATATAATAGAAAACCAAAAACAGTCAAAATACAGTAAGCATTAAAATACATTAAAATACAATTAGCTTTAAAATACATCATATACATTCACATAAGTTAAAAACAGTATTCCCTCCATAATAGAAGCATTGGGTCATGTCCACCAGTTTGCCATTTCAATCCAATCTAAAGTGCTGTATCGTGCTAATGTGCAAACACTTGGTCCCATAACCAGGATTTCACTTTTTTTCCTGAATTCCTGACTGTAGTATAGACTAGCATGTTTACGTTTTATGCATAGTTGTGTCTTTTTATTTGCTGGTGCTGCATTTTCTCTTTTTGGCAATGTGAAGATAACCACTCTAGGTTTTGTTTCTAAGTCTTTGTTCTCAAAAACAACATGGGCTGGCTCTTTGTTTACTATTGGTATGGCCTGGAAAAACAGTTCCATAATTCCCAGAATTCCCCAGCTAATTGAATCACATATCTCAGGGCTGTCCAACTGCCGGCCCTGCAGGTGTTTTGGACTTCAAATCCCAGAAATCCTAACAGCTGGTAAACTGGCTAGGATTTCTTGGAGTTGAAGTCCAAAACACCTGCAGGGCCGGCAGTTGGACAGCCCTGACATATCTGATTTCATTGGTGGATTGCTAGCCTCTCTAGTCTAGTCACTAAGGAACGTCAGTTGATTCCAGGAAACCTGTTCTTGCCATTACATTTCCTCCTGCTCAAGACTTGTGAAGAGCAGGCAGACTCAACCAGCCCTGTTGTTGACAGCTACATTTTTTTTGGCCTGTCATGCTGAGTGATCGGCAGTGTCCTCATTAAATATGGCACATAGGCTTCTTAATTTACACATTTTGATAACTATGTTTACTGTACACATACCATGTATGCTGATTTACCCCCCCCATTTACACAACCCTATATAGCATATGCTGATGAGCAAATTAGACATTTTCAAATGGCAGGGAATGCTGTGGAAGTAACTAGTTTGCATTCAAAATGTAAACAAAGCTGGTTCCATTTTTCATAGCATAGCCTACTTAGGCAGATGTTATGAAATAAAGTATACAATCCTTCATAAACAGCAGATGTTTCTTTGCACTAGGTTGCACCCATTTCCTCTCAGATCAAACCACACTAACATAAGAATGAAATTGTTAACATCACCTTAACCAAAAATAGGGCAAGAAAACAATCTATCATCACAAAGCTAATTTCAAATGAAGGTGAAACTTAAGCTTCTATACTGAGATAGTTGCTGAAGTGACATATTTATTGCTTCCTTGCCCTTAATTAGCTTAAAACATTCCAAGAGGATCTTCCTTGCAATCTTGGGGTCCAACAAATGCCAAGTTCCAAGTGAGATTTATCTCAGCTTTGTGGCATTCCATGTTACTCAGGTCGAAGGGTCCTTCCAGACAGTGCTATATCTCAGAAGGAACTGGGATATTTAATTTCTCTTGAGATTCAGACCCCAAATCAGCTCCAAACCCTGTATTTTGCTGGGCTGGTGGCTAGATGCATCCAGCCAACACCCAACACCCCATGCCCCCCCAAAACTTACTGGAAGGACCTGGTTACATACTCAGGCCCCTCATCAAAAGCTCATGATGTGTCAAAATAACACCCCCAAACCTCCTGACATATCATTTTGATGTGTCAGGAGCTTTTGTTGAGGGGCCTGAGAATGTAACCAGGCTCCTCGGGTAAATTTTGGGAGAAACTAAGGGGTGGGAGGAGAGAACCAGGCTGGTAATTTATTTATTTATTTCCAGCATTTTTACCCCGCCCTTCTCAACCCCTGAGAGGGGTCTCAGAGCGGCCTAACAAACACAGTAAAATACAATATAAAAACCCCCAAAACATTCAGCATTAAAATACATTAAAATACAATTAACATTAACACATCATACACATTCATTTAAGTTAAAAACAGTGTTCCGTCCATAAAAAGAGCATTGAGCCATATCCACCAACTTGCCATTAAAATCCAGTCCAAAGTGCTGCCTTGTGCTAGTGTGCAAACGCCTGGTCCCACAGCCAGGATTTCACTTTTTTCCTGAATGCCAGGAGGGATGGAGTTGAACGTATGTTGCTAGGAAGCGGAGCCACCACTGAGAAGGCCTCTCTCTCATCCCCACCAACTGCATTTGCGAAGTTGGCGGGAGCGAGAGCAGGGCCTCCCCGGAAGATCTTAAGTTACGAGGTGGGACATAGCTGCAGATGCATTTGGACAAGTAAGCTGGGCCAGAACCGTATGGAGATTTAAAGGTCAAAAACAGCACTTTGAATTGAGCCCGGAAGTGGACAGGCAGCCAGTGGAGCTGACACAACAGTGGGGTGGTATACTCCCTGTATGTAGCTCCAATGTGGATTGACCGCCAGGATAACAAAACAAAGTCCCCGGAGTCAATCCCCATAGGCTCACACCTGGACAGACCCAGATTTTTCAGTAAGGTTAGAGTCTTTCTTTGTGTTAAATTAAACCAGAGTAAACCTCAGGAAAACCCATGACCTGTCATGGGATATGGGCTTGTGTGGAAGGATCTAAACTCTTGGTTACCAGGCCATTGGGTTCTTTCTACCTGGATTGCTCAGGATTCAACCTGGAACCTTCTATATATTCTCACATGAAGTTATGGTCCTTTCCCATAGAACCATCTTATTATTTGTCCCCTTGTTTGCTTATTTACTGCTAGGTTCCAAGAATGTCAATGATAAATTTGATTTGCTCATTTAGGTTGAAACCTTCCTGGTGACTGATATTTGCTTAACAGTTGTTATTATGTGCCTTAAGATCCTTCCCAAAGTATGGTGATCCTAACACAAGCTTTTCTTGGTACGATTTATTCAGAGGGGAGTTTGCCATTCTCATTGGCTGACGGAGTGTGGCTTGCCTAAGGTCAGTCAGTGGACTTCTGACTCAAACTGGAATCAGTTCACAAATCAAAAATATCACGAGGGACCTTTGCTGAATTCTAAATAAGTGAAATCAACAGCATTCCCACTATTACTATACTTGTGGTCCAGTCAAATAAAGATAGAAGAGTAGTTTGGGATAATTTGTTCTTGATAAGCCCATACTGGCTCCTACTGATCAGTTCATTGTCATCCGCTACTTACAGACAGGCTTCTGTATAATATATTCTATTATTTTTCCTGGAACTGAAGTCAAACTGACTAGCCTGTGGATTCCTTGATCTTCTTCTTTACTTCTTTGAAGAGAAAGGCATTTGCTCATTTCTAGTCCTCTGGCACTGCAACCTTTCTCCAGGATTTCTCAAAAATTATTTTAAAAGATGGTTCTGTGAATATGTCAGCAGGTTCCTTCAATACTCTGTGTCAACTGTGCAATGTGCAATGTTTTTTTTTTTAAAAAAAAAAACAACAAAAACCTGGGGCACGCCTCTGGCTGGATCTATACTGCCATATAATTTAACTTTGAATTTATTTTAATGTTTTTTAACTGGGAATTTTTAATACTGTTTTTATATTTAATCCTGTCTTAATATTTGTATATTTCAAATGGTTATGCTAATTCTTTTATGTTAAGCTGCTTTGAGTCCCCTTTGGGGGTGATAAAGTGGGATATAAATAAATGCAATAATAATAATTTTTAAAATCCAGTTTCTGAATCCAGATTATCTGATTTGAACTGCATTATATGAGTCTACACTGCTATCTGATCCAGTTAAAGGCAGATAATCTGGATTCAAAAACTGGGTTATATAGCAGTGTAGATGGGGCCTCAGTCTCCATGACTGAAACACTGTTTGGTTATGGTGCACTATGAAAGTTCTCTCACATCCTCATTTAACTAACAGTCATTGTCTTCTTAGAAATGAGCACTCTTGTCCCTAGTTCACAATTCATGTTTTGAGATGAGACTCAACAACTTGGAAAGACAATGCTCTTTCCCTGCCTGCGCAGTGGGTGGGGAAAGGTTATTACTTCCTCCCACAAAGACAGAGGCGATTGGTTGCCTTTGTCTTGCCAGCCTCTTGCCTCATTCCTTCTGGAGACGTTGACCCACCACTCCCGCCCAGTTTTACAGTATAGTGATCGCACTAGGGGCTGGGTAGGAATTTTTCCCCTCTATGTTCTGGGGGGGGGGGGTTCGCCTACCTATACTATTATTAGGGGCTAACTGGGATGGTGGTTTTAAAATAGGCCAGCATAAATAGTTTATGGAAATCCAATTGATCCATATACACTCACGCACTCATCAAAGTTGTTTGGGCCGATGCACAAATACACTCACCTGGACGGTAGTTGAAGGGTGAGGGGGATACCATTGGCTCGGAAATTTGAGAGTATGGTATTTCAGAGAAGTCTCACAGTGTAGTCGAGGGGTCAACCGCTCGTGGTCCCTACCTTGGCCTGGCCACACCTTGTTCCCTTGACACCTAAGTTCAGTTAGGTTAAAGTTAAATAGGTAACTTTAAATAAAGGTTGCCCAAATCTGAATCCAATTATTGTTGTCTGTCTCTTTATTTCGGGGGTTGGAAGGTAATCCATTTTAACAAGGGCAGAAGCTATATTCAGGCCCATCAAAACATGGTAACTATTGTAGTTCTCTTCCTCCTCCCAGGGAAACTGAGGTTATCTCTGATGTAAGGAAAGGTGTAATAGAAATAGGACTATCAGTCAGGTGGATGAATAGTATTTTAAGGTGCTGTGAATGATTATATATTCAGGGTTAATGTGTTATCTAAATGCACATTAAACTAACTTTTCCTTTGTTATACTTTTTTTACAACTGAGTCTGACTGTTCCTACTAATCTTGACAGAGAGTTTGACATTGCTTACTACAGAAAACTCATAAGACATCACATTCACTGGTTTACACAGAGGGTTCACCTCAAGGCCCTATTCCCAAATTGAGAGAGGAATTAAGACAGGAAAGAGAATAAAGTGAGTGACTACAGCCCAAGGCTGGAACTATAGGACCAAGCTAGAGAAGGGAACTGTCACTTTTTACTATTTCCCAAGCATTCTGCCAGAGGGTGCTTGCTTTTCAATAAGGAGGCTAGACTGATCTCATCTTTGCTCTCCTTATGCTACAGACAAAACCATTTTAATTTTAACAGGGATTGTATTGTTAATTGGTTGTGTTGGGACTTTTCTATGTAGAGGTGATTTATTTTAATGTTTAATATTCTGTATTTTATTTTTTTTACAATTTTTAAAATTAATATTGTTTTACTATGGTTTTGTTAATATAACTGTATAGGTTTAACCTTGTCATAAGCCACCTTAGGTCCCATGGAGTATAATATGTCAAGCATTGCACACATAAATACAATTCTCTCTTTCATTCATTACTTCTTTGCATTACATTGTGGATTAGCTTTTTATAACTTGGTGCTATTCATAGTCATTAGTCATATAGCAAAGGGATCATGTAGCACCTTTGAGAATTCATGAGAGAAAGGAGTTGGTAGCGTAAGGATTAGTGAACTCAACTTTCTCAAAATCAGGGTTGGTCATACAAAGATGTTCAATGAATGTGTAGCCCAAAAACATTGGAAGGTCACCAGATTGTGGGATTAGCTAATTTTATAAAATCCAAATGTGAAATCTTTTCTAGGTCATGTTTGCCTCAAATGTTCAGCTAAATGGCTGAGTATATTTCATGAAAGTAACAACTAAATGAACACCTATGCTGAGACTGCAATAGAAC
The DNA here is from genome assembly GCA_030556195.1 of Anolis apletophallus. Taxonomy (NCBI): domain Eukaryota; kingdom Metazoa; phylum Chordata; class Lepidosauria; order Squamata; family Anolidae; genus Anolis; species Anolis apletophallus. Next base: position 151,424,901 of record JARBWK010000004.1, read on the forward strand.
AAAACCAGCTACATGAACTGATTGATTAATACATCAGCATGGTCAAGATATCACTATTTACAAGATGCAAAGCAAGGTGGAATTTCCCACCACATCACACATGAATAAAACCATAGGAGTGTGAAGTTTGACATTGTGTTGAGTTGTTGAAAAGGTCCCTTCTAGTAATATTCCATTGTATGTTCACACTTCACACCCATTTTACATGCAATAGCTTTCATCGGGTGACTTTTTATTCACAGTCTGTCAGCACAGAATTGGAAAGATCCATGTGCCAAAAGTGGAGGAAACAGTCAAAAGACAAAACTGGGTGATGGTATAACACTGCGGATTAGCATAAAGCAGCTTGATATCTTCAAATCTATGTTTGAGCTCTTAGTTTAATTCTCAGCATTTCCAAAGAACATGCCATTTAGTTACTATTACATTATAGTGCCTGTCCCACTTAGACATGTGTTTATAAAACATTCTAAAATTACAAACTTAAAAATACAGAAAAGGAAAAGCAAATATCACAGCCGGGATCCATGTTGGTGACATACATTGGCACAACCCTGTTTCGTGGCTGTATATCATTTCAATAATGTTACACAATGAGACTTCCTGTACTTCCCCATAAGAGTGGCCAGGAGCATTTAGGGGTGCATCTACACTGTAGAATTAATGCATCTTGACACCATTTTAACTGTCATGGCTCAATGCTATGGAATCATGGGGTGTGTGGTTATACATGGTCCTTAGCCCTCTCTTCCAAAGAATGCTGTTCCTTAACAAACTCAGAATTCCATCGCATTGAGCCATTGCAAACTGTATTAATTACACAGTGTAGATCAGGGGTGCCCACACTTTTTCAGCATGCGAGCTACTTATAATAAAACCAAGTCTGAAAGATCTACCGAGAGAGAAGCAGGGCAGAGGTGGGGGAAGGGGGTGGGGCTTCGCGCGACCTGGCTCCGCCCTCTCCCCCTCTGGCTTTAGCATTTCTGCAGCTTCTGGAGGCAAGAGGGGGGTAATGCCAAGCCATTAGTGGCTATCTATGCCACTACTGGCTTGACATTACCCTCCTCTTGTCTCCAGAAGCTGCGGAAGCGCTAAAGCTGGGGGAGGGGGGGCTTCATGCAGCCTGGCTCCGCCCCCTCCCCCTCTGGCTTTAGCGTTTCCACAGCTTCTGGAGGCAAGAGGGGGATAATGCCAAGCCAGTGGTGGCATAGATAGCCACTACTGGCTTGGCATTCCCCCCCCCTTTTGCCTCCAGAAGCTGCAGAAGAGCTGAAGCCGGGGAGGGGGCGGGGCTTGGTGCGGCATGGCTCTGCCCCCTCAGAAGCACCCCATCCATCTGGGATCAACCTCCTTCGGTCCTGGGATCAACCAGTCGATCGCGATCTACCTAATGAGCACCCCTGGTGTAGATATAGCCTAGGTGTGATTCTGTTCTCCTGACCACCATGAACATGTGAGGTTGTATGCTGGCATCTTCTTGCAGCTGAGTATCTGGCAAAAAGCTGCATGATGCTTAGGTTGAGAAATTGGGGTGGAAGGTATCTTCTCTCGGCCAACTACATAACAGCAGCCAATATGCCACCAAATGTAGCTCTGCAACTGTTCAATGGCTGAATGACTGAAGACTCATATGGAAGATTCTCTGTGCTGTTACAAACCATGATTTGTATGAAGAGAAAGGAGCCGACACTGACAAGAAGCATATACTCAGCATGTGGGTTAACTGCATCTAAATTCAAGAAAGCAGTACTATACTACAAAAAGACCACAATTCAGATTCCATAGACTTGCCTAGAAAAGGTTGCCTGAAAAGACTCAGCTTTTGTTATGAAAGAATGCAATGCTTTGCATTTCCCCAGAGCCTGAAATAAAAGCTTGAGATAAACGACAAAATGGTGTGTTTCCCCCTGCATCTACATTCCTTACACAAAAATTATGGGACGAAAGAATATTCAAATATATTTGGGAAATGTTTGGAAAACAAATTTCTGGAAGGTTGAGTAACCTTACATGATGTCCTATGGTAAAAAAAAACAACACATGGATATATACTACGTTAGAGATTCTCTTCCTATTTGCTCAAAAATTCCCCATAATCTTGTTGATAAGGGTCAGTGTTTAAGGAACACTCAGAATCCATTTCTTAGGACATTGAGTCCAATGAGGTGATTCCCTGACAGATTGCAATGATGTTTTTGTTCATGGATTATAATCTTCTGCAAGGAGAAAGACTGACACCCAATGGTAAACTCATAAACTACAATAAAGAGAAGTTATGAAAAAGTAAGCCATTTACTGCATAGCCAGACACAGAGAGAAATGTAGAAATGTGTTGGATTCCACATATCTCTGCAGCCCTCTCTGCCATTTCCCCAACGTATCCTTTTGCAATTATTAAAATCAAACATTCCGCTTATATGCACAAAGCAGTAACCACTCATATATATTTTTTCAATTCAGAATCTATTAAGTTTTTCATCATGAAGGGAGATCAAGCGAGGGTGGAAGGAGACATCAAGTATGTCCCCAAAGGCTTTATAGAAAGGAGACATGAATGAGCAGCGGGGGTGGCTGATACAATGTTGAATCTCACATGTGAAAGTGTTTATGACATTTTTATGAAGACATGAGCATGAGTCGTTTCCACATAGGAGGGATTTTTGCAGTTGAAGTTGTCATATGTTACATATTCAAACCAACCTTGGAAACTGGGCTCATCCCTGAGATTACAGATAAGGAGATTCGGTCTCCTTGCTCCTGGTCATCTTGAAAAGGTTCCCTTTTTTGGATCAGAACTGTGCCATCTAGGGGTTTTGGGAATTGCAATCCACAAAGGACATTTTGCCAAACTCTGATCTAGTCTGTTGCCTTACAGTAAGAAAATTAAGGAAAGACAGACATATCGCAAAATTGCCTTTTTGAGTCACTTAAGTTTCCATCATACCTTGCCTAAATCCTTCAGCAATAGATACAATCATATTAAGGCTGGATCAACACTGATTTATATCCCAGAATTTGATCCTAGATTATCTGCTTTGAACTGGATTATATGACTCTCCACTACCAGATAATATGGAATAAGAAGATAATATGGGGCTCCATATACTCTGCCATATAAATCCAGATTGTCTGATTTGAACTGGATTAGGCAATATAGACTCATATAATCCAGTTCAAATCAAATAATCTGGATTATCTGATTTGATAATCTGGATTATATGGCAGTGTAGAAGAGGCCTGGGATGTAGGGCAGTGTATAAGGGGATTGAATATGAGGAGAAAACAATTTCCATGCTAAAAATTGTAACAGGTACTGTTAATCATGAATGGTACTTCTTTTGCACAATTAAAGCTTGTGTGCCAGCTGCGCCCGTACCTTGAGAAGTCTGATCTGGCCACAGTGGTCCACGCTCTGGTTACATCCCGAATAGATTAATGCAACACACTCTACGTGGGGTCGTCTTTGACGAATTTTAACGCGGCTTTCCCCAAACATTTTTCCGGAAAATTTCGGAAGTCAATCAGATTCGAAGTGCCAGTGCCTCCTACATCCTAAATGAGATTCACACCATTTTTTTGGATCACCCAGGCCTTAGTATCCAACTTTCATTTGTGAAATGTTGGAAGGTATAGAAATTTCTTAGGTAGGGGTTTTCAAAATGCCTATCTAACTAGTGTCTTGAGACCATCAACAACCTGGACAATGCAGCCAGAATTCAGCTGAATGCCCTATGTTGGTGTAACTACTAGGCCTGGGCAATCATGGTTCTAAATGGTTCTAAAGAACTTACAAAACTAAAGTTCTGGTGGTGAAAACTAGGTGGTGCTGGTGCTTTGCTTCTATAGTTCTGGTGGTGAACATTTCAGAACTCTAACAACACTTTCAAAATTTCTTTAAAATGGCAGCTCCTAATTGGTTCTGTGTTAAAAATCGCCAATAATGAAATAATAATGAAATTTTGAAAGTTTTGTTAGAGTTCTGAAATGTTCACCACCAGAATTTTAGCAACACTATAGAAGCAAAGCACCAGCGCTACCTAGTTTTCACCAACAGAACATTAGTTTTGTAAGTACTTTAGAACCATTTAGAACTATGATTGCCCACGCCTAGTAACTACATTAGTATCTGTGGCTGTCATAGAGAAAAAAAGGCCATGGGTACAGTGGCCATAAAGTAAGATATTGGAGAAAGAGGTTGCTCAGAGCTAGCAGATTTTTTTCTGCCTTCCTTTGCCAGTAATATGGAACACACAATGAGATTTCCAGTCTTGAGTACTAAGACATATCCTGAAAACAGGGAAATTGAGCTTTAAATGCTACCTTTGTAGACTTATTTGTGTCTAAATGTCATCATGTAGAAATCATTATAAAACACAACATTTACAAACAGCAATGAAAAATCTTTAAAATTGTGTGTCTTCAAATCATTTCCAGTTTACAGTAATCCTAAGAAAAACTGATCACAATATTTTTGGGCGCTAGTAATGTGGAATACACCCATTGTCATTCAATGGGTTTCTATAGCCAAGAGGAGAATCAAGCCCTGGTCTACAAAGTCACAGTTCAATGCTCAAACCAAGAGACAGTGCACTACACTGTCTCTTGTTTCAAAGTAATACAAGATAACAAAGACAAAATGGACAGAAACCCAAACAAAATATATTAAAAGCAAAGATAAAATTTAAAAATTCTGAAATCTCCCAGAAAGATATAGAAAATTCATTCAATATTCACTTCAATTACTGCATATAGAAAACATGTTGTCTTTTAGTCAAAGCTATGTATTTCCACACAGTTCCTTGGACGGACTTTCTCATATATATCTCTTTTCTCCATCTGACCTAAATATTGTTCCTTTTGCACATTATACAAGAAACTATATATATATTATAATCTGTGCGAGATCTTCAGCCCATTTTAAACCACAGTGACAGGTGTTCCCAAAATATGCCTATTCTGGCATCTTTCTTCAAAAATAGCTAAAGGCATCAGATACACCAGAGCTTTAGTAAAGGCCATCCTGAATCTGATATGGTATTAAGGTACTCCTAGGTTATTGGACTTTTTAAAAAAGTCTCTGGGGTAAAATGGATGTGATGACAATCGAGAGTCTCCCCTGAATGTTTCATGAGTTGAAGTGTTTACTTCAATATATTAAGAATCCTATTTCACGCATCTTGGTTGCCTCATGAGAGAATTTCTGTGCATAGGGGACAAATTGCATTTTCCCCATAGCAAATTCCAATGATCGATTGACAAAGGGAGAGAACCTGTTATCCAAATATATCAATAGTATTCTTTTAAAGAAAATCATCATAAGACCAAAAGACACACAATCATTACCTTGACAAAATGTAATGTTATTTAGAGGACAGTTTCCCAGGAGTAAGAAGGGAGCAAGAAGAAGTCATGTGATGTGTTAAATATATGAAATGGAAGAAGAAATAACATATACAAAATTGATGCATATTTGAAGTTAAAACTTAGAGATCTAAGGACCGAAAATACCGAGAGTCTATGCCTGATGAGCATAGCTAACTGCCAATGTTTCCAGATGAAGTAAGACTCACTGGCACTGAAGACGAGGACAGAGGCTTTATTTTCAATCTGCAGAAGGGATGCAAATTATAGCAAAAGATGCTAAAATATACAAGCATAACCATAATAGAACACGTTACCATTTTATAGAGTAAAAAACCTTTGTGCTAACATTTTCTCCATTTTCCCACTCTTGTCTGTGATTGGCTGAGTACGAAGGGTGGCCAGACACCCCCTCTCCACTTCTGATTGGTCAGGAGGTGGGACTGAGCTGGCTTTCCTCCTGGTTGGTGCAGGCTCCCATGAAGTGACCAGAGTTCTCATCCCTACCAGGTGGGGAAGCCCTGAGATGTCTAATCAGCTGGCTGGGGTGTGTCTCTGGATGGAGGGAGTCCCCAGAAATTTAGCCTGGTTCTGGAACTCCCTTCCCAAAGAGGTGCATTTGGACCCCTCATTATTGGCCTTACGCTCCCCTGCGAAAAACATTTTATGGAAGCAGGCCTTTCCTGACAACAATAACAGCTTATATTGGTCAGACAAGGCTCATATGGCCAAAGACTTGGAGCTCTAAGAGGTTTAGTTTAACGTTTTTATGTTTTAGGACAACCTCAGTGGCTTGAGGCATAGGGATTTTAATGATAATTATTAGGCTTGGTTGATCCAAAAAAAGGGTTCAAAACCCGGTTCAGAGGTAGGAGGCACTGGTGGTTTGATTCTAAAATTACTTCTGATTTTACCCAAAAAAGTCAGAACTTTCAAAATCTTTCTGAAACTTCCAAATCAATTCTTTAATGGCAGGCGCACAGTAGGGAAAAATAGCACTGGCACTGGGGAAAATTCAGGGGATTCTCCCTCCCTCAGTTTTAGACTAATCCAGATGAAACTTGCAATGGTGGTAGAATACATGGACCTCTGTTTGTCCAACGAATGTCAGAACCTTTGACTTATCTATGGATTTTTGGCGAATTTTCAAAGTTTTATAAAAAACATTTTTAATAATAAAGAAAATCTATTCCTGGTTTTAAAGTGTTATTTCCTGTTTCATTGGGTGTTTTTTTTTACTTTGAAAGTAGTTGTTCTACTCCAGAAACTTTGTTTGTGTGGCACAAACTGTGTTAAATTGGTAGAGAACAGAAATCATAGTGGAGACACTATCAAGGGACATCTAGTCTGACTCCCTTCTTCTGGGCAGAAAGACACCATCCAAACTCTCCTGACATCCATTAGCTTCCTCTACTGAGTTGGAGGGGCCCCTCAAGACACTTCCACCCTTTTGTTCTTTTTTGCAGATGCAATCATTTTATTTTATCATTACTTACTGACTGTAAGGGACTGCTGTGGCTGGCTGGCTACCCCAGTACCTTTGCTCATGACAATCAGGCCAAAATGAAATGATTATTTTTAAGCAGTTAATGTTCTCTTGGCTTTGCAAAAGCTGCTTATTGCTTGCTGCATTCTTTGTAGATTCAATCAGTTTATTTTATATTTAGTTGAAGACTGATATATACAGACAAATATTCTGGGGTCTTTCAGCCATTTTGGATACTGAGCTGGCGTGCCTTGTGACAAATGTAGTTTAACAGCAGGGCCTTTTGCAATCTCTACATTGGGGGCCTGGCCTTCCCAAACTACAGTTAAGATGCCCACCTCGTCCCTTTTAGTCTTACTGACCAAAATAATTATATTTTAAAAGTTCCCTTGCCTTTACCAAAGTTACTTAATGGTTGTGAAAATTAAAATAACCTTGGGAGACATCCGAACATTATGGAATATTTACGAATAAAAAAGATAAGTGGTTCAAATTCAGATTTGCATCTCCCACTTTTCCTGCATGGTTCAAAATTGCTTCGGAAGCCCACAGTTGGTAGGTTTTTGTGACTTTTAGATTTTTCCAAACCGAACCTACCCAACTCTAATATCTTTAATTATATAATTATCGCCCAGTGTCCCCTGCTGGTACAGTGGGTTAAATTGCTGAGCTGCTGAATTGGCTGACCGAAAAGTTGGTGATTCAAATCCAAGGAGTGGGGTGAGTTCCTGCTGTTAGGCCCAGCTTCTGCCAACATAGCAGTTTGAAAACACACAAATGTGAATAGATGAATAGGTACTGCCTTTGCGGGAAGATAATGGCACTCCATGCAGTCACGCTGGCCACATGACCTTGGTAGTGTCTACAGACAATGCCAGTTCTTTGGCTTAGAAGTGGAGTTGAGCACCACCCCCCAGAGTCAGACATGACTAGACTTATTGCTAGGTTTCTCCCAAGGACAATTGCTAAGCATGAGATGGGACCAAGCCAAGGATCTTATTAAGCAACGGATCCTGGACATAGAGCGCCAATCCGACCTAGTCTGTTCCCCAGCCTTCATTGTTAGAGAAGCCACTAGATACCTAACTGTCCCTGTGGGTCTGGTGATGGAGGGGAGGTATCAGAAGACCCCCTTCAAGCAGAGACTATGCCCCTGTGGGTCTGGTCATGTGGAAACAACTGAGCACGTGCTTCTTCGATGCATGTTCTACAGAGATCTTACATCCAATCTCATTGGACCATGGCTTTTAAAGTACCCAGGGCGCAGTGAAAGATGTTATTCCACCCTGCTGCTTTCGGACTCTAACACTGCAATGACTTACAGTGTTGCTAAGTTCTGTGCTGCTGCCCTTAATATCAGACGGGTGATGATTGACATCGTAAGGCAACAATATCCTGTCTTTTAAAATATATTTTTATACTGATTTCTAGTCTGATTTTAAATAACTGTTTACTGGGGAGTTGTCCTTCTCCTCTTAGGGCGCATGTGCCCGCTTTGTGCTGGTCTGTGACCGTAATAAAGTTTTTGATTGATTGACTAGACTTACTACCAAGAGAACCTTTACCTTTATATATTTAATTATTTTAGGCTTATTTATATTGATCTAATTTGTGTTTTATGCAGTATGTTGATTTATTGTTTACAAGTTTTGTTTTTCCTGTTTTGTTTGCTACTTTGAGTCCTATCCATGGGAGAAAGGTGGAATAAAAAAATAAATAAATAAATAATGATTTCCCGAGTGCATTCTCAGGCTGGTCAAATAAAGAAATGCTTCTTTTGGATGTCTGGGTGATCAGAAGTCCTTTGTGTTGGGCTTTGTACAGCTGATGGTTCAGCCATACCTGGGGTGACTTCAGATGGGAATCATAAACTCATCAGGCTGGAGTTGTTTGATCCTATCTAAGCTGCACCTTCTGCTTGAGGCACAGAAGGACATTTCTGGGGGTCGTGGTCTCTGCCCTGGGTCAGGCAGATTTGAAGAAGTCAATGCCACTCTCCTTTATTTAATGTTCTCAAAATATAAAATGCATTTCATAAAAGAGGTGGAGAAGGGAGACAACAGATAAAGTGAATCATATTAGCTACGGATGAGCTCCCTTTGTCAGCTCTAGCTCCCTATGTGGGGACATGAGAGAAGCCTCCCACAAGGATGCTAAAACATTAAAACATTTGGGTGTCCCCTGGGCAATGTCCTTGCAGACAGCCAATTCTCTCATACCAGAAGCAACTTGCAGTTTCTCAAGTCACTTCTGACATGGAAAAAAAAACCTTCAAACATTATCCATTTATAACTACTAGTGTCCAAGTTATGTGCATGTGAGCACATGAGGTTCAAGAGAGGTATGTTGTAATTCATTAATTCTTGATGGTCCCCTTTGTCAGTGGATTATCCCATCCTGAGAGTTCAGGAAATTTCTCTGGGAGGTCAGTGAGGTGTGATGACCGCGGTGGCTTGTTCAGGCAGAAATCATAATATGATTAATACAGACGTATAGAAGAGGCTAGGATGGGGGATAAAAGCACGCAGGAGGATGCAGAAATGGAAATAAATAGACACATTGGGGATAGAAAAAAATGCAATTTATCAAAAGGGAAAATTGGAGCTGCTGCTGCAGATTCCACTTGAATGTGTACTATTACAAATCAGAGCATATCTGTTGGTTGAAAATAAAAAGAAATAAAAGCATATAAGAAGAGGATTGGCTTCTGGGGATCTGCTGCTGCCGGTCTGTCAAGTAAGTCATGAGGATTCTTTGGGGAGCAGGGGAAGAGGAGACATTTTATTTGTTTTAGCACAGATGTCCCCGGTGGACTTGTCCTTGATTGACTATAAATGTTTCAGGATGTGGAGTGCTGTGTTCGACAACACATTGAGCATAGATTTCAATGAAAAAATATATACTAATTCATATTTCTCTCTCTCACCCTCATCTTGATGCACATCAATCTCAAAGAGGAACAAAGTGTATTGATCAGTCCCTTTCGTGAAGGACATATCTTGTTTTTCCACTGCTAATATATCTTAAACATAGCTTTCCTATTTCACAAACAACCCTGATATTCAAGACCGAAGGTAAGCTGCAGATAAAGGTGATATGGTTCAGTTAATGGTGTATGCTGATGTGATTTCTAACACAGGCCCGGATTACTCATAAGGTCACCCTAGGCCATGGCCTAGGGGTGCAAGCCAAGGGAGGGCGCAGTTCACACGGACCAAAAAAATGTTAAAACAAAACTGCAACGCGCGGCATGGAGATTACTCTCTCGGAGGAGGAGGAGGGCGGGGGAGAGCACTGCGAGGGGACGGGGGAAGAGGGAATGGTGCCCCCCCTCACCATCGCTCCACCCCCTTGTCAAGGAAGGAGGGCACGAGGAGTAGGAGGAGGAGGGAAGCCCCTGGGGCCACTGCCGGGCATGCACGGCACCGAGGAACATGGCGGAGGAGGCAGAGGCGCTCGTGCCCTCCTGCTGCACATGCCCAGCAGCGGCCCTGGGGGTGAGGCTTCCCTCCGCCTCCTCGTGCCCTCCTTCCTTGAGTCAAGGGAGGGCACGAGGAGGAGGAGGCGGAGGGAAGCCCCACCCCCGGGGCCTCTGCTGAGCATGCGTGGCACCCAGGAACATGGCGGAGGAGGCAGAGGCGCTCGCGCCCTCCTGCTGCACATGCCCAGCAGCGGCCCTGGGGGCGAGGCTTCCCTCCGCCTCCTCATGCCCTCCTTCCTTGAGTCAAGGGAGGGCGCGAGGAGGAGGCGGAGGGAAGCTCCACCCCCGGGGCCGCTGCTGGGCATGCGCAGCAGGAGGGCGCGAGGGCCTCTGCCTCCTCTGCCATGTTCCTGGGTGCCGCGCATGCCCGGCAGCGGCCCCGGGGGTTTCCCTTCCTTCCTCTTCCTCCTCCTCCTCGCGCCACGACCAGGGGAAGTTGGGGGGGTGCGGTAGAAGTTGGTTTGGGGGCGTAACTCCAAAGTGTGGCCTAGGGCGCCAAAAGGGGTTACTCCAGGCCTGTTCTAACACCAAATACATAAAATGTTGTTACATTTCTATAGGGCAAGGATGAGAAGTATAAGATTTTCCAGATGTTGATGAACCATAACTTCTCTCATACTTACTCAGTGTAGCCAACTGATAACATGGGGAGGGATTATGGGAGTTGCCATCCAATATTTAGAGAGCCACATGTTCTCGAGCTCTAACATAGTGTCCCTTTTTTGTCTCTCCACTTGTTTCTAAGTAACCCAAAATTTGTGACAAAAAGCCACATCCTGCCTAAACAATACTTTGTGAGGAGGTGGTCCTAATAAAGATGTTGTTTCATTGCTCCCATTAGAATGTTTTTCTCTGAATGAACCAGGTAAACTATTTGTGCTTTATTTTACCTCCCAGCTGTTTCTTATGTGTTTTCCCATCTTAATTGGATCATAAAATTTTTACAGCAAGCCCAATTGAATGTGTACCAAGAGTGACATCTCGTCTGAGAAAGGAAAGAGCAGAAACATTAGTATCAGAAAAACTGCCAATAAATGTGCTACTATTATAGGCTGTTTTAACATATGATAGATTTTTATCATTCTTTTAAAAAGCTATGCATGAACTCTTTAAACGTTGAGGGCTATAGTAAGAACACCCCCACCCCACCTCAGTAACCACACAACCCATATGAATTCCATCTACCTGCACCTGAGGGGAAATGGTCTCTCTAGGAATTTGGAAGTTCCTCCAGGTGATTCTATGCTTCCCTTCCCTTTGAAGTTACCATAGAATTACCTTGGAGGACCTACAACAATCTATCTAGGAATTTCTTGATCCCCCCAGGGAGCAGAAGACAGGAGTTTTTTTTATTTCATGTCGAAAGCATTGCATAGAAAAAAGCATTTCCAACCCAGAAGCAGTGCTGTTTATAGATTAGCTGTTTATAAGAAACATTACCCAGGAGACGCCTGACTGTATTTACTGAGTCTTTAAGGAGACTCTTTCTGTGTCCTCTAGAAGATAGGCAATTAGCCATGGTTAGGTTCATTCAGAATCTTTGTAATTCAGAATAAATTCAGAAAGATTTCCTTTTTGAAGCGATTTCGAAAGTTTTTAAGGAAATCGTAAGTCCCTTTGCCCTTTCGAAGCTTTTTCCGCCATTTCTCTTACGAATAAGTTAGTCCGAAATGATTCAGCTTTCCCCCCGCTTCTGTTCTCTGGCCTCGGTTCAAGTCAGAAAAGCCTTCTAAACCTGTGTGGATGGATTCCTTTTCTTTCCTTTCCCTCCCGCATCAGCGAGAGAAGTGGTATAAACCAGTGTGGATGGGATGGCTCCACGTCAGTTTAAACCAGGGTGGATGGATTCCTTTCCTTTCCCTCCCGCCTCCCGAGTCAATCTTAAGCAGGAGAAGCAGTGTAAACCAGTGTGGATGGGATTGATCCGCATCAGTTTAAACCAGTGTGGATGGATTACTTTCCTTTCCTTCTCTTGTCAGTTTAAACCAGTGTGGATGGATTACTTTCCTTTCCCTCCCACCTCCCGCATCTGTTTTAAGTGAGAGAAGTGGTTTAAACCAGTGTGGATGGATTACTTTCCTTTCCTTCTCTTGTCAGTTTAAACCAGTGTGGATGGATTACTTTCCTTTCCCTCCCACCTCCCGCATCTGTTTTAAGTGAGAGAAGTGGTTTAAACCAGTGTGGATGGATTACTTTCCTTTCCTTCTCTTGTCAGTTTAAACTAGTGTGGATGGATTACTTTCCTTTCCCTCCCACCTCCCGCATCTGTTTTAAGTGAGAGAAGTGGTTTAAATCAGTGTGGATGGATTTCTTTCCTTTCTCTCTCGTGTCAGTTTAAACCAGTGTGGATGGGATGGATCAGTGTCAGTTTAAACCAGTGTGGATGAATTCCTTTCCTTTCCCTGCCACTTCAGTCTTAAGCGAGAGAAGCAATTTTAACCAGAGTGGATTGATTCCTTCCCTTTGCTTCCCCCCACCTTCTGGAGTAAAACAACTACTTTCGAAGTAAAGACCACCCAACGAAACAGGAAATAACACTGGAAACCATTAACGAAGGATTCGGAAGTCTCAGAAGTTTTGAAAGGTTTTGAACTTTTTTTCTGTGAAAATCGGAATTGACTTTAGATCTGAGCCACCAGCTCCCCGTACATCTGAAACAAGTTTTGAACCATTTTTTTAATCAAACAAGCCTACAGGTAATGTAATGGTGTTCTGTTGTATCCGTGGTTCCAGGTACAAAAGTTCATCTGGGAACATATTCCATGCAGATGCAGTGATTTTACTATAATCCTAAATGTTTGAGAGGAGAACTGAGAAAGGTACTAGATATCAGAGGGAGAAGGAATTCCTCTTTTTCATTGGAGAAAGAAATTCATAAATAAGGAAGGTGGTGTGTTACCAGATAGCTCCTCATAGGTGCAGCAGAATGTTTTGTTTCCATTGTCATTTCACCCACAACTTTGGATCAAAGCCTGACAATGTACATTTTGCACCCTCAATCCCTCAGCCAGTAAACAGTCTAAGAGACCAATGGCTTCAAGCTCTGGGGTCATGCTACAAACATATCAAGGAACATTGTATGTGTACAGGATCCTAAGCCTCATTATTACCTGTGCATCCTCCATCTCTTCACAGGCTTTAAACTATGTCATGCAAGGAGATGGTATAGTTACCTGATTTCATCAATTGTGAAATGGAGAAAGAAAGAAGGATGGGAAGAAAGCTAATAACAAGTGAGCACACACAAACAACTTTCACTTTGATCATAGCAAACCAACAGCATTTTGAATTTGGTATTGATCCACTGGGGAATTGAGGTCTTCTGAAGTAAGTGCTGGACTATGTAGGGATCTCTGTATGTGTGTGTGAGAACAGAGAGACAGAGAATGAGAGAATACATACATAACATGCTGGACATATGTTGGACTTCACTCAATCATTGATGACTGTTGGTATGGCCATACATACAGGAGCTAAACGAAGTTTAAGCAGCCCGACATCCCAGCCATTGTTAGCTCGTTGGCCCCAGGCTTATGCTGATCTGAAAGGAGTAAACAACACCTCTTTTGTGTCCTATCATGAATTGGATTATGCCTAATTGAGATTGGGGACTGAGTTCTTCCTTTCACGGCAACGGAACCTATTGCAAACGATATTTACATGACTACGGACTAATATAGACTATATATCCCGGATTATCCGGCTTTGAAACTTTGGAAACCGCTATTGGTCATGTGAGATAATATCCATTATTTACGGCTCTGTATTATGCTTTTGGTTCTGTTTGTGAATTGGTGCATCCCCTTTGCCTTTCATCTATATATATAAAGGAACATTCGTCATGTGAAGACTACCTCAAACAGAGAAACCTTACAACGCAGAAACACAAAACTTGCCAACAGAAATAGGCCTCAAGCAAGGTACGTTTGTAGCAAAGAAACTCCCCCCCCCCAACCTAAAAGGCCCCCAAAACAACGAGTAAAAATAAAACTACATTTCCCAGCATCCTCCGGGCTGCCAAAGACTCCCCAGCCTCTACATTCTGACAACATGATTGGCTGCCAATAAGGGTGGATTTGCATAACTGCTGTACTGGCCAGCCAACATGAACATTCCGACCCATAACAAACTGTCAGATGAGTGCCACAGCCTCCTCCAACACTTTCAAATCAGAAGACCATGATGCAGATCAACACCATTTAAGGGGAGCTCTTCTTCCTTTCCCAAAAGATCTCCAGTGGCTTGGAATTCCACATTAATAAGAGGACCATCCAGCAACAATGGGGTTTGCCAAGGAGGGTGCTCCAGCCCCTCTATATGCTGGCTCCAAGGGATGGAGGTCATCACCAAGTACCTTCTGATGCCCAGCGCTGGAAGAGCTCCCTCAGATGGCCTGTCCATGAGGAAAGCCTCATCGGACATCGACCAATGGGTGCAAAAGACACAGAGCAGGACATCTTGAAAAAGAGAGGAGCAGAAAGTAAGCTAGACATGAAGATCTTGAGAAAGGTGGCTAAAAAGGATACCGAAAGGATTTTTAACAGTCCCCCAACAGACACTGGATGCACCTGTGAAGATAGAAATCCCCTGACAGGACAAGCCCTCCCCAAGCTGATCCGTCCTGGCCATGGTACAAGTCAAACCCGAAGGACTGCAGGCAAAGAGCTGAGTCAAAAACATAAAACACCCAATTCACTAACAACAATTCCAACCCTTACATACTCAGACTTTCTCGCATCTCCTAAATAGGGCGCAGCAACGCGTGCCGGGTACAGCTAGTATATTATAATTTTGATATTGTAATATCGCCTGAGTGTATTACTTTAGCATTGGTATGCATATGTTCCATTCATTTTTCCCTATACAAAGAGATTCTGAATTTCTTAGGGTAACTCTTTCCCTCAAGAAAATGCTAGATAGCGCTTTTCAATCTCTCTGTCCTACAGCAGGCTAAACTCTTGATTAGCCCTTCTCATATATCTGATCTTATTACTGTTCTTCCTCCCTTTCTCCCTCCATGCTTTTCTTTGAAACAAGGCTTGTTGATTTTGCTTTGTGAAATCTGGTCTGTGGGAGGCCAGAAATGAAACTGTGAGGAATTTATTTTAAAAACAAGAGGATACCTCCTACCATGAAGACAATCTGTTATAATAATACTCTTAAATGAATATGACCTGGCCTCCTTTCTCACTCTTTGAAGAAAAGCTAAAAGCAAGCCTTTTTAAACAACAAACAAAATGGGATTTTGAGTCCCATCCAGCAGGAAATTCTCCAGCACAGCAATGACCAAAAAGAGGGAGATATGTGTGTCAGCACATAAATTTCTTTTTAAAAAATCTCTTGATTTAATAGAAGTGATTACAAGCAACGCCCCCTCCTTTTCCTTTTCTCAACCTCTCCTCTCTCTTTCTGTTCTAAACACAAAATATGTATACAGTTCATTGTTTACATCAAACAATTTAGTTAGCATTTTAATCAAATTAATTTAGCCTGAAAATGAAGTCAACATTTCAATAGAATCACCCATTAAAAAAGAAGTTTCTCCTGAATAGTTAGAGACTTTCAGGGCTCCCTGGAGAAGACCCAACACTGTCTCAAATTTGGCCATAACGGAAGAAATCTATTATATAAATGGGTTCACGTCATGTGATGTATACCTCAAACAGAGAAACCATACAACTCAGAAAAACCATACTTGCCAACAGAAATAAGCCTCAAGCAAGGTACGTTTGTAGCAAAGAAACTTCCCCCCCAAAACCTAAAAGGCCCCCAAAACAACGAGTAAAAATAAAACTACATTTCCCAGTATCCTCCGGGGCAGCCAACGGCTCACCCAGCCTCTACATTCTGAACAACATGATTGGCTGCCAATAAGGGCGGATTTGCATAACTGCTGTAACCATAGCAACGCTGGCAAGAGCCATCCAAGGCTAGGATAGAATGCTGAGAGATTTCAGTTGGTGTTTGAGGGTTAAACTGCCAAAACCAAACTCTGAGGGAGCAATTCTCCAGCAAATTCCTACCCACACAACACAACACAACTTCCAATCACAACCCATCCCACCAACCTTACGGGACCCCGTACACACAACACCTACAAACACCACAAACTAAAACCATTCCTTCCTTCCACACAGACATAAACTGACCCAAAAAACAAGCCATGCCTTATAAAAATAACAGCATCGGACGACACACTCACAATGCTACATACATCAAACAAAAAAGGGCAGAACAAACGCCAGAACAGAAACACACTGCGCAGCAGAGACACAGACAACAGGTCACTGCACGACGCACAGCTGAGAAACAAATGCAAAGAACTGCCCGACAAGAAGAAGCGCGCAGCCAGGAACAACAAAGACGCAGAAATGCAACACAACAGCAGCGCGCAAGGAGCGCAGAAACACGACGTCGCAACACAGAAAACAAACTTCAAAAACACCACAACCAATTCCACCGCCTAGCCTTCAGATACAACACTGCAGAAGACTACAGCATGGTGCCAGAGGCCGACATTGGCACCCTAACGCACATCTGCACACACTGCAAAGCCCTGAAATACCCAGCAGAAACAACAGGAATGTGCTGCCTAGCCGGTAAAGTCTCTCTACCACCACTTGCCACTCCTCCACAACCACTACAGACTTTGCTGAGTGGACACACTCCAGAATCAAAACACTTCCTCCGCTATATAAGACAATACAACTCATGCTTCCAGATGACATCATTTGGAGCACACATAGAAAGTGCGCAATTCATGCCTACATGACCCCACCAAGACCGTAAGTAACATCATTTCCAACCCTTACATCTCGCATCTCCTAAATAGGGCACAGCAACGCGTGCTGGGTACAGCTAGTATATTATACTTTGAAAGGAGCAAAGGGCTCAAAACAAATCCATAATCATCCATGTAAATTCCCCCACACAGGGTGTGTAGGAAGTATTTTTGAAAGTTTGCTCTCAATAATAATAGTCCTCTTCAAGGGGACTCAGTGTGGTTTTCATATAAGTGTTAGTCTTGACTTTTAAGGCCTTATATGGTCTGGGGCCAGTGTACCTGCGGGACCATCTCATCCCATACCATCCCACTAGACCTCTGCACTGCCAAACCTTCTGGTCATCCCAAGTGTTAAGACTTACCGGTTAACAGTGACTCGTCGGTGGGCTTTTTCGATCGTGGCTCCGGCTCTCTGGAACTCATTGCCCGCCGACATCCGCACCATCCAGGGTCTCCTCCCATTCAGGAAGGCCTGTAAGACTTTGCTGTTACGGCAGGCCTACGGAGCTGGATAACCTGTCATTTTCCTAGCCACCTTGTACCATTGTCTGTTGTCGTAGTGCCTAGTGTGCAACCTATTGTGGTTTTATATGTTGTTTTTAATCATGTTTTAATTCGGATTGTGTTTATATTGTGTTTTATGATATGCTCTGTTTTTACTATGTTGTGATTGGACCTGTTGTGAGCCCCCCCAGCTATTGGGGGGGGTAGACCAATGCGAAGAAATAAATAAATAAATAAATAAATATAAAAAGGCAAACATTCAATGCCATCATTAGAATCACAGGTCATCGAAAATGTGAAATAGACATTAATAAACATGTTTCTCAATACACAACAATATGTCTCTCAAACAACTAAATATACACACACAATCCCATACACTGGTTCTAGGGGCAGGCTGGTCTGCTGCAACAATCACAATACGCTCAATGGCAATCAATATCAAATTGTATTATTATCACATAACAAATGGCTCTATGTTGAACCAATCTCACATACAGTGCAATGTGTTCACATATACAATCAAGCACATATTTGTTATAAAGCCCTTACAACATATAAATAGGCATAAAGGCGCAAGCATCCAGTCTGTGTACCCCTATGGGTAATCCGGAGGCAATTCACTCACGGATTGGAGACCAAGTCGTTGGGGGAGCCTTCAGAGTTGGGCGAGCTGGCAACTGCTCGGTGGGCAGGCGCCTATGGCAAGAAGTAACGACGCCAGAAGGCCGTTTCACATATTCCACGCTTCCTCAGGGCGCTGGTGTCTTTTAGCCGCTCCTCCCCGGTATTATAGTCATCAACTTCAGACTCTTGGTCTATACGGAAGGTCGCGCGTTAGCGCTTCTTTTTACAATTCGCTCGTGCAAATCACCTCCCGGGCTGGAATCAGCCTTTTTTGGCAATCAATATCAAATTGTATTATTATCACATAACAAATGGCTCTATGTTGAACCAATCTCACATACAGTGCAATGTGTTCACATATACAATCAAGCACATATTTGTTATCAAGCCCTTACAACATATAAATGGGCATAAAGGCGCAAGCATCCAGTCTGTGTACCCCTATGGGTAATCCGGAGGCAATTCACTCATGGATTGGAGCCCGGGAGGTGATTTGCACGAGCAAATTGTAAAAAGAAGCGCTAACGCGCGACCTTCCGTATAGACCAAGAGTCTGAAGTTGATGACTATAATACCGGGGAGGAGCGGCTAAAAGACACCAGCGCCCTGAGGAAGCGTGGAATACGCGAAACGGCCTTCTGGCGTCGTTACCTCTTGCCGTAGGTGCCTGCCCACCGAGCAGTTGCCAGCTCGCCCAACTCTGAAGGCTCCCCCAACGACTCGGTCTCCAATCCGTGAGTGAATTGCCTCTGGATTACCCATAGGGGTACACAGACTGGATGCTTGCGCCTTTATGCCCATTTATATGTTGTAAGGGCTTGATAACAAATATGTGCTTGATTGTATATGTGAACACATTGCACTGTATGTGAGATTGGTTCAACATAGAGCCATTTGTTATGTGATAATAATACAATTTGATATTGATTGCCATTGAGCGTATTGTGATTGTTGCAGCAGACCAGCCTGCCCCTAGAACCAGTGTATGGGATTGTGTGTGTATAATTAATAAACATGTTACCAAAAGAAAATTAAAGTTAAAGTAATAAAATAATCAGTTATTTATTTGAGAAAGGAGTCGACATTGGGAGGCCTAGAGGGTGAAGCTTATGTTGTTTCTTTTGGCTAGGTGAGAATTAATCAGAGAAATTCTAATTTTTCTTCTTCTTTCTTTTTGTTTTCTTTCTTTCTTTTACTTGGCATTTTTTGTGTTTTTACTTTATATTTCTTTTCTTGATTCACTCTTCTGACTTTTAATGTAATTTTTGAAACTTTAAAAATAAAATTAATTTTGAAAAAAGAAGAGAAAATTGGCACGTCATTATTGTGCCTTTTTAACTAGCCCAATAAAAATCACACTGGTAATGAGTTTTTGATTTCTCTCCACACCGGACTCCCTTACATCCTGGAGGGTTGCATCTTCTCCGTGTAATGTAGTACTTTCATTCAAAATAAACTGAGAGAAAAATTTACAGAGGAATTCCCCACTGAATAGTCATCGGTATGCTTCCCCCGCCTCAAGTCACTGCCTGAAAAATAGTGTGGGAGAATTTGATGAGACCATTTTATTTAACCAGTCAGTGGAAAGGCTTTGCAATGAAAAAGTAGAAGAGGGAAGAGAACTTTCATTTTTGGTGAAGATGGGCATAAAGAAATAGTAAAGAGTGTTGTCAAATGGGCCATACTGTACCGGTGTATCCTATACTCTACTTGAATCAAGTGCTCCAATCTGGTATGATATTTTTTCCCATTCCAATTGTTCTTTTTTTTCCCTTTGGGGGAAAAAAAGAGAGGACTCTTTTCAAATCATTCTGCGGGTGGAGGGACAGCTGGAGGCTGAATTTTGAATGTGTTGCTCTCCTTCATTTGAAAACAGATGCTTTAGTGGGCAGATAGAGCTTCTGGAAGTGAGCTATCCATAGAAAGAATTTTGAAAGTGAGACTGTTTTCCCCAGTCGTTGCCAAAGCTTGTAAAATGGAAATATCCTACTAACAAGCAAATTAGATGCCCCGGAGAGTTATGACAGATTTAGAAATATCCAACTATTACAGAAAACACTATACTGCAGTTGTTGATGGCGCTGAAGGATTACAGGAGCATTAATGGAATCTTAGCAGCATAGCTTCTCTTTATATGTGTATAAACCTCCCATTCGCATGAATGGGGATTATTATGTGTGAGAGAGTGTGTCAGGAGGGCTGAAGAGATTAGTTTAATTTTCATAACTGCTTTACTACTGTGGTATTCTAAAGAGCCTTATGTAAAAACTTGAATAGATACACTTTAAGCCAGACCTCTTTTCAGTCCTTTTTATATACATACACTGAATCTGTGTTTGAGGAGCAGCCTGAAAATGAGGAAGCTATCTCAGGCTGCAAATGGTGGGGGTGGCAGCCAGGCAATGAAGGTAGAATTGTGGGATGTAGATATTCTAAGCTGATCTACAGTGAAGTGTGTAAATGTATTGAATGTATTACCTTGGGAAGTCTGACTTGGCCACGGTGGTCTACGCTCTGGTTACATCCCATATAGATTACTGCAACGCTCTCTATGTGGGGTTGCCTTTGAAGACTGTTCGGAAGCTGAAACTAGTCCAACGGACAGCAGCCAGGTTGATAACAGGAGCGGCATTCAGAGAGCGTACAACTCCCCTGTTGTGCCAGCTCCACTGGCTGCCAGTTTGCTACCGGGCACAATTCAAAGTGCTGGCTTTTGCCTTTAAAGCCTTAAAGTCCTACTTGCCTGTCCGAATGCATCTCTCCCTATGAACCATCGAGATGTTTAAGATCATCTGGAGAAGCCCTGCTCTCGATCCCACCTTCTTCGCAGGCGCGACTGGCGGGGACAAGAGACAGGGCCTTTTCAGTGGTGGCTCCTCGGCTTTGGAGCGCCCTCCCTAGAGACATCAGATCAGCCCCCTCCCTCCTGACATTTTGCAAGAAAGTCAAGACCTGGCTGTTTGAGCAGGCATTTGCTGATTAAATGTAACCGTTTAATTAGATATATGGAATGACGACGATGTGACGGAAAGTGATTTCAACATGACGCTGAGATTGCAATTGTATGTTTTTAATTGTTAATTTGTTGTTATATGGTTATTTTTTTTGGTTTGTTTGCTTGTGTTGTATTGAGGGCAAAGACTGCCTCATGTAAACCGTCCCGAGTCGCCTTTGGGCTGAGAGGGGCGATATAGAAAAGTGACAAATAAATAATAAATAAATAAATTTTGTAGACTGTATTGAATGGTGTGTCAAGTCCCTGCCCACCCATTGCTTTACCAGTTCTAACTGTCCTGCATTTTACTTTTGCCCCATCCTTGATGCATTCTCTTAGTGCCACTGTCCCTCCTTCTGCATCTCACTTCCCAGTGACAACAAATGAGTCATCATCCCCCCCCCCCCACCCACCCTTCAGGTGTCTCTTGCAGGATCCCAACTTATTGTTTGGGACATGGAGCAGAAAAACATTACAATTGCTTTCAGCATGCCCCTGGTATTGGGTTATACAACTGCTTTGGCCTTTGATCTGTTGCCTCAAAACATAGGAGGAAAAAAAACATCTCATCATCACTGTTAGGGGTAAAAATAACACTGATTGTACAGATGGCATTAGAAAGGGAAGTACTTTCATATTCTTTGTCCCAGGTTGCAAAATTGGTGGGTCACTTCTGATATAAACACTGACTGGTTGTAGGATAATATTAGCTTGCATACATACTCAACTTATATATGGTCTCAATATTCTCAAAAGATTTCTTCAGACATAATCATAGATGGATGGGACTCCTCCTTTTTGGGAAGACTGAAAAAGCAGGACTCCTGGAACACTCAAGTAAATGTAAAAACCAACCAAATTAGCAAAATTTAATTTAAAAAATCACAGACAGATGTTGGAAGTGTAAAAAGGAAAAGGGAACCTTTATCCACCAATGGTGGAACTGCAAAAAAGTCACAATCTTTTGGAAACAAATACATAGTGAGATACAGAAAATATTAAAAATCAAATTTAAAAGAGATCCTCAAAACTACCTGCGAGGTATGTCAAACCCTTTAATTAATGAAAATCAGGAAAGAATCTTCTTTTTCTTAAGTGCATGTGCCCGCATAACTTTGGCCAGATATTGGAAGAAGAGCTCGATACCGGATAAGGAAGAATGGACTTTCAAGACGCTAGATATGATCCAGATGGACTCCCTATCTCAAAAACTAAATAACAAGAGGAGTAAGACAGACTGGACGGGTTTTAGAACCTACATGGAAACACAAAGATGTAAATTTCTAATAGATATGAATGACATATAATTAACTAGAAGAGAATGTACTTTAGGAGAATATTTTATATATACATGTGGTACAAGATTTATTTCTCTTCTACAAAGATGAACGAAAAACCAGAGTCCCTCTTTGGGAAGCATTTTATGTTGCTACCTCTACCCCCTTTTGTTCCCCCACCTCCGATCAGCCCCCGTTCCCCTGCCCCTCCCATCCCAGGCTCCCCCACCCAAATCTCCACCACCCCTACCCCCACCTCTGGTCTTCTGTATGTGTATGTGTAAAATGAAAATGTTCAATAAAAATTTAAATAAAAAAAACAGATGCATTCATACAACCTAGATTTACAGGAGACATATATCAACAGCTCGATAAAAATTGTATTTTTGTTTGTACATGTTTAATGCAAAATAAAATGGACATGAACTAAAAAAAATTAAATGTAAAATAACAGTTTTCAATCTCTCCTCTTGAATGTATGGGTTCATGGGGAGGGGTGTTTCTCAGACAGTGTACAATACCCATTGCAACGATTGGGGGGAGGAGGGTATGGAAGAAACTTGGACTCTCAGATTAAGGACCTCATCAGACAGGTAAAATTGCCCATTCTAGGATGTTTGAACAGAGCCCACAAGCTCCCATCAGACAACATAGATCAACTTTCGACTGGACTCTGTGTCTCAACTGAAGTCCATGCATTGCCGGAGGCAGCAACAGAAACACAGAAAGCTTCCCATGTTGCATTAGAAATAATGAGGGTAAGTCAGGTGGCAACACTTCTCCCTGTGGGATGGGGTGAATGGTAAGGTGGGAAATGAGGGGCAGTGGGTTCCCTAAACCCCCTATCAGGCCCCACCAGATTCTCCATGAATCAGGGGAAGAATGTGATGACGTCGTAGGACTAGATTTTAATCCAGGGCTGGATCTCCAGTTGTGGCTGGATTAAACTCCCATCCATATTATTTATTTATTTATTATTTCAACTTGTAAGAACATAAGAACATAAGAAGAGCCATGCTGAATCGGGCCTCAGCCCATCTAGTCCAGCATTCTGTGTCACACAGTGGCCCACTAGTTGTACACAGGGATCTCTAGCAGAAAGGAGGGCAAAACCCTCACCTGCTCCCGACCCCCCACAACCAGTACCCGGGGAAATCCTGCCTGCCTCCATCAACACAGAGATGGCACTTGGATGTCCATTTCAGTAGCTACTGATTCCCTTGGTATCCATGAATCTGTCTAATCCTGCCTTGAAGCTGTCCAGGCTGACCACTGTCACAACCTCCTCTGGAAGTGAGTTCCATAACCCAATGACCCTCTGGGTGAAGAAATATTTCCTTTATTAGTCCTAACTTTCCTACCTTGGAGCTTTAGGGAGTGCCCCCTAGTCCTAGTGTTGTGTGACAGAGAAAATATTTTTTCTCTATTCACCCTTTCTATCCCATGCATGATTTTATACACTTCGATCAAGTCACCTCTTAAACGCCGTCTTTCAAGGCTGAAAAGACCAAGGCGTTGCAACCTGATTTCGTAAGGGAGCTGCTCCATCCCTTGGATCATTCTTGTTGCCCTTTTCTGTACCTTTTCCAGTTCCGTTATATCCTTCTTGAGGTGCGGTGACCAGAATTATACACAGTACTCCAGATGTGGCCTCACCATAGATTTGTAGAGAGGCAATACAACATTTGACGACCAGTTTTCGATTCCCTTCCTGATCATGCCAAGCATAGAATTTGCTTTTTTTACTGCTGCTGCGCACTGGGTTGACATCTTCATTGAGCTGTCCACCAAAACCCCAAGATCCCTTTCCTGGTTTGTCTCGGAAAGCTTTGACCCCATCAATTGGTAGGTGTAGTTGGGGTTCTTTGCCCCGATGTGCATGACTTTACACTTGTTTAGGTTAAAATGCATTTGCCACTTTGTTGCCCATTCACTCAATTTCGAGAGATCTTTCTGGAGCTCTTTACAATCAGTTTCATTTTTAACTACCCTGAACAATTTAGTGTCGTCTGCAAACTTTGCTACCTCAGAATTTACTCCTACATCCAGGTCATTAATGAATAAATTAAAAAGTAACGGACCCAAAACTTAACCTTGGGGTACGCCACTTCTCACCTCTTTCCACCCAGAGAAATGTCCATTTATTACCACCCTTTGTTTCCTACAGTTTAGCCAGGTTCCAATCCAGGACAAGACCTGTCCTCTGATTCCATGGCTGAAAAGCTTATTTAGGAGCCTTTGGTGAGGGACTTTGTCAAAAGCCTTTTGAAAGTCAAGGTAAACAATATCGACTGGGTCCCCTTTATCTATGTGTTTATTTACACCCTCAAAGAATTCTAACAAGTTAGTAAGACATGATTTGCCTTTGCAGAAACCATGTTGATTTTCCTTCAGCAATGCCTGTTCTTCTATGTGCTTAGTAATTTTTTCTTTAATAATGGTTTCCATCACTTTGCCTGGAACTGAGGTTAGACTAACTGGCCTATAATTTCCTGGATCACCTGGATCCTTTCTTGAAGATCGGAGTTACATTTGCCTCCCTCCAGTCCTCGGGTACAGTGCCTGATCTTAGAGAAAGGTTATATATTTTGGCTAGAATTTCAGCAATTTCACACTTGAGTTCCTTAAGAACTCTGGGGTGGATGCCATCTGGCCCTGGTGATTTGTTGACATTTAGTTTAGTAAGGCATGTGAGAACATCTTCCTTGTTTATCTCTATCTGGTTTAATTCATTTAATTCCCTCCCTGAAAAAACTGACTCAGCTGCAGGCATATGTTGTCTGTCCTCCTGTGTGAAAACGGAGGCAAAGAAGTCGTTTAGCCGCACGGCAATCTCCTTGTCTTCACTTATTGTCCCTTTCTTACCATTTTCGTCAAGTGGCCCAACTGCTTTTCTAGTTGGGTTTCTACTTCTGATGTACTTAAAGAAGTTTTTGTTATTTTTTTTTAATGTTCTTAGCTATATGTGCCTCAAAAATCTCTCTTGGCTTTCCTGACGGTTGCTTTGCATTTAGTTTGCCAGAGCTTGTGTTCCTTTCTGTTCTCCTCAGTAGGAAGAGCCTTCCATTTCTTAAATGAGTTTTTCTTCTTTCCAATCACATCTTTTACTTCATTTGTAAGCCATGCCGATGTCCTCTTGACTTTCCCGGCCTCTTTCTTATTTTAGGAATGCATTTTAGTTCGGCTTGTTTTAAAGTATTTTTAAACAGTTTCCAAGCATTTTGGAGGGATTTGATTTTTGTTACTGTTCCTTTTAGTTTGTTCTTTACTATTTTTTCTCATTTTGGTGAAATTCCCTTTTTGAAAATTTAAGGTCTCTGTGTTAGTTTTCACTGACAGTTTGCTATCCAAACTTAAGTTGAAGGTTATTGTGTTGTGGTCACTGGTACCTATGGGCTCAGTTAAAAGGACATCTTGAACGAGATCTTGTTCATTAGTTAGCACCAAGTCCAGGATCCCCTTTCCCTGGTTGGTTCCATGACCATCTGCTCAAGGGAATAATCAGCTAGCATGTCGAGGAACCTTGTCTCTCTTTCATGCGTAGAACAAGAATTTAGCCAATCGATGGGAGGGCGATAGCAGATCCCTAATGCTAGATTAGTTTTTTGTCCTGGGATTTTTACCCACAATGTTTCTGTAGGTGAGTTTGAATTTTCTTGAAGTTCTAATTCATGAGATTCTAGCTCTTCATTTATGTACAAGGCCACACCGCCACCGTTTTTCCCTCTCCTGTCTTTCCTGTACAGTTTATAACCTGGAATTTTTGTGTCCCAATTGTTTTCCTCTGTCCACCAGGTTTCTGTTATGCCAATAATATCAATATTTTTTCTTTTGCCAAACATTCCAACTCTCCTATTTTTGTTCGAAGGCTTCTAGCGTTTGCGTACAGACATTTATATTTATTGCTCTGATGCCCTTTCAACTTTGGCTGTTTATGAGAATTTGTAGAAGGCCTACCATGTCCTACCTCTTGACTACTTTCTATCTTTTCTGTTGACTCGGCCATTTGTGCGTAAATTTCATCCTTCATACTTGGCGTTTCACCCTCTCGAACCGGAAGCTGCCCAGCTCCTGTCGACTTTCCCCTAGGAATCAGTTTAAAAGCTGCTCTGAAGCCTTTTTTAATATTAATTGCCAGCAGTCTGGTTCCATTTTCGTTCAGGTGTAACCCGTCCCTTTTGTAAAGGTTTGGCTTTCCCGAAAATGTCCCCCCAGTTCCTAACAAATCTAAAGCCTTCCTCTCGACACCACTGCCTCATCCACGCATTGAAGCCCGGAGCTCTGCTTGTCTGGCTGTCCCTGCGCGTGGAACCGTAGAATTTCTGAGAATGCTACCTTTGAGGTCCTGGACCTTAATCTTCTACCTAGCAACCTAAATTTGGCTTCCAGGACCATCCGTTTGGCCTTCCCAATGTCATTGGTACCGACGTGTACCACGACTGCTGGCTCCACCCCGGCACTATCTACCAGCCTATCTAGATGCCTCGTGATGTCCGCAACCTTGCACCTGGCAGGCAATTTACCATGCGGTCATCACATCCATCACAAACCCAGCTTTCTATGTTCCTGACAATCGAATCGCCCACTACAAGAAGCCCCTCTCCTACCACCCGTTGAGAAGTATCCTCGGTGCAAGAGGATATGGGCACATCCTCCGGGGAAGGGGGTCCCAACTAAGGGAGCCGGTCCCTCTTCCTCAGACTGATGTCCTCCCTGCCCAAGACCCCCATTTTCCAATGCAGCTGGAGGGCTGCTCAGAACGAGTGGGATGCTCCTATTTCATCCCTGGAGATCTCTTCTTCCTGCCTCACTTCCTCTCTGTGCTTCTCCAGGTCTGCTACCTTGGCTTCAAGGGAAAGAACACGTTCCCTGAGAGCCAGGAGCTCACTGCAGCGAATGCACACCCAAGACTTCTGCCCAGCAGGCAGATAGTCATACATGTGACACTCAATGCAAAACACTGGAAAGCCCCCCTCCCACTGCTGGCTGACTACCTCCATTTCTTGTTTATATGTTTTTATAATTTGACTCCCTTTTTTTAGATAATTAGACTTTTTTTCCTTTTTGTAGATTCACTGTTTGTTTTGGTCTTGATTAACTTTTTTACAAGTCTTTGGATATTTTTTTTTACTTGTTACAGGTTTATGATGTATCGCGCGCCTATCGGCGCGCGGGCTGTTAAAACTACCTTCTAGCAGCTAAGACTAGAAGCTAAGACAACAAATTTACCCAGGAACTTACCAGTGCTCCTTATTTTCTTATTAGCAAGTAGTCTGCTTTAAACTGCTCCTCACAGAGACAGTTGACAACTTGTATGCCACCACTCCCCAGAGGCTTGGAGCGGTTTACAGTATGAACAAGGCAATATACATTACAACATTAAAACAAAAAGAATACCCATATTAGGCAGTATAGCCAATGGTGAAAGTTGATCAGAACTGCAGTTCAAACCTGATTTAGCTCAGGTTTGAACTGTTCAATGGAAGTCCTGCAATGGCAGGTGCATTTACACCCTGTCTGACAGCACAACACTTGCAACTATTCATCATTTCTTCAGCCTTGATCTTCTTCTTGATCTTAACATAATCAAACAGGCTTTCTTTTTACTATTCTTAGCCTTCCTCACAAGCCTTGGCTTTTGTTGAGTCTTCACTTCTCTGAAACTGTCCGAATAGGCTGAGATAACTCTTACTGTACTTCATTTTGATTATTATGTCCCTTCTTCTATTGCTTACCTGTCCATTTCAAGTCTCAGCTAGGGCTATGAAAATCTTCTAGTCTAAACCCTCAGTCTCAGTTTCACTAAGTTTCTCTTGATTCCAGCTGCATATTCTGTATACATAGCCAGTTTGTGTTTTCTTTCTGCACTATTTGTACAATTTGTGTATTTTCTAATTTACACACAACTATGCCTAACATACACAAAATATTTACTATATAATATGTGTCATAAAATGTAATGAGTACCCCATTTCTGAAGGTGTACATTACAAAAAAGTTTACATTTATCCTTGAATGTAGTGTGCCTAACAGCACAGGTCTAACACTTCAAGAAGGAAGGCAACACACACCTCTTTGTCAGCAAAGGCTAACTCATCAGCCTCACACAATTTATTTATTAGATTTATTGAATGAGGCCAGTTGAAAATCGCATGGGTCTGTGCCTGGGGGAGGGTATGTGTGAGAAAACAGCAGGGTCCATGGGAGGCAAGATCCACAGCTAAGTGGTAGGAATGACTGAGTCACCAGCCACAGAGTCCTGAGGCTGCTGTCATCACTAGGATCAGCCTTTTCACAACCCACCTATCCCCGCTTACATTTATGTGCATGATTCTAATGTGCCATCAAATCTAATGTGCTTGAGTAAATATGGTAATTCCAATCCTTTCCTTGTTGACTAAAGTATGTTACTGCATTTTGCCCCTCACTTATGTCCTTTAGAGTCATCTGCCACTGAAAATATGCTATTTGTGTATTCTATTTCTTAGGAATGTCATCTATGCTTCACTGAGGGGAACATTTTCTCACAGTTAGTCGTATCTGCACTTATGCCATTTCCATTGACATTGTCAAGGCTAACATTATTTCTTTCCAACCTGAGTTTCAGATTATGAAAGATCTATACACTGGCTTCTTAAAATATTCTCTTTTTCCTTCTCTTTTTCCTTCTCATCTAAATAGTTTGTTTTTATGTCTGTAGCATTTTATTTTATTTTTAGGATCACCTCTTCTTTTTAATTGTTTTTACTCTGCAAGATAATGACATTTGAAAAAAGCTTGAATGTTAAATTAATATGATGCCAGTTTGCAGATGAAGTCTACATCTCACCCTACATCAAAGAGAATCCTATTTAAACTCTACCCAAAACCAATCAAATTATTTTGAACACTAAGTCAGAATAATTGAATAATTACCCTCCTCCTGATAATAACAATTAAAATACATTGTTCTTTTTGCATGTCTTCAAGCCATTTCAGAACTTTGTTGTCTCTAAGGTGACCCTATCATAGTGTTTTCTCCATCAAGATTGTGTAACTCAGTCAAGGTCACCCAGTGGATTTGCGTAGCCAAACAGTGAATTGAAAACTGGTATTCAGAAACACAGGTCCAACATTGAAACCACTGCACCGCATTGACTCAAAAGTTTGGAATTAGCTTAAAATCAGTTTCTCATTTTCTCCTTTTTATTAACATTTATTTAAAATGTATTTAACTAACAAATGTCTTTATTCCTATCATGGTGGTATTACTAGGTTATGCTATCGTTCTAGCTTAAAAGAGACAGCTTCACTTCTGTTACACTATGACCAAGGTCATAGCCAGAAAAAAATATTTAGTGGGAGGGGGAGTTGAAACTTTTTAAAGCGAATCATAAAGAGTAGTTCCATAAACCAAAATAATTTAAATAGTATGGTTCATTCTTTATTTTATATAGACTAAATTAAATCAGTTTTCTATTTTAGTTACAAAGTTTCAAGGCTTAAAATGACTGTTAATTGGTAATTTATAGTCACAAAAGACACAACATCTGTTGGAAACACTTGGAAACTATGTCAATACACCTTGACAGAAATCAGGCTCCATTGATAAAGTTAAGTGGAGATTCAAGAGTGCAAGTCCAGTCTCTCTTTCTTGCCCCATTATGGTTCTTATGTTTCAAATGTTTAAGAGTTGAAAGTGACCTACGCAGACACATATACACACACACTTTAAATTGGCATATCTAAAAATCAAGATCAGTGACCCATACATATGTATCAAAATTTTAGAAATTACATAAAATACCTTTAATCTGGTTCCTAATAATTCAAAAAAAAAATCCTTGAAAGTTTAGGAGAAATTAAAGTATAAACTTTTAAAGCAAGAACAGTTGTTATATATCTGGAAACATCATAAAGTGTATTTAAAATTAAGTTTTTCTTATGGACTTTTAGGGAAACAAGAAAACAAAGGGTAACTTACTACAAATCATAACAATAAAGATAAGTAAATGCTTTGTCATAAATGCAACTAAGATATTGAAAAATCTCTACCCTACTGCCTAATGACAGGCTTTTCTGCCAATTCCTTCCATCCATAACTCTTTAAAATATGTCCTACGCTGTTCCCAAGGTTGCTCTAATGCTGGAAGTAACAGCTGGAAGATGGGCAGAGAAAGGCCGATTTAGTGAATGGAAGTTTGTTTCATTAACAGACAGAAAAGATCCAACCAAGTATGGCAGACCTGGTTGCAAATGTTAGGTTTCTTAAGTCAGTTTCAGCTACAGTAAGCTATAAGCTAGGCAGCAGCTAATGGAGTCTCTGCTCTCTTCTCTGATGCAACCCTCCACCCTATTTATTATTCATTTATTTCAAACATTTCTACCCCACCTTTCTCAATCCTCAAAGGGGGGCCCTCAGGGGGGCTTAGAGCCAGCAAAACTTCAATGCCCAAACATAAAAACACAGTAAAACACAGCAATTACATAATAGGTAAAAACATTAGGTTAAAATCAATTTAAAACAATTAACTAAATAGTCATATCTAAATCCGATTCAATAACCCAGTCCAAAACCTGTCCATTGTGATTTGCTGTCAGGCTGCTACCCAAATGCCTGGTCCCAAAACCATGTGTTGAGCTTCTTCCTGAAGGAAAGAAGGGTAGTAGTTGACGTAACTTCATTGGGGAGCATGTTCCACAGGCAGGGAACCACCGCTGAGAAGGCCCTGTCTCTCATCCCCACCAAGTGGGATTGAGAGCAGGACCTCCCCATATGATTTTAAACTCTGAGGTGAGACATAGAGGGAGATTTCGGACAAGTAAAATGGGCCGGAACCGTATAGGGCTTTATAGGTCAAGACCAGCACTTTGAATTGTGCTCGGAACTGGACCAGCAGCCAGTGGAGCTGACACAACATTGGGGGGGATGTTCCCTGTATGTTGCTCAAGTGACTAATCTGACTACCGCCCATTGGACTAGTTGGAGTTTACAAACAGTCTCCAAAGGCAACCCCACATAGAGCGTGCTGCAGTAACCTATGCCTGCCTGACTGTCTAGAAAGCTAACCCGATACAAAGCACCTCTCTATTTCCCTTCCTGGGGGTGCAGTGAGGTGCTGGGGAATTTAAAGAGCCATGGCTGTGGCTCCGCCTCTGCCTCCCCCTCCTCCCCAGCCCAGATTGTCTGACAGACATGACAGTTTGGCTTCACCTCCCAGTGGTGTTTGGTTGCTCTGTGAATTCAAACTGTGTCACAGATAGTTACAACATTTATGCAACTTACAAAAAATACTAAAGTTTTTATTCTTATTTGTTTTGCACAGACGGCATTCGCGTACCAGATATTGTGTCATAAGCCAGAATCTAACAAATTTGATCCGATTTACGACAAATTACAAATATTTTGCATAGCCCTTATTATTATTATTGGCATATTGATTATACAAAACTCTGGACCTCATTACATTTACCTTTTGCATTTACCTGGAAGCATCCTAGGTCAGAGTCCTGAGAAAACAGGAAGTGTTCTCATAAGGTAAGCAATGGGGGGAGGATATGGGCGGTGACAGATTCCCCCATGGGATGGGTAAGGAGGTGATGTGGGTGATGCAGGTGATGGGGGCATGGGATGACAGTTTCCCTTCTTTCTGCTGAATTTGCCTCATTGCACCATGGATGCCCCTGCTGTTTCTCGGCTTGAGGGTCTCAATGTGATGAGGTCCTAAATCAAGTATTGCCTTTAAGTAGGAAAAATTGCTAAACTTTTACTATAATTTTTGTGTGGTTTGAATATGTGCGGAAAGATCATTATGGACACATTCTATGTATGAGCATGTGAAGTCAATCAATTGTTTGTGATGAAGCAGGTGATGTGTTTGTGCCTTGTTTTTCTTATAATGTACTAGTTGGCTTTATATCAAGATGTTGTATACATTCTTATGTTCCTATGAATTGTCCATAAAATGGTACTAATTTGAGGTTTTTTTTTAAAAAAACAACTTTGCAATTTGAATTTGACAAGTAAAATTAGTGAAGTTGGAAAATTCTAAAACTTGTGGTATCCCCAGAGGCATTGTGTTGAGAAAAACTTTACTAAGTAGATACTTGTTTGGCTCAATATCTTTCTCCCTCTCTTTCTTACTCTCTCCTCCCTCCTCACTTCTGCTATTTTAGAAACAAAGGAGGGGGCCCTGAACTCTTTATGCCCAACAGGAGTCCCTTATTCCAGCTTTGTAAACACAAAAAGCTCAAAGAGAATATATGAGGGTGTTGGTCTTTTTTTTTTTTTTTTTTTTTTTGAAGAGCATTTTTCACATTAGCTGTCACTGTCACCCAGCCTGAACATAATCATCAAGCATTTTAAAGACAGATGCAGGCTTCATCAAATGTAGGTAAGGAAGAGATAAAAGGTTTCCTGACAAACAAGAAGGCAAAGCAGGTGAACAAATAAAACTGTTCAGGGTTGCAGGTGTCTTTGTATTCCTTCCAAGCAGATGAAATGAGAGCAGCGAGCGCACAAACACATACACACACACAATGGGTGTCACTAGCAATAACTTTGACATGTGATGTACTTTTTCTTATCAAAAGTTCATAAGTACCTCAGCATCTTACATTCCTTAATAGTTTACTGTAGTAACGGTTAAGCCCTTTACGTAGCTACTTATTGAGTTCAGTAGGATTCACACTCAGATAAATGCATGTAGAATTATAGCCATAATTTAGTATAACTTCTGTTGTCAATTCCCTTTGTACTGCCGGGTCTCCATATCCACAGATTCCACGCCCATGTATTTTTACCAATCTGAACTTGAAAATATTTTAATCCTAAAAGAAAAGCTTGATTTGGCCATTTTATATAAGGGATGCTATTTTATTGCACTACTAACTTGGGGACCCAGCGGTGCCCGGGTTATTTGAGAAAGGAATTGTGTGCCAAGGTTGGTCTTTATCTGTTATTTCTGTGGCTTGCAGTGCTCTCAGGAAGTTAGTGAAGGTACTGAAAATCCCATCATGCATGGTCCATCCTCCTCCAAAAACCACCAGGATGTAAGGTGGGTCATGGAGGGTCTGTCTACCAAGTTTGGCTGTGATCCATCATTATTGGGAGAAGCAGTGGTATCATGAACTTACTGAAGGTACTGCAAGTCCCATCATCTGTGGTCTGTCCTCCTCTCAACTGGATGTAGAGAGGGTCATGGGGGCTCTTTGTGCCAAGTTTGGTCTTTATTGGTCATTGGAGGAGGGTCGCATTGTTTTCAGGAAGTGAGTGAAGGTAGTGAAAGTCCCATCATCCATGGTCCACCCTCCTCCAAACTGCAGCAGGATGTAGAGTGGGTCATGGGGGCTCTTTGTGCCAAGTGTGGTCTTGATCAGTCATTGGATGAAGGTTGCAGTGGTCTCAGAAAGTGAGTGAAGGTACTTCAAGTCTCTTCATTCGTGGTCCATCCTCCTGCTAACAGCACCAAGATGTAGAATGGGTCATGGGGGCTCTGTGCGACAAGTTTGGCCCTGATCAGTCATTGGATGAGGGTTGCAGCAGTCTCAGGAAGTGTGCAGAGGTACTTCAAGTCCCATCATCCGTGGTCCGTTGTACTCCAAACAGCACCAGGATGTAGATTCGGTCATGGGGGCTCTGTGTGGAAAGTTTGTTCTTGATCAGTCATTGGAGTAGGTTCACAGCAGTCTTGGAAAGTGAGTGAAGGTACCTCAAGTCCCATCATCCATGGTCCATTCTCCTGCAAACTGCACCAGGATGTAGAGTGGGTCATGGGTCTGTGTGCCAAGTTTGGTCTGTATTGGTCATTGGATGAGGGTCGCATTGTTTTCAGGAAGTGAGTGAAGTTACTGCAAGTCCCATCATCTGTGGTATGTCCTCGTCACAACTGCACCAGGATGTAGAGTGGGTCATGGGGGCTCTGTGTGCCATGTTTGGTCTTTATTGGTCATTGGATGAGGGTCGCATTGTTTTCAGGAAGTGAGTAAATGTACTGCAAGTCCCATCATCCATGGTACGCCCTTCTCCAAACTGCAGTAGGATGCAGAGTGAGTTATGGGTGCTCTGTGTGCCAAGTTTGTAGAGGCTGGCCGATCTGAAGCCATAGTGGGAGCCATTCCTGACAACCTGAGGGCCTTTCCTTTTCCCTCTCTGCCTCCTAAGAGTGTCCGAATGTTGGAGGTGGCTGGCCAATCAAGAGTCCGTATGAAAATTCTCCCTCATTGGCAACCAATCCCTCCTCTGCCTCCTTGGAGTGGTGGAATGTTGACGGTTGGCCAATCAGAGGCGTTATGCAAATAATCCCACAGTAGCAACCAATCAAAATGCTGCCACATATTCCTACGCACCTCCTGACCTCCGCAAACACTGACTTTTATTATGTACATAGATTGTTTGAGATTTTGGTATCAAGGGAAGAGAGATCTTGTCATCAAACTCAAGTTGATACCAAAAACCCACTGTAGGGAAAGAGTAAACGGATAGCACAAGGCACAAACTGGACCACTACTTGGGGAAATAGATTAGCTTCCACAAATACCAGAGTGAATCATCTTTGCTCCAAGGCATAAACCAAATCATTGGCAATGCATATTTCTTTCCTTGTTCATTTATGCGTTTGAACTGTTAGGATTATCAAAGTGCATGATGCCAAAACTAAATTAAAATGGACCATACACTGACCTGAAGTAAAGCTAGAAACAAAGGAGAAGGATGTTAAGCATTACAATGACTAGGAAAATGAGGTTTACAGAGGTATTTAAAAGACTGTCAGTCATCTATGGGTGAGCATTCCAGAATATTTTCAAAGGTAAAGCACTGCTATAAACCAAAGAGGATAACTACTAGTCACAGCATAACTACTAGTCACATAATTTCTCTTTATAGTTAGGATGACAACTAGGTTAATGGAAGATGTTCTGGACAATAGCTACTACTTATGCATATAGATGATGTATGAATGACTCTTTTAGATTGGGATGGGCAAAATGAAGCATATAGACTGCATGCAGCCTCTCAGGCCATTTTGTGCTCCCCTAAGGCCCAAGAAATGTATTTATTTTCTTTCCTGATTTTCTTTTTTGCTCCAGAATTTCCTCACATGCACTTTAGAGAGTGTAGGTGACATTTCCACCATGTCTGTGGCAAAACCAATTTTTGAATTTCTTTTTAAAAAATTACCCAATCCATGCTCCAAAATGTCCAAAAGGGGGCAGGGGATGCATTTCCACCATATTCTGTGGGATCCCTGGGTCACTTCAGTCCAAGGAAAAGTATTCTTATTTGAAAGCTGAAACAGAATTAAAATGTCCCTGCACCCACTAAAAAGGTTTGGTACCAACCTCTTTTATTTTTATTTTGGCAGGAGCAGATCTGGTCCTCCATGATCTCTCTGGGTGCTAATGCTTCTCCCTGGCTTTCTGCAATTGCTCACCCTAATTCTAATTGTATCTAAAAGGTACTCTCAAATGATAACCTGATCTTTTTATCAAAGGTGACAAGGTGGGCATCTATGGGTTGGCAATTTTCAGGTCTGTGACTCCCGTGAGCACAGTATCAGATAATACTGTAACCCATCCGGTCACCATTTTTGAAGAATTCACAGCCAAAAATAGATTTGAGGAGAAAAATTGAGAATTTTTGAGAATTTTTGAGAGTGATGAAAGGATGACTACTATACTTGTGGGGAGAAGTTATGGCTTGCTATAATCTTTGACTGTACATTTTTAATCAACATCAGGGGTGACTAGGCACCTTGTTTGGAACTGCATGCATTCCACTTTGCACTGCCCCTGCCTTAGAGAGAGTGCAAATCCTGTCAATACAGGAGAAATAGTCCTTAACTAGACAAATGAACCACCTATGACAGGCACCTCTGTCTTGTCTAGATTGAGCCTCCATTTAGATATGGGTGGCAATTGTGGGGGGAGGGGGCAAAGTTCACTGCTTCCACAAATAAGTCCTTGAGTCGCCTCTGGTTGCGAAAGACAGTATACAAATGCAGTAAGTAAATACATTTTCCTTTCCAGATTATTTTTAAATGGTGACCGGAAACAAGGATTCTCTTCCTGTTGCCACTTTGAAAGTAACTGCAGAACTATGTATTTGGACATAGTCCAGGGTTCTGTGCGATTGTTGGAATGTAACAATGCATGCTTTCATGTGCTTGGGTAATGTTATGAGAAATTCTAGGAGAAAAACTGGTTGAAAATTGCAAGAGATTATTCACTTTTGGGACAAGGGGATTGGGGTGCTTTGAAGGACCTATGCAGGCTTTCAGAGGCTACGAATGTTGGGCCCAGTTCTGAATTTCACCCAGTGCCCATACTTTCCCCATTTTGATGCAGATAAATAAACAGAATGAGAATTGTGTGTGGATGGGAGAGGGGTATCCATCTTAACCTATCTTAGCACAACCCAGCTTGAAAACAATGTGAGGTAGATGCAGAATGGAAGCATTTTTCTTGCCTCCGTGGGTGATTTACAAAGGTTAGTACAAGAATGGTGAGTTTGTTTGCCTGGGTTTGTGAAGAATCATACAGCTAGAGCTATATGTTTTGCCTTGAAGAAGTCGGAGGAAATCAATGAGCTTTCAGAAGATGCTCTCCAAAATCTTGCATAAAAGCTGTTACATTTGATTAGGTCCATCTCAAGATTGATTTTTTACCCCAGCAGTTTTTATCAGTTTACGAACAAAAGGGTTGTGACTTCATTTCCCCTTGGGATTCAGTTGAGTGAAAAACAGGAAACTGAGCCTAAATTGGAAAGAAGGGGAGGAATAGAGAGTGGAGGGAGAAAAAGCAGCCATCTGTCAAAGGTGGACACTCCTTCTCTGAGTGAAAACTACATTTCAGTTCAAATGGAGAACTAAGGGCACTAATCTATATAATATAAAGGAGGCAGAGGCTTATTCCCAATTCTGAATTCTCTCTCCTTTAGTTTAGCTTATTGCGGCATTTCTCTCCATTCTTGTTACTCTCAAACAAAACTGTGTGGTAGAGGAAGATAAATCCACATCATAACGAGGTAAGGATAGATATCCGATTGAATCAGATGCAAGGCAAATCAAAGGAAGTTCTCCACACAGCGCAAAATCAAACAAAGAAAATCATCTCTAGCTGATGTACTGATTCCTTTCAAGCTGGACATTTCAGAAAGGAGTTAGGTTACATTCATGAAGATGAAGTCATCACTTGTGATGGGAACAAATTACTAAGCATTATAAACAGCATGTCACTGGGGGTCATGAATAGTCCTTAGAAATAGGACTGTGCTGGTATCTGTTTTGCCTCAGGAAGTTCAGGAAATTCAGTTCAGGAAGGTCATGAATACACAAATTTCTCAGCTAATGGGGGCTGAGCAGTAGGGGTGAATATCTCCGGTCGTTATCCTTAGAAAACCGTTATTATTTCGCATTCAAATCAATTTAGATCCTAATTCGACCCGCAGCCAGCAACCCGGAAGCGACGCTTCTAAATTGAAACTGGGTCCACCATTTCCGTAAAGGGCGTGTTATTATGTCGCTTTTATTTCCGCCCTTTTTTTATCTTTAACCCGTTTTGGTTCTTGGCTGGCGAGGGAGAGTGGAGGCAGTTTGCTACTGGGCCGGAACCATTTAGGTCTTTATAGGCTAAAACCAGCACTTTGAATTGTGCCCGGTAGCAAACTGGTAGTCAGTGGAGCTGGCGCAACAGCGGAGTTGTGTGTTCCCTGAGAACCGCTCCCATTAGCAACCTGGCTGACGCATGCTGGACCATTTGAAGCTCCCGAGCAGTTTTCAAAGGCAACTCCACATAGAGCGCTTTGCAGTAATCTATATGGGATGTAACCAGAGCATGGACCACCATGGCCAAGTCAGACTTCCCAAGTTTCTGGTGGGTGATGTGTTTGGATAGATAAGCGGGGCGCAGCTGGTGCACAAGTTTTAATTGTGCAAATGCTCCCCTGGTCACCACCAAAACCTGGGGATCCAGGCTCAACGATGAATCAAGGATCACACCCAAGCTGTGAACCTGCATCTTCAGCGGGAGTGTAATCCCATCCAACATGGGCTGTAACCCCATGCCCTGTTTGGCCTTGCAACTGACCAGGAGTACATCTATCTTGTCTGGATTCAAATTCAATTTGTTCACCCTCAACCAGACTGTCACAGTGGCCAAGTACCAGTTCAGGATCTGAACAGCCTCCTTAGTGACAGGTGGGAAAGAGTGACCGAGTTGGACGTCATCTGCATAGAGATAACACCGCACCCCGAAACTCCAGATGATCTCCCCCAGCAGCTTCATGTAGATGTTAAACAACATGGAGGACAATATAGAACCCTACAGGACCCCATAAGACAATGGTTGTGAGATTGAGCAGTTGTAACCCAATGACACCATCTGGGAGTGACCCTCTAGGAAGGACTGGAGCCACTGCAGAACAGTGCCCCCAAGGCATATTTCCGCGAGGCGTCCCAGAAGGATACCATGGTCAACGGTATCGAAGGCCGCTGAGAGATCCAGCAGAAGTAACAGGAACACACTCCCCCTGTCTAGCTTCTCGCGTAGATCATCAACTGAGGTCAGTGCTGCACAGAGAAGCCTGGTGGACAAAGCTGGGTTAGGTTTACACCTCCAGCTTCATCCAACCATGTCTCCATGATGCATGCCAGGTCTGCCCACTCCTCCAGAATTAAATCCTGGATTAAGGTTGTTTTACTGTAGACAGACCTGGCGTTCAGCAGCACCACCCTTAATCCGGAGGGAACGCCATCCTTGGTGCCCAGTCTTACCTTATCAGGATACCATTTTGGAATTACTAATACATTCACTCATTCCCTAGGCTAAATTGAAGGTCTCCCTTTCCCATATCTCCCCCTCCCCTCTATTACTTCAATGGGATCCCCCAGCTAATGGCACTCCCTGCTCCCTCCCATTCATCAATCTCTCCTTTCCAAAAAAAGGAAAAGTATTTATCAAGTATGAAGTAACCTTGTTGAGGAGACACCTGAACTGGCTAGAATCTTCACAGTTTAGATCTTATTTGATGCAAAATTCATACATAGAGATTTTTGTGCAGAAGCATCATTTTTGAGCAGAAAATAATACAGTATTTCTTCACAGAAAATGCAATTTCTTTGGCAAAAATACCATGTGTGAATATTGTGCAGAAGAATTATCTAACTGAATAATCTTTGAAAACAAGAAACCTTTCAAAATCTTTTAGAAAAATACTACAAGTATTTGTTGCTTTCTCCAAGAACAAAATTGGCAAAAAAAATCCCATCATAATTTTTTTATATAATATAGCTTTACTTAGCTAAGTAGCAGAGAATCTAATAAACGTTAGTGAATTATAAAGCTGGATGGCAGTGCAAGCGCAAGAATGGCACAACTCTAAAGAAACTATTTGAGATGCTGAAACTATTTGAGAATAGAGTTTTGCAACTTTGAGACTTCTCTTACGATAAACCTGAGAACATATTGATGCCCTAGTACTACTTGTTGTTGCTGGGTGGTGATTTTATTTTTTAACAAACACTTATTAAAATATGTAGATTGCTCTAAAATTCAACTGGGGAGAACTTGGAATATCTAGAAGCTCAATTTCATTGAATATGAAATTGACATCCTCCATGGGATATACACATGTTCCTCCGCTTAGAATGATGTGCAGCTTGCCGGTGAACAAATTCCTCCCAACCATTTTCGACCCAGTTCTTTCAGGATCTGGCAAGTGTCTTGTTCAAACACCCAAGAGAAAATTGAAAAGAGAGCCTCTTTTGTCTAGCCCCAGTTTTTTTACAGAAGAAACATATGGAAAGGGGAAAAACCTCTACTCCCTAAGATGCTTGATAAAGACACAAACAAAGATGGTGTTAAAATAATTGGGATACATTGCCATCCACTGTAATGCCAGTTTCTGGCTTTTGTACATTTAAAATGGCCTGGAAACATGACAGCCTCCCAGAATAATGGAAAACATCCAAATAATGTGTGAAGCTGACATATTTTAATCTCCACAGGATAAATGCAGAAGAAATACATCTAATAGCTGCCAAAGTTTGGTTGAAAAAAACTGTCAGAGACAGCCAGTTATGATAAACAATAGATTAGTAGAAAAGATTTGGACTGTTTCCTGAAAATTTATCTTGAAAAACATCAAATGTAAGGCATGCCTAAAGAAAATCCTATATCATGCCTATATCTACAGGCCTTGAGTAAAGAGAATTTGGGGACTGTTTCTAATCCCTAGTCCCCTGTTGCATAAAACCCAAGCCCCTTCTACACTACCATATACTGCAGATTATCAAATCGGATAATCCACATTATCTGATTTGAACTGAATTATATGAGTCTACACTGCCATATAATCCAGTTCAAAGCAGTGTATATGGCAGTGTACAAGGGGCCTGAGAGCATTGGTTTACTATGTACCAACAGATTCAGCACATCTATTACACTATGTAACATGATTTTTGTTCCTGTTTTATAAATGTCATTTCCTAATTCATTCTATCATAAAATGAATTAGGAAATGCTTTATTAAACTGAAAAAGATTTATTAAACTGCAAAAAACATGTGGTTTTTTTTAGAGTGCAGAACATTTTGCTATAGTTTTCCAATGGATATCTCATTGAGTCTCAATTAAAGATAGTTTGTAGCAGCCAGTTTCTGGAGTATAACAACTCATTTAAACCACACATTTAAACATGAAACATCAC
Source organism: Anolis apletophallus (assembly GCA_030556195.1). Lineage (NCBI taxonomy): Eukaryota > Metazoa > Chordata > Lepidosauria > Squamata > Anolidae > Anolis > Anolis apletophallus. The sequence continues at coordinate 151,466,100 of JARBWK010000004.1, forward strand.
TTTTGAACCAGGAACAGATTTTCCCCCCAAATGTTGTTACATAATGTTATAGGTGCCAGTGGTGATTGGAATCTAATACTAAAATGAAGAGCTGGACATAAAATATTAGTGTTGTAATTTGTTTTCATCAATGCCAAAAACTAGCCTCTGCTGAGGGGAAATCTGTCAACGCAAAAATTCTCATGTGATCGTTTGCACTATGATTACTATGCATGATACTGATGTCATGAAATATTTGTATACTTTGCCTGATGCCCAGTGGTTGGTGAGAGCCCCCCACTACATGTTCTAACTGTCATTGTTGTAGCCTCTGAAGTATAGTCAAAATAGAGGGATTATTGTCCATGATTTCAGGCATCTATGTATGTGTCTGTTTGCGTGCCTGCCCACCTGTCTGCCTTAGAACATATCCCTATGGCTAAGGGGTCATACTGTAGTCCATGTTCTCCATGGAAACTATTACATCCAATCTTGGGTCACTCTCAGAGAGAGAAATCTTGAAATAGTGAATGTGTACCATTCAGTTGCCAATGATGAGATGCACAGTAACTCCAATCAGAGCGACACAAAGATTGATATATGTACTGCCTCCCTTAAATATCATATTTTAACATGGCTTTGCCAAAAGGTCATGTCAGTCTGTGCCACCTGGCTAGTCTACAATACCTATCCAAATCAGCAAACCAATCTTATCCCAGATAAATATAATGTCCCACTTCCAACTTCACACATGTTCTGGCATTGGGCCACTCCCCTCCCTTCTTCTTTGTGTTTTTTAGATGTACATGTAATGCATGTACATAATATGTTGCTAGTGGTCCAGTGAATCTTTGACTAGCATGCACCATTTTGTGAAGTTTTCAACTAAAAAGTGGATTATAATTATAGAGTTGGATACATTCAGATCAGGTTCAGTGAAATGAATGAGACTTGAAATGTTGTTTGACTGTGGACCTCTTCACACAGAGCTAAAAGACCCCCATTTTGCCACTTTTGGTTGGGCCTGGATGGAGACTGCACCAGCCATATTCCTCCCAAAGTGGAGGAGTTGGCGCTTACCCCACCACCATGGAGCTACCCACACTTTCCTTCCCCTTTCCCTGTATGATGAGGGAAATAGTGGTGGGGCAATGCACACTGCTGTCCCATCTGTTCCCACCATATGAAATGCAACGTATAGGGTGCCATGAGCTGCCCCACGTGCCTTCCCAAAAGGGCCATGTGAGGTCCTATGTCCACAAATGTATTTTATGTCCCCTTCATGCTAGACAATTATAGCACTTTGATCCTATTTTAACCACAGTATCCTACAGAATCCTTAGATTTGGAAATCAAGGAGACATCAGAGCTCTTCGGCAGAGAATTCATGCTCTCATAAAATTCTAAAATCCAGGGTTCCTTTTTTTGGAACTATGGCAATTAAAGTGGTACCAAAATGCTATAATTGTGGAGTTAATGCGGGTTCCATCTCAGTGTACCAAGACAAGCAATAGTAATAGTTCATGTTATGGAGACTAACCTTTCTATGCAATTCAATATATTGGAAAAACAATGTGTAGTAAATTGCATTCCTCATCTAAGATATACCTCAGATTAAATAAGTGAATTGTAACATGCCTGATGAAAGAAACCAAAGACAGGTCTGTGTGAGTATTTCAACTGGGCAACAACAACAACAACAACAACAACAACAACAAAACACTAAGCCTCAAGTAAGTGAATAATGGAGATGGATGAGCCCTTGGAAGGTCTTCTTGGATTTTCCTACAGGATCAAGAAGAAAGGTGTACTTTGACACAAACACATATCCCTTCACAATCCATCAGAAATTGGGGAGAAATAATTTTGGTACAAAAAACTTAATATCTCATGAAATTATAAATCCCAAAATTCTACAGAATTGAGCAGTTTAAAGTGATATCAACTGCTATAATTGTGTAAATGTCAATAAGACTTAAGTTATTTATGCCCGTTTTAAATCTCATTGATTTCACATCTTATCTACTCAAAGTTCAACCATGTCTGCATCCAGCCCCAAATAAACAGCCTCTTTGAGTTTTCATGTATGAAAAATGGCTCTCCCATGTATGGAAGGCAAACATGGTACCTGGAATTTTTGAGTGCCTAGGGTCTTCCAATTTATGATAACCTAAGGTAAATTTATCATGGGCCTTTCTTTGCATGACCTTCTTTTGAGACAAGAGGCCCCTTCAACAATGCCACATAAAATCCAGATTATCTGCTTTGCACTAGATTATATGGTAGTGTAGACTCATATAATCCTGTTCAAAGCAGATAATGTGGATTATCTGCTTTGAGAATCTGGAGTATATGGCAGCGTAGACAGGGCCTCAGAGGTAATCTCAGTCTTTCGGTTGGCATTTAAATGAGGAAATGGAATGTAAAGCAGTCCAAGGAACAAAATGTGCCCCAGTAGTATGCTCTAATAACAAAAACAAACATTTCAGGTTTGACGGTTTGCAGGTCTGGAGACTCACCCTCTACACAGAAGTAAACTGAGTGCTAACGAGAGAGTAAAGTGGCCAGCCGGTTCACAAAGAGGGCTGCAACACACAGGAGACTGGATCCTGGTTATAACCTGGATTATTTCCACCTATGAAACAGCATACCTCAACCTCTGGTGCCTGGAACCTCTAGCACCAGAGGCCCCACCTCCCTAGGGAGGAGCTGCTACTGAAAAGGAGTGAGGGACCATCACCTTGTGAATGAACGAAGATAATCCGTATTATTCCTACTCCTTCAACTGTTTACAAGCACATTGGGATATTGCCTGATACTCTCTCTTGGACAAGGATTACCATTGGATCTATTTAGACTTTCCTTAGCACTTTGGCTTGGAAAAGGACAACCACTTAACGTGACTGCACACTCCTCAGCGTCTGCGTCTTGTCTTCATACATGCTATTTCATCGACCGGTAGGAACTGGGATGACTCATTGATATGAACACCTAGATCGTTGAATTTATTGGGATACTGTTTACTTGTGTATGACCAACCTCTTATTGAATATAGTGACTTAATATTTAATGTATTTAGCATGATATATGTATGACCACCTCCTACTGAATATAGTGATTTAATATTTAATGAATTTAACATAGTTTATTATTACTCCAGCCAATTTGTTTTGTTGTGTTGCTACAGCAACTCTCCCCTCTGTTTGTTGAGGTTTGACGGTTTGCCATCTGCTATGTAACGGCTACAAATATTGACCTGAGCCTACATAGCTAGTACATACTGTATGTGAAACTTTAAAAACTATATTGTGTTATGAAGACAAAACAACAGACAAAATTACTTTTCTTTAAGCAAAGAACCATGTTGGGATTCTGCAATCGACAAATATCTCCCCCACCGACCCCCATTTCATTACTTCCATAGGCTCTATGTGAACAACACTCTAAATAAAAACTGGTCTGACTCCAGTTATTCTATTGTTTCTTTAAGGCTGCAGTTACTTTTTTTCTTTTCAGCAAGGCTTGGCGTGGGAGCAGATGGACATTTTTGCTCTGATGAAAACTTTGCTGTTTTGATGGTGAATTCCCACAAGAATTCTAAGAAATCAATAACAGAAGGTTTCTTTCTCTCTCTCAGTAGTGCCAGGGCTCTCATTTCCATATGGTTATATTCCACCACTCAAATTTCTGATTCTTTATAATATAAAAAATCCAAAGCTCAAAGAATAACTGTGTGATGAGAGCCACATAAAGGTTTTGGATTTGTGTCATTCAAACAACAGTGTCCCACTCAGTACTGTAATCCCATTTGAAACTGAGGGAAAGATATCCCAAAACCACATGTAATGTAGTATTTGGGTCTGTTGGCAAAAGAAGAACGGGGAGTATCCAACTGTTAGTGTTTGGGTGCACTAGCAATCACTTTTTGATTCCCTGTCTATTCAATACAAATTGTGAGCTTTTGTAAATGTTATGTAGAATGATAGGGTATAAACTGCTGACATGAACTTTCAAAAACCTAGGCAACCTCTAGGATCCATCACTGATGCCTGACCTGATCCTCCTTAAACAATCAAACAAGGCCAGCCAAATGGAACCAGGTTGCTAAGTTTAGCCACAATTGTAACATTCCATTAAGCTCATGATGTAGTGCTACTTAAGGACATTTTGGGAAGTTAAAATGTCAGCAAGACAAAGTCATCTACTAGTGCCAAGGGGGACGAAAAGGGTGACCTCTTAAACTGGAAGCCAATTCTGGCTATGGGGTGCAGACATCTAGGAATATTCTAAATCCAGATATATTTTCCAAACATTTATACAGTATATCCATAGATAAATGAATGGATAGGGAGATGCAGTAGTGCCTTGGCATCTGCCGCGGTTTGGTTCCAGATCTCACACACACATATGTGATATCAAAGCTAATAAATCTCAAGTCCCATTATATACGACAACATAGTAAAATGGTATCTGTTATATGAAACAAGAAACAGAGAGGCAGGCAGAAATTTTAGACTACAAATAATAAAATAGAGCTACTTTAATGTTTGAGTGCTGGGCTAGGATTCTGGAAGTCAAAAGGTTAAAATTCCCATTTTGGAAGCTACCTCAGTAACTTTCCCACCTTACAAGAATTCAGTGGCTATCATCCTCTTAATAATTATTTGGCAAGAAAACCCTAGTAATAGAAATGGTTACCATAAGTCAGAGTGACATTGAAAGCACAAAACAACAAAAACAACAACAACTTCATACTGGAGAAATCACAATGGTAGTGACGTGAAATTATTTCTTTTTAAAAAATTAATCTTTATTGATTATAGCATTTAAATTTTTGATACATTAAAAGAAACACATAGGTAGAAGAAATATAAACTTTAGATATAAAAGAGTGGCTTAAAGGTAGGAGAAGAAATTATTTCTTTCCTCCTGGCATTCAGGAAAAAAGTAAAATCCTGGCTGTGGGACCAGGCGTTTGCTCACCAGCACTAGGCAGCATTTTAGGACTGGATTTTAAATAGAAAGTAGATGAAGAGGACCAATGCTTTTATGGACTGAACATGGTTTTAATCTGGAATAAATGTGTATGATGCTAAGACAACTGTTTTAATGTATTTTAATGTATTTTAACTGTTGAAGGGTTTTTGGGGGGTTTTATATTGTTATTATGTAGGCATCGAATTGTGCCATACTGTAAGCTGCACTGAGTCCCCCCTCGGGGGTTGAGAAGAGTGGGGTAAACTCCTGAAATAAATAAAATAAATTGACTGTGCTATGATCAAATTAGATATCAACTATAGTATAATACCCAGTAAATCTAGTCAATTCTGAGAATGTCAATTCATCTGAGTAAACATTAGTCTGTTGTGCGGAGTGGCCTGGCCAACCGATGGCTGCAGTGCAGTGAGGAAAAGTTTCATTATCGAGGTCATAAATATATTGAAATGCATTTTAATTACGAATGTAAAGAATAGTCATAGTTTTTCCCCCTTTTCACCATGGAAAAAGTTAATTTCTAGTTGTTCAGACTGTGGGAGTGGGAGGTAATGTCAACCTGCAGGACATTTTATGTTTTGAGACTTTTTTTAAAAAAATAGAATAAAGTCTTGGATACATTATATCAATCCATTATATCAATCACTCTCTGGAAAGATATTTAATATATCTTCAACCTGTTTTAGCTAGACAAATGTATGACAAAAGCAATCTCAGAAATACAATCCACTTCACAATACAGGTTGGATATCCCTTAGGTGGAATTCCTAAAATAAAATTAATCCAAAATCATTCCCATGGATGACTGAGACAGTGTGACCTTTGTTTTTTGATGGTTTGATGTACGCAAACACTTTTACATGAAAGAATATTTAAAATATTGTGTCTAAAACTACTTTCAGGCTATGTGAGTAAGGTATATATGAATCATAAATTAATTCTGTGTTTAGACATGGGTCTCATTCCACGATATCTCATTATGTAGTCTAAAATCCTTTAAAATATAAAATGCAGAAGACAACTTTTCCAAAGCATTTCAGATAAGGGATGCTCAACCTGTATAAAGTATTTAACCAGCATCGTGTCACATACCAGTAATAGAAACAGGGACACTACTGTGACCTCACACCACTTCCTTTCCAAAATAAGCCTATGTGGCAAGATTTATATAATATGCAAATTGGGCAGGTTGCTTATGCAAATTAGACTCTCTTGGGAACATAAAGTCACAAAGAAAGAAGCCTCCACAAATGGATATTTTTCAAATCCCTCCCACCTAGTCTAAAATTCAAGCACAGCCCAGAAATTAAAATCAGAAATAGTTGTCTTGTTACTCCTGATTTCAATATTTTGGCAGCTTTTGGGCATTTTGGACTATTTCTTGGGACTGAATCTTGGATCACTTGTCAGGAATGAAACTTGACCCCTGCATCTGACAAAGGCATCCCATGTTGAAGGCAAAACACTGGTGTCTTGACTCCAAATGGAGTAAGGAGTGGTAGGAATGATGCTGCCCTGGTGCACAAAAGGAGGAAAGCTGTGGCCACTGAATACTAACAAAAGGCAAACAGGAACTGGAAACATTCCTAAGGTTTAAAGATACTATCAACAAAGTTATCAAATAACACTCTTAGTGGAATGATATAATGTATTTGGTAAACATATATAAAGTGCTCCTAATCATATAACGACTATCAAAAGTTCAAAAGTATAAGCATTCAATATCATGCATAGTAGAGACTTACATGCAGGTAAGTTAGAACGCTAACGAAGTCCGTGTTGGAGAAAATCCCTCTACAAAGTTCTCACAGATAAAGTAGTCCCCAGGCATTTTAAAGGTTCAAAATTAACAATTGCTTAGAAATCCATATGGTCAAAAAATAGAAGAAAGGTCTTGAGTCAATGCAAATTGTAAATCCAGAGCGTATGTGCTCACATGAGCAAAAACCTTTCGCTGAGTGCAAACTGTCGATGAGTCGGCAAATGCCTGCGCTTAGACCGTTTCACCTTCCGGCTTCCTCAGAACTGGGTACATGCTTCAATTGTAATCAATCTGCATATCAGCATTCCATAGATGTATAACTGGAGCATAAAGTAAAAAAACAGTCAATAATATGAAAGAGTTCCCAAGTGGACCAGCAAAAAACAAAGAACAATATAAAAGACATAAAAATCAATACATAAGAACATAAGAACATAAGAAGAGCCATGCTGAATCGGGCCTCAGCCCATCTAGTCCAGCATTCTGTGTCACACAGTGGCCCACTAGTTGTACACAGGGATCTCTAGCAGAAAGGAGGGCAAAACCCTCACCTGCTCCCGACCCCCCACAACCAGTACCCGGGGAAAATCCTGCCTGCCTCCATCAACACAGAGGTGGCACTTGGATGTCCATTTCAGTAGCTACTGATTCCTTGGTATCCATGAATCTGTCTAATCCTGCCTTGAAGCTGTCCAGGCTGACAGCTGTCACAACCTCCTCTGGAAGTGAGTTCCATAACCCAATGACCCTCTGGGTGAAGAAATATTTCCCTTTATTAGTCCTAACTTTCCTACCTTGGAGCTTTAGGGAGTGTCCCCTAGTCCTAGTGTTGTGTGACAGAGAAAATATTTTTCTTTATTCACCTTTTCTATCCCATGCATGATTTTATACACTTCGATCAAGTCACCTCTTAAACACCGTCTTTCAAGGCTGAAAAGACCAAGGCGTTGCAACCTGATTTCATAAGGGAGCTGCTCCATCCCTTGGATCATTTTTGTCGCCCTTCTTTGTACCTTTTCCAGTTCCGTTATATCCTTCTTAAGGTGCAGAGACCAGAATTGTACACAGTACTCCAAATGTGGTCTTACCATAGATTTGTAGAGAGGCAATACAACATTTGCCGACCTATTTTCGATTCCCTTCCTGATCATGCCAAGCATAGAATTTGCTTTTTTTCACTGCTGCAGCGCACTGGGTTGACATCTTCATTGAGCTGTCCACCAAAACCCCAAGATCCCTTTCCTGGTTTGTCTCGGAAAGCTTTGACCCCATCAATTTGTAGGTGTAGTTGGGGTTCTTTGCCCCGATGTGCATGACTTTACACTTGTTTAGGTTAAAATGCTTTTGCCACTTTGTTGCCCATTCACTCAATTTCAAGAGATCTTTCTGGAGCTCTTTACAATCAGTTTCATTTTTAACTACCCTGAACAATTTAGTGTCGTCTGCAAACTTTGCTACCTCAGAATTCACTCCTACATCCAGGTCATTAATGAATAAATTAAAAAGTAACGGACCCAAAACTGAACCTTGGGTTATGCCACTTCTCACCTCTTTCCACCCAGAGAAATGTCCGTTTATTACCACCCTTTGTTTCCTACAGTTTAGCCAGGTTCCAATCCAGGACAAGACCTGTCCCCTGATTCCATGGCTGAAGAGCTTATTTAGGAGCCTTTGGTGAGGGACTTTGTCAAAAGCCTTTTGAAAGTCAAGGTAAACAATATCGACTGGGTCCCCTTTATCTATGTGTTTATTTGCACCCTCAAAGAATTCTATCAAGTTAGTAAGACTCAAAGAATTCTATCAAGTTAGTAAGACTCAAAGAATTCTATCAAGTTAGTAAGACTCAAGTTATTAAGTTAGTACATACATACCAATGCGGTAACCCACAATATATCAAACATGTGGCGTACTACAGAGTACGGGCATGAAGCAGAGACCAACCAATAAAGGCAGATATATAGAGAGAGAACAAGAGGGAGTTGACACAGATGTAGATGTTTAATTCAAAAGCTCATTAATCGTTAGTTTATCATTAAGCCCGGACAGGGCCTCACATGCCAAATTGACTATCCATTTGGCTTCATGATGAAGGAGTAATCTTTTAATATCAATGTGAGGTTTGGGTTGGATCCTTTCAAGAACCATGATAGATAAATCATTGCAAGAACGATTCTGGGTTTTATAGTGCAAGTAGAGGATTGAATTGCCTTGTTTGGTTCGAAAACGTGGTCTGTGTTCAGAAATTCTAGTCTGCAGTTCCCTTCCAGATTGACCTATACAAAGGTCTCCACAACTGCATTTTAAACAATAAATGACATTCTTAGATGCACATGTGGACCATGAAGTGATCTTGAATCTTCTATTGTTGTAAGGACTCACAATGAAAGTATCACTGTTAATGAATTTGCAAATACTGCAATGACCGCAACATTTGATACCAGAAAGGGGGGGGGGCACAGAGAGCTGTCATGAATAGTGTGATCGGAATATACTAGATGGAAAAATTTAATCTATTGGGAAAAATGATGGTGAGTGTCAGAAAAAAGAAATTCTTTCTCTAAAGCATTCATAAAAAGATTAGCCAGTGTAGGGGTGAGGGCTGATACCATAGAACCCCCCCCGGGTTTGTAGATAAAATTGATCTCCAAAAATAAAGTAGTTATAGTCAAAGATTAAGTAACACTGCTTTCAAGCATTAGCTCCCCCCCCCCCCCAAAAGAGGTGGTGGTTATTAGGGCTGTGCACAGTTCCTTTTTTAAAAAAAAAACGGCTCTGGATGGTTGAATTTTGCTGCCAAATCCATGAAAAGTGGGGGGGGGGGGGCAGCCAAAGCCTTAGCCAGAACAGATCACAGCAATCAGGTCTTTTTGGCTAATTGTGGCTATTAGGGACCAATAGGGCTAAGTGAGCAGTACTCTACCTGAAACAGACGTGATGGTGTGTGGGCAGAGCAGCCTCGCTAATTGGGAAAGCTGCTTTTTTTCATTCACTTTCTTCCCCATGCCTTTCTGAACCCCCCCCCCACACACACACACACAGACCCGTTTGAGGCAAATGAGAATTTGCTTACCCAACAGCACTTTGTGCTATGCAAGCATTGAAGGAGCCTCATGCTCCCTCCCAAGGCATGATGGGAGTTGAGCGTTTTCTCTCTCTGTGTTTCTCACATTATTTCTTAGCCAATCAGAGGCCTGACTGACTGTGTCCATTTTCTTCCCCTCTTGTAGCATGTGCTTGGGACTTGAATTCCCAAAACTCCCTCTTGTGGGTTTTTTAAAATTAAAAAATGTTATGGTAAAAACATTTCCACAAGATTAGTTGATTGGTGAAATGTTCTGAAAGTTGGCAGGCTTGGAAAAGTAAATGTGGAGTACAAGTGAACTGAGTTTCATGCTGACGAGACTAGAAATGACAGAGAAATTGGCCTTTAAATTTTTCCCATTGCCGGCAATAGACCAAATCTTTTCAGCATGAAATCAGAAACTCCTCCTGAATTTGGGAAACTCTCTAATAATGGAACAGGGGACAGCCAAAACCAGACACCAAAAACAGCACAGTTGCCCCCCCCCCCCCCCAATTGCACATCCCTGGTGGTTATTTGACTGGGCAGGTTTGCAGATCTTCAGTGGCAAGCTTCTTGGAGATAGGGAATTGCCATCTTGTTTTGTCTCTAAATTGTCAAATTAATCATGTGGTGAACATCATGATTTTCAGATCCAAATATTTATTTTTCTCTCCAATCTCTTTTCCCAGCAACTACAAGGTGCCAGAACAGACAATGATACAGAAACACATAAAAACATTGTGTATTCCATCCTCCTTGAATTCAAATGAGTCAATTTGACCTCACTGTGGACACAAACAGTTTACCTGCCTTTGGTTTGCCTATGCCTGGCAAAGAGAGAGATTAAGGAACATCTGCTGAAGAGGACACAAATTATTTATGACAAGTTGGTGGCTTTAATTAGCATAAGTAGCATATCCTATTTGCATAGTATTCCAATTTCATTGCACAGGCTTATTTTGGAAGGGGCAGGGACATGAGGTCCTGGATATATCATTCCCCATTATATGCATCACAGCAACACATAAAATGCTCTTTTATGTTCTGTAGGCTGGTAGACATTCAATCAGTTATTCAAAGAAAAGACACCCTCTCTGGCATTTCTGATTACACTTGAGTGGCTAACATTACATGCGTCTAACTCATTAACCTGTCTTTAAAATTTCTTTGTAGAGGGGCAGGAAGAAGAAGAGCTGTTAAAGTCCTCAGAAGCATCTGGAAATCCCAAGTGAATACATTACCTTTCACCTAACAGATGAAGAAAGCAAGTGAACATGTTTTTTTCCTGTGTGTGCGTCCATGTATATAAGGAATTTTACAGGATTAGCAATATTTATCTGAGCACCTTCTTTATTATTGTACTAACTTGGGGCATTGTTTGTCTGTGCTCCAAATTTAGTCTTGTTCCAATGTCAGCTGGTTCAGTGGGTGTGGGTGAACTACAGCTCCCATATGCAAGTCCCATCATCCATGGTCCATCCACCTAGAAACTGCACCAGGATATAGAGTTGGTCATGAGGGCTCTGTGTGCCAAGTTTGATTTTGATAAGTCATTGGTGTGGGTTGCAGTGCTCCCAGGAAGTGAAAGAAGGCTCTTGTACATGTTCCTGCTGCTCACTATAATTTGCAATGTTATTGGAGGGAGGCCCATTGGTGTCTCCTGAGTAGTGGGAGTTATAGCTATTTGAAATGGGAGCCTGTCTGTGTAAGTCAGGGGTGGGCAATTATTTTTTTGAAGGGGCCACACGAGAGCCAAAAAATATTATGGAGGGCTGCACCTAAAGGCTGAACTACATTCTACATAATATCAATTGAATTTCTTTAATAATAAGAAAAAGGCACTACATTGCGTTTTTGATATATTAATAAGACTGATAAGAGCAATGAAAAAGAGAGGTTGTCCTAGGAAAAATGACATTTATTCACTAAAATTTAACAAAACAATGGTTAACAAAATGTGAACATTTCTATCATTTGTGATTCATTATATCAGGGGTCAGGAACCTTCTTAACTCAAAGAGCCATAAAAGCAAAATATTTGGAAATTTATTTCAGTGAGAGCCATATAATATATTTTAAGACTGAATTCAACTAAATGTGCGTATAATAAGCCCCTGAATTTATTCATAATAATGATGATGATGATAATATTCATTCAGCCTCTGCAGATAATAATAATAACAACAACAACAGGTTCCTAGAATAGGAGGATACCTCCAAGGGCCATCCAGTCCACCCCCCTTCTGCCAGGGTCCTTCTACACAGGCCTATAACCCTGAATATTATGGCAGAAAATCCCACAATATCTGCTTTGAACTGGGTTATCTGAGTCCACACTCATATAATCTGGTTTAAAGCAAATAACATGGGATTTTATTCAGATGTGTGGAAAGGAAGTCAGATAACCCAGGGACTTTCCACACAGGCCTATAACCCTGAACATTAAGGCAAAATATTCATTCAGCCTCTGCTAATATTAATAACAACAACAACAACAATAGGTTGTTAAAGAGGAGACCTCCAAGGGCCATCCAGTCCAACCTCCTTCTGGCTAAAGGGAAAAACACAATCAAGGCACTCCCCACAGATGGCCATTCAGCCAATAATAATAACAACAACAGGTTCCTAGAGTACGAGGAGACCTCCAAGGACCAACCAGTCCAACCTCCTTCTGCCATAAGGGAAAAACATTTAATAAACCAGGCCGGGCTATACTCAACTGAAGCACACAAAGTGTAAAGAGCCAACACAAGTATTGTGATATATTCTTTGTACATGAAATTAAATCATAAGAGCCTACCGCAAAATAGTCAATCCAAAATTAATAGACCCCAAATGGGTATTTGTAAAGTTCCACAAGGCCAATTGGCTCCGGATGATCCTTGAGTAAAGAAAAATAACCCAAATGGATATTTGTAAATCCACAAAGCGCCCGATGGCGAAGGAAGGTCCGGTTTGGTGAAGCAGGTAGTTTATTGCGGGATGTATCCCAATCAATATGAAGGAACGCAGAGAAAAAGAGTAGATTCCTCCGTGTAGATGCTATGATGTGTGGCGTGGATAAAGTGAATAAAGTGTTAGGATTGCAGTGAGCATGAGATAGGAGAAGACAATCTGCTGTGTTTGGATTTTGTAGGTCAACAATGGCTTTGTTGTCAGTGCTCTCTTCTGAATTATAAAGAAGCATATACATCTTTTGTGCACTTCCTTGCCAACGCTACGGACAGCTTCAGGCAGGCAGGGAGAGGTAAACACAACTTCGCAAACAAAGTTACAATGACTAGAGTAGAGACTTGCAAAGGCAGCTTTTAAAAAGTACTGTAGCTATTGACTGACTAATGGCACAACAATAACTTCTCGGTGTCAGGAGAACAATATTTCTCTTTCTGTACATTACTGGAGGCTGGCCACTTTTGCCTAGTCTAGTTTTTGAAGGGATTCATTGCAGAAAGTGCCCACAGCCAAAAAGATGGATGTGTCCTTCTGGCTATTCTCTGGGTGAAATGAGACTTTTGGTGGTCATTTTGAGTCATGATTCCAGAAGCCCAAGAGGCAGTTACTTTGCTCTAAAGTGATTGCTCAGGCCTCTAGGGTAACTCCTCAGGGTCAGCTTATGAATCCAACATTCTTTCCACAGTGCATCAATATCTATATGCAGACCTACACTGTGTCATATATCTTTCTCCAAATTTATGGAACAGCTCCTGAAGCTCCATCACCTGGCTGTTCTGTACTTCACAGTGAGCACAAAGCATTGGAGAATCATCTGGCTCTATGCCCATACCCAGATGCAAAATAATGACATCAGACTCTTAGCACCAGATGCTTCTCTGATCCTACTGGCTCACCCCAAAGCACATAATTGCCATGCAGGAGCTTTTCAGTAAGTTGCATGGGGGCTTTGGACACTGCAGAGAGAGGGAGCGAATATGAACACCTGCAATGCTCAAAAAAGGACACCTGCAAATGTAAGAGTAATCTTGTTCATGCGTAGTGTGATCCAGATGAGAATGACAGAATGTGAAGACAGAATGTTTAAACCAGTGTTTTTCAAGCTGCGGCACATTTTTTACATTTACAAAATCCTGGGGCACACCACCAACCAAAATAATACAAAATGACACTCTAACACAGTAATACCTATACTTAATATGTTTTTAAATGTATTTATACACTCAGTGTGAAACCTGGGCCTGTTTTGATGAACACAAAATATATAGTTATTAGGCATGGTTTAGAATTTTCGGAAATGTAACTTAAGTACTAACGAAATCCGTTAGTAATTAGTATGCCAGAGCATGTGCATTCCAGATGGTTTTGGCCTACAACTCCCAGAAATCCTAACAGCTGGTAGGGTTGGCGGGATTTCTGGGAGTTGTAGGCCAAAACTTGAATCAATCACACTGAATTCTAGATGGGACTCTCATCTAGAAAAAGAAAAGGAGGAGGAGCCCCCCCTCGCTCCTTGCTGCCTCTCTCTCACCCCGATCCCGAGGGAGCGAGGGGCCCAAGTTTGCCCAGGCTGGTCATATACCTACATTCCATGCACATGCAATAATATAGCAGTAATAACAATGGGAATAAGAAGAGGTAAAATTCAAACCGAAGTGTTCTGAGTGGTCCCTGCCTCATGTGGTGCAAACGGGCTCTTCTTTGTGAGCCCGGGAAATTAGCCCGGGAAAAGACAGTGTTTTCTGCTTGGGTGCACACACATACATATTCTTTGGGGGGGGGGGGTTTGCTGCAGAATCTTCTCTATGAGGTCGGATTCTGCAACAAATCCCCCTCCCAAGAATATGTATGTGTGTGCTCCCTGGCTGGCTTTTCCCCCAGGCTAATTTCCGTTTGCACTGTTTGCACCGCATGAGCCCGTTTGCACCGCATGAGCCCGTTTGCATGAGGCAGGGACCACTCAGAATACTTCGGTTTGAATTTCACCTCTTGTTATTGTTATTACTGCTGTATTATTGCATGTGCATGGAATTAGGTATGACCAGTTGGATTACTTATAATATTAGGCAGTGGCACTTACAGTAGCATTCATTCTATTATACATTAGGTTGGTTTCTCACCCCAATACTCTTTGATGCCTTAGATCCTGGCTGGCAGGCAGGAGAGGCAGGGAAGCCTGGAAAAAATGTAAACAGAGAGGATTACTCAGAAGTAAATCTGCAAAGGAGGGCCCTTCATCCAAAGTGCCCTTCTTTGCAGATTTACTTCTCAGTAATCCTCTCTGTTTACATTTTTTCCAGGCTTCCCTCCAGCCGAGGGACGGAGCGAGTTGAGGGCTTGCCTTGCCATAATATTGGCAAGGGAGGCGGGAGGGTGGTGAGAGAGAAGGAGGGTGCTCCCCCCTTATGCCCCCCCTTACAACCTAATAACGACACTTAAGAAAATCCTGGCCCCCGAGGTTCTAAAAAGAAAGTCCACTTCCTGGTTGGCGTTCCAGGTGCGGAAACGCTCGAAAGTAGCATTTCTTACGAATTTCTTACGAAACGAATCATTTTCATAACTTTTTTCTCATGCCTAATAGTTATATAGCATATTCTTATAATTATATTGCATTACATTACAACATTATCAATATTATATGTATACACAATATACATATACCATACTATATTATACTATAATATCAAATACAATATACTATGTCATTGTCACAGTACAACAATTACATACCACATTGTATTATAATAATTATATCGCAATATTATTCGCAATATTACATGTAACATAAATATACAATTATAATATCTTAATTTTAAATTGTGGTGCCCAGAACAGGACACAGTGTTGGAGTTGAAGTCCAAAACACCTGGAGGAAGGCCCAAGTTTGACCATATCTAGTTTAAACCTTCTTCCAAGCCCTTAATAAAGATGCTGCCTGCCTTAATGTATAGCCAGAGTCTCCATGCCCATCTGTTGGGAGGGCTTGGATGGTGCCTTCCTGCTTGGCTAAAGGGGGTCAGGCTGGATGGCCTTTGGGGGACCCATATTTCTCCCATGAGTTCCCTTCCCTCCTTTCCCCCGTTAGCTGGCTGACTCCCTGCCTGCCTGCCCGCCTACCTACCTGCCCCTCTGGCTGCTTGCCTGCCTGCCTGCCTTCAGCGCTCGGGCTCTGCTGCTCTCTGATTCACACCTCACATAGTGCCAACAGGGCTGGGCTGGACCGGAAGTGCTCCCCACCGGAGTGGAAGGAACGGGCCCAAACAGGTCCGTCCTACTGCGCGGCCTTCCCAGAAACAGGGAATCGCGCACTGAGGCTCCGGGGACTGAGTAGCAAACTTTACACATGACATCAGATAGATTAGAATCTAATTTCCCATGGCACACCTGATGATCTCTCACGGCACACTAGTGTGCTGCGGCACACCGGTTGGGAAACACTGGTTTAAACGTTCCCATCTTTAGCTATGCTTCTACTCACAAAGCAGTTAGGCAAATGGGAGAGGGGTTCTTTTTTACTCCAACAAAATGCCTCAAGGGAATAATTCATAGTAACATAGAATCATAGAGTTGGAACCGTGTGGGCCATCCAATCCAACCCCGTGTGTGCCATCCAGTCCAACCCCCTGCCAAGCAGCAGGAAAATTGCATTCAAAGCACCACCGACAGATGACCATCCAGCCTCTGTTTAAAAGCCTCCAAAGAAGGAGCCTCCACCACACTCTGGGGCAGAGGGTTCCACTGCTGAACAGCTCTCACATTCAGGAAGTTCTTCCTCATGTTCAGATGGAATCTCCTTTCTTGTAGTTTGAAGCTATTGTTCCCCATCCTAGTCTCCAGGCAGCAGAAAACAAGCTTGCTCCCTCATCCCTATGACTTCCTCTCACATACTTATACATGGCTATTATATCTCCTCTCAGCCTTCTTTTCTTCAGGCTAAATATGCCCAGCTCTTTAAGTCACTCCTCATTGGGCTTGTTCTCCAGACCCTTGATCATTTTAGTTGCCGTCCTCATGGAGAAGAAAGCTAAATCTGAGACCAGGACTATCATGAAACAAACTAAGAAAAGTCTGGAGTATCCAAAAAAGCCAGAAAGTTGGTAGAGTTAAATGTATTACTATTTCACATGTCATAATATGTTTACTGCCAGAGATAGGGAGGGGTACTGTTTGGATTCTGAGACCTTTGCATTATATCTAAACCTGCAACATAGATCAGAGATGCGAAAATATTATCCATAATGCCATCTGGTAAGTGCAGGTAGACAATGGGGAAGGGGGTGAGTTCATTGTAGTGTCAGCCTCTTTTTTTCTGCTGCACACCTTAATTTTGCAGGGTTGGAAAATCTGTCAATGTCTCTTTTTCTGACATTCATATTGTTAAACTACAAGTTCCATCCATTCAATATACTTTTGAAATTCTGGATTTGAGTAATGTTTTTGAAAATTGACTAAAATAACATTCTCTTCTAACTGATCTCCACAAATTCAGGATTGTCAGTTCCAGTCTTTCTATTACATTTTTTAAAAAAGAAGCAAAAATGGCAAAGAATACATCCTGAATACAAATAAATTGTCAAGTTTGCAAACTGAAGCAGAATGAGATTCTTACCCATCTATCGTTATTCTTTCTTCACACTCTTGAAGTTCTCCAGAATTTGTGAAATCCCCATACTTGGTTAGGGAGCTATCATCAAAAGGAAGTTTTTCAAACTGTGGATGAACCCAGTCAGACAAGTCCATTGAGGCCCCATATGAACACCTAGGAAGCACATTCTGGGAGCACACCTCCTGGAACGTGTTGCCACTTCAGTAGTGTATAACCAATGCTGCTAATGCTTCTATGCCAGATGTCTGTAGTAGGGAGGCCATTTGTAATATCAAAGAATAGCTGAAATCACATCACTAAAGAAAGATGTTTGGGAATGAAAGTAAACAAGCAAATGTGTCAGTGAGTGTGCTCAAGGGAATGAAAGAGTTGGAAAGACATATTGAATGGTGCATTAACAATTTTCAATTGAAACTACCATGGGGTATATACAAAGGATTGCTAGATTTCTGGCTATTATCCCTAGAGAAAGATAAAAGGTATCTTTTTTAAAAATAAAAAAACCCAACCCTATGTGTATGTCACTATAAAGGTAGCTTTTAAAGGACCAAAGAAAGAGAGAAAGAACAAACTAAAGAAATAGAAAAGTGGTGAGACAGAAGCAGAGTGATCGCCTCTATTATTCAAAATACTTAGCACTTTAAATAGAAACATTTGTCTATTTGTCTCAAAGGCTCAGTGAATATTCAAGTATCCAAGCAGCAAAACTTTCTTGAGCAGGTGATTACCTGCTCCCCCTCCCTCCCCACCCTGCGCACACTGAAGGGAAGGAGGGTTTTCTCCCTTCTTCCTCCTTTCCTCCCACCTACTAAAATTTACTTTAGGGGTTGCCAATGGGGCCAGGTAGGTATCCCCCCCGGGGCCAGATTAACTGTTTGTGGTGCCCTAGGCTACACTTTGGAAGCCCCGCCCCCAGGGGTGGGGTCGCTTCCGCACATGCACGGCAGGGCGCAAGCACCGCGGCCTCTCTGCCTGCTCCAGCATGTTCCTGGGTGCCACAGTGGCCGCCTGGGAGATTCCCTTCCTTCCTCCTCCTAGGAGAAGGAAGAGGAAGGAAGGGAGGCTCCTGGGTGGCCGCTGCGGCACCCAGGAACATGCTGGAGGAGGCAAAGAGGCTGCGGCGCTTGCGAAGAGGCACCGCGGCTTCCCTCCGCGTCTTCTTCCTCCTCGCCCTCGCCGCCGCACCTGACGTCACCCAGCCTCGCCGGTTGGCTGCAGGAGAGGCATGGCATTGGCCGCCGAAAAGGGGCGGGCACTGCACAGGACGCCGGGGTGCCCTCCCCACCCCCCTGCAGCGGCCCTCGCCCCCTCTCGGATGTGGGGGAAGGAATGAAAGGGAGGGAGGGAAGGAAGGAGGTGCCACAGCCTAAGAGAAGAAGAGAAAGGGGGTTATTTTGGTCCATGATTTGGCACCCTCCTAGGCCTACGCCCATAGGCCTTGGCCTTGTTGGCCTTATGGGCAATCCAGGCCTGACCCCCCCCCCCCAATGTTCTAGGGGTGTTTATGTGAACATAATGAAAACATTTGAAGCAGCTGTATATAGTGGGATTGTTTTTAAGTGCAAGGATTTGATTGGTTCAATGAGGAGAGATGGAAGGGGTAATTAAATACATTTATTGTTGCTTTACAGTTAAGCATGAATTCTAAACATTGAAAGTAATAAAAGTTATATTTTAAAATAATTTCTTCATACATTCATAACCAAAACTTTTGAAGAGAAATCAAGTTGTGAAAAAAAATACATGCTGCCTGTTTAGATGAGAAGCATTTAACTTTCGTGGCTCAGAAATGTAATCTAAGCAGGAGAGAGATAGTATTTAGCTGAAGTAGAAATGACACATCACTCTCCTATTCTCTGACAGGTTTCACCTTTGGACTTCTGAAAATCTTGGGGAATTTTCCAAACATCTCTTGTTCCTTGGAAGTCTTTGTCTTTCAACCACTTTTTTTTCTATCTGGGTCATAGCAATCACCGGGAATAAGAATACACATGCCACTATGATCCTAATAGGTTATACAGCAGTCAGAAAGTAGAGAAGCCAGGATGAAAACCTCTGGTCCATTTTTAATCCATGACTGATGCTTTTAAAGCTCCTACTGAATACAAGAAATATCACAGTAGAAATATTGGCACTGTGGAAATGACTTCTTCACATTCAATTTACAGGCCATGTGCTGCTAGAACACCCTGTCCTTCCAAGAGGTAATAGCAAAGGTTTAATAGACAAAGTAGCCAAAAAGTTGAGGGGGAAAATCAGAGGTGACTTTACTTTCCCTGAGTTTAGCAAGTGTCAAGCACCACTTACTTCAGCCAAAGAAGGTTTCTACCTCATAATTAATCACTATAGAAAAAAGAGCCTGCCAAGGCAGAATTCATACACAACTAACCTTATTTTAGCAATGTGAGCAAGAGAGCTTTTTTATTAATTGATGAATGAACAGTGATGGTAGGCACATAGCTCTTGGTTGATTTTTAAGAATCTGAGACACTGGGGGCAGAATACAGGGGCATATCTTAGTGCCTGAGGACCCAAGATGCAGTAAGTACAAGCATCAGTCTTTCCAACAAGTGTAGCTGTGTTGTCACTAGAGGGTGTGCACCACATTATGTGACACCATCAGAGGGGCGTAACACCAACATTATTGTCTATAAATCTTTATGCAAACTGTGCAAAAGGCGTTTTTCCATCTGTTGAGGCAAACTTCGAAATGATGCCCAAGCAAAGTGAGATGAATGTGCACATCACAGAAATCACTCTCCAAGGGGTTGCCATGCCAGTTCCTGGCACAGTTGATTCTCTTTCTCTGCCCACCAACATACAGCTTAAAACTTTTCCAGTGTTCCCTTGAGTGCCTTGGATGAGAGGCATGGATGAAGCAGCTGGTGGACTTTCTTATCGACTTGTTTGAATGGCAGCACAGGTAGTATGAACCTCATCTTTACTTCCAGCTACCCTGCCAAAGCATTGACAAAGGTTGCCAAGGCTATACTGACGGATGTGAAGAACTTTCTGTGGAGATGCCTGCTGTGAATGGAGAGTATGCTGGATCTGGCATCTTAGCTATAATATTGTGGAATTATTTGATATGGAAGGAAGTCCATGGGTTATTGCACTGGATGACACCAACCTTAGTGATACCACTGCAGCTGTGACTGTCATCTGTCTATCACACTGGGGCTGAAGTCAAATTGACAGTGATCATCTGTCCGTCACACTGGAGCTGAGGTAAACTAGCAGTGACAATAGACACCCATTGATTGACTAGACTTCAGAAATAATGTCATTTCCAGTCAAATTGTAACTATGCTCCTTTTCAGAACACCTACCCCACAATCCCCCAACACACCCCCCCATTTTTACTGTACATTGACTCAATGTTATATTTTAAAAGTTGGAACTCACTCTGTGTTGAGTTTAGAGATCTTCAGTGCTTGGAATTAAAAAAAAAGGATACTTAAAGAATGTCAGCTTTATTGTTCTGTAATTTCGTACTTGTCCAATGTCACAATTGTTCTAGCTTTTTCAGAGAAACTACTTAAACCCACATGGGTTATTTATATTTGGTCCAGGTTATTCTAACAAGTCAGGCCTAAATCGATGAATGAATCTGCTGCAAATGTTGTTAAGGTTGTTCCAGGTTGATAAGGTAAAAACATATAGAAAGATGTACATCTTATTTCATGTGGCAGGATGCTTGCTGAGATCTTCACACAGCTTGGGGGAGTTAGTTAAGGGGCTATAATCTCCAGCCAGCATGCTACATGCTGTCTGAGATATTATGGGAGCTGTAGCTTGCTAGTGAATTCTAGAGGTGTTTCCTAGGTTAAGCCTCATTCACATTCATTTGCAGAACAGTCAGACGATATTGCCTTCTATTTGTAAGGCTGTCATGTTTCTCCACCAATTGCATGTGTATGGGTGATACACCTTCCCCCATGTTACCAAGAAGACACCGACACAAGTAGTTGGAGTAAAATATGGCCACCACTCATTTATTGATAACAGGAACAAGGGTTGGCAGTTATGCATGGGTCCTGGATCAGGGGTTGGACAGCCCACAGTTGTTCAAAGATACTTACATCCCTGGGTGCCACCGGCATGCTGCCAGTTCCTGTAAGCTCGGCACCCCAGGGGGCCGGGCGTGATTCAGCAAGATCAGCTAACAAAATACAGAGCAAGATGAACAACAAACAACAACAACAAACAACAGCAAGATAAGCTAACAAATATGAAGCAATGCTACATGCAGGGAAGGTGGGTGGAAAAGCTGATGCAGGCCCAGTGAGTGCTGCTAGGCTTCAGGCAGCCTTAAGCAGACTGCCCAGGTGAAGAGAGGGCTGGCTTTAACTATGAGCCAGGCCGGGGCGGGAATTCATACACTAGTGCCCACTGACCCAGGAAATTCACTGGTTAATCTTGGGCCAGTTTCTTTCAGTCTGATCCTCATCATAGGATTGTTATGAATAAAAAGTGGAGATCCTGGTTTGCAAACAAGTTGCCATTAAATTCTGCTAAAAATCTGTCCCAATCATTATTACAAATAGTCCCAATTCTGCTGAAACTCAAATATTAGTGCTTGGCTACAATTATTGTTCAGTGTCAAGAATAAATTCAGGTTTATGGAGGAGAGAGAGAGAGTAAAACAGAATACAAATGTTCTTTTTTCTATTTAATCTTAATCTGTATGGAGAATCTGATCTTTATTTATAGCCAGGCAACCACTATGACTCCTGTGAACAGTGTAATTGAAACAGTACTTCTGCTTGTCTTTGCTACTGATTTGTGTAAACAATGCACTGTTAGCCATAGCAAAATCACAACTCTAAATGCGAAGTAAAAAATAAAATATGCATTCAACATATGTTTTATATTGTGTTTCGTTGTTGCATCTTATTTTATAGCATTTCCAAAATCTTGTTGTTTCTTTCTTTCCAAGATCAATTCTTGTGCCCAACAGCAGTTTTGTGAATTACAGTTCAAACCTCTCTCTCTCCCCCCATCTGAGTGTTTGTGTGTGCGTGCAAACGTGCCTCTATTCATTCTTCCTCTATATAGATTAATAGAGCTGTAACACTACTGGCTGCTACAATGTTAACGTTTAGGTCTATGGCCACATTTCAGATTGGCCTGTCCTAATGGATCAGATTGTGTGACATGTTTTGCAATCTACATTGCAATTTTATGCTTAGTTTCCGAAAACAAGTTTTCCTTAGGTCTGCTACAATTCATCCAGAATGAGTAGCCTGTGAGGATTTCAGAATGAAAGTTGATTGCTACTTCCCACTGCGGACACAGATTTGCACTCTTGGAAATATCCACTTGGCACAGTCACATAGCAGGTGCCGTGATGAAGTTGTTAACATGGCCTTAATCAGTGTGGTTTGACTTAGTTTTGCTTGATCTGTCTTTGTAGAAAATTAAAATGATGAAGCTTGGCATTGTTCTGGGAACTAACAGACAAAAGCAGCTTTGAATTCGAGCTGACCTGCTGTGTGTCTCTCAACTCTATGCTTCTTAAACAACCAGTTTAATTACTCTTGATGACCTTTGTTGGAAACCACTCTTCCATTAATGTATGAAGCAACTATAAATAACAGAAGGAGCAAAACCACTAGCGAGCGCCTTAGCCACTTATATTTATATAGTTTTTAGCTCACCTAACCTTTTCTCAAGATGAACATTTCATTTTTCTAATTTCTATCCCTTCTCAAGTGCCTTTTCTTCAGCTCATTACTTTTGCTGCTAAGCTCCAGTACCATTCCCATCTTGTAGGTCCAGTTCTTCGCCTTTTCAGAAGCATGGCCGGATTATCCATAAGGCCAGATGAGGCCATGGCCTATGGGCATAAGACAACGGGGGCGCAGATCCGGGCAAAATATTAATTTAAAAAATTTACTTGAAAAAGATAAAAAAAACATCTATGTCTTCGGGCGATCTTCAGGCCCCCTGGCTGGTCCAAAGACCAGGTACGCCCTGCTGGACAACAGAGCGCTTCTGCCCTGCTGTGCGGTGCGTGATGCGGCATCCACGCAGGCAGCGCACCCCCCACACTTCCGCGCTGCCTGGGATGCTTCACACATGCTTGTTTCCTTCCCCGACCCCACCTCCATTCTCAGCCACAGCGTGCGCTTTTTTTTAGCGCATGCATTGGTGCGTGAAGAAGAGTCTGCAGTTCAAGAGTAATGTACAGGATGGGTAAATGAACTTTTGTCTGGGTGCATTAATTGAATGAAACGTTGGCCACCTTTTTAACATAGAATGGCCTTGCAGTTCAGAAGTCTGGCTTATTTCTGCATGTTTATATATCTGGAGTAATGTACAGGATGGGTAAATGAACTTTTGTCTGGGTGCATTAATTGAATGAAACATTGGCCACCTTTTTAGCATAGAATGGCCTTGCAGTTCAAGAGTCTGGCCTCTTTCTGCATGTTTATATATCTGTGGAGTAATGTCCAGGGTGGGAAAATGAACTATTGTATGTTGGGTGCAGGTTTGAATGTTCCATTAGCCATCTTGATTAACATTGAATATCCTTGTAGCTTCAAGGTCTGGCCTCTTTCTGCATGTTTACATATCTGTGGAGTAATGTCCAGGGTTGGAAAATAAACTATTGTATGTTGGGTGCAGGTTTGAATGTTCCATTAGCCAACTTGATTAGCATTGAATATCCTTGCAGCTTCAAGGTCTGGCTTCTTTCTGCATGTTTATATATCTGTTTATATATCGTTTTGAAGATCAAAGGAGAAGATAAGGTTTTATTTTTAGTGTGGGTCTGAGTGATGTGTGTGTGTGGGGGGTTCGGTAGAGGTTGGCTTAAGGGGGGGTGTAATTCCAAAGTGTGGCCTAGGGTGCAAAAAGGTGTTAATCCAGCCCTGTTCAGAAGTGGACACCATAAAGTACAGAGTCTAAAAGTATCTGACATACTTTCAGGGTGGTTATCATTATGTGTATTGAGATTGTGTTGCCAGAAAACATTTTAGTCAGTGTGTAGGTGTGATTTGTGATCATGGAGGTGGAAACGCAGGTGCTTCCAGATTTATATTAAGCTCTTACTGCAAAATCTTGTATGAACCAGTTTAAAAGAACAGAAACAGAACCAAATCTACATTCTCTTGTGCACTCAAAGGTATGCTTTCTTAGTGTCTATGCAATTTAGCAAGATTTCTTTTTTTAAAAAATCAGCATTAATTTCCTCTACTATACATACTGGCAGGAATGTCAGACTTTCTCAAATTTTGCCAAGAAAACCCTGTGCTAGGTTTGACTTAATAGCACTATAAGTCAGAAAGGACTTGGAGGCATAGCAGAACATTATCAACAATTCTACTATTAAAATGTAATTCAAATCTTAAGGTGCAGAGTGTCATTTATTCCTCCCTCCCTTCCATCCTCACTCAAAAATACTGCCTCCCAGAGTGCATATGACATTTAACTTCTGACAAAGATATACAGTGTTTTTCTTTGTTTCTTTAATGTTTTATCCTAATTGTACACATGTTTCTGTTGATGTTTTAAACCAGGGCTGTCCAGGTTCCTGAAGTTCTGGGGCCTTGTTCCTTAATGTTTTATCCTAATTGTACACATGTTTCTGTTGATGTTTTAAACCAGGGCTGTCCAACTTCTACCGGCCCAGGGGCCTGAATTCCGGTCACTGATGACCTGGGGCCAGTCAAATATAATCTTTTACTGAGATAAAATGTCTCCGCCCCTCCCTGCCCCTCCCGCCCAGGCTCCGCCTTTCCCCAGCTGCCGCCCCACCCCAACCCTGCATGCATACAGTCAAATATAATCTTTTACTGAGATAAAATGCAGGGTGGGCATTCAAAAGGGGCATCCATACAGTCAAATATAATCTTTTACTGAGATAAAATGCAGGGTGGGAATTCAAAAGGGGCATCCATACAGTCAAATATAATCTTTTACTAACATTAAATGCAGAGTGGGAATTCAAAAGAGGCTCCATACAGTCAAATATAATCTTTTACTGAGATAAAATGCAGGGATATGATATTAAATTATTTTATTTTAATATTAAATATATTTAATTCCATCCTCCCCACCCCCTTATTTTAATTTAATATTAAATATATTTAATTCCATCCTCCCTCTCCCCTTATTTTAATTTAATATTAAATATATTTAATTCCATCCTCCCCTCTCCCCTTATTTTAATTTAATATAAATATATTTAATTCCATCATCCCTCTCCCCTTATTTTAATTTAATGTATCCCATCTCCCCTTATTTCCTCTTTAAATATATTTAATTTTATATTTAATACATGAGGGGAGAATCCCAGTAGAGGGATGCATATGGTATTTAGTGATAGGTGATGGTCCAGCTGCAATACTGTTTTGCCTGTCTTCTGTGATAAAGTCAACAAGGTTACCAGTCTGGAAACTAAGGTTTGCTCCTGCCTCATTAATGGTTGTATAGAACAGTGTTTCCCAACCAGTGTGCCGTGGCACACTAGTGTGCCGTGAGCGATCATGAGGTGTGCCGTGAGAAATTGGAACCTCCAATACCCTTTCTTCCCTTTCCTGCTGAACACTTTTTCTTCTCCACTCGGGCTCTCTTCTTCCAGCCTCGCTCAATGACTTTATAACAGGGCATTCTGTCATAAAGTTTTCCCATGCCTGTTTTAGGGACCTTAAAGTGGTGAGCCTCCTTCCAACATTGTGATTCTGGATAGAAAACAAACAACAACATAACATAACATTGTTTGAGTCCACAGTGCCCTCTGGGTGTAGGTGAACTACAACTTCCAAACTCAAGGTCGATTCCCAAGCAAACCTTTTCAGTACTTTCTGTTGGTAATAAGAGTTCAATATGCCAAGTTTGGTTCAATTCCATTGTTGCAAGAGTTCAGGATGCTCTTTGTTTATGTGTTAACTATAAATCCCAGAAACTGTAACTCCCAAATGTCAAGGTCTATTTTTCCCAAACTCCATCTATGTTCACATTTGGGCATATTGAGTATTCATGCCAAGTTTGGTCCTGATCTAACATTGTTGAGTCCACAGTGCTCTCTGGATATAGGTAAACTAGAACTCCAAAACTCAAGGTCAATACCCACCAAACTCTTGTAGTATTTTCTCTTGGTTATGGAAGTTTGATTCCATTCCATCTTTGGTGGAGTTCAGAGTGCTCTTTGATTGCGGGTGAACTACTGTATAACTCCCAGCTGTTGAGCAAGACCTTTGTGTGTGTCTTTCTGCCATTCCTGCCAGGATATCTATGTTGTGTTCATCGAAACAGGCCCAGGTTTCACACTGAGTGTATAAATACATTTTAAAACATATTAACTATATGTATTACTGTGTTAGAGTGTCATTTTGTGTCATTTTGGTTGGTGGTGTGCCCCAGGATTTTATAAATGTAAAAAGTGTGCCTTGGCTCAAAAAAGGTTGGAAAACACTGGTATAGAAGAATGAATTTCAGCAGATGGTGCTTGTCACACCACCAAGTAACAGCAATACTTTCTGAAATGTCCTTTTCTGCACACAAGTTAAAGGTACAGTATAGGAACTGTCTTTAGTCTTTGTGTCATGGCTACTCCCAGGTTCCATGTGATCCTCAGTTGTCACTTCCCGTTCTCCTTCCACTGACAGATTAAGGCATTTTTATTCAAGGAGGTCTTCAAGATTTAAATTATATAATGTGCTTTAATTTTTAACCTATTATATGTAATGGTTTTCTTTTCAAAATTCTGGAAGCTTTGGTATTCTAACACAATTATTTATAATGCAGGAATTCTAAGCAGGCAGCAATACACCGTTTTTGGCCAAATTACAAAGAACACACTTTTTGCCACTACACCTTACATTCAGCAGCAAATGCTTCTTTTGGTTTCAAGGTTTTGAACATTGAGGTATGCATTAGATTTAACATTGGGTAAATACAGTAAGACTATTATTTTCTTAATTATTGGAAAATGAGGCACTAACTTCATTTTGTTTTAATTTTTATACTCTGTCTTTGATCCTATCCTGGGAGGAAAAATAGGATAATAACAATAACAACATTGTCACAATTTACTAAAATCGATTCTTTTTTACACATTTGAAATATACACATTTTTACATACCATCTTGTGTCAATGTCACTGAAAAACTGCAATAAAAATCTATTACAAAAAAAAAGAAATATACACATTTTTTGCTATGTGTACATTTCAAATATATGCATTTTTCAGATAAGAACATACCTTTCTGCTAACATGGGAGCATAAATTATGTCTGCCTGGCAGACAGTCCAAAAACTGCATACCAACACAATCCTTAGAAAAAAATTGGATTCCTAATTAGACATACAGCAATGTGTGTATGGTATAGAGAGAATTAAAGGATAAGCATCTGAAGCTCACATTTCTAATCTTATCTTCTTCCTTTCCTTTTTGCATTTTGAGTAGTTATTAGTGCAGATTGTTTGAGTAGTTCATCCCCTCTATACATTTTTAAATT
The DNA here is from genome assembly GCA_030556195.1 of Anolis apletophallus. Lineage (NCBI taxonomy): Eukaryota > Metazoa > Chordata > Lepidosauria > Squamata > Anolidae > Anolis > Anolis apletophallus. Next base: position 151,493,924 of record JARBWK010000004.1, read on the forward strand.
ACGTCAAATTGCTAAATCCTTATAAAATATACCATCGATTTCATGATGACTATAGAGATTTCTACAGCCATGGCTTTTATGTATAATGTAGGAAGTTTCCCAAAATATTATTATCCTTTAAAGTTTGAATCTTTCATATATAATTCTATGCAATGCAGGGCATCTCACGAAATACTGTAGTATCCATTTGGGTTTGATTCTTTTGTACAATGAGAGGAATTTTGCCAAATACTAAAAAAACTATTTTGGTTTGATGAAAATTAAAATTCTTGCTGCAACTGGAGGAAAAGACATCCTCTGAGGGTTAATGTACAATACAGAATTCATGAAGTCTCACAACTGTCTTGGCTCAACGCTATGGAATCATGGGAGTTGTAGTTTGGTGAGCCACCAACACTAATTGGCAGAAAAGACTAAACTACAACTCTGATGATACCATAGCATTGAGTCAAGGCAGTTAAAGTGATATCAAACTGCATTCATTCTAAAGTGTAAATGCACGTTAGATGTTAATTTACTAGTTCCAGTCTCGCTTTCCCAAAGAAATGTTAATATTTGGTTATTTCATTCTCACATGTGAACATTAAAAATTCTTACATTTTTTCCTCACCCTCAGGCTTATTTTATGGGGACAGGTGGACAGACAGGATTGTCTTTGCAATATCAGGAAACACATCCATCATAAAAAAGAAAGGAAAGTTTCAAAGGGTAGAAAGCATTTGTTCTAATAACCCATTTATTTCCATGTTTTGAATTATCACTCTCCTCAGGGGAAATCTACAATATCTAACTATTTTAACAAATAGTCATATTACAAGAAATTAAAATTACGTATTTTTAAAGTTAGTATCCTTCAACTTTGCCAAGTGGTCCATCCTGGCTGAGGGAAGGAGAAAGAACTTATTAGACAATAGCTGACCTTAATCCAGCTCTGCATCATCATCGTCATTGTTGTTATTGCTGTTTTGTGGCATGGTATAGCTGTAGGTAACTGCTGCAAGGTTACCTCCACCATTTATGTATCAGCCAGTAATCAGGTAAGGGTGTGTTTAATGAAAGACCTATTGAAAATAAAGTAACAATCCTTCAAACAAAAGCTTAACAATAAAATTGAAGACACACCCTCTCCAAATGTGCGTTTTTAGAAACACACTTTAAAAAACTTATTGATATTCAATTTAACATGTGCAATGTTCTAGTCTGGCAGCAAATCTCTGGAGAACCTGGCAGTTTTGTTCCATATAAATATCTATTCGAAGTTTAATGGATCTTCAATAGCACCTTTGAGAAAGTATTTTGTTTAACAGAGCTCTCAGGTTTAGCCTGCTGGGATTCAGTGAGATTACACACATAAATGTTGCCTAGGGAAGGAAGTAAAGGCTTGTGAGAAAAACAAGCAAAACCACTTATCTATTAGAGTATTTAAAAATATTTACAACGCAAATAACAACTTATTCCAGTATATAGAGTAAGACACTCTTTTCCAGAGTTTCCACTGTTTAACTTCTCCACAATCACCACTCTCGGAAATGTGTATGTGAACATCTTTTTGTCATCCATTGTGATTTGATGGTATCCTTGGAAGGAAGTTGACCTCCTGCCTTCAGGCATTACTAGAAGTGTCTGCCAAAGGAAAAAGAGGAAAGCTGGGAAGAGTTAAGAGGTGAGGGGACTCTTCCAGGCCATGAGAACTGTTATTTCTCAGCCCCCTCTGTACTGAATGCTGTATTTTCCTTCTTGGCTTTTTTTCACGAACTAAGATTCAGGAAGGGCTCATCCCACACTATCTACAACCACGTTGGTGATTTGGAGGTTGGATGTGTCCTTCGAGCCTGTGTAATGGATTTTTCTGGTGAAGCACAGCATGCACAGAACTGGCCTCGCCCTTTAAACCAAAGGTTCGTCTGCCGGCGCTTAGCAAGCTTAGGATGGTGGCAGCAAGGTCCTCAGGTCGTAGGTTTGGTTCGAGTTTCCTCTCTTAGATGGTTGATCTTACAGGGTTAGACGAGCATCATCTGCCTGGATTTGAAATCAGAGTTTTCCTTCTCTTAGGATGGTTGCCAAAAGGCTAGAGCCCATCCTGCCCTTTGAAACTCTTTGTCAGACCCTTCGGTTGTGACCTGTCTGGCTTGGGAGGCCCTACCAGTGGCTATTATGCCACCATCAGCATAGCTCACAACTTCATTAGGGTATGCAAGCCTCTCCCCCACAACAAGGGGGTGCCAATGGAGAGGATTTTCAGACTACTGTTAATTACTTAAACCTACTTGTTAACCAAATAAGAATGAGAAACACTTGCTCTAAATATTGGCTTTTATTTTATGAATAACACAACATATTCCTAGTATTAGCCAACTCTCAAGCATACAATGTCAAAACACATATGAGCAGAAATTATCTCAGCTGATGAAAAAAGCTATTTTAATGCAGCCATCAGACAATGATGCTTGTGGCTCTGTGCCCAATCTCGCCCAGCCAGGTTAAAAGTACCACCAGAATCTTTCCATGGCAACACTGGAGGTATCCCATGTTGCACTGGCTCCAATGGAGCCAACACAGGACCTCCCCAAGAGGGCAATCCCCATATGACGGAGAAAATATCGTGAAAAAGAACTGCGTGGGGTGACAGATTTGTCCTATGATTCCCTCTTTCTTCCCTGGAATCCAGGCAAAGTGAGATGGGGTAGGAAACCTATGGCTTGGGAGCCAAATGTGCCTCTTTCATGATTGCATCTGGCTCTGCAGAGCAGCCCAGGCCTTGGTTTCCCAGCATGCAGCAGGGAGGAGTGACACAAATGCGCTGTGACTGCAGCTTCCGCGCCACCATTGCCGCCTCTTTCTTATCCCCCTCTGCTCTCGGGGCCCTGCGCCCTCTTCGCCGGGGATGGTGGAGCCCGGTGGCGGCACCTCATCCTCATCTTTCTCTTTGTCCTCTGCTATGGGCCTCAGGGGAGGCAGCGGAGGCGGGCCTGGCCCTGGCGCTGCGGACCCGGCCTCACTGATCCCGGGGGACACCCAGCTCATCGCCCTCATCATCGGGCAGCTCAAGAGCTGTGGCCTCTTCGATGCCTTCCAGAGGGACTGCCTCGCCAACATCGACACCAAGGTCCACCTTGGCCCCGCGCCCTCCTCCCCCTTCCTCCCTCCCTTCCTTCCTTTCTTTTTCCCTCTCTTTTTCTTTCATTCTTTTTCCTCCCTCTCTCCCTACCTTCTTTCAGCCATTCTCCCATTTCCTTCCTTCCTTCCTTCCTATTTCTTACTTTCTTTCTCCCTTTCACCATTTCCTGCTCATTCTCTCCTTCCTTTCCCTCCCTCTCTCCCCTTCCTTCTTTCCTCCATTCTCCCTCTTCCTTCCTCGTCCTTCCTTTCTTTCTCCCCTTCACCCTTTCCTTCTCCTTCTCTCCTTCCTTTCCCTCCCTCTCTCCCCTTCCTTCTTTCCTCCATTCTCCCTCTTCCTTCCTGTCACACCCCAGCATGGTCCCCAACCTGTTTCCTTGGTCAAGCCAGACCGAAGCCATGTTAATTCAGCTAGGCCTGTTAAGTTAGAAAGCAAGCCTCTGCCAGGCAGCTTTTGCAGAGCCTCCCAGATCATCCCTCGTTCAAGGACAAGCTCTCGGCTCCATCTCGGGCCAATAAGCTGGGCTGGATTCACTCCCCACTGCCCAGGTGCTGATGCTAATTGGAATCACATACCAATCCCATGTGAAAGGCCTGAGTAGGCCCAGCTGTAGAACTGTTGTGAGAACGAGTTGCGACGCCTCAGTACGTCGCAACTTCAAAGCTGGTGGGACCTATTTAAGCTAGGTCCCAGAGATGGAAGCCATCCTTCGTCAACGTTCAGCATCCAAGCAAGTCTTCACGGAACTCTGCCTGGGCCTTGGGCCTTCTAGCTTCAAAGACTGTTTGCCAAGCCTTGTGCCAAGACCCTTTCCCTGGATTTAGCCTGTTTGGGCAAGAAGACTCTCTTTACTTTTGTTCTTGTTTGCCAAAGGACTATAGCCTTGTTCCTGCTTCCTTTTGGACAATTTGCTGCTGTCTGTTGCTGCCTTGAGAGCATCAATAGACTATTATTCCTAGCCTCTTTCCTTTAACCATTTATTCTAAATAAAGCATTTAAACCTTGCTGGGTTTCTGAGTGGTTTACTGAGGGGCCTTCAGGTCTACGGTGCAACACTTCCTTCCTTCCTCTTCCTTCTTTCTCCCCTTCACCCTTTCCTTCTCCTTCTCTCCTTCATTTTCCCTCCCTCAGTCTCCCCTTCCTTCTTTCCTCCATTCTCCCTCTTCCTTCCTCTTCCTTCCTTTCTTTCTCCTTCTTCAACTTTTCCTTCTCTCCTTCCTTTTCCCTTCCTCTCTCCCCTCCTTCTTTCCTTCATTCTCCCCCTTCCTTCCTTCCTTCCTCTTATATTCTTTTCCCCCAAGTCTTCCTTTCCTTCTCCTTCCTTTCTTTTCACTTCCTTCTCTCTCTCCCCTTCTTTTTTTCTTTTCCCTTCATTATTTTACTTTTTCCTCACTCCCTTTCCTTTCTTTTTCCCACCCTTTCCTTTCCTCCCTTCCCATTTCCTTCTTTCTTTTCCAATTCTTGCCTCTCTCCTGCTTTTCTTTTCTTCTTTTTCCATAGTTCATTCTTCTTTTCTTTCTTCCTCTCTCCCTCCCTTCTTTATTTCCTCTGTCTTTCTTTCCCCCTTTCTTCCATCTTCTCTTCCTTCCCAGATTCCTGAGCATGCCTTTTGCAGAGCCAGGACTGAAGTGTCTTGTCATTCTGCTGGGGGAATCCTTTTCCCATAGTATGTACATATATATTCACATTTAGTTGAATTCAGTCTTAAAATATATTATACATACAGGGGCGGTCCTTCTGGTACGCAAAGGACGCCGCTGCGTGGGGCACCATCTGGGTAAAGGGTGCATTCCCCTGCCTGCCAGACAGCGTCCGGCCAATGTTCCACTTTTGGGCCTTGTGCGCTCCGACACCGTGCCGTAGCAAACTCCCTGCGTGCCGTCAGCACGGTGCCGAATAGGGAGTGCTGTGTTTACAGGCTTCTGCACCTGCACACAGGAGCTTCTGGGAATGTGCAGAGGGAGGGGCATGTGCCGAATAGGGAGTGCTGTGTTTACAGGCTTCTGCACTGGCGCACAGGAGCTTCTGGGCATGCGCAGGGGGGGGGGGCAAAATAATGTTCGCTTACCATTTAAAATTACCTTAGACCGCCCCTGTATATATAATATATGGCTCTCACTGAAATAAATTTCCAAAAATTTTGTTTTCATGGCTCTCTAAGTCAAAAAGGTTCCCTACCCCTGCCCTAAGTCTAAGGCAGGGGTGCCCACACTTTTTCATCATGCAAGCTACTATATGAACAATCAAGTTGAAAAGATCACCTGTTGTGCTTGGAATGGGAGTCCCGAGGGCAGCAGCAGAGTTTGTGGTGGGGCTTGCTTGGCTTTGCTCCACTTTGCCCGGCCTCCTTCGCCTCTTTCTCTCTCTCTCTCCCTCTCTCCTTCCAGTGCCCGCCTGCCTGCCTGCCAAAAGGATCCGAAAAAGTTCTCCGGATTTCTTTCTTCTCTCCTTGGCTCTCTCTCTCTCACACACACACACACACACATTCCCTCCACCCCTCCCACAGCCTCGCATCCTATCCGTGCGCGTGCCTTCGCCTTACTCCCCCCCCCCAGCAGCAACCAATGGGCAGTCATGTCACCACACCGTGCATGGCAAGACGAGTGCCAGGGCCCGCCCACTAAAGCCTCATTTTGGCAAAAGAAGCCCCGCGAAGGCGGCGGCGGGAGCGCACGTGCGTGCGCATGGCAGGAGCGCGCCATCTGGCTGGTGAGGCCCAAAGATCACCTGGAAGAGGGCTGAAGATCACTTAGGTGCTCCCGATCACCATAATGAGCACCCCTGGTCTAAGGGCACATCTAAACCAACCACTTAATGCAGTTTGGAGGCAGCTTGAGAATGTACTGTTTAAATGACACATGCTGCAAAAGTGTGCAACAATGTGCATTAAAGACTTTGAATCAGGATAAGCAAAATTGGGGGATACCCCAAAATAGAACCAGTAATGTGCATCAGTGTGTGTAGCAACGCACATGAAGAAACTGACTGAGGGAGAGGCAGTCCAATGGCCCGCACATGGATATTGCAGTGAGGGGAGTTTTTTTAAAAAAAAACCAAAATCCTCTGAAGCCATGGGTACTGTGGATTCTGGATCTGGGTTGGAACCAACTTCTGTGGTGTATATAAGCACCATCCCGACCTTGATCAAATTCTAGAACTACTCTTTTAAACTGCTCTACAGTGAAATTGCTTCCTCCTCTAATGCTTTCACACTGATATTAAAGATATAGATTGCCCTTGTTAATAAATAGATGGCCCTAACATAAGACTGAATTAAAGTAAAACTGCATGATTAACAGAAAGAACCAATCTCATCCCAGAACGCGGTACAAGGCTTATATGCTTGTGAGGCATTTTCCTACCCAGACTTACATCAAAGGCTATTCTGGACTTCCTTACCACTTCACTTTAAACCAAACATACTCAGGAAGTAGACAGCTATGTAAGAGGAAAGAATAACTAGTAAAATAATGAGCTTTAAGGTGAGCACCTTACCCCTGGCATTCTCCAATTAAGCAAGAATGACTTCTGCACTTGGAAAAAAATAAAGATAATTCCATAAAAAATTCTGATACATTTTAAGAAGAACCTCACAAATTTGCCTGAAGGATGTTCTGTCTCTAGGAGTATTCTTTTGTTTTGCCACCTGTTGAAATCTCACCTCTGTGTGCCATGCTGAACTATCTTTATTTTCCATAACTTGACAAAGACAGAGGGATACAGAAAACTTATTGTGAAACATTTGCCAAACTCAAACTTTTAGTTTCCAAAATGATGTTTCATTTATACCCAATATTTTAGATATTTATTGAGGATTTGTGAACCTTTGCCATTGTCTTAAGTTAAAATACATTGTATATATGACAGACTCAAAATGGAGTAAAGAAAAAGACATTTATGACCTCTTCACACATGCCACTGGAATCACCACACATTGTGGTGAATCCAGTAGGGCCTGGCGATGAGAACCCTCACCCCATGCCCCTCATCATCATAGTCACTTGTTGCCCCATCCCACAGGGGGAAGCATCAGCCACCCAACTTCCCCCCATTTATCACCATTGAACACAGGACTCCTCCTGTGTTGCCACTGCAACAGCACGTGCTGCTTCTTCTACAGTTCTATGATGGAGCCCCACTGGAAGTAGTTCAAAATGGTGGGATGGGAGCTGATGGGCTCCATCCTAATGCTGTAGAGCAGGGCTGTCCAACTTCTACCAGACCAGGGGCCTGATTTCCAGTCACTGATGACCTGGGGGGCCTAAGGGTCTGCCCCTGCCCCCGGCTCCTCCCCCGGCTCCGCCCCCTCCCTGGCTCTGCCCCCTCCCTGGCTCCAATTTACTTACAATTCCTAGTTGCATTATTAATTATAAAATAACTAAATAAAGCAATGGAACAGAATGATTATGGATGCAAGCATGGAACACAGAATGAGGCCCAAATACACCATTAATTATTATTTATATTCACAAAGGGGCAGGATGCATGCATGAAACACAGAATGAGGCCCAAACACACCATTAATTATTATTTATTTTATTTCATTGCATATTTATACCCCACATGTCTGCCATCCTCCCCTCCCCCTTATTTTAATTTAATATTTATATTAAATACATTCAGTCCCATCCTCCCCTCTCCTTATATTAATGCAATATTAAATACATTCAGTCCCATCCTCCCCTCTCCTTATTTTAATGCAATATTAAATACATTCAGTCCCATCCTCCCTTCTCCTTATTTTAATGCAATATTAAATACGTTCTCTCTCTCTCTCTCTCTCTCTCTGCCTCTCTCTTTCTCTCTGTCTCTTCCTCCTCTTACCTTTCCGGGTGTGGTGGAGGGGTGAGGAGAGGCTTTTGGAGGCTGGCCGGGAGGCCCCCGCTGCGCGCCTTCGTGGGCCGGGTGGGAGAGGCCGTTAACCGCCAGGCAAGTTGAGAAGCCTGGAAAAATGTAAACACTGGGATTTAAAGGGGAAGTTGCAAGGGTATCTCTCCCTTGCTACTTCCCCTTTAAATCCCAGTGTTTACATTTTTCCAGGCTTCAACTTGCCTGGCGACCCAGCTCATCCCCGCTGCTTTTTTACTGTTCTGGGAGGCGCAGCAGGACCAACCTCCTCCGCCTCAGCAGCCCGAACTGCCACCTCAGCATCCGCCGCCACCGCGCCTGGCCTTGCTGAGCGGCAGGAGCGCCGTGAAGGGTAAGGCCGCAGCAGCCGGGGATGGCCAGCTGCGGCTGGGCCTGCGCGGGAAGCGGCGGAGGAGGAGGGGAGGGAGGGAAGTAGGAGGCGGAGGAGGAAGAGAGCCTGCTCCTCCTCCCTGCCCCGCCCCGCCCCTCCCCCCCGCCACGAAAAATAATAAAAAAATAAAAATATTCTAAAAAATAATTACAAATATTTTTCTAATCTTAAAAAGCAGAGATATCTTGCAGGAGGGTAGGGGGCCGTAGGGAAGGGGCTGGGGGCCATATACGGCCCCCGGGCTGCCAGTTGGACAGCCCTGCTGTAGAGGAAGTTTTGCATTCCACTGAAAGACACAATATCTGATAAGGTCATCAGTCTTCACTTTCAGCTCTTTTATTATTCTAAGCACTTTTAATGGCAAGCTATAAAGGATTATCCATACAGGGTTAGTTCATTAATCTTGGAGGGGTAGTGAATCTGCTCTGGATTTTAATCAAAACTTTATAGCTAGTATGTATGGATGTCTGATCTAGCCATGGTGATCCACGTTCTGGTTACATCCCGAATAGATTACTGCAACGCACTCTATGTGGGGTTTCCTTGGAAGACTAGTCGGAAACTCCAACTAGTACAATGGGCAGCAGCCAGATTACTCACTGGAGCGCCATACAGGGAGCACACCACTCCCCTGTTATGTCAGCTCCACTGGCTGCTAGTCCACCTCCGAGCACAATTCAAAGTGTTGATCTTGGCCTATAAAACCCTATATGGTTTCGGCCCAGTTTACTTGTTCGAATGTATCTTCCTCTATGTTTCACCTCATAATTTAAGATCTACTGGAGAGGCCCTGCTCTTGGTCCCACCGGCGTCGCAAATGCGAGGGAGGGCCTTCTCAGAGTTGACCCCCCCCCCCCGCTTGTAGAATTCACTCTCCAGGGAGATTAGATCGGCATCCTCCCTCCTTACTTTTAAGAAAAAACTAAAATCATGGTTTTGGAACCAGGCTTTTGGCTAGTGGGCACAGCAGCACTTTAGACATTGAATCCGGACCATATGACTGTTATGACAATTGGAAATGACTATGCGACTATGTGATTACAATTAATGTTACTGTTTTTAATCTGTTATGTATTCATGATTTCATATTGTTGTTTATTGATATTGTGGCATCGAATTCCTGCCTGAGTTAGCCACCCTGAGTCCCCGTTCCCCCGAGGGTTGAGAAGGGCAGGGTAGAAATGTTGTAAATCTATCTATCTACAGTATGTATATAATAAAAGTCAGTGTTTGTGGCAGTGCGGAGGTACGGTGGTGCAGAGGGAGGCATATGTGCCAGTGTTTCGATTGGTTGCCACTGTGGGATTATTTGCATAAAGGACACTGATTGGCCAGCCTCAGAACTCCAACACTCTAAGGCACCAGATTATTTGCATAAAGGACTCTGATTGGCCAGCCTCAAAACTCCAACACTCTAAGGCACCAGACAGAGGGCATTGGCTGCCACTGAGAGACAATTTGCATAAAGGACTCTGATTGGCCAGCAAAACAGAATGCAACAGAATGCTTGAGTTAGCCCAGGGCTGTCCAACTGCCGGCCCTGCAGGTGTTTTGAACTTCAACTCTCAGAAATCCTAGCCAGTTTACCAGCTGCTAGGATTTCTGAGATTTGAAGGCCAAAACACCTGCAGGGCCGGCAGTTGGACAGCCCTGAGTTAGCCAAATGACAGGTTTTTTTCCGTTGGAAATGGAATGTTCATTTTCTGGGAGGTGCAGAGGTGCCAAGGAATATGTGACAGCATTTCAATAGGTTGCCACTAAGGGAATATTTGCATAAAAGATTCTGATTGGCCAGACTCAGAACTCCAACATTCTACAGCCCCAGACAGAGGGGATTGGTTGCCACTGAAATGGTATTTGCATAAAGGACTCCGATTGGCCATCTACAAACCAACATTCTAAGGTGACTCAGAGGGAAAAGGAAAGGCCTCAGGCAGTCAGACACTGCGGCCCACAGCAATGACAGATCAGGAACAAACTTGGCACACAGGGGCCCAATGGCCCACTTCACAACGTGACGCTTACCCAATGACCAATACAGACCATAATTAGCACACAGAGCCCCCTTGACCCACTCAACACCCTGGTGCTGTTTCAAGGAGGATGGACCACAGATGATGGGACTTGAAATACCTTCACTCACCTTCTGAGGCCGCTGCAACCCTCATCCAAAGAATGATCAAGACCAAATGTGACACACAGAGCCCCCGTGACCCACTCTACATCCTGGTGCTGTTTGGAGGGGGATGGACAATGGGACTTGCAGTACCTTCACTAAGTTCCTGAGACCACTGCAAGCCACATAAACATCTAATAGGAATCAACCTTGGCACACAATGCCTTTCTCAAATAACCCGGGCACCACCGGGTCCCCAAGCTAGTAAATAAATAAACATGCCTTCAAGCCACCAATTGATTTATGGTGAACCCATTAATTTCAAAGGTTTTGCAGCTTTGTGGGAGGGCTAAAGATCCTGCAGACCCAAACTCCCACCAGTACAGCCCTAGAATACATTATTCAGTCCTCCATCAATCAACAGTGGAGACATAGTTTTCTGGTAGTTAACCAAGGCAGTAGTAAGCATGGTATCCTTCACTTGAGGACGTACAGTGGTGTCCACCTCAAACATCAGTGCTGATTCAATCTACTCATTTCTTATGAACCCCTCGTATTACTCCTTGTTTAGTGATGTAATGACTCTTTACTCAATGCCTAATGTATTCATGATAAATGATTAACAGAAACAATAAGGGTGCTTATTCATTTTTTTAAAAAAAAACTTGGCTCAGTCTGTTGAACAAGTCAAAGCCTGAAAGTGGGAGTACCAGAAATAGCAGAAATGTTTGCTTCCAGCTCATTATTGTTTGATGAATATTTGGATAGTTAATGTCATCTTCCAGGTGGAAGACTTGTGTATTCTCCTCTGGATTTCACTGGGATTTTATTTTTATTTTATTTTCTGCATGTGAGCAAATTCCTTTAAAAAATAATATTTGTCTGACCTTCCTTAATACAGATGCAAGCAGGGACAACAGCCTATTTTCAAATTGAGGATGGCTGAGCAAACTCAGTGTTGGATTCATGCACAAGATGGGGATTATAGCTGACCTTTAAATACAAACTTTAAAAAAATCTTGTTAAGATAATACCAATTTGGGATCAATCCTCTGGGTCCTCTTAAATATAACATAGTTTAGGCCCTGAGTCTACTTTTCCTCTTCACAAACCATTTCACCTTTCTCAAGGATCTTCACCTGCTGTTCCCACTTTTCATTTCCTTTGAAAAATCTTGTCCAAAACTGATGTAAATAAAAACCAAGAGAGTTTTGATATTTTACTTAAAGTTGTACTACTGTTGTCATCATTAACTTGATTATGCTGTCTGATAGCCTTGACAATTTCTAGACAGGCCTCTCTCACAAATGTTCCATTATATAAAGTTGCAAGAAAATAAAAGAATATTAGCTAAAATAAAGAAGTATTTCACCTATCATAATAAACTTTGAAAGTAAACTAGATATGCCCCATCTCTCATATCAAGGATTCCTCAATGACAGGGGTATGATATGCGTACTCTTCTAGAGCAGTGATTTTCAACCAGTGTGCCGCGGAACACTAGTGTGCCAGGAGAGATCATCAGGTGTGCCATGGGAAATTATTTTAGAACTTCATTCATATATAAACTATAAGGCTCATCTGTCCCTTTAAGAAATGGAATCATAGCACTCTTGCGTCACCTAAGAAGTGACGCGAGAGTGCTATGGTCGCGTCATCTTGGATTCGTTCAGACGCGGCTAGGTAAACAAAGTTAGAGTTAGTGCTGCAGCTGCGCGTCAAGTGACAGTGGCAATTTGGGATCACAGCCCCAGGTTTCACACTAAGTGAGTGTATAAATACATTTAAAAACATATTAACTATATGTATTACTAGGTTAGAGTGTCATTTTGTGTCATTTTGGTTGGTGGTGTGCCCCAGGATTTTGTAAATGTAAAAAATGTGCCGTGGCTCAAAAAAGGTTGAAAATCACTGTTCTAGAGGATGTTGGACCACAACATTTTAATTGGTTTTTAATGTATATGTTTTATTTGTATGTCTGTTTATGCAGCATTGAATTGTTGCCTACTTGTAAACTGCTCTGAGTCCCCTTTGGGGTGAGAAGGGTAGGATATAAATATAGTAAATACATAAATAAATACAATACCCATTAGCCTTAGCCAGCATGGCCAACTATGAAAAATGCTGGAACATCTTGAGGTCCACACAACTCCCATCGCTGCTGTGTGTGATACTGCATTGCATGTGATGAAAATGGATGGAGGGGTTTACCCTTTGAAAGATCAAGAATCCATTTTTTTTAAAAAAAATCCTTTCCTATAATATACTATCTACAATCCTAATTGAAACTCCTTCGCTAACTATACCAAGTGAAATGACACTCGGCAGCCTGACCCTGACAATCCATGATAGGACAGCAGCTTTTGCTTCAAAAAGGGGGAAAGAAATAAAACAGGGTGTTAATTTGCATAAAATGCAATTGTCCTGGTTCATATATAGAGATACAGATTTGGAAGTAATTACTATAACTTAATTAGCAACTCAGTACATCTTAGCACAATGAGCAAGACTGCAATCAGAGAAATTACGTGTCTTTACAGCCTATTGTCTGTGTGGTTTGTGTTGTTAAGAAGCTTCGAGGCGCCTTCCTTCTTATTACGGTTTTCTTTCTATTTAAATTAGACACAGACAGAGTATCCCTTTAATGAGAGGCTGTCTTCTACCAGAGTGCTGGCTCTGAAAAATAGCACAGGTGGATACTTTGAATGCCTGGGTTACTTCAATAGGTTGCCCTAAGGACATGCTTCTGTATTCAGTGGCAGGGTAAATCCACCACAGCTTTTTGGTGAACTTTAAAGGAGCTATTCAAGGTATAGACCTATTGAGGGAGTAAAGTTCAGTACATTGGATAGCTCCATTAAAGTCCATTGAGGTTGTTGCTGTCATCAGGAGCCAAGATGTGGACTAAAGTCAAAACAGTCCCAGCCCTCACTCAGAGAACTTAAATTTGCCATTTCGGACAGGTTATCTCATTTAAACTTTTGTTCCTGCAAAGTTTCGCTTTATTGTGAAGAGATTTTGAACAAAGGGCAGGAGGGCATTAGTATGGCAAGCAATTTCTCTATCCCCCAATATTGACCTGGCCCATATTGCTGGATCCATGTCAGATGCTTTCTGCCATGAAAGCCCCACAAAAAGTCATGCTAATCACATTCCAGACCTAGACAAATTTTGAAACCCATCCCAAAAAAAATTTGTAATGGGATATACAATAACAACAACAACAACAACTTTATTTTTATACACTACCTCCATACCTTTTATGGCTTACATGAGGCCAAGCCCAACATTTAAAATGTAACAAATTAAAATGCATATCAATAAATTGATTACAAAAAACAATATAATGAAATAAAACAACATTAAACAGTATATAAAACGGATATCAAACCAACAACCAATAAGAAAGTTCAATTTCTCATTGTGGGTGGTCGAACTGGTGCCACAACATTAGAGGATAGAGCTAATGAGTAAAGTACAAATATGTAGCAGCAATGAGAATAAGAACAATTTACCATTAAGGATTTGGATATAGCAATCATAAAGTGCTCGAGGATAAGATTTTTGTGTCCTAACTGGGACCAGCTGCCCAAAGAATTGCTTAGTAAAAAGAACAGTGGAACATCCACATCTTTAAGTCTTTGTGGAAGATGGACAGGGAGGGTGCTAGCATGATCTCCCTGGGGAGGAAGTTCCAGAACTGGGAGGGGACACAACTGAAAAGGCCCTTTCTCTCTTCCCCATCAGCCGTGCCTGAGACAGAGGTGGAAGTGAGAGAATAGCCTCCCCAGAGGATCTTAAAGAGCATGTGGGTTTATAGGGGGTGGGGGGATGCGGTCGTGAAGATAGGCAGGTCCCAAACAATTTTGAGCTTTATATGTAATGACCTGCACCTTGAATTGGGACCAGAAACGTATCGGCAGCCAGTGGAGCTGTTTAAACGGGGGGTTGACCGCTCCCTGTAGTTTACTCCAGTTAACAATCTGGCTACCAATCTTTGCACCAACTGAAGTTTCCAGGCCATCTTCAGGGGAAGCCCCACATAGACTGCATTACAGTAATCCAACCTTGAGATAACTAAGGAATGGGCCACCATAGTCAAGTCAACTTCTTGAGGTACGGTCGCATCTGGCGCAAGAGTTTTAACTGTGCGAAAGCCCTCCCAGCCACCACCGACACCTGGGCATCAAGTGTCAGCACTGAGTCTAGAAGGATTCCCAGACTGCGGACCTATGTCTTCAGGGGGAGTGCAAACCTGTCAAGCACAGGTTGCCACCCTATACCCCGATCAGCCGAACGACTGACCTGGATGGACCTCTGTCTTGTCTGGATTTAACTTCAGCTTGTTGGCTCTTATCCAGCTCATCACAGTGGCCAGGCACTGGTCCAGGATCTGTGGGGCTTTCTTGGAATTAGGTGTAAAGGACTAGTAGAGTTGCATGTCATCTGTGTAGAGATGGCACCGAACTCCAAAACACTGAATGATCTCGCTCAGCAATTTCATGTAGATATTAAAAAGCATGGGGAAAGAATAGAACCTTGTGGGACCCCACAAGTCAAAGGCCAGGGATATGAGCAGGTGTTTCCCAGTTTCACCAACTGGGTTCAGCTCTCCAGCAAGGAGTAGAGCCATTAAAGGAGTAAAGTAGTGCCATTCCGGGGAGCTGCCCCAGAAGGATACCATGATCGATGGTATCATAAGCAGCTGGATATCCAAGAGAACTAACAAGGACACACTCTCCATGTCAAGTTTTCTGTCGAGGTCATCCACCAAGGTGACCAAAGCCATCTCGATACCATGACCAGGCCTGAACCCGCCTGGTCCAGATAATCAGTTTCATCCAAGAATCCCTGAGCTTGGAAGCAACCACTTGCTCCAGAACCTTGCCCAGAATAGGAAGATTTGAAAAGACTATTTTTCAAGTCCTTTTTCTGTCTTATTTTGTTTTGTGAAAAAATTCCTATAAGGTTGGTGGAAGCTTTGTAGCTTCTTTAAGCCCTTCTGTTTGCATTCTGTATATTTTTGGGTGGCCTGGTTTGTATTTATAGCCATGCATGACAACCCGGCAGGTACATTTCTTATTCATGCAAAAGTGGCAACAGCCCTTTACACTCTGTTCCCTCTCCCTGGGATTTGACACCAATGCTTCTATGCAATTTGCTAAGGAGACGTTAACCTATTTACTACATACCTTCCGGGTCCTGAAATTTCACCACCAGAATTATTTACCCTTTGTTTTTAGGATCTAAAGTCCTCAGTTCTTTTCCATAAGTACTTGTATTTTGGGTGGGCATGTATGCTACATACCCCTTTCTTTAAAGAACAATCCAAGGTAATTTGCACTTCACCATTACATCCCCATCAAACATAATTGCAATCGAATCTGACCAGGGTAGCAACAAACATCAGTGTTCCCTTTTGATGTCGGCACTCGGCAGCAGTGAGCAGCAGTTCTCACAGAACAGCCACAATGCAGAAACAGTTGCCAAATGCAGAGGAAAAGGCATGGCTACCCAGGGATGATCAGCCCATCAAAAGATCAGAATATGTTAAAGGAAGTGGTAAAGATGAGAAAAGGAAAGCCAGGAGCATGAGAATAGAGTAAGGGAAAAGCTGAAAGCAATTGGAATAATGAGATAAAAAGGGAGCAGGGGAAGAAGAGAGCTGCTTCCAAGTGAAAGGGGTTCCCTTTCACAAGAGCTCCATATTTATTTATTTATTGTGTCAGGAGTGAACCAAATAGTTGTATTGCATTAAAACAAACAAACAAACAAACAAAACACAAAGTCTCCAAACTTGGGATTTGATTAAATGTCCTTTGACAAGTAGCTGGCCACTTGGAATGCTTCTGGTGTTGCTATAAGAAGGTCCTCCATTGTGCATGTAGCAGGGCTCAGGTTGCATTGCAGTAGGTGGTCTGTGGTTTGCTCTTCTCCACACTCGCATGTCATGGATTCCACTTTGTAGCCCCATTTCTTAAGGTTAGCTCTGCAACTCCTGGTGCCTGAGTGCAGTCTGTTCAGCACCTTTTGTCATGGAAATCTGTTAAGATTTCCATGACAGACAGGCATGGACATCACAATTGCTTGCCTTCTTGCTTTCATGTTGACTGGGCACATTAACAGCACAGCCCCACTTTGAATTCCACAGTGACAAGTAATCAGATGCACTCTAAGTGACTTCACTCAAGCTGGCTTCTTTCTCCAGCGCTTCTCACTTGTGCTTTCCTCAGTCTTCCTGCTGCCTTGTTTTGACTAGTCAGGCTGTTTCTCAAGACAAGGGAAGGAAATCACTGGGCTGGAACTTCCCAAGAGTACATCTTTGTCTGTAATCCACCAGATATTGGGTCAATATTTTAATACCTGGAGTGAAGTTTTCCTAGGCTTTTCCAGGTGTAGCAAGATGTCGCTTTTCAAAAGGATCATTACCAACCTCCATTCAGGCTTGACACTCAGGATAGAACTGCCTGCCGGTGAAATCCCTCCGCCCTAACTGGTTCATGTTCCTACCCATTTCTCTCCCTCTTCAGTATCCTCTGCTTCTCTTTTATCCTCCCTTCTCCTTTGCCTCCTTGGCCATAATCCCTCCCACTTTTTTTTAGCTACCCAGAAGTTAAAAAATACAGCCAGAGTTGGAGGCCCATGTTTGAACCCCGTCCTTATCACACGTATAAATTAGCATGTGGGCTTCTTGTGCCAAAATTTGGCCTGTCCCTTGCAATAGTAATAGATGTTCCCTCTTTTTGGTGATGTTTGCTTCCAATTCAGAAGATCCCACTGACATTAAAGCAGAAACATTGGTTAGTTTCTTCCTATAATGTCACCTTCCCCCTGCCCACTGCCAGCACTGTAGCAGAAGGCCTCAAGATTCCATAACAGTTGTTGAGGGATGGGGAATCTTTAGAAGTCACTTTAGAAAGTGTGTTCTGTAAGTGGAATTCTGCTCCAGGCATATTCCCACCACTAGAAGGGTGGTGATCCCCATGCAGCTTTAATTCGGGCTGAAACCCGAATTATAATTGAATATCGTACAGAGATCCCGCTAGGGTTAAATGAAAAGCTGGGAGTAACAGCTTTACTCATGTAAAGGGCTTCCCACCTTCCTTTATAAGCAGGTATCTCAGTTTGTATCCTCTAGCTCTCACCATTAGACGCCTTGCGCCTTTACTATAGAGCTTCAGCATCCAGGTATTGTGTTCCCCATGCCTTATTCCTAACTTGATACTATGATTGATTCCGTGTATTATGAATTGCATGCTTTGGATTATATTTTGTATTTTTCAGATGGATATGACAGCCGCATATGTATGTGTATTATACACCAGATGTTCTAGATCACCACGTGGCCTTGAGAAAGACCAAGAGGTCGAAACAAGAAGTGGCCAAGGCAAATGCCCCCTCGTCGGCCCATCCTTTGTGGTTTGACCCTTTACGCGACTGTTCCCTGCCTGGATTTCCAGGAACAGTTCGCGATTCAACAGCGGCTCTTTGCCCGAACAGCCGGCGCTGCGTTTGTTTACCATTGCAGACATGGCGTGCTGAGCTGCTCCGGCTTCCCCAACCACTCTCATTGCTCGGAGGCTTTCCTCGTGTGAGTTACTACCCTACAGTGAGCATTTCCACTGAGTTGCTTCAATCCCTGCGGACACTGTTACTTTGGGAATTTTCCCCGTTTATTCGTCCTCTTTCAGGGACTGAATCTCAACCTTAGAGTTTCAGAGACTATGATTTCTCTCCTCCTGAGAGTGTGTTGTTCGTGTTATGACTTGCATGTTTATTTGTATGTATGCTACATTTCATATTGATGATATTATGATACCTACTCTTGGTAGATAAAGTCTACACGTTTGCTATATTTACTTGCATAGTGTTTATTTCCATACAGTTCTACTGTTTACTTTCTCCCTATAATGTCACCTTCCCCCTGCCCACTGCCAACACTGTAGCAGAAGGCCTCAAGATTCCATAACAATTGTTGAGGGATGGGGAATCTTTAGAAGTCACTTTAGAAAGTGTGTTCTGTAAGTGGAATTCTGCTCCAGGCATATTCCCACCACTAGAAGAGTGGTGAGCCCTTCAGATATTGTTGGAGTGCAAATCCCAATAATCCAGGGATTTTGTCCCCCCTAATCCCTCTCTCTTAAACCTTACATAGAGACCAACCTGGGTCAGATGTTGCTTAAATTACAACCTGCCCCAATTCTAACATGGCTTCTGGCCCAGTCCAGAAAATTTCACATGACTATCTCATCAGTTGGCCATTGGCATCTCTCCACTTTGTAGAGGGCCATGGGGAAACCCTGCATCTGATCACCCAGATTCAGGTGAGGGTGATCAGATGTGTGAAAGTGTGGTGCACGTTGCTTACCCCCAAAGATTCTATGGCAACAAGGGAGCCCTCCTATGTTGCCCTGGTGGTGGGAGGTGCCAGCTCCATCCTCCTTCACCCATAGAAGCACACCAGTGTCATGTGATGGGAGCCAGACAGTTCTGTGGGTGCCCTGGGCTAAAACTAGTGCGTTCCGCCAATGTTAGTCCCTTGTTATTGTAGCAGATTACCATACTCCCACAAGGCAGGCTGCTCGTGCAGACGCAGTAGAAGTAGAAGACAGACAACAAGATTTCTCAGAAAGCTCAGTTTACTTTGTTTTCACAGCTGCGAGTCCGTCCCTGCACAACATGGTGCTTCAAGGGGGCGGCCCCTCCCCCTTGTGAGGCACATTATTTATACAAGCATCAGGGTTCAACTTATGGTTGCCCAAAATCTTATTGGTTAAAAGTTATGTCACAGCTAAAATTGCAGCCTATCATAATGTAACACGGACTGTCCACGCTTCAGCATTGGAGATACAGTGTTTCTTTATCTCTTGCATTCCTGCACAGGCTCAGTTTGATTCTCTTTGTATAGCTCCTTCTCTGTTCTGCTGTCTCTGGGCAGATTATTGCTAACTCTGCCTTCTTCTCTATGCGGTCCCTCTACCTGAGGGACCGCCTTACCCCGTGTTTGCCCCCGAGATCACTGCGGTCAGACGAACAGAATCTGCTGACCATACCATCCGTCCACTCCTGCCATCTATCCGCGACTCGCCAGAGAGCCATCTCGGAACTAGCCCCTTTCAGAAAGGCCTGTAAGACCGCCCTTTTTGAACTAGCGTTCAACTAAACCCTGACGGATGGTATGTCGTATACTTCCGTATATTCCCTGCACCTCGTGATATGTTAAACCGTGTTTTTAACCTGTTTTATGTTTTACTGTCGGACTGCATGTCTGTGACATGCTGCCCATGTGTATTTTATTGTTATCCGCCCCGAGCCTGTAGGGAGGAGCGGAATACAAAATTGAAGAAATAAATAAATAAATAAATATGCCTATGCCTGGGTAGCATTCTCTCCTGATGTTTCTTCTATAACTCAATGAGTCTCCTTCATTATGAAGTGGCTGGAAACCTATTTACAAATATAGAAATATGTGTCTGAATAGCCATCAAAGGTGATCTATGATTTGGCTCATATGTTTATTTATTTTTGGTTTTCTTTGTCATGGTAATGAACTTATACTCCAGAGCATGATCCTCTGTATTTCTGAATTCAAGGTGAAAGTCTCTTGCGACAACCTGCACCTTTCTCCATGCCCCTGATGTGGTCCATTCAAATGTGTTGTTCTAACAATATGCAACAACAGCAATCTTTATCAAACTTTTGTGCAGCCTTCCCTGCCCATATCTCCAGAACTTACTTCTTTATATTCACTGCATTGAGCAGCAGAGATAAGTAACACAAAAGCTCCACCTGCTGACTATAAAATAAATGATCAGAGCAAATAGATTAGCCTAGTCCAATTACATAGCACCGTGTAGTACACTTCAAAGAAGAGATGGGCAATGCCCAGTGGAGTTCAGAAAGGCCACAATGACTGGTGCTATTCAGGAGAAAAAGGAAGAGATGAGCTATTAGCCAAAATGAATCCTTCATTCTGAACTTCTGAACTGCAGGAAGAAGAATATTGTTGAAAAGCATTTCCTCACCCCCAAGAAAGTCCAGATATGTTGCCATTTTCCCCTAGCTCTGTTCCTATGCCTTCAACAGCAGCCTGACTAGTCACAATTTCACAGGTGACTTCATCTGCATATTTTGGATTTAGCAAATTTTAGATACTTAATTTAGCCATATGTCAAGATGCTGTTAAAGGCAAAGAAAAGAGATGGCAAACACCAACCTTCATTTGATTATAGCACATATGTCAACCAAGAAAGGGCATGTGGTTGACTTCTATGTTTCATTTGACCTCTAAGAGAAATCTGGTATACCTTTAATAATCAAGGATGTATCTACACAGTTTAGTTAATGCAGCATGGCACCATTTTAATTTCAATGATTCAGTGCTATAGATGGGAGTAATAGATTATAAGGTCTTTAGCCTTTTCTGTCAAAGAGTGTTGATCCCTTACCAAACTACAGCTCCAAGGATTCTGTTGCAATTAGCCATGGCAGATAAAGTGGTGTCAAACAGCATTTATTCAGGAGTATAGATGCACCCAGGTCTTCTTGTTTGGAGTTTGGAAAAGTTACTTTTCTGGACTACAACTCCTGCCAATCCACAGCTACAAGGAAGAAAGAGGCAGCCTAGAGGCTAGGATTGAAATCCAACTGCTAATCTCAAGTAAAGTAAACACATCCAATCAATGGGGATTATGCTAGTTTGGATTTATTATTCAACAATTGATTGAGTAGAACTAATCTCATTGGAAGTAGCAATTGAATTTAGGATTACAATCTTGGATAAACGCAGGAGAGAAAACATACTGAAGTAAGTAGATAAGATTCCCAAGTATTAAGATATATAATTGAATATTAAAGTCAGGATCATTCATACCACAGTATTTCTAAAATCTATGTATGGATATAAAAGCTGGTCAATGAAGAAAGTTGACAGGGAAAAGGGAATCAACTCATTTGAAAAATTTTCAAATTCTATGATATAACAATTTTTTTAAAAAAAAGATAGATCTGAAAGCAAATCAAGTCTGAGGTCCCTTCTGCCATATAATCCAGATTATCAAAGCAGATAATCCACATTATCTGCTTTGAACTGGATTATATGAGTCTACACTGCAATATAATGTGGATTATTATAAATGCAGATAATCTAGATTTTATATGGCAATGTAAAGGGGCCTTTACATTGCCATATAAAAGAGCTATTGTTATTTTGACATATCATGAAATGGCATGAGCCATTGGAAAATACAACAGTGTCCAAGTAGAGAAAGATGAAGACATTGTCAGAGATGGATTAGTTCAGTCAAGGGAAATTTCTGAAGTTACACAATCTGAACAGAGTGGTTAATATAGGTTTTTGGTTGGGGTTTTTTTTTTAGGTCTCTCATTGGTAGGTCCACATAAGGTGACATTTGAATGCATGCAATAGCAACAACAAAAAGTGTACCTGACAGTTAAAGAATAAGATTATCTCTGATAATTCACCCTATATGCCCCATGATTTTTACATAAATAGTAGAAGTCTATATCACTGGTCTTCCATTGGTTCTTCATTGAGTGGTTCCATATGCAGATTCCAACATACGTCTTCCCAAGATTGCTTATTCACTCCTTAATATTCACAAACTTTGATCTATTTTTCCCATGGTAAGTCAGTTCCAACACCCACTGCAGTTGCAATCCCCAGATCTTGTTATGCTTGCTTTTTTTTGGGGGATTAAAGTGTCTCTGAGTTTCCAAGACTTTCTTTCAACAACTCTGTCTTACACTTCTGCACTTGCCTCCCCCTCTTTTCTTTCATAACATCACGATTGGAACCGATCATCTTTGAGTCCTGTACTGTCATAGAAGACTGCATGTCATTTCCATAACCCCTGAGAACGCAGCCCCCACCTACTTCAAAAGCAGAAATCTGGATCAGATCCTGTATACAGCCTGATGAATAAAGATTTTAAAAACAAGGAGAGTCCTTGTATTCTTGTTACTTCTCCCAAGTGAAGGATGAAGTTATAGAAAAGCACGACGCTTTTACATACTAAAGAACCAAGAGAAGAGAGTTTGAAAGATGGAGGGAAGTAAAAAAGAATGGGAAGGAAGGCAGGCAGGCTTTCATTAGCCTGATATCTTGCATATTTTTAATAAAAGTTGACTTTTTTTGAACCAAATGTTCAGAAGAGGGACTGGAGTATAGCCAGTGTGTACATACATGTAAACTGGAGTGGCCTCAAAGCGAGGTAGGAATATGCACATATATAGAACAAAAACAGTTTTTGTAATTCTTGGCCCTTTCATATACTTCGGTTTGCTTTTTGCTGATCAAAAACAAGTGGGTCGATCCAATGTAGCTGCTTGCTTGGGGAACAGAATGCCAGTCTTGTAATTCTTGAGCTTTCCAGTTGTGAATGCCCTGTTAGCAATGGTACAGAATATGGATATATTTTTAAAAATCACCCTGAGGACAGACAGTGAGTCTTCTATCAGGTCCAGCAGAGGTGTAAAGACCAGGAATACTCTATGTGTGCCACATTAATTTTATTATCTATCTATCTATACATATAATAAAAGTCTGTGTTTGTGGTGGTGCGGCCAAGCGAGCGGTGGGTGGAATATGTCCCAGCTTTTCGATTGGTCACCCCTTTGGGATTATTTGCATAAATGACTTCGATTGGCCAGCCACCCAACATTCCAACACTCCTAGGCAGCACAGAGATGAAAGGAAAGGTCCTGAGGCAGACATAAATAGCTGCAGTTGAAGTTAGCCAGTTGACAGTTTTTTCTGTTGGAAATGGAATGTTCAGTACCTTCACCCAAAACACCTCACAAAAAAACACAGGAACCCCTACAAATCACAGACTATGAGGGAAAAGGAAAGGCCTCAGGCAGTCAGCCACTATGGCCCACAGCAATGACGGATCAGGATTAAACTTGGTTAACAGGGGACCTATGGCCCACTTCACAACCTGGTGTGGTTTAGGGCAGGATGGGCCATGAATGATGGGCAGTACCTTCACTTCATTCACTTCCCAAACAACACTGTAGCCCCTATAAATCACAGACCAGGCCCACAATTGACAGCAAGGCTTCCTTAACTTGATTTTCCTGATTAGGCCTCAGCTCATGGGATATTGTTAGGCTTCCTCAACTTAATTTTCCTGACTATGCCCCCAACAATGACAGAACAAGACCAAACTTGGCACACAGACGACACCCCCCCCCCTTCCAAGGTGCACCCTACATCCTGGTGCGGTTTGAGGGAGGATGGACCATGGATGATGGGACTTGCAGTACTTTAATTCACTTCCTTAGAGCACTCTGGCCCACATCAAACTTAGCGCACAGAGGCCCAATGGTCCACTTTACAAACCTGCTGCGGTTTACGGCAAGATGGCTCACAAATGATGGGATTTGCAATACCTTCACCCAATTCATTCCCCACAGAACATTGCAGCCCCTACAAATCAAAGACCAGGCCCAAACTTGGCACACAGAGTATCCATGACCCACTCTACATCCTGGTGCAGTTTTGAGTGGGACGGACCACAGATGATGGGAGTTGAAGTACCTTCACTCACTTTCTGAGACCGCTGCGACCCTCATCCAATGACTGATCAGTATCACACTTGGCACTCAGAGCCCCCATGAACCACTCTACATCCTGGTGCAGTTTGGAGAACGGGGGACCATGGATGATGGGACTTCCAGTACCTTCCCTCACTTCCAGAGACCGCTGCAACCCTCATCCAGCAAATAATCAAGACCAAATGTGACACACACAGCCCCCATGACCCACTCTACATCCTGGTGCTGTTTGGAGGAGGATGGTCCATGGCCAATGGGACTCGCAGTACCTTCACTAAGTTCTTGAGACCACTGCAAGCCACATAAACATCTAATAGGAACCAACCTTGGCACACAATGCCTTCCTCAAATAACCCGGGCACCGCCGGGTCCTCAGCTAGTTTATTATATTTGTACCCTGCCCTTCTCAATCCTGTGGTTACACACATGCAACTATTTATTGCCTTAAGAACAACATACACTTAAAATAAACATTTACATTGAAATTAGAAATGAATATACATTAAAATATTTAAAAACATTACCTGTACTATGAAAACCACACCCTCCACAATTGTAATCCCGGGGCGTTCCAGTAGTCATTGCACATATCCAGGGAACTTCATCTTCTACCATATTCCTAGTATTCCTAATATGTGAACACATTGCCTACACATGTGCTGTAGGCAATACTGTATGAGATGCATTTCCAACTAGGAACAATGCAACTTTTGCAGCTGCAAGCTATATTTCGCTACCGTTGGGATTTACTCAAATTATGTACTCATTCAACCAAACTGTCCTTGTGTTAACTGGCCTACAGTGCCTTTCTCCCAATCCTTTCTAGCCTCACCTGTGACATCATAAAAGCACAGCCCTGTTATATGTCAATGG
The DNA here is from genome assembly GCA_030556195.1 of Anolis apletophallus. NCBI lineage: Eukaryota > Metazoa > Chordata > Lepidosauria > Squamata > Anolidae > Anolis > Anolis apletophallus. The sequence goes on from JARBWK010000004.1 coordinate 151,518,848, forward strand.
AACACCCTTATATCACAAAAACCTGTCCCATGGTCTCATATTTTAGCCCTGCAATCTCACAGAATGTATTTATTTATTTACTTCATTTATATTCTGCTCTTCTCACCCCGAAGGGGACTCAGAGCGGATTTCAGTACATATACTTGCAGACAATCTCTGCAGTTCAACATATACATATATTGACGAACATAGGCGAACAAAGACGAACAAAGAGGCAATTTTCTGACAAACTTCTGGCCACCAGGGGGAGCTGACACACTCATCTGTCTCAGCATTTTCCAGCTTCCCTTGTTGTTCTTCCGCATTCCTTTCAGTGATTCCTGGAGTTCTTTATGGCCTCATAAATCAGTCAAAATTTGCCTCCCCACTTAATGTGGTACCTTTATCTCCTATTTGACAAATGAACTGTCTTTCGGGCTGCAAAGGTCGACAGCAGGCTACATTTAAGGTCGGGCACCCACCCCGACCCAGGCAGGCCTCGAACTCATGACCTACAGGTCAGAGAGATCTTATGCAGCTAACACTTAGCTAGCTATGCCACTTCTCGGTGGCGCAGCTGGCTAAGTATCTGGAACCCTCAGTATTCTCTCTTGTACTTACCCATATTCTTTCTCCTTAAACCTATCCTGAATTCAGTGACAATCATTCTCAAAATTTCCCCACTCTGTCTTTAAATTTGCCCCTCCATTTCAAAACTAAAATATTTATATGGTTTGAGGTCTTATCCCATGGGCAAGCACTTATTTATGCCTATTCCATGGAATATGTTCGATACTTGGTATAGCAGTTATGAGATACATTGTTTAAAAATAATGGAAGCATTTCCACATTTTAAAAACAATCCTAAATCATTTATTCTTAATTTATTTGAGACACATTGGGAGAAATACAGTTTTCGTACTCAGGGGAATTTTTCCCTTCCAAAATCTTTTTTTGTCATTCAACATGATGTGCCAGGCCCCAGGAGTCCTGCCTGTCATGACAGTTTATTAAAATGTGTCACTTAAAAGTCTCTGGTTTTAAAATAATAATTGCATACTCCAATTACTCTCCCTTTCAGTGCATGATTTTGAAAGGGAGTAAGTGAGCATGCCAGTAATGGAAGTGGAGACTTGACAGTCCCATCACATGCAATCAAGAAGATGGGAGTGAAGATTTTCCCAAATAGTCCTATCCATGTATGTCTTATTCATGGTGAACTACAGTGTAAGGGATGCCAAAGTGAAGAGGTGATGTTTGGGGCACTTCAGCACAAGTCTCTCAACACATTTTGGCAGCAAATTGCTGCTTGCATAAGCAGCATTCTCAAAGTAGATATCAACTGAGAAATAGGCAAATGAGTTCAATGTGAAGGAAAAAATTTACAGAACAGAAGGGCCAGCGCTACTATTAGACAGACTGGTGCAGTGGTCTCAGAATTTCTCTCTCTCTCTCTCAGCATTACTTCGCGAACGAAGATTCAGGAAGGACTCATCCCACGCTGTTTACAAGCGCGTTGATGACTAAAAAGGCCAATCTGAGATAGGCAAGTTCGGTTGCAGAAAGCACAGCAGAAAGTCTCCTTGGGTGATGTTTTTTCCAAGTTGGGGTTCTTTCTGCGTTGACGTTTCTCTTCGAGACTCATTTGACGTGTCTTCTCGAAAGAGGCCACAGTATTGTGGATAGTGCGTCTCCATGCCTCCCGATGTGAGGCCAGGGTGGACCATTGTTAGTGATCAATCTGGCCGAGCCTGAGATATTGTTTCAGGGAGTCCTTATATCTCTTTTTGGGGGCACCTCTCTTGCGCTGACCCATGGCGAGTTCACCATAGAATAGTATCTTTGGGAGACGGTGGTCCTCCATCCTAGAGACATGCCCTGCCCAGCGCAGCTGTGTTCTCAATAGCATGGCCTCAATGCTGGTGATCCCTGCTTGCTCAAGGACAGCAACATTCGTTACATAGTTGTTCCAGTGTATATTTAGGATTGTGCGAAGACAGCGCTGATGAAAGCGTTCGAGAAGTCATAGGTGTTGGCGATAGGTGACCCATGTTTCAGACCCATAGAGGAGAATAGGCAGTATGATAGCTCTGTACACACTGATTTTGGTACTTTGCTTTCAGGTTCTTGTTGCTCCAGACTCTTTTGTGAAGCCTTCCAAATGCACTATATGCCTTTGATAATCTGTGATCTATCTCTTTGTCAATCTTGGCGTCTGAAGAGATGATGCTTCCCAGGTAGGTGAACTGCTGAACGGACTTAAGCACAGATGTGCCTATGCTGACGTGGGGATGATGGTGTTCTTCCTATGGTGCAGGCTGGTAGAGGACTTCCGTTTTCTTCAGGCTGACTTCCAGCCCAAACAGTTCTGCAGCTGCTGCAAAGCAAGATGTTAGACGCTGCAGGGCTGCTTCTGAATTTACACTGCCAAATAATACAATTAGATCCCTATAATGCAATTTGATCTGCACTGAACTGAATTATATGTATCTACACTGACCACATAATGCTGTTCAAACATTATTTGGCAGTATAGATTGAGAATGTCACAAAAAGACCAAATTGTTTTGTTATTTACTTAGGCTTAGAAGTTTATCACACCAACCTGCTACAATTGTGGCATTATGAATAATAGAAGCATGCCATGTTGAGCACATATAAGGCAAGCCACAACTCGATGTCCACTGTGGGTATAACTCTTAACCATTTTCATTCTTAGAAGAAGCAAGGAATAAGTTCAGCTATTTTTTCCCACTGAAAGAAAGTCTTCTCATTTTCACTTCAAAGTATTCAAACTTCAAGAACTATTCTGCACCAAATTTTCAGTGTTTTTATTTTTGGTTTTTGTTTGTTTGTTTGTTTTTTGTTGCTTGCTTTTGGCTAGGGAAACACCATTTTCTGTACAGAAAACAGCATTCCCTGTATCTAAATATTTTTTTGAACAGAAAGTACTTTTATTTATTTATTTACTACATTTTTATACCACCATTCTCCGCCCGAGGGTGACTCATGGCAGTTTACAAGCAGCAATATTCAATGCCCACCACAATATAAAAGCAGATAAAACACTCAACATAGTAAAAAAAGAAAAAAGTTCACATACATTTTAAACATCAATAAAAACATTTAGAAACCACAAATCCTCCATGCTTTATTACCGAATCATTGTCCAGTTGCGTTGTCCAACCATTCCAAGATCAGAGGTCATAGCTACACTGCGTTTGGAAATGCTTGCTCAAATAACCAGGTTTTTACTTTTTTTTAACAAAAAGTTAAGAGGGTGGAAGCCGATCTATGATTATTCCATTGTCAAGGGGCCACCGCTAAGAAGGCCCTCTCTCTCGCCCCTGCCAGCCACACCTGTGAAGATGGCAGGATCGAGAACAGGGTCTCCCCAGAAGATCTTAAATTTCTAGATGGTTCATAAGGAGAAATACGTTCAGACAGATAGGTAGGGCCAGAACCATTTAGGGCTTTATAGGCCAAGATCAGCACTTTGAATTGTGCTCGGTAGCAGACTGGCAGCCAGTGGAGCTGGTGCAACAGAGGAGTTGTATGCTCCCTGAGCGTCACTCCTGTTAGCAGCCTGGCTGCCGCCCTTTGGTCCATTTGGAGCTTCCGAACAGTCTTCAAAAGGCAATCCCACGTAGAGAGCATTGCAGTAGTCTATACAGGATGTAACCAGAGCATGTACTAGCATGGCCAAGTCAGACTTCCCAAGGTACGGGTGCAGTTGGCACACAAGTTTTAATTGTGCAAATGCTCTCCCAGTGTTGCACTTCAGACAGAAAGTATCCCTCTAGTTCACACACACATTAGACAGTCTTTGAAAAATAGTATTTTATTGAAGCAAAATATAGTTTCCAACAAAAGGTAAAAAGAATGTTAAAACAATAGATATACAGTATACAAGGTAAACACACAGTTCAAAAACCCAAAATCCAAAAGGTAAAGTCCAAAAGCTTGATACTAGATTCTAAGACAGTCCAATGAAACTATAGAATCAATCCATGAAAACAAGGCCAAGGCAAAAACATGATCCATAGACTAGAGACGGGGGAATCTTGATCGTGATGTCTTTTCTAAACGAAGCCTAGAAACTGAGACATGAGCCCTCCTTAAAATCTTAAGTAAGGAGAAATTAGTTTCACTTTGTATCTTTTTGCTGAAGTCTACAGCTACGCCGAACACCCTGGGAAGCTTGCCTACTCTCAAAGATATTTGCCTGGTGATCAAAAGGCATTTCAGTCTCCCTCGCCTCCCTTTGGTCATTAACATTTTCAGCTGCATCACTAATTCTGTTGAGGAATGTTCATCTAACAGAACCCTGGGAAACTTCTTATGACTCCTAGCTCTAACTGTCTCCAACTGTCAGGTTCCTTTTCCTCTTTTTCCCACTTGACTAAGCTCCACCCACTTTTCCTCTAGGACTCCCATCCAATCAGGTAGCTCTATACTTTCCCTCCAGGTTGCCTTCTGGCTCCGCCCCTTCTGGCAATGTGTTTTACAAAAGGGATGCCTGCTGGCAAAATGGATGTGTTTTACAAACAGAAATATGCCATCGGCCCAAAAAACTCCAGTCTCTGGAAACTCTCATTCAATTCACAAGGTAAATATATAACTTTGTATTGAATTGTATTTAACAATAACTGGCAAAAATCGAAAAACAACAGCCATCACAGCTACCTTTCTAAACATCCTTTCCTGATATTAAATCCCAACCAAATCCCAACTGTCACTTTGTTGACATTCCTCAAGGTTCCATTTAGCAGTCTTGAGACACATCTGGTGTCAAACATGTCACACTGCAGGTCATCTCAAACTGCGAAAATATATCTTGTGCTGACTCATGAATTGCTATTCAAAATGCAATAATCTGACAGATGCCTAGTTGTTGGACCTTTACAGAGCTAACACTGGTCCTGCAAGGTAGGACAGTTCGTTACATTTGTCATCACTTTAACTAGTTGCCTTAAAATTGCCATCAATTACTCTTGCATTACATCAGATCAGTGTTTCCCAACCAGCGTGCCGGGGCACACTAGTGTGCCGTGAGCGATCATCAGGTGTGCCGTGGGAAATTGGAACCTCCAGGAAAGGGGGGAGGGAAGAGTCTAGTGTGTTGAAGTATAAAAACCCTAAGAAACCTACCTCGATAAAGGCACAAAATTACAAACACCCCCACACACACACACACACCCATTGGTCTCTCACTCTCCATGCATTGGGAAGGCCCGCCTCCCTTTCCCCAAGTAGAGACCTCCTCTTGCCTCCTGGGGGTTCTGTGTGGGAAGTTGGGCCCAGTTCTATCATTGGTGGGGTTCTGAATGCTCTTTGATTGTAGGGGAACTATAAATCCCAGCAACTACAATTCCCAAATGTTAAGGTCTATTTCCCCTGAACTCCATCTGCATTCATATTTGGCCATATTGAATATTCATGCCAAGTTTGGTCCTGATCCAACATTGTTTGAGTCCACAGTGCTCTCTGGATATAGGTGAACTACAACTCCAAAACTCAAGGTCAATGCCCACCAAACTCTTATAGCATTTTTTCTTGGTTATGGGAGTTCTGTGTGGAAAGTTTGTGTCTTTCTGCCATTCCTGCCAGGATATCTATGTTGAGTTCATCGAAACAGGCCCAGGTTTCACACTGAGTGTATAAATACATTTAAAAAACATATTAACTATATGTACAGTATTATTGAGTTAGAGTGTCATTTTGTGTCATTTTGGTTGGTGATGTGCCCCAGGATTTTGCAAATGTAAAAAGTGTGCCACGGCTCAAAAAAGGTTGGAAAACACTGCATCAGATAACTTAACCAATCCTGTTTTGGAAAAAAAGCCCCATAACTTACACTTTATTTCTAATTCACTTGAGTGAGTGGCTGGTAAGTGAAAACAGGGGGTAAAATGCTGACAGACTGGAAAATTGGATTATCATTTGTTCCTGCTTTGTTGCTTTTAGAGGTGAGGAGATGGCCTTGTCTTGGATTTTGATCCTTTGCATTACTGAGGTGATAAAAAAACCAACATATATACAGTGTGATAATCCATAATTTTCATTTTTTTTCCTCTCTGAAAGGCATTGCACTCATAAAATTGTGACAACTCTGAATAAAGAACTGCATTGTGCAGACAAATTTGGGCATCATCCATTAGAGAAAAAAGGTTTTTTCCTGAATATAGAATAACAGCTTTGACAGGAAATCTATTTCTTCTCTGAAAAACTGGGTATTAAATTAACCGAGATAGTGCATGTCCATGGAAGCACTGTTCAGTGGCCAACAAAAAATTAAAAAGTAAATAAAATGATTAAACTGACATAAGTGGACTATGGTGTACCTCTCCTGAGAAAATGCAAACAAACGGCAAGGAGAATAACAAATGATACCTTCATCGCCCTTCCTATGATTAATTTGGTTCTTGCCCTCATGTTTTCAATACAGGTATATATATAGCACCTATATGCTACCTTCACATATGCTACATATATCTTGAATGGAAAATGGTGTTATGGTTTGAATGCTGAACTATGACTCTAATACCAGAGTTCAAATCCCCAGTCAGCCATAAAATCCTACTGGGTAACCCTGGGCAACCCCAGGAAATGTTGTGAAGACACATATTGTTGTTGTTGTTTCTGCATTTTCTCAAGATTGAGACTCAAAGATGCTTCTAAATTTAAAACTAAATAATTAACATTCTATTTCAGACACCCATAGTGGTTCATAACAATAAAACCTTCAAAAATGTTCCTGTTTAAAGAAGCAGTTATAAGGATATAAGGAAATGCCTTGCTAGATTAGTCCAATCTTGGTGGATTGGTCCAACATTCTTTGTTCAGCACAGGCCAGCCATTTATCAGTTTGTCTAGCTTTCTACATGCTGATTGACTAGATGTATCTGACAAGACTGTTATTGTTGTGTTCCTTCAAGTCATTTATGATGTTGTGATCCTGGAGCCATTCAGTGCATAGTGCTATGGAAAAGGGGGACAACTTTTCCATAGTCTCTATAGAGAAAAACCCAAGAATGATTTTGTCGTGTCCAATGCATCATGATTCTGCACACTAGGTGACAGAACCAGAGGTTTCTTAGGTACTACCACTAGCAGCCCATCTTTCAGCCTTCTTTTTCTTGGGCCACCATTTTACCTCCAGTGCAGTAAGTTTGGCTGATTGTTTTAATGCTGGGTATGAATTTAATCCCATTTTACCTTTTGTTGCCTACCCCATATTAGATCAGGGGGAGTTTAATGATTGGCTATGACTGGTTTCTTTATATTAGTGGTGGCGATCTTTGGGTGAAGAATATCCTCTTTATGTCCTGTGACCTGGAGCTGGGAAAGGAGCATATCCCTGATGTGAACCTGAGGGCTTTTTTCTTACAGGCCTCAGTATTAGTTCGCCTCAGTGGGAGAAAGACCTCAGTGTGAGGTAGACCTCAGTGTTAGGCCTCAGTGACTTGTATTGCCGAAAGCTTTCATGGCCAAACTCACTTTGTAGTTGTAGGTTTTTAGGGTTATATGGCCATGTTCAATAAACATTCTCTACTGTCATTTTTCCTGCATTTATGGCAGGCACTCTCAGAGGTTGTGAAATCTGTTGGAAAACTAGCTTGACTTGCTTTTAGTTACTTTTATGGGTACAGAGGTTTAGATTTCCTAAAAGGAAGTACAGGAATACTGGATGGTTCAGTTCTAACGTATGTTTTTCCTCGTGCTGCTATCTCAGGCTCTGCTGTGCATGCTGAGTAGCCAATGATGCGGGTAAGAGGAGAGCATATTTGTATCATAAGCCAGCCAGAAGCTTTTTAAAGTAATTAAAGTAAAAAAGTAGGGACATAAAGGTCAACTTCTAAAGCATTACTTTGAAGGGATTTGGGAGAATAATGGGAGTTAATTATCTCTTAACCATAATTTCTGAACTACTATGCTTAGACACCACTGCCCTGCCCAACAGTGCCCTAAGGCTTCCCTGGCAGTTAGGCTTAGCACATGTTTTATCATATACCTCCATTTTTTCTCAAAAAGAGCTTTGGATGCTAGATTCCATGCCTAGTCTGAATTCCTGTTCACTTTGATAAGGCATTAGACTCCATCCGTAGTCTCTGAGGAACTGTTTTTTTCAAATCTTAGGTGCTTCCATAACTCTGGTCCATCACATTGTATTATTCTCTTATTTGTGGATTCTTTATGACAATGGATTCTACATGGAGTTTAAATAAACACAGTTAGACAAATCAAATTTACATCAGCCAGACACGTGGCATGTCTTTCACCTCTTTGTCACCTGTGTATGCCCTCCAGTATTGTTTTGTGTGCCTTGGGGAACTAGAAGTGTGTCTGAAGACAGAACTCCAGATGAACGGATGATTCCATCAAAATAAGTATCTTAAAGTCTCAATCTGAGTTAATTCGGACACTATTGTTCTTTCTCGTTTGTCTTTCTCCTCTTTCTTAGTTTGCTACAGTTATCAGTGGTTGGTTACCTGTCTAGACACTGAATAATACCACACAGCATTGACATACCATTGAGTAATCCTAGACCAATGTTCTCAACCTTGTCCTCTTCAGTTAATGTTCTCTAGGAGAACATCAATTCAAGCTGACTGAAGTCTGATAGCAATTACACTCCAACAACGTCTGGGAGACACAACTTGCCAACTTTTGTTCTAATAGTTGGTAGACGAGCTTGTTAACGGAGGTTCCTATAGGGAAAAAAACATGCAAAAATGGCCATTGAGAAGGAATGGGGTATAATGAACTAAATCTTGCATTAACTCCCCCCCCCCCCCAAAGTACCCTTGGTCTATGCAATTTATGACTGATCTCTAGCTCATTGTGAAGCAGCCTGTCTGATCTGAGAATTCTTATATGACCTTTTTACTATATTAATGTTATTGCTTTGGGCCCAATTTCATTCAGCAGGCAAATTTTGCACACATTTAAAAGCCATTCACGTAGGATCATGAGCAAACAGTCTTTAATCCCACTGCAACCTCTGAGTTATGGACACACAACAAAGGATGTGCTTTGGATTCAGTGAAATCTCAGACTGAATTAGAGTGAAGGGAATATTGGGAGATGCCCAAAACGAAACCAGGCTCTGCTGAAGCAGATCAAATCCAAAGCTAAACCTCTTAAAGGTTTCATTAGCAAATCTCATACATACACACGCGCGCACACACACACAGCAGTTAGGAATGCTCATTGATGAAGAAACACTGTATCTACCTCTTTATGTTTGGGAGCATACTATTGATCAAGAAAAAAGCAAATATTCTTTCACACTTTGTGGGCTGTCTCTTAGTGAGAGGGATCCTGCCAAGATGAATTATGATGTGAGTAAAGGATATAAATTTTAGAGGTGGATATCTCCAATTTAAATACTTTGAAATCCATTAATAATTCGTATTTGAAATTATTTTGATCTTATACCAATCCCCACCATCCAACTCAGAAATGAAGTTTCAAAACCGAACCCAGGATCGCCATTTTTTTTGTAAAGGTCATGTTATTAGTTCATTTTTCCCCCTTCCCAGTTCTCAACTCGCAAGAGGAGACTGGAGAGCAGCAGCACCCTCCTTTCTCCTCTCACCAGCTGAGAGCTAAAACGGGTGCTTTGGACGCGAGGAGATGCCCTCCGCACCCCTTGCATTCACGCTTTCCCTCGCATCCACACACCTCCCTTCCTTTCCCGCGACCTCAGAGGCAGCCCGCATTAAATATAATGTGGGATGTCTCTGAGGTGGCTGGCGGAGAAGGAGGTGGACGCAGAGGGAGGGAAGTAGGGAGTGCTTTGCACTTTACCTCCTGCCCCTCCCAGGTGACAAGCATCGTGCATTAAATATAATGTGCGATGGTTCTCAGTCCAGAGGGGGGGAGGGAAGAAAGGAGTGCTTGCACTCCTTCCTTCCCTCCTTCCCCTCCCAGCTGACAGGCATTGCACATCTATATATAGATATAAAGGAAGAGCTGTCATGTGAAGACTACCTCAAACAGAGAAACCTTGCCAACAGAAATAGGCCTCAAGCAAGGTACGTTTGTAGCAAAGAAACTTCCCCCCCCCTAGCTCAAAGGCCCCCAAAACAACGAGTAAAAATAAAAATACATTTCCCAGCATCCTCCGGGGCTGCCAAACACTCTCCCAGCCTCTACATTCTGACAACATGATTGGCTGCCAATAAGGGCGGATTTGTATAACTGCTGTACTGGCCAGCCAACATGAACATCCGACCCATAACGAACTGTCAGACTCCTAAATAGGGCACAGCAACGCGTGCCGGGTACAGCTAGTTAAATATAATGTGTGATGCTTCTCAGCCCGGAGGGGGGGGGGAGGGAAGAAGGGAGTACTTGCACTCCCTCCTTCCCTTCCTGCCCCTCCCAGCTGAGAAGCATCGTGCATTATATTTAATGTGCGATGCTTCTCAGCTGTGAGGGGCAGGGAGGGAAGGAGGCAGTGCAAGCACTCCCTTCTAGCCTCCCAGCTGGCATAATAAATAAAAATGAAAATTCGTTAGTAATTACGTTCCAATTACAAAATTTATTTAAAATTTTTCAGAATAATTTCTATAGCGGCCCAGCAAGGGAAGAGAAATTCTCCCCCCCAAACGGGTTTAGAATAAAAAAAATTTATGGATCAACCACCCCTAATAAATATACAAGAAACCCCTTCTTCTCAGGTGTGAAAGTACAGAGGGTATGAAATAAAGGACACCCCCCAAAAATTCTGACCCTCATGATATTTTATTTCACTCAACAAATTTATGGCATTTTAATATCTCAAAACTTTATTTGAGCATTATAATTACAGTTTAGTCATCCAAAGAAGCAGGGACATGCAACATTTCTAAGGGAATGCAAACACATCCGATATAAGAGAGCTTGAAAGTATCACTGTCCTAATTTGAGGATGACAAATTCTTCTTTTGACCAATGCATATATACTTTTGTTTGCCAAGGCTTGCTAAAAAAAACCCCTTCTTTATATATTTTGATGCAGAAAGAGGCATCTGTATGCCACAGTGACTGCAATTTTGCTAGTCATTATTTTTAAGAAGTCAGACATTGCTAGATCATGCAATTTGTTTACTCCTAAAAGGAAAAATAAAGTCAAGAGTGCAATACGGCTGTCACCTCCCCATCAGCTCCCTTCAGTAAATGATTGATTTCCCATCACCATAATCATATGGTGACCTTCTAGCCATTTGAGATACGTCTGTGTGAGGAGGATGTGAAACAGCAGGCAGTCACCTGCCTGCTGTTTCTTCTTAGTGATACATCCTCCACCTTTGCAATCTCTCATTCTAACATAACTTGAAATGAAGAAGAGAAGCCCCATGTTAAAAGATGCAGGAAATCATCATCAAGGGTGTCTTCAAATGCAACCACACGGGAGCCTATCGCCAGCCGAGGCTTCTCATCAGAATTCTGCTCTTGCTTGAGGGAATGAGTACATGCACTGTGATCAAAAGAGTTTTAAATCACTCATTGGTATGCATTGCTGTGAGCAAAGCGCTCCCGTTCTAACTTCTAAGTCTCCTTAGAAAAGCTGACGAGTGTGCAGTGCACTCTCTTTCCTTCTGCTACATGTATCCATGAGCAACCACTGGTGGATTGTTTGGACGGCTTCATCAGTTGCACTCACAAATGAGTTATTTTAATAGGCATAGAGACAAAGCAAGCTCTGCCATCTCTCCATCTGGTTCCCTCATCAAGTTGGGTGATCTGCTAGATAGCAAAGGAGTCTCCCAGTTTCTAGACGAAAATGCATGTTTTTCTGCAAAGCACAGAAAACGAAAGACATCCTCAGAAGGTGAGTGGGTGAATCTGCTGTCAAATATGATACGCCCTCCCCCACCCTTAAATGATTTATAGTATCCCAAGGGCATCATAATAAAAACATATTTTTATTTCTTTTTAAAATTCTTCTCTGGACTTCCACAATTGCCGAAAAGACAGATACCGACAGCTGATCAGCAGCAGCAACTCCCCTTCAAAGACTATATTGTTTCAAACCTTTAATAAATATATTTTTTCTTTCAACTTTCTGCCTGTCTTATATCTTTTGATGCTATCTTTATCCCTATATGTGTATTGCAATTATGTTATTTATGCAAACAAACGAAGAACTGGTCTTAATATACAAAGTAATATATTCTAGTGGATATAGCATCAAAAGCACTTATAGTTAAAGCATATACATCTCTCTAACATAGAGAATCAAACTCAAGCGCACACATGTACACCATGCGGTATGAAACATGCTGGGATAGAACTTAATCCGCTATAGAGTACAGTACCTCCTTAAAACCACAACGGAATCCTACAGGTAGATCGGGAAAACAGTCCAAGGAGAAGGAATAGTCCAGGGATATGAGGTAAGTATCTGAAGGAAGTAAAATATCTGTGCAAAGTTTACCAAAGTAAATGGTACGGAAGATGGGATGCTGGGCACACTTCCGTGGAGCACTACATCTTCCAGTTCGCCCCAGCACCTACCTCCTCAACGGACCTCTCTCACCGGTTCTTAGCGCATTTGTGCAGCCGGCTTACATTCAGTCCTTGGAGCACTGTGTTTACCTAGGGAGGAGCCCGGCTACATGGACTGTCTCACAGCGCTATGGCGCAGCTGTCTTTTTTGCCGCTTCAGCAACTCCCACCGGCTCTGAGCGCATTGGCGCAGCTGGTGTAATTACTTTGGTAAACTTTGCACGGATATTTTACTTCCTTCAGATACTTACCTCATATCCCTGGACTATTCCTTCTCCTTGGACTGTTTTCCCGATCTACCTGTCTGGACTCCGTTGTGGTTTTAAGGAGGTACTGTACTCTATAGCAGATTAAGTTCTATCCCAGCGTGTTTCATACCGCATGGTGTACGTGTGTGCGCTTGAGTTTGATTCTCTATGTTAGAGAGATACTTTACTATGTATGTGCTTTAACTATAACATTTTGGGGGAATTGACAAAGATTTTACAAACATTTTTTTAAAACTGCAACAACTATCTCCTTGAATTTTCTATACAATGATACAATTTTCAGAAATATTCACACATCTACTCATTTTTGGGAATTTTTAAAGTTTTGACAAAACATTTTTTTAAGCCACAACAGCTATCTCATTGAATGTCTCTCATACTAACCTATAGAACTTCAGTTTAGGGAGTTCTTCCCATCCCAGTACTGATTTACTTACTTGTATTAAAGTGTCAGTCAGTCTTCCTCTTTGCAGATTCAACAATTTATTGGAACTCTGGCTGCTACTCCATCATAGTTGGAACTTTCTGATACTGAGGAGATTTCTGGGAAATATAGGTTAGGACAAGGACTTTGAATTCTCTGCTATATGGCTCCTTGCCTTCCCAAACTACATTTTCCAGAATTCTGTGCTCTCTCAGTCTCTTTCCCAGTTCACTCAGCTTGTCCTGCCCTGCTGTTTTCCCATTAATTTAAAGCGGAATGGCAGCCTTTTTGGCTTCCCCTCACTTGCTCACTTGCTCAATTCAAACAAAAAATATTAGGTGAGCTTTGATTCTTAAGTTTTTGTGCCCCTGCCCCCAGTTTTGCACACTCCTAATATACATACATTAGATTTAAATATGGATTTCCAAATTCTCCTTTGTTGATTTTTCTTATAATTTTCCCCATTTTATATCCAGCAAATTATTTACTTCTGTTTGTTTTAACAGAATATCCCAACATTATGTCTCCAAACCTGTACATAAAGTCTTTCCTTTCCCCTCCACTGCATATTGATAAAATGGGTTCCATTCTTCTGAAAATGTGTCCAATGACTTATCTTTCAAAAACATTATTAATGTTTCAATTTCTATTTTTTCTCACATTTTGATTGCCAAGTCTTCTAAAGTTGGTATTTCTGTTGTTTTCCACTTTTGAGCATACAAAAGTCTTGCTGTTAACAAGAAAATATTTTTCACCTAAACAATGGGAACAATTTTCTGTCCAGTACATGTATATGACATTGTTCCTAATGTTTAGGTGAAATATCAAGTTTACTCCTTCCTCAATATGACTTCCTTTCAATTTTTAAACATAGATATAATTTATTTTTTATTTATTTATTTAAAACTTTTGTACCCCGACCTTCTCACCTCTATCGAGGGACTCAGACTGGCATAACAGCAAAAATTCAATGCTATACAATTTAAAAAACAACTACAACAACATATTAAAATACATAATGTCCTTCTTTAACCTCATAGGGTTTGGTTTCCAGATCTTTTACCATTTTGGTTACCCTTTCTAGCTTCTCAATATCCTTCTTGAACTGTAGTGCACTGAAGTGGACACAGTATTTTCCAGAAAAGGTGTGACCAAAGCAGAATAGAGTTGTAATTTTACTTCCTTTGATCCAAATACTGTGTTCCTATTGGCACACACTGGAATCTCCTTTGTATTATTAATTGCCTTATCACACTACTGGCTCAGTGACTTATATTCTTGTATGCAGTAACCCTTCCACACAGCTTAAAATGTTGCATTTTGAGGTGAGACTTTGGGATCATGTTTATTTGTAGATGGTATTTGCCTTCCTTTGAAAATGAGAGAATGTGACCAGGAGCAACCTCCTAACTTATAGTCCTCAAAATATCCAGTCCCAGAAGATAAGATTGTCTAGAATTATTTTAGCCAAAAATGCATCTATTTCACCCACTGACATGCCTAGTATTTAGTTTTGTTTAGAAAATGGCATTGATTTTTACATACAAACCTTCCCATTATTTCAATTAAACACTGACAGTTACATATAGTGCGTTACACGCGGCTCCTAATTGAATGTAACCGATACTACATATTACTCCATTGGGGAGCTGGGTATGCAGTGGGAAAGTGCAGGCCTTGCATTTTGTAATTGCACTAGCACTTGCTTAAAATGACATGTACAACATCTAACTATTTAGAGCTTGTGGGCAAGTCATCCATTATAAACCTAGCTGTCATTTTCATGACAATCGGAAACTAACAGCTTTGAATGGCTTTAAGGCTTTAATAATATTGTAACTTCAGAAAAAAACTATGGATTTTTCAGTGTTGGGGAGCAGGAGAGTGTGTCATAAGAATCCTACCAAGATTCACAAACTTATTTTTGAATTGGTGCAAGGCTGAATGCCCAGTAACCTCACTAGAGATTATATTATTTGGTGTGGATGATGGAAGTAGCCACCAATGGCCAGGGGGACTATATAGTCTCTCACTCGGAAATCAAATGACTTTTGCTTTGGTTGACTTTCAGTGGCAACTCATTTTGCATATTGTGAAAAGCAGTATTTTAACATATTGAGACACCTCACTAATGAAACCATCTATTGCTATGTGTTTTGGTTCTATGCCCCCCCCCTACTTTCATAAAACTATTCTGAGCAAAATAAATTGATTTTCATGTGAAGATGTTGTTATTCAGCAAACTCAGTGGGTTTTGCCTGATAAAACAGGTATGTTTAAATAGCAAACTCAAAATCCCAAAGTTCTTCCTCTGAATGGCATTATGAGAAGAAGCAGGAAAGCTTCAGGATGTATTATATCATTATCTTGATAAAAAAAGATGCATATGAAGATACCATTGTATTTTATAAAAAAGTTTCTTACTGTGTGGGACAGGCTGTCTCTGAAGGCAGCGTATAAAACAGCATATAAAACACATAGGGTTAAAACACATGAAATTATATCTTAAAAGCAGTCATAGCCAGACATGGCTGGTTCATGCAGAATAATGGTGGTACAGCAGAGTGGCAATGTTAATCATGCACCGTCAGATATCACACATCGAACGCCTGCCTAAATAGCCAGGTCTTGCAGGACCTGGCTGGAAAGCCAGCAGGTCCCGCAAGGCTCGTGTCTCTGGCGGCAACGAGTTCCAAAAACCGGTGCGGCCACTGAAAACGCTCTCTGCTGCATGGTAGAGAGTCTGCAGGCCTTCATCCCCAGAACATCAAGTAGGTTGAGCCCCTCTGAACGCAATGATCTTCTGGGTGTATATGGGGTAAGCCACTCCCTCAAGTACACTGGCCCCAAACCATATAAGGCCTTGAAAGTCAGAACTAGCACCTTGAAGGAGATCCGGAATTCAATGGGCAACCAGTGCAGTTTGCGCAGGAGGGGTGTTATGTGGGCCGCTCTTTGGGCTCCTAGCAGCAAGCGAGCTGCCGCGTTCTGCACCATTTTAAGTTTCCAGATCGCCGGCAAAGGCAGGCCAATGTACAGCGCGTTACAGTAATCGAGCCTCGAGATGACCGTGGCTTGGATCACCGTGGCCAGGTCGCAACGGGAGAGATAGGGAGCCAGACGTTTAGCCTGCCGGAGATGGTAAAAGGCTGTCTTGCAGGCGCAAGCAATTTGCGCCTCCATAGACAGCTGGGCGTCCAGCCGGACCCCTAGGCTCTTGACTGAAGACTGCGGGCATAACGCCGTGCCATCAAACGTTGGCAGCAGAACCCCCCCCCCCCCCAGGTGGCCCAGACACAAGATCTCCATCTTTGCCAGGTTCACCTTCAACTTATTGGTTCGCAGCCATCCAGCCATGGCTTCCAGGCAGCGTTGTAAATTATCGGGTACAGATTCTGCCCCAGCGTCCATCCTCAGAACGAGCTGGGTGTCATCAGCATACTGATGACATTCCAGCCCGAAACTCCGCACCAGTTGGGCGAGTGGTCGCATGTAGATGTTAAATAACAGCGGGGAGAGGATGGCCCCCTGAGGGACTCCACAGTATAAGGGGGAGCCCTCGGAGACCACCCTTCCCCACTTCACTCGCTGCAGGCGGTTTTGGAGGAAGGAGGACAGCCAGTTGAGGGCTGTCCCTCTCACCCCCGCCACTGCCAGGCTGTGTGTCAAAAGTTGGCAATCAACAGTATCAAACGCTGCCATAAGGTCCAATAATACGAGCAGCGCCGATCCGCTTTGGTCCAACTGGCAGCGGAGTAGGTCTCTGATGGAGACTAGGACGGTCTCTGTCCCATGCCCAGAGCGGAAGCCGGACTGGAAGGGGTCTAACCAGGATGCGTCATCCAGAAAAGTCTGCAGCTGCTCCATTGCTGCCCTCTCAATTACCTTGCCCAGGTACAGTAAATTGGACACTGGGCGGTAATTGGAGGGAGCCGCGGGATCTAGCCCCGGCTTCTTCAGCAATGGAGTTACCACCGCCTCTTTTAACTCCTCTGGAAAAGCTCCTTGCTCAAGGAAGCAGTTGACTATTTTCAACAGAGGGCCATGTAACCCTTCCACGCAAGATCGAATTAGCGTGGAAGGGCACAGGTCACCACTGGCATCTGATACAACACCTTACTGCACAACTGGAAAGCAAAATATAGATAATTCACATTCAGAAATTAAAGATCTGACAGATGTTCAGAACAAATGGAAGATAGTTATGCTGTTTTTGTAATCTTCCCAGAAGCATCTTGTTGGGATTCTTCTGGGAAGAAAAGGTAGAATTAAATAGACCTTTGGCCTGAAACAGCAAGCAAGGTAGTTTTTTTGTATGAGAACCTGCTTGCTATAAAATAACTAACCCCCCACGAGAGAGTTCTAGGACATCTCACTGAATTTACACAATAATATTGTTGTTGAAATTAATTTCAGCGCGCATAAATGATCCCCAGCAGAAACAATATTTTTATAATTTTCTCACGAACAATGATTTGCAATATAATCTCACAGAGCAAATGACTCACAGCTGAAGTAAAAGGAAGGAAAACTTATTAAAAGCAGCAATAATGTGGATGACTTTAGAAATTCCAATAATGATAAATAAAACTGCAAAGTAAAAGGTTTTCATTTAGAATAAACTTGCAAGCAATGATGCTATCTTCTCAAGAGGTACAGTCTCAGACACTAGATCTACAATGACTTCCACAAATCAGTATTATATTTAGCTCTATGGCAGGAATAGTTATTTGTCTTTGTTTTTGGTTCTGTGGCAAATAACACAGTAGGGATGCATTGGAATGTCATTCATCCCAATATTCATTTTGTGGAAGCCCTGGGGCCATGTAACCCCAAATAGCTCTAAGGCAGCAATGGACAATCTTAACTGGTAGATTCTCACACACCTCACAGGCCAGATGATGTCATGGGCCCTGGCTATGCATTTGCTGTCATTTGATGCACAATGTGCTTCAGATGGAAAACTATGGTCACTTAGCTCTCCTTTCTACTTCTTCATATGAAAGAAGGGAAGCATTCCCAGAAAGCACCAGTCAAAGGTATGAGAGGGTGTTGACTCAGAAGTGAATCTCTCTGATCGATAGGCAGAGAGAAGAGTAGAGATTTCCCTCGCCATTCACTGTAGCAGACATTATCCTTGACCTTTCACTGTGGAGTGAGGGAGAGGTGCACAGTTCACACATCTGTGATTGGAGGGATTCTCTTTCTAAGCAGCTGGGGAAAGGGGGGCTTGCCTCAGGAGACAGACTTCTCTTGGAACCCCTATGGGGTGGGTTAGATTTATGGACCAGAGTATCCTTCTCCTGCTTAAAAAAAAAACATGATCAATGACACAGCCTAGGACAGGGATGCTCACACTTTTTCAGCATGTGAGCTACATATAAAACAACCAAGTCAAAATGATCTACCTACCCACTACTCAGAGAGTCATAAAAGCAAAACATTTTGAAATTTATTTCGGTGAGAGCCATATTATATATTTTAAGACTGAATTCAACTAAATGTGAGCATAATAAGCCCCTGAATTTATTCATAATAATAATGATAATAATATTCATTCAGCCTCTGTGTAGCACAGCAGTTCTCGTTTGTGCCTGAAGGGCAGGGGATAGGAGCTGGGGTTCCATTAGCATTAGAACCAGCGGTGCCAGAACAGGATTCAGAGGATGAGCTAGATGACTGGGGCGAAGGGCAGCTTTCCCCTCAGGGGCCTCTTTCGCCCACAGAGAGCTTGGCCTGGGAAGAAATGTGTTTTGGTCCTCGTGAAGATTCAGATAGCCAGGTGCAGATAGATAGCGATTCGGGGAGTTATGAACATCCGGGAGGGAGATCTTCCCAGGAGCCTCCTGAGGAAGATATGGAAGAAGGCGCATGGGAAACGGCTAGGGAGGAGAGCTCTCAGGGAGATAGAAACACAGCTGTGGAGAGACAAGGTCGAACCTTTGATAGGAGACGGAACATAGAGTCTAGCAGAAGGGAATGGTCTAAGAGCATAGACCGGCCGAGGTCCGTGAGCAGCGATTGGAGACGCAGAAGCCTAGAGCGTCGGGGACCTCGGCCGAAGGATTAAGTATAGGATCCATGGGAACGAATCCTCAGTGCTCCGGCCACGTCTTACCTGAATAGACGTGACGCGGAGTGGGACCACAAGCTAAGCCAGCCCGTGGTCATCAAGCCTTGCCTTGCCTTGTTCCTGATCCGCATAGCCTTGCGGAGCCTTGCCCTGTTTCCTGATCCGCATAGCCTTGCGGACCCTTGCCAAGCTTTTTGCCTATTTGCTACGTTACCTTGGACATTGTTACTTCAAGCTTTTTGGATTGCTTTTATATTCTATTGCACATTATTCATTGATACTGTTATTACTCTTCAATAAAGTAGTTAGCCTTCATTCTGTCTCTGTGTGTGTGATTAAGGGGCCGGTCAAGTCCGTGCATCGTGACACTCTGCTAATAATAATAACAACAACAATACGTTCCTAGAGTAGAAGGAGACCTCCAAGAGCCATCCAGTCCAACCTCCTTCTGCCATAAGGGAAAAACACAATCATAGCATTCCTCACAGATGGCCATTCAGCCTCTGATGATAATAATAACAACAATGGGTTCCTATAATAGGAGGAGACCTCTAAGGGCCATCCAGTCCAACCTCCTTCTCTATCTGGGCAGCGTCAGGAGCCTGTGGGGTGGGACTGAGCCTTCCTCCTGCCCTGCCTGCGATCTACCAGGACGCCCTAAGCAATCTACCAGTAGAATCTACCTAATGAGCACCCCTGGCCTAGAAGCTAAACATTCCTGAAACAGAAGAGGGAAATCTTGCCCGCAACTAATGCAAGTAAGGATTGGAGGGCAATCACATAGAAAAGGCCTAATTTGGCCCATTTCCAAAATCCTATTTTTTCTAATGAAGACGTTGTCAGGTCCTGGATAGGACTGTTAAATAAAGCACGCTCACAATGGATTTTTCCTCAGGAATCGGTTTATTTAGATCCACACTCCAGGCAGAGCAAAGAGGAATCTGAGCTTTCCCGCCAAAACGCTCAGTGAAAAACCCTTCTGGTAAACCGGTTAAAAGAGGCCGGTTAAAAGATGGCGGCGGAGTCAAGAAGCCCTGCAACAGGGCTCCTGGGCGAACCGCCGAGTTTCACCCTTCCACCGAACCTGACCACCCGGGACTCTGGAGTTTCGGGGTCCTTAAGCAGGGGGGTCGACCTCCAGCCAAATAAGGCTGTAGCAGGTCCCCCCAGGGAAGCCGGAGAAGCCAAAGAGACCTTGGCTCAAACCCCATCGGCACAAACCCCCTTGGCGGGGCGAAGATCCGGTCGAGACCAATGCCCAGCTGGAAGTCCCTGCAGACGGGACTCGCTGAATATGGCAATGTCCTTTCGATGCTCCATAGAAGCGCTCCAGGCTAAGCTACCAGCTCTGGCTACCAACCTTGGATGCAGTCTCCCCAGCCTCTCTAGCTGCGAGGGCCCTGGTTACAGGAACCGTGGGTTTGCGGCTCTGGAGCCCTTGTCCCCAGCTGGGAAGGACGGGGGTGAGTCCCCCCAAGGAGTCGGTGGCGCGGAGAGCAGAATGCCCCTCGGAGTATGCCCGGAAAGTCTTCCTCTCTACAACTCCAACGAAGGAGCAGCGGGCACCCCGAAATGGGACCAGCAACCCCCTGCTGGCTGAAATCCATGCCCAATTTGGGCTTCTAACTCGGCAGGTTAGAAAACTAGGGGATCTGCTGGCAACCCTCACCCCCGTGACTTCCATCCCTGCTGACCCTGAGTCACCACCTCGGGAACCGGGTGGGGGCGAAGCCCGTGTGTCGGGGCCTCGGCCGGAGGCAGAGCGGGGTGGCCCTTCGATCGCCTCGCCCCCGCTGCCCGGCAGACTTGGAGGGAAATGTCCGCTGGAGGACGAGGGCCGAGATGGTCACCGTCCGGTGAGCGGGGGGGTCCTGGGGGGCCTACCAGCCCTGCCCGACATCGCTGAAGTGCTGAGGAAGGTCCCTGGGGAGCGCCCACGCTGCCGAGCGGGCCAGTTCTTACCACCGAGGGCCTTGGTCGATCCCCCCCCCAAGATGGCGCCGCCCTCCGAAGACGCCGTAATGGCGACGAACTCCTCTTCTTTTCCGCCACTACTTCCGTCCTCTCCCTCGGCAGGGGAGCAAAGGGCGGGCCTTCTGATGGCCCAGACGAAGCGGAGGCGGGGTCGGAGGCGTGGCCGGAGGTGGGACCAAACAAAGACTGAACCCCACCCACCTTCCCTCGCTGGAACTGTTGTCTCTCCCACCAGCTTGAGAGAAAGAACCAGCAGACTGGGGAGACTTCAGAAGAGCTGCCAGAGGAGGAGTTATAAACCAAGGACATTCTGGGGGGTGGGCTATACCTCCAAAGGCAGCAACCACCTTGTAAAGACTTCAACTCAAACTAAGGTGCAAATGGAGGGGGCAATGGGGGTTCCCAACCCAACTAACTCCATCAACCAAGGCTTGGCCCATTCTGCCACCGGCAAAGCAGAGATGGGGATTCCACCAAGGCCACTTACGGACCAATTAGATGCCTGGAGGCCTCCTTGTCTGGACCCTGGATTCTTATCTTCGGCCCCTCCACCATCCCCTTTTCAGGGGGTGTGTCGGAAGCTGAGCCCTCCAGTGCAGCCACCAAGGGGGATTTAACAACGACACTCCCTATTGTAGTGGTCAGTGGGCTTTGGAGGTATGGCGGTAGGCGCAGGCCGAGTGCAAAGAAGTATGCTAGAACAAGAGGAGGTCGCAACATGACCTCCACACGTTCTGACCTGCAGCCTATCCCTAGGCACACTGATGACAGACATCCAGTTTCTTCCCCTTCCTCTCTGGTGTTGGTGAATGCTAGGTCTATTAGGAACAAGACGTCTACCATCAAAGAGTTCCTCACTGAATTAACACCAGACCTATTTTGCATAACGGAAACCTGGCTGCAAGATAGCGATAGCACCTGCTTACAAGAACTAGTTCCTCCAGGCTACGTTGTCACCCACCAGAATAGGAACGGGAAGCCGGGGGGGGGGGGTAGCTTTGCTCTCCCGAGATATGTTAGCCCTCAGAGCGGTGCCTGCGCTGAACGCCCCGGGTATTGAATCTGCCGGGCTGGTGTGGGATGCCCGTGAGAGTATAGCCTTTCTGCTGGTGTACCGAGCGCCCAGCGCGCCAGCGGAGAGTCTATCCCTGCTGCTAGAGACTGTGTCGGACTGGGCATTGAGGTTCCCCAGGCTCATTGTCCTGGGGAACTTCAATGTCCATGCCGACACAGCCTCATTGTCACCAGCGGCAGCGGACCTAGTGTCTACCATGGCAACACTAGGGCTCTCGCTCTGTGCTTCGGGCCCCACCCACCAGGCAGGTCATACCTTGGACCTTGTCTTCAGCGTAGGCGTCCAAGTGACCCTAGCCTCTACCATCGAGGTGCCGTGGTCGGATCACTGTGCTCTGAGGATCCGGATTGAGCAGGCTCCCCCGCCCAGCAAGGGCGCCGAACAAATTTGGGTTCGCCCAAGGAGACTTATGGAACCAACTAGGTTCCTGAATGCTCTGAGGGACCTGATGAGCAAGTTAACACCTGGAACGCTAGACTATCCAACGCTCTCGATGAGATTGCCCCTAGACGCCCTCTCCGGCCCCGCCGAAATCGGTCTCCCTGGTTTACCGAGGAGCTCAGATCGACGAAGCGGGAAAAGAGACGGCTAGAGGGCAAGTGGAGGAGACTCCGTGACGAAGGCTCGAAATCAGCTTATAAGCTTATTATGGAGGCTTATGAGCAAGCTGTCAAGGCTGTGAAAAATTCGTACTATGCAGCCCAGATAGCGTCCGCCAGCTCACGCCCGGTGCAATTGTTTAAAGTGATTAGGTCTTTGATGATGGTCCCTACCATCCCAAAAAGCGATGATCAGGCCCTAACCGCCGAGGTTTTTCAGAGCTATTTTGCGGACAAGATTTGACCCTCCGCCGGACCTTCCTCCTACTCTTGATACAGTTAGCGAGCTTGAGACTCCGTGGCCTCTTGCCGGGCCACCTTCGACCAGTTCCGACCACTGGGCGCAGAAGCTGTTGATAGGATAGTTACTGCAACTAGACCGACCACTTGCTCCCTCGATCCGTGCCCCTCCTGGCTGGTGAAAGCTTGCCTGAAGGGGTTACGTGACCCCCTGTTGAAATTAGTCAACAGCTCCCTTGAGCAAGGAGTTTTTCCAAGGGGAATGAAAGAGGCAGTGGTCACTCCATTGCTGAAGAAGCCGAACTTAGATCCGTCGGTCCCTTCCAACTACCGCCCAGTATCGAATTTGTCGTTCCTGGGCAAGGTGGTTGAAAGGGCAGCAATGGAGCAGTTGCAGTCCTACCTAGATGATGCAACTTGGTTCGACCCCTTCCAGTCCAGCTTCTGTTCTGGGCATGGGACGGAGACGGTGCTGGTCGCCATCACAGACAAGCTGCGTCGCCAACTAGATCAAGGTGGACCGGCGCTGCTCGTGTTATTGGACCTCACGGCAGCGTTCGATACTGTCGATTATGATCTTTTGACCCACCGACTGGCCGGGGCCGGGGTGAGGGGGTCAGCCCTTAGCTGGCTGTCCTCCTTCCTCCGGAACCGGTCCCAGCGAGTGAGAAGGGGTGAAGTTGTATCCGGGGGCACTGTGGGGTGCCTCAGGGGGCAATTCTCTCCCCTTTATTATTTAACATCTATGTCCGACCACTTGCCCGGTTGGCACGCAGCTTCGGGCTGGAGTGTCACCAGTATGCAGATGACACCCAGCTCATTCTGGGGATGGAGGGCCAGCCTGACTCCGTACCCGATAATTTCCATCACTGCCTTGAGGCCGTCACTGGATGGCTGCGAGCCAGTAGGTTGAAGGTGAATCCGGACAAGACGGAGATCCTGTGGCTGGGCCGTCCGGGTACAGGGGGGATCCGCCTTCCGACCCTGGACGGGGCGACACTTCGCCCGTCCCCGTCAGTGAAGAGCCTAGGAGTCACGCTTGACTCCGAGCTGTCGATGGAGAAGCATATCCATGCTTGCGCGCTGGTTATAGCAATTTTACTATGCTCTGTTTTACCCTGATTTTACTTGTTCTGCGACTCCCACAATGTGAGTCGCCCTGAGCCTACAGGAAAGGGCGACTAATAAGTCGAAGAAATAAATAAATAAATAAATAAATAAATAAACTCCCTCCCTCCTCCCAGACTTAGGCCCATCCCACTCTGCTGGCTCCTTGTCTCTATGGCAGCCAAGGCCAAGCTGTTTGTCTGCCTAACTGCTCTGGCTATGACCTGACATTACGCCCCCCCCCCCCCTTGGAACACCTGCCCTGCAGGGAGAGAAGAACGAAAGGGAGAGAAGAGAGAGAGAGGGGAGAGAAAACATTAAGGGCCAGGTTTGGCGGGAAAGGAAGCATGAAAGCGTTTAACAATTTTAAAGCACATCCCATATAGTTTATATACATTACCGCACAGTAAATATAATAGTAAATAAGCAGTATATATCCTTTTTACTTGTATATGTGATGATTATACATACTAACAATTCTTAACCTTCTTAAATGAGTAATATACTGTACGTGTAACTAACAGTCTTGAGCGCATGAACATAGCCAAATTCAATAATCCAAACAGTACAAGGCATCATGTGTGTTTTCAAACCACCTTCACCTACCCACATTTCTACCTTGGCTAATCTCAGCATGCACATAAATTTATTCATAAACATAAATCTCAATTTTGCATAAACACAATTACATGAGCCGTATTGAAACCCAGCGCCATACATTTCGTTTCCTACATTCGGTTTCCCTCACTATCCGTCCCATTTCTAACAGTGGACTCCCTTCATGTTACTCCGACCACATGTAAGGCCTTTCCAAGGATCAAACAATTTAACAGCTTCTCTATGCTTAACAGAGTATGCCCTCCCAGGCAAGATCCCCACAACCATTCAGAACTATGTTTCCCAGCAGAAACATATACGAATCTTACAGGAATAATGTTCACGGAGACAACTTTGAGCACTTCGGCTGCCATAGTCTCTTGTAGCTCGGCTTCGGAAATTGCTGCCTGGGGTTTGAACACTGTTGTCCAGTCCTGGGAACTCTCCTCCGTCTGCAATGGGATACACTCCCCCAGTTCTTTCCTTCTGGAAACTGCAGAATACTCTCTGGCCCGCAGTTGCTTCTCATCGGTACCCCACCTCCGTAAGGCTCTAAGTCTTTGTTGCCGCCTGCTTGGGTGGTTTGCTGCTGGGCTCCGCAACCTCCGCACCGTTCTTCTCCTGGGCAACAGCACGTAGCTGGGGCTGCTCATTTCCAGCCTCTGCCCTGTGGTGATCCCAAGTGCAAAGAATTATTGCCCAGGCTATCATTTCGCCCAATGGGACATCTTTCTCCAAGGTACATCCAGCAGCTTTCCCTTCACAATCTCAGCCTCCTGGCCTCCCTCCGGCAATTGGGCCTCGGAGGGGCCTCTCTCTCCATCCTCTGCATCGGCCGGTATCTCTTCCCCACCGATCGACTGGATTTCCACCTCGCCATCCATGCCGCCAGTCATCCGAACTTTGAGGCTCGCTCCCCATAAGATCAAAGTCCCCACAGGGGCCAGCTCAGCAAACCTTTCTTCAGCCTCAGTTGCTTTCGTTTGGGTGGCGACCTCGTCGCAGGGGGGCTCAGGCTCGGCTTTATTCACCCCAGCCATCTCTCGCTGGGAATTCTCACTCTCAGCCACACCTCTCTGCAAGGCACCCTCGCCGCTTCCTTCGCCGTGAAGCTCCACAAAAGGTTCCCCCTCTCTGCAAACTAGAAAGGCCTCAGGCGGCTGGGATTCTTCGGCACGGGCCTCACCGCCGCTGCAGGAACCTCCGTCACCTTTGGGCAGCTGTGGCACCTTACTCTCCGCCTCGGAACCCACTTTTTGAAGCTGCAGCACCTCCTCCGCACTCCTGCCTGACTGCTTGGCCGACGCTTTTGGTGAGAGAGGGGCCTGGGGCTCCTCAGTAGACATCCTGAGGATGTTTTCCTCTCCAGTCATGTCAGGCGCTGCATCTGCCTCTCGATCCCCCTCCGGGGCTACGCTGGAAGGATCAGCTGGGTTCCGTCCCTTTGCAACAGCATCCCACGTCTTCACCTCATCTGAATCTTCCAGAGACAGTGAAATCAGCTGGGAGCTACTTGCCTTGGCTGAATCCTCCTTTTCCTCCACATCAGCACAGTCGGGCAGCTGGGGAGGTCCTGCAACAATTGCTTCACTCTCGAGGGACACACACTCACTCCGTCCCAGGGGCTTGCTCATCTCCGCCGCTGCATCAGGGCCACTGATGGCTAGGCTGGCCTCCTGCTGCTCCGCTTTGCACGCAAGGCTTTTTCCCTCTCTCCCATCCCGGGCAAGGGCCCCGACTGCAAGTGCTGGCTGGCTTCTCAGGGAGTCGACCCCTTCGACTCTCGGCTGGATCTCAAAGCCGGCAGGGAAGGCCTCAGCAGGAACTCCTTGTCTCGGCTGATGGTAAAGCTCCGCCACAATCTCTTCCATCTCAGGGGCGGCTCTCGGGACCAGCTCCTCTCCCAGCCCCCCTTCTGCCTCGGCAATCCCCTCCGGGGCTACTCTGCTGCTCAACCTGGCGACGATTTTCCACAGCTCCACACTGATTCTCAGCCACTGCTCCAAATCTCCCACGTGTGCGCTGAGGCGATCCACTCTACTCAAAATTCAGGGCCCCTTCTCCCCACACTTATCCAGCAGATCGAGTTGAGCCTTTACTGGCTTGGAACGGGCCTTCTTTCCTTGTCTCCTTGCCAAACTCTTCCGCTGTTGGGCCCGCCTGGAGGATTTGCTACTAGCCTTTGGCATGTTTGGCTGCCTCTGGTCCGCTCCCTCTCCGCTGCCTGCCGTGGTCCCTCTCTCCTCCCTCCCAGGGAGGGATAAGGAACCCCTGCCTGCCTTGGGATGAACCTGCAACCCTGCAGGGAGAGCGTCTCCTGAAGCTCGCCTCCGTAACTGCTCGTGGATTTCTATGAGCTGGCTCTCCAGTCCAGCTATCCTCCGGGTGGCTGCCTTGACCCTCAACTCCTCGCCCCTGGTATGCTGCTCATGTTGGCACTGCTGGGCTGTCTCTGGGTGGACTTTTCCCTCACCTGGCGTCCATATGCGGAAAGGAAGGGGGGCTGGGATGACCTCGTAGGGGACGATCTCGAAGTGGCCCTCTTCGCCCTCGCTCCGGTGCTGGCCCCAATCCTCACAATACCTCCAGTGCAATCCAGGCATGGTCAGCGACTGCCATGGGGCTGCAGATAGTTCTCACTCTGGGTTCCATCCATTGCCATCCCAGGGGGGAGGATCATGGGCATCTTCATCCTCCTCCTCTGCCCCATCTTCCAGCTGGTCTTCAGAGCTTTCCCAAGTCATTGTATCCTCACCGGATAGTAGTCTTCCTCACGGGATAACAATAAGGGAGATTCCTCTTTATGTCAGGTCCTGGATAGGAGTGTTAAATAAAGCACGCTCACAAAGGATTTTTCCTCAGGAATCGGTTTATTTAGATCCACACTCCAGGCAGAGCAAAGAGGAATCTGAGCTTTCCCGCCAAAACGCTCAACGAAAAACCCTTCTGGTAAACTCCCTCCCTCCTCCCAGACTTAGGCCCATTCCACTCTGCTGGCTCCTTGTCTCTATGGCAGCCAAGGCCAAGCTGTTTGTCTGCCTAACTGCTTTGGCTGTGGCCTGACAGACATCTTCTCTCTCCTCTCTCCCCCATTGTGAACCATGCTTTCTCCAACCTCCAATCTTATTCCTTTTCAGTCAAGAGATGTAATGCCCTGACAATTCCAAACTCCAAGAAAGCACCAAGTAATTCTACCACTCTTTTTTCCCACCACAAGAACATCTTCAAAAACTGCAGGTTTCATACAACCTCATCACAAAGGCCATGCCAAGTATCCTGCTTTGCTTGGCTTTGCCACAGGACAGAAATGGCAGTGGGGCAAATCTGTGGCCCCGTATGCCACTCCCTTGTGGCAACACTTTCCTCAGTACACATAGGAAGCATTGCCCTCCAATCCATTGAAGTCAGCACAACACAGGTAGGTTCCCGTGTTGGAAGAGAAGCATCCAAGGATGCTCCAACCCCGGTTGGAGATGTGGCCTCCACCCGAAGTCACACAATGTCATCTGATGGCTGGCGTGGGGTTCCATCCCAAAAACAGGGTGGAAGTATCTCAGGGTGCTAAAATTGCCCTCTTCAGATGAGGCCCATAGACTAGTTGAGGTTTA
The DNA here is from genome assembly GCA_030556195.1 of Anolis apletophallus. Taxonomy (NCBI): domain Eukaryota; kingdom Metazoa; phylum Chordata; class Lepidosauria; order Squamata; family Anolidae; genus Anolis; species Anolis apletophallus. The sequence goes on from JARBWK010000004.1 coordinate 151,547,291, forward strand.
AGGCCTACTTTGTTCAAAATTCTGCTTTGTGGTCCTGCCTATTTTCTGTGTGGAAAATGATATCTTCTATGCAAATAATGAGAGAATTTTTGTGCAAAATAAGACTTGAATTACTGAGTTTAGCATTTCTCTTGTCAGTGCTTTCCAGGCATTGAGAAATGTGTTTTTCAACCATTTTACAATATTTCCAAATAGTATTTCCATTCCTAGTTTAGTCTCAGAAAGCAACTGCCAAAGTTAGATAAATAATCCTTTCACTTCATAACAAGCTGTTGTGAAGATATCTCTTGAGAGACCTGTTGGTTTGTGTACATCACTATGCCCTGCTATAGGGCCAGATAAAGGAGAAAAATATTTTCAGGTTACACTCCAGACAAAGATTCAAAAAAACCTTTTGCAGCTGCTTGAGTTGGGCAGGCACATCTTCCTTTGAGTATAATATCTTAATTGCCTTGGCCACTCAGACCCATGAAAAATGACATGATAAAAAGTGTTTTCTGGTGGCAGCAGATGCAAACGGCTTTGGGAAATAGCAGTATAGGCTAGATCACAACATCAAGGTTCCCAGAACAGACATTGTACCATACAACAGGCTATTTGTCACAGGCTGGCATCATCATCTTTTCTATGATCAATTCAACCCCCAAAGACTACAGTTGAACACTTTTTCCCCTTGCAGGGAGAAAGTGGCTAAAACCGAATCTGTCACTAATCAGGGAGATCTACCGACTGCAAAAGTTAGAAAACAAAATTATTTTTCAAGCATGTTTTTTCCTTTCTAATCCATCAAGTGCTCCCTTTATTAAAGAGAAATACAGTTTTTAATTTGTTTTGGTTCTAATTAGCAAAAATAAAAGACATTTGTCCCAGAGACAACTACAGATTATCCTCTGTCTGAATACTAATTCAATGGAAAAGCAATAACAGAGTTCCCATAACTGGATGCTGTCAAATATAAAGGAAATTCAGATAGAGTTGGCTCTGTCACTTAGTAGAATAAGGCAGCTGCTTAAGGCAAGAGATGCTGGGAGGAGGATGCAGTGAAATTAAGAGCTAAGTTTTAGCAGGAACATGTACAAGAAATGGAAAAGGGGGGAAATTACCAAAGGAAATGCAAGCAAATAATGAGGGGCAGATGAATCACACCCAACGGTAATAGAAGTAACAGGAAGGTTTAATTTCAGAGCCACTGGGCAATTATCTTTGAGATTTCCTAAAGTTCCAGCAGACTGGGAAAAGATAACTTTCGTCATCTTCAAAAAGGGTAAAAAAGGGGGGACCCAAACAATCACTGCCCCAACACCCTGCCATCTATACAAGGAAAGATCCTATAGCAAATCATGAAACTGATGGTCTGTAAGTGGTTAGAATGGAACACCATGATCACTAAAAGTCAACATGTGTTTCTAAAAAACAAATCAAGCCTTACTAATCTCATTGTTTTTTTTAATAGAGGTGCAGGTCTTATTTGCCATGAAATTGTGGCAAATAAGCTAGTAAAATATATGCTAGACCAGGGCTGTCCAACTTCTACCGGCCCAGGGGCCTGAATTCCGGTCACTGATGACCAGGGGGGCGTAGGGTCTGCCCCCCCGCCCCGGCTCCACCCCCAGCTCCGCTCCCGCCCCTCCCCCGGTTCCAATTTACTTACAATTCCCAGTTGCATTATTAATTATAAAATAAATATAATATTTTACTAACATTAAATGCAGGGGGCATTAAAAAAGGGTATGCATACAATTAAATATAATATTTTACTAACATTAAATGCAGGGGGCATTCAAATACACAATTACATAATAATAACATAAAGGTTCGCCTACCTTCCCAAATGCGCGGGATCCAGGAGCATCCGGACCACGAGCAGAGGCGACGACCGAGCGAGGCAGCAGCCGGGAAGGTACAAATCACGTCTGCGTGGGCTGCAGGGATTAAGTAGCCGAGATTTCGGCAACAGGAGTATCGTGAGACTACGGAAGCCACATGGGATTTCGCTCTCAACGCAGGCGAGATTTCGCGTTGAGAGCAAAATCCCATGTGGCTTCCATAGTCTTGCAATACTTGCTCCGAAACCCGGAGGTGGGTAATTTTTTAAAATATTTTAATTTAATTTATTTTTTAATTTTTATTTTTTATTAAAAAGCTTAGGGGGGCGTAGGGAAGGGGCTGGGGGCCGTATACGGCCCCCGGGCCGCCAGTTGGACCACTCTGTGCTAGACAATCCTTCTTTTAGGTGGATTACAAATTAGTTGACTAACCAAATCCAAACTTACCAATGACTCCTCTTCATCTTGGAGAGCAGTGACTGACTAGTGCCACAGAGTCCTCTCCTGGACCCAGTACCATTCAACAACTTTATCAATGACTTGAATGATGAAATAAAGAGCATGCTTATCCCCAGAGGACAGGATCAGAACTGAAAATGACTGCAACAGATTAGAGAGCTGGGCCAAAACTAACAAAATGGATTTTTACAGGAATAAATGTACTGTAATACTTAGGCGATAAAAATGAAATGCACATGTATAGGAGGGGTGACACTTGGCTTGCAAATAGTACATGTGAAAGGAATATAGGAGACTTAGTACATCACGAACTGAACATGAGTCAACAGTATGATGCAACAGCTTAAAAATCTAATGCAATTCAGTGATGCATCAATAATTTGCTCACAACATAGGAACCATGCAAGAGCTTTCCCTCACAGCCACTTAATCCAGAGTAAAAAAAATTGGATTAAAAATACTTGTACCTCAGGAAGAATCTACACATGGAGCTCTCAGTCCCAGAAAATGGTCTCATTGCACCCAGAAAGGTTTGGTTAAGGCAGATTGAAGGGAACTGCAAAAGGTATGGCAGGACATCAACCTAAAGTTTTCTGTTAATTTTTTTCCTAATTACACTTTGAGATGTGCTGCGCCTCATAAGCATTTTACCAAAGTTGCATCACAGATGCAAATATAATAAGGTGTGCACAACTAGGTTTTCTCTCATCATTTCCCATCACCTTCATCCCTGGTGCCTCCAAGTTTACCATATTGGACCCCTTTTCCCTTTGGGGTCACTTGCCTGCAACATTATTCTGCCCACTTTATAATTTCAAGTTCCATTTCCTTTCAGAAATACATAGGGAATGAGAAGGAAAGAAGACTAGTTGGATAGAGTTCTCATGTGAATTTCTTTCCTCTCGGGCTTCCATTTAGCCATCTGTGTGTCCAAAATCTAATTGGATAGGGTGTGATATTATGGTGGCAGTCAATACCAGTGTATATTCAGCAGAGTTATGCATATAAGTGTTTTGTATCAGAAATGTGAGAGAAAATGTATAACTGGGAATAATATATGCTTACAAACATGATTGACACCAAAATCATTACCATCGTCATCAATGTATTATTTCATTAGTCGCCCTCCATCCGAAGTGCTCTGGGCAACTTACATAAAACAGAGTAGACTTACATAAACAAATAAAACAATTTAAAAGTGTCATAAAATAAGACATTCAGAATTTGAGTAAATGAAGGAGGCATCAAATGTGCTCATCATTTGGCTGCTGTAGGACACCCTTCCCTATTTTTCCCCAACAAACCTGGAGAAGTTCCAGTTGCAGAACGGTACACTAAGCCATTAAAAGCAATGTGAGAATTGCATTGCTGCTTTCTAATGAGCCACTTCAAAATTAGACTTGGAGGGTCACACATCCCTAGCAGTATTGCCCAGCAAAAGTAAAAAAGAAACCGAACACTTGACATTTGGCAATATCAAGAGACACAAGTGCTATTTTCTTTGGAAACTGCTAAAAGCTTCAAAACCACACAGTGAGACTGAGAGGATTTCTTTCAATTTTGGAGCACTTCATAAAATTTGCAGTTGTTTGCTAGCAAAAGAGCTGAGTGGTTTCACTGACTGTTCAGACACCTGCCAAGGACCCCAATTTCACACTAGCTGGTCTGTAAAAATACAATCATGGTTTGCTTTAAGCAACATGTAAAGGGGAGAGCTTCCCAGTTAAAATTAATAAACAAAACATTCACAGCTTGGAAGGTTTTGCTTTTCAAAATGTTCCACTTCTACTGGATTTATCCTAGTTCACAAAGGTATGCAGGAACTTATAGTGCCCATATCCTTTCCCCCTGCCTAGGGACTTCATCCCACAGGATACGTAAACCACTTGGGATTGCTGTTTTTCCCTTATTAAGATTCACAAAGCCCTGTTTTGAAATTAAATGATTTTCTGTCCCCATCACACAATTTCCCTCTTCTGCTTGCTTTTGTAGTTATCAATTTGCCTTCTCATCACACGGGAGATATATTTTTCCTCTCACGGTCTCCTTCCATTTTCTTTGGATAATATAATTTCTCTTTATAAGTGCAGATAGCTCACATGTCAGGATCACATTCCACTCAACAGCTAGTCACAAGTAGGTGTGAAAAGGTTTATTGTCCACAAATCAGCGTGCTTGACAAGCACTTAAAACTATCTGAGCTCAACTAAACATAGCTTACTTCAGCATAAAATAAACAGTCTTTGAGCAGCAATCAACAGGGAAAACACAAAAGAATAAAGATCAAACGCAGTGTCGTTAAGCAGTCCTGAGTCATCATGGAAAGGCAGTCCAGAGGGTTGAGCTTCAGTCATCGTCATGGATACTGGGTCAAAACAGAGGGAGGAGGCAAGCCAAAGTTCCAGATCAGCAGAGTAGATCAAAGCAGTTCAAACCACACCAAACGTGGTATGGGCAGCAGCGAAATTACTCTGTACAGGATTGAGAATTCAAGATACAGGATACAAGGCAGAAGTCCCAAATGTAACACCTTGCCAGCTACGAAGTGAAGCTTCCCATAACCCACAATTTATTAGACTTCCACCTCAGACCCACCCGAGCTTGACAACGCCTCGTCATTAACAGGCTCAGCTGCTGTTGTCTCAGCAGCTGCAGACCCTCTCCAAGTTTTCCATTTTCTGTCAATACTTAGGTCTCCCCAACAGTCATCAGGATAGCCTGAGGGCCATTCATTGTCATCAGAGAATCCCAAAAAGGTGTCAGTGCTTGTGGGTTCCTCACAAACAGCCTGAACCTCCCGCACCCTGGCCCAGTCCATCTCTGACTCTTCATCCAAAGTACTCCGTTCACTTTGACTCCCATCCTACCCAGGGAAGCCCTCAAAAGACTCCTCATCAGTAGGCTCTGTAAGTATTTGTCTTATTCTCTTGCACTGAGAGAAACTGCCCATCTCGTCTCCTCCCCCCATGATGGTGTCATTGCTATTTTTACAAGTGGGCAGAGGAGAATTCCCATCACACAGTAAATTTGGCATTTTTACACATCTCTACATGGGGAATAGAAAAAGAAGTTGATTGCTAAGCAGCTTAAGAAGCATAAGAAAAAAAACCCACACTTTAAAAACAGTAAAATCCCTGGAACTATTGTACAAGTTTGCATCATGTGATGATTTCAGTTGGTAGCCATTTCTTAAATGTGTAAACACTGATTTTATTGCATGTGTTAAATTCCTAGTTCAGTGGCAAAGAATCCAGAGGGTCCCAGGTTTGATGGCTGACATCTCCACATAGGAGAAGTTACTAGCAGACTTATGTTTGGCCTGTGGAGGGAGGATGACTGAGAAACTATGTTTTTAATCTGTTTTCTTGCATTTATATGTTTTAACTGTTTTATAATTTGAAACGTTATATTTATTATTTGTATATATAATGCGGCATTGAATTTTGCCATAATCTGTAAGTCTCTCTGAGTCCCCTTTGGGGTGAGAAGAGTGGGATATAACTATAGTAAATAAATAAATAAACAATGGAAATTTACTTTAGTATCGATGAGCACTAGTTTTCTGCATTTCAAATTGAGATTGGTTTAGGTCAAATAGATGTTTTGGGCACATCGGAGGGTTTTGTTTTTTTTGAAGAAGTTGTCTAGTCTAGCCAGATGTTAGTGATATAATGTGGATCGTGTCTCTTTGGGGCATATGATGTAGACTTCCCTTCTGGTGACTTCCTGTTCATTGAAAGTTATGATCTGTATTCATGTTGTCTTTTGATATTTGCCGATGTTCATGTGCTGCTAAATTACATTCCTGTAAAATAGAGTCTAACAGAAGGACAGTGCAAATGGACTTTCTAAACTTTTGCAGTTGCAAATGACTTCTAGTCCAAGGACAATTTTTTAAAACCCATTATAAATAATTGAACAGTCTGAGATTTCAGTTTCATTTCTTTATGGGTATCTTTTCTATGTGAATGAGGGTTTTTATGTATGACTTTGATTCTAACTGGTACACCCTACTAGAATAAACCCATTGACTTCCTATGTATTTAATTTACTATACAACAATTAATTCAATGGGTGTACTGCAGTAACCAATAGAAGTCAAAGCATTGACAGCTTGTTCAATCCTTGTTCATTACACTGGAGTTTGTTTTATTTTCTTCACCCTTTTTCATTTCTTCATTTGTGTGTGGCTTCAAAACAGTAATAACATAACTTATTTTTTATTTAAAAGGACCGTGGCACATCCTATCCAAAGTTGGAGTACTGCAACAGGATACAGCATCCTCCTCTCATCTAAGGTTTTCTGGAAGATGGATCCAATTCAGGCTGGTTCTAACTGTAGTTAGGATGATCCAGTTGCCATCAACATTTGATTTGAGGTATCTTGAAAGAGAAGAAAACTATTCTTGAATTTATTATCTTTATATTCTTATTGCTAACTAATCATTGGTTAGCTCCTGATATGATAAATAATTTTTTCTAGCAAAGGGAAAGATCCATGAGAGATTTTTGGCCACATGTACCAAGATAGCTTCAATGGCTAAAGGCATTATACACTTGACTCTTTGAATGTAAAAGAAGCACCATATGCTGCTCCATCTCAAGCTCCACATGCAGGGGCAGAGATAGGATTTTTTTCAGGTTGCATTTTGACACAAACTAATAAAATGTTTTCTTTCCGAATCAATATGCAAATAGGAGTAGATTTATCACTAGGCATTTGCACTCATTAGAATTTTTTAATATGTTTCTCCAAGCAAACAAGAAATATATAAATGGGGAAAAATACACATGAAAACATATATATCAGGGGGATGTGCCTGAAACATTAAATCAAGCAAGGATGGGGAACCTCATGGGTACTACCTGTGGCATGAAAGCTTCTGATGTTGCTACTGTGGCGGCAAGCATCAGTTATTCATGTTTGCACCAGAGCCCCACTGGAAGTTGCTTTGTGTCATGAGATGGGAGTCAGTGGGCTCCATTACAAAAGTATGCCACTGAAAAGTACCCCATGTGATGAGGTTACAGGACACCGTCCAAAATCTCTTCTGAATATATCTTGATAAGAAAACCCTTGGATAAGGGCGCAGGATGTTAGAGCTGTATTTAACTAATATAACTAACAAAACCTATAAATACATTCCTTAGAACGAAACATTACAGGCAGGAAAACTGTTACATAGAAATGAGATGAGTTTTTAAAGAATGAATGATGCTTTACTGGGTCAGACACAAGTAGACATGCATAGAGCTGAACTGCGAGTAATATGCTTGTTGAGGAAATAAATCAGAATTACTTTTGGATCAGCCCACTCACCTTGGACCACCACCTGTTCTTCTGAATGGTAATTCAACCATTGGACCAAAAAGGATTTCCAAAACTAACATAAGGGAAATTTGCAAAAAAAAACAAACCCCTATACGTTGGACAATAATGGATGTACATAGTAGGTTGTGGTGATTGGTAGCTTCCATGTCAGTGAGAAAGAATGTCATCTGGGTTTTAGTACAAACTTTATAAGAGATGCCCCTTGTGCTGATCTCTGTCCCTGAATATATATCTAATCTATCTCTTATGAAGGTAGAACAGATTTACTTTTCCAGTAATGTGGAAACACCAGCTCCACAGATATAAGGACAAATGAGTTCAGTACTGTATTCAAAGATTTTGTAGACTTCTACTGAAAAATATATGTAACAACTGCAAAATCTTTCCAGATGTTGGCAAAAGGAAATTAAAGACTTGAAAAAATACATGTCAAAAGAAACTCAAATCAACACATATATACCTCATTTGAGTAAAATGCCTTATATTTGCCTTGGAGTGCATCTACACTATAGAATCAATACAGTTTGACATCTCTTTAACTGCCATGGTTCAATGCTATGGATGTTGTAGCTTTACAAAGTCTTTAGGTTTCTCTGCCAAATAGTGCTGGTGCTTCAGCAAATGATAACTCCCATGATTCCATAGCGCTGAGTGCTGGCAATTAAAGTGATGGTTAAACTACATTAATTCTAGTTTTGGATCTAATACTTTTTATAGTACCAAAAATGGTGACATTTCCCTGATGGTAGGTCCCTTGCATTTACTTCTTAGAGCTGAATGTCAGTACATTGGTTCATACCATAAACTAGAACCAAAAGCTTTTTTTTCTACAGAAGCTATGCACACTTAGCATTTATGTTGAAGAATGTGCAAGAATACAAATCATTCTGCTGTGAGGCCCAGAGATTTTAATGGCTGGATAGAATTATGACAATTCTCTTAGAATCTACGTTTCATTCCAAAGAATTATATTTGCTTGTCATACAATAAATCAACCAAAGATTTAGAGAGAACCCTCTTCTATAAAACATCAAGACCCCCCATTTGCAATTCTAATGTTGTAAATTCCATTCTGGCTTTAAACTCCTTTCACAAGATACCTGGCAGCATTGGATCCCAGAAAGTAGTAAAAAAGGCATTTGATGAAACAAAGAAATACGTTGTTATTGAAAGGATGTAGATAACTATGATATATGGATGACAGATTCAAGACTTCAACACTTTTTAAAATCTGGTTCTAGACTATTAAGGACATTAATTTCAAAAATTAACCTTTAGATAGATATGTTCAGTTTTTAAACTTAGTTCATCTTTGAAAAGCTAAAGCACTTTTCCTATCACATCTGAAGTCCCCTTTTCCCATTTTATTAACTGCTGTATTAATTCAGCTAAAGTTGAAAAAGGAGTCTAAAAAATTAGCTTAAAAACTTTTCAATGGGCTGATTTTGGAAACAGGTGATAATGAAGATGGATTGATGAACTTTGTGATCCCCACCATTTCGGGTGCTTGAACATGAGCAGAGTGATTACTAGAGCAACAAGGTCCATCTCATCTCAGTTCTGGGCAAAATGACTCTCCAGTGCTGATATTAACAAGATTTTCAATAGCCTTGTGTATTTCAGCTAAACCTCGATCCATTTCTGCTGGCCGGATACTGGTAGACCCCCATATCTGTTTTTGTATGACTCCCAAAAATGGGTGGGTAGCAAGATAGCTGTTTTCGTCCATAGTTGAAAAATAAGACTATCTCCCTGCATGCAGCTTTTCAAGGCATTTAAGGAGGCTTCCCACTTTCCAGGGAAGAAAGAGTGATCAACCTGGAGCTATCTCCCAGGGCTTCCTTTAAAAAACCCTCTTTTTGCTCCACTATCTGAAGTGGGCACTCTTCAATCTCTGGGTTTAATGCTTCCTTTACTTTTTACTTTCTACTCTAGAGGAGAGGTAACCAGGTGATATTAGTTTTCAGAGAATGAAGGTTTTATTTTTGTTTTCTGGGATTTATTATTATTATCTTTTGGAAGTATTTGAAGGAGAGGAAGGAGAGAAAAGAAAGCTAAAATGGTGACTCTCCCAAGCCTCCCACCCACCCAATCTTCACCCCCATTTGGGCAAGAGAGAGGCAACAGGGCAAGTGCTAAGAGGCTCTTCCCACCTGTGCTTCTTATCAGTGTCTTCATGCTGGCAGTGACAAGAAACATAGTTTGTTTTCCTTGCTCTTTTCCCTATCCCATTTTTCTCAGGCTGCATTCTCATTCTTTTTCTCATTTAAATTTCTTCCTGTATCTGTATGTATGCAGAGCTAGAGATTTTAAGATCAACAAAGCAGTTTACACCCTCCTATCCCATTATAACACTTTGAATATACAGATCCTTCTATTTAACTCTTTTTAAGTATGTTCCTTTTATGTATTTTAAAAGATAAAGAATTGTTTGTTATATGCTCACCAAGTTTTACCCTCAATTTTTCTTTTTTTTAATTTATTTATAAAGAGTTTTTATTGTTTAAAAGGGAAACAAAAACATTGATACATACAACCATTCTTCATCCACTAAGTGACATCAGGGGAAAGGGAAAGAGGATGGGGGAGTGGGGTTTACATACAAGGTGACAAAACAAAGTCATGCAATACAACTCTCTCCCACATTAAAAAGGACATAGGTTGACTTCACCCACGGCCTCGGACTGTACACTTTCTTTGAGCTTATCGCCATTCCTATAAAGTATTCCCGCATAGATTTCCAAGGGGATCCATTGTCCTTAACATTTGTACATTTTTAGATCCAGTATCCTTTGAGGTCAACGGACCTCTTTTCCTTGACAAATAATATAAATGGTTTCCATGTTTCAGTGAAGGACTCTGTGGACCCTTGTCTCAATAAGTAGGTTAGTTTGTCATTTTCAGCTATATCCAGGAGTTTGTTTATAATCTCTTTGTTGTCAGGAGCTTCTTTATCCCTCCAGTGCTTTGCCCAAACTACTCTTGCTGCCGTCACAATGTGGATAAACAGCCTTTCCATATGATAGTTCATCTTTTTTGGATCTACAATATTTAACAAAAAAATCTCTGGTTTAAAATCAATTTTCGTCTTTAAGATTTCTTCAGACATTTCATGAACCTTTTTCCAAAACAATATAGCATGACCACACGACCACCACTGGTGGTAAAAGGTATCCTTGATTGTTTCGCATTTCCAACACCTGGTGTCTCCGGTTTTATATATTTTGTCAATTTGGGCTGGGGTTATATACCACCTGTATATAATTTTAAGTAGGTTTTCCCTCAGTGAATACGCAGTTGTAAAGGATAAATTGTTCCTCCATGTCCTCTCCCAACTCTCCATTGGGATCTTATGGCCTATATTTCTTTCCCATTTACCCATATAATCTTTCACTGGGTTCTTTTCATGTTGTTTGGAGATTATAAGCTCATATAGTTTAGTGACTTTTTTCTCCGTTTGTAGTATTATCTTCCCCCCTAATGTTAGTCTTTCCTCCCAGCCCGTTTCTTTATCCTGTATGTATTTCGCTTTTAATTGATTGTATTGGAACCAGTTTATCCTCCCACTACTCACTTCGTCCTGTCCCTTCAATACAAATCCCTTATCCTGTTTCTTCAGCAGATCTTTATAGGTTGGCCAGTTTTCTTTGTCTATTTTATATATTGAGAATGCTTCCACCGGTGACGCCCATAATGGGATTTTTTTACATAGCAAAAATTTAAATTTCGACCAGATTCTCATCAACGGCACCTTTATAATATGATTCGTGAAGTTCTTGTCCTGTTTAATTTTATTATAGAAAAGATATGCGTGCCACCCAAACTTATTTTCCCATCCTTCGACCTTTAGTGTTTGATTATCTTTTATTTCTAACCACTCTTTTAGATTCACTAAGCAATTCGCCTCGTAGTATTTTAGTAAGTCAGGTAATCCAAATCCTCCATTTTTGGTGTTTCTTGCAGGTATTTTATCTTAATTCTGGGCTTTTTGCCGCACCATACAAATTTTGCCAGGTCTGCCTGCCATCTCTTTATTATTGTCTGATTTTTCAGAATGGGCAGCGTCTGAAACAAAAAGTTGATTCTGGGAAATATCTTCATTTTCACCACCGAAATCCTACCCATTAATGACAGATTTAATTTTTGCCAGTCCTTCATATCTTCTTTTATCCCTTTCCAAATTTTCTCATCATTTTTTTTTTTTATTAACTGACAGTTTTTGCTGTAATACTTATCCCTAAGTATTTTACTTGTTTTGCTATTGGGATTCCAATTTTTTTTTCTAACTCTTGGGCTTCTTTGTTATCCAAATTTTTTGTGAGTAACCCCGATTTTTTTTTATTTAATTTAAAGCCTGCGACCTCTCCAAATTTTTCTATTTTATTTAACCAATTTGCCATATTTTCTTGGGGATCCGTTATTACGCATGCGAGATCATCCGCGAAGGCTGATATCTTATACTCCTGTTTTTTTATTGTCAGCCCTTTTACCTCTTTGTCCTCCACTATATCTTTTAGCAGGAGATCTAACACAAAGTTGAATATGAGGGGTGAGAGCGGACACCCTTGCCTCGTGCCTCTTTGAATCTGAATTTTTTCTGATCTGCGCCATTAACCACCACCTGCGCCTGTTGTAATTTATAAATTGCTTTAATTGCCATGGAGAAGTTGTACCCAATATCTATCTCTGAAAGGAGGCACTCTATCATTTTCCAGTTAACCTGGTGAACGCCTTTTCGGCGTCAAGAAGGCCAGAGCTGTTTTAATATTGATGTTTTTAATATTAAAACAGCTCTGGCCTTCTTGGACGCCGAAAAGGCGTTCGACCAGGTTAACTGGAAAATGATAGAGTGCCTCCTTTCAGAGATAGATATTGGGTACAACTTCTCCATGGCAATTAAAGCAATTTATAAATTACAACAGGCGCAGGTGGTGGTTAAAGTTTTACCCTCAATTTTTCTATAGATAATAGCAAATACTATATCTTGGGCCCAAAACCTGTATTCAGCCACAAGATCAACTTACATATATAGTAACATTTGCATTAATAAGTACTATACATTTAGCAGTTAAAATTGCAATTGAATTCATTTTCTGTATTTTGAGTAGATCCATTATGTTTCCCACAGGAAAGGCAAGAGAAAATAAAAGTTTATTGGGTGAACATATTTTTGTCCTTTGAATAAAGGAGAAAGGACTCAATTTAGAAAACTTGTTCCAAAGTGATCAGACTGCTCATTTGATGGACATTTCTAGAAATTATTTAGTGCCTCGGTCTTTTTTAAGATTGACCCAGACCTCACTCCCTCTTCTTTATGTAAATCTGGACTAACCTAAAGCAGTGATCCTGAAGGGCAATCTGAATGCATTAATGGGTTTTATAAATACCTTTGTGGCATTCAATTAGACTTCAACACATATTGAAGGAGTTGTTAAAATGTTTGATTTGTTATTTTACCATTTGGCTTGTTTCCCCCATTCTCACTCCATCAACTAAAAGAGCTCAGAATTGTTATTATTTTTTTTCAAAAAAGCATAAAACACTTTTAGGAATAGCCAATTTCCTCCTTGCTGAAAGTAAGTATTAATTTAGCAATTGTCAGGTAATATTCTTACAGAACCAAGTGACGTTATCATTTATTCATTTCCTGATCCTTCAAGTATGATTCCCCAAAATATTACTGATGGACTTCCAAGTAGAAGTTTTGTCCTTCACCTATCATCTCCTGTTCTGAGACGAGGATCTCATTATGGCATTGGCACTGAAAAATCCAATGTCACTTCTTTGGACACATTAGGAAGACTTGGAGATAATGTGTTCCACTCAGAAGTTAGAGTCTGATTCGAAAAGTCCTGAACAACAAGGGTAGCAATGGAATTCTATTTTAAGCCTCAATGAGGAAAAGTGGAGAGAAAAGCAGCTGAGCATGATGGGAAAGTCTGAAAAATCTGAGGTTTATGTAGCATTATGTAACATTTATTTAACATTACCTTTTTTCCAAACTGTGAAGAAGAAATCAGATTTAAACCTCTGAATCTGTTGTTTGTGTCGGACTAACATTACTACCTACAATCATTTGTGTGAAACTCTAATAGAAATGTGTCCTATTTAGATGTCATCTCCTTGATAGGTTTCCCAGTCACTTCAGGGTGTCAAGCAGATGTGGTCCTAGTCCTGAAACTGAAGTTCCTTCAAACTTTTTTAAAAAAATAATTTTGTATTGTGCAAATGAAAAAAGGGAAAAAGAAGCATACATAAAAGAAGAAAAATGTTACCAAGATATTATACAGCAACCTAATGCAAATCATATACAAACTATTAATGACAGTACAAGTCTAAATTCTTAACAAACCCCTACCCCTCTTACCCCTTACCTGTAAAGCCATCACCCAGGACTTCTGACACTACTCAACGTGGATCCCTGTTGCATCTCAGATCGCAGCAGTCCCCCTAGATCACACACACCAGGCAGATGCTCTAAATGTACTTTTATTCAGAATAAGAAATAGTCCAAAGATAGAAAGATGTAAGGCAATTCAAATCCAAGGCAAGAGGCAATTCGTAATTGTTCCAAAAACGGTGGTAGAGAAAGCTGGCATAAATCCCATGGAAAACAACGTTGCAAAAGCAAAGCAAACTGCTCCTGCGGTTGACAAGAACTTGAAACCCAGGACCCAAGTCCTTCCAAGCTGAAAGTAGTTTCAGGTCTAACTAGAATGTCCCAAGCACAATCTAATAAAGAGAACTAACTTCTATGTGACCAACGCACCCCCTTCCTCAAACTCCAATCTCTCCGGGAGGATCTGATGCTAGCCCTCCTGCCAAATTCCTGCACATTAGCGGCCCCAGGTGCATCGATATCATGCTGGGAAACTCGGTCCTCCCTATCCTCGGAATGCTCGCCTGGCAAGGGAGTGGAGAAGTTCTCGTGAGAATCAAGGTCGCTGGGCCTCTCACTGTCCAATTCAGAACTAACTTCCATGGAGGCATCATTATCCCCATCTTCAGGCCCATACCCATGTAACCATTCATCATCCCAGGCTAATTCTTCATCTGCAGACCCGTACCCATCTGGCCACCCTTCATCCCCGATCCGACCCTGGGCAGCTGGAACCCCCGGTGTCTGTCTATGACCACTAGGCTGGAACACCACAATCCCATATATACCTTTGTATCTTATTTCCAGATTTTTCTTAACCTTTTTGGTGATCATATAATTTGCTTCTATGTATAACCACCTCTTCCCCCCCCCCTAAAAAGTACTATATTTCAGGATCACCAGACATGAAAAAAGAGCCTTTCTGCACCTTGCACCTCCAGCATTCCCTTGACAAGTTTTATCTATTTTGGCCATTAACTCTTGGGTTATATAGCGTCTATAAAATATTTTATACATATTTTCTCTTAATTGAACGAACTATTGAGAATGTAAGCCCCTTATCCCCAAAAATGTTCTCAATCCTCCAAATTAATATTTTCCCTAAATCCTTAATCCACAAAATCATCCTTCAAACTGAGCATTCAAACTGTATGCAGACGACACCCAACTCTACTACTCATTTCCACCCAGTTCCAAGAAAGCCTCCCAGACCTTGAACCAGTGTCTGACAGTTGTGATGGACTGGATGAGGGATAACGGGTTGAAGCTTAATCCGGACAAGACAGAGGTCCTCCTGGTCAGTTTCAGGGCTGATTGAGGTATTGGGTGGCAACCTCTGCTCGATGGGATTACACTTCTCCTGATGGCGCAGGTCCGTAGATTGATGCTCAAGTGTCGGCGGTGGCCCAGAGGGTCTTTGCACAACTCAAACTTGTGTGCCAGCTGCAACCATACCTCATGAAGTCTGACTTGGCCAGGGTGTCCATGCCTTGGTTACATTCAGACTGGACTATTGCAATGTGCTTTACATGGGGCTGCCCTTGAAGACAGCCTGGAAGTTTCAACTGGTACAATGGGCAGCAGCCAGTCTCCTTACTGCAGCAAACTATAGGGAGCATACAACATACAATGCCCCTATTAAAACAGCTTCATTGGCTGCTGATAAATTGCTGAGCCAAATTCAAGGTGGAGGTCATGACCTATAAAGCCCTAAACAGTTCAGACCCCGCCTGTCTCCGTGATCGCATCTCCTATGAACCGGTGCAAACTCTAAGATCTTCCGGGGAGGCCCTCCTTTCGCTCCCACCACCGTCACAAGTATGATTGGTGGGGATAAGAGAGAAGTTTTCTTGGCCACCTCTGGAATGCCCTTCCAAGGGAAATAAGACAGGCCCCATCCCTTCCCTCCTTTCATAACAGCTTAAAGACTTGGTGGTATCAACAAGCCTTTGAGAGTGACCAGTTCTAGTCCAGCCACAAGCATTGTTGAATATGTCCTTGCACTTCCTACCTATTACCCCAGTCATCCCTCCAATAGGCCCTGGAAATGAGCAGCCACAGACCCGTACCTGCTATTGCTGTTAGCCTGTTATAACACTGTTTGTAATTCCTGGCCCCCTCATATTTTGAGTTTGCGCTAACCTCGGTCCAGCTTTTTAATTTAATTACACTGATTCTCTGTCCAGTTTGGTATTGTTCGGTTATTTATGAGTGCAATCAACCATGAGAATTTGGGGCTCATCTTGTCATTGCACCACTCTTTTCAATTATTGTAGTTCCTTCCCTTCTCCCTTGCTGGAACTTACCTAGAATGAGTAGCAACAAAAGAAGACCTTCTACAGTGGTATCCATTAGACTTTGAAATGCAGCAGCACTGATGGAACCTGGTATCTAGAACATTGTTGCTGCTGCTGTATTCAAAGACCCAGTCATCAATACAATTTATTATTATAGCCATTGACACCATCTACATTTTGAAGGAAAAGAAGATTAGAGAAACCTCTTTAGGCTGTATCATGTTCTTCATGATGCAGTTGTGAGCATAGGAAAACCCAGGGTGCATCTATATAGTCAAATTAATGTGGTTTAACACAGTTTGAACTGCCATAGCTATATGCTGTGGAATCATAGAAGTTGCAGTTTGCACTATTTGGTAGGCTTGTGCAATCCAGGTAAACCTTGATCCATTTAATGTCCTGGCTTTCGGTGGGGCCTCCAATCCATTTTTGAGAGCCTCCCAAAATTGGAAGGGCAGATATCTGTTTTCACTCTGAGGTGCCAAAATAACTGTTTTCTATCAGCCCATTATGGGAGTGGGGCTTCCCAGGGTCTCCTTCCCATTATTTTAGGCATTTAAGCTGTTTCTATTCCAGAGGAAAAGTGCTCAGCTGCTGGCACACACTTTAAGAGGGTTCTTATCTGTTTCTACTCTACAGTAGTGTTTCCCAACCAGTGCGCTGCAGCACACTAGTGTGCCGTGAGCGATCATCAGGTGTGCCATGGGAAATTGGAACCTCCAATACCCTCCCCCCTCCTGCTGAACACTTTTTCTTCTCCACTCGGGGTCCCTTCTTCCCAGCCTTTCTCTGCTCGCTTTGCTCACGCTGCCATGAGTGTGTTCAGGAGGGGAGGGGGAAGGGAGGAAGACATGGGGTGAGTCTGCGTAGTAGCGCCCGTAGGGTCACGTCTTCCTCCCTCCCCTCCTGAACATGCTCACGCTGCCCCCTCAGATCGAGCAGAGCGAGTGTTCGGCAGGAGTGGGGAAGAAAAGGCGCGAAGGGGGAGGGGGAGGAAGAGGTCTCTGTCAAAAGCTGGCATGGGCAAACTTGGACCTTCCAGGTGTTTTGAACTCCAAATCCCACCATTCCTAGCAGCCTCAGGCCCTTTTCTTTTTTCCCCTCAGCCACTTAAGCAGGAAAGAGCCTCAGGCTGTTGGGAATGGTGGGAGTTGAAGTCCAAAGCACCCAGAGGGCCGAAGTTTTCCCATGCCTGTTTTAGGGGCCTTAAAGTGGTGAGCCTCCTTCCAACATTGTGATTCTGGATAGAAAAAAAACAACAACAAAACATAACATAACATTGTTTGAGTCCACAGTGCTCTCTGGGTGTAGGTGAACTACAACTTCCAAACTCAAAGTCAATTCCCAAGCAAACTCTTTCAGTACTTTCTGATGGTAATGAGAGTTCAATATGCCAAGTCTGGTTCAATTCCATTGTTGCAAGAGTTCAGGGTGCTCTTTGATTGTGTGTTAACTATAAATTGAGCAAGACCTTTGTGTGTGTCTTTCTGCCATTCCTGCCAGGATATCTATGTTGTGTTCATCGAAACAGGCCCAGGTTTCACACTGGGTGTATAAATACATTTAAAAACATATTAACTATATGTATTACTGTGTTAGAGTGTCATTTTGGTTGGTGGTGTGCCCCAGGATTTTGTAAATGTAAAAAATGTGCCACGGCTCAAAAAAGGTTGAAAAACACTGCTCTAGAGGATTGGTACTCTGCTGCAACACTCTTTTCAAGGCATTTGAAGGAGGTGAGTTCTTAAAGCTGTTTCTTATTCTAGAGGAGAGGTGCTCGGCTGCAGCAGACATGCAGTTTAAGGGGGCTTCTTGTTCTTAAAGCTGTCTAGAGGAGAGGTGCTGCAAGCAGATGCGTGCATGCTTTCTCTCCCATGCCTGCACCACATCAGCTGCCACACACGCTTTCCAAGGCATTTTAAGGAGGCTTCCCACTTCCTGGTAAGGAAAAGTGATGACCTCCTGGAGCTATCCTGGGAATTCCTTTAAAAATACCTCTTTTCCCTGGCATGCTTCAATCTCCTTTCTGCATTAGGTTTAATGCTTCCTTACAGCTGTTTCTACTTTCTACACTAGAGGAGAAGTAATTGATAGTAATTTTCAGGAAATGAGGGTTTTCTTTTTGTTTGCTGGGGGATTAAAACAAAAGATTAATCTGTGATGCCGAAAAGCAGAGAAGAACCAAGATCAGCTCCTGCTTGCTTTTGTTTTGGGTGGGTTTTTGTACCAGGAGGGCCCTTATCGTTATGGACTCCCAAAGTACTGAAGGAAATGGAGGAAACAGAAGAAACGAATTCCACTCACAAGTCTACTATTTGGCAGAACAGGCTAAAGACATCATGAAATTACAACTTTGTGATTCCATAGCATTGAGCCATGGCAGTTCAAGTGGTTTTAAACTTTATTAATTTGATGGTGTAGTTCAGGGGTGGGCAATTACCGGCCCTCCAGGTGTTTTGGACTTCAACTCCCAGAAATCCTAGCCAGTTTACCAGCTGTTAGGATTTCTGGGAGTTGAAGTCCAAAACAACTGGAGGGGTGGTAATTGCCCACCCCTGGTGTAGATGCATTCTTAGCACTCAGAATTATGGAGAAGTTTGGTCATCATGAGTCACGACGAGGAACTAACTCTTCTTAATTAGCATAGTACGTTGCAAATCTGGAATTATAAATTCAGATAACAGCTCTGTGTTATTACAATTCTAGTTATCTTTGAATATTTGCATATGCACATCACTGAAGTGCATAATGACAATAAGAGTGTGCCATATTGCAATTTTTATTTCTGCCCCACACATATGTTATAATATATCACAACATCCTTCTCTTGCTATGTTGGCTTTTCTCTTTTTTCTCTTTTTTATACCAATCAGGATTGGAACATGAATGAAAAGTGGCAGAGTTTGCTACTTCATCCTGCAAAATGTGGATGCAAATGTCTGGATTAATTCACAATCAATCTCAATTTGGCTTATGCAAATATTAAAGTTTGTTGTAAGAGAGTCAGGTCTCCCAGTGTGTTCAATATTTGATTGACAAGCCAACTGCTTTCAAGCTCTGGCAGTATCAGTGGCTATGAGAATTAACTAAAGGAGTTATTTTATAATACAGTTGCAACAGAAATTCTGAAAAGAATTATGTCAAAGTCAATATTAATATTTACTAAGAAAGCATACTCACCCAGGACAAAAACAGTCTGAGCATCAAGGGATATTACTTTTTCTGATTTTATTGTCCACAAAGAAGGGAGTGATCTCTCCCTACATCGACATCTCTTCAAACCATTTTAACTTACAATACCATATTGACAAAATGTAGGCCCGTCACTCTAACATTGGAGTTTATCACAGGAGGCAATCAAATTGCAGTGACAGTAGGTGACAGAAAGAAGGCATTTCTTTTACAAAAGGGAGTCATTAACAGGTTATTTCTGTTTGTAAATCCCCCCATTATTTTCTACCAGGAGGGCAGTTGCAATGGAATGACATTATGGGATAAATTGAAGGCAAAGTTGTTGTTGTCCTGCTGTAATTGTGATTTGCCTGTCTTGTGTGATAAACTCTATTGTAATTTTTCTTCTCATGTAGAATTTATAATACCTTTCCCTAATGAAGAACTCCAACAGCTTCCATGATGTGTTTTGTGCAATTTTGGTTGCTATTTTATGTATTTTGGATGTTTGTTGCATCTCAGAACTGGAACGTACCCACCCACCCCTCCCCCCAGATCACACACACAAGCAATCTCTGTAAACTACTTTTATTTCGAATAGAATAGTCCAAAAAGGTAAAGGTATAGGCAAAAGTAAGTCCCAAGGTAAATCTGGAAAAGTTCTCAAAACGGAGTAAGTCCCAAGGAAAGCAATCCGATAACAAGGCAGCCCGCTCCTGCGGACAAAGCATGAAACTTAGAGTCCAAGGCCAAACAAAAACAACAGTCAAACAAGAAACGTAGATCAACAAGCCAGGCCACTCCTGCAGCCCACTTGAACTTGGAGACTTGGAACAAAGAAACATTCAATCCAAACATAGCTTCGAATCTGTCGGAATCTTCCCAAAGTCAGTCTCTTAAAGGAATCTATTTTCTGTGAGACCACTGAATTCCCCGTCTCAAATTCCAATCCCTTCTCAAAGATCTGATATTGGCTCTTCTATCAAAACCCGCCAGCTCATTAGCCGGACCAGGTGGACTCATATCTTGGTGGGAAAGCTCATCCTCCCTATTTCCCTGGGCCTCAGCTGGCAAGGGAGAAGGATTCCCGTGAGATTCAAGGTTAGTGGAGTTCACGCTGGCAGTCTCAAAACTTATTTCCATAGAATCTTCATTAACCCCTTCTTCAGGCCAATACCCATGCAACCAGTCATTATCCCAAGACAAGTATTCATTTACAGAAATGTCCCCCTCAGGCCATTCATCCTCCTCATTCTGGCCCGGATCCACTGGCACTACTGGTGCCTGTCTCTGACCACTAGGCTGGGGCACCACACTGCTAGGCTGGAACACCACATTTGTGTATTTTGCTGTAAGGCTACCACAGCTATTTCTAGATATGCTTTATGTAATTCTCTGTAAATTTTCTTATTTTTATATTGTGTTTTTTAGATACTATATACTAGTTTTCCTAAGTACTTCATTACCTTCTCAAGAGGTTCAGGAAGTTTTACCTTAAAGAATTATACATTTCCATGTTTAACCTCCTCCAAACTCTTTGAATTGAGTCTCTTTAGGTTCAGGCTCTTGCTATGGCACTGTAAGCAGATAGTAAATTCCTTTGAGCCCAAGCAGGAGGATGAAAAAGAAACACACCATTACTGACTGATCCACTTAACATGATGTGATGGAAAGACTAAATCTCAGAATAAGTAATGAAATGTTTTTACTTTACCATCTTGCCCAAATTTATGGAAATAAACTTTTTTATATATCTACACCTTGAGATTGAGTCTATCCTCCTCCAGAGGTGATGTTTCCAGTTCCTTCTGCTTTCGGTCTACTGAACAGGAGGTTGCTTAGCTCTTGCTCCTAATACTTAGCAGCTTCCAAAACTTTGGGAGGCATCAAGGTCAAGGAAACTGTTAACAGCTTGAGGTCACTCTCTAAATGCATAACAGGAAAATATAGCTTAGAAAGATGAGGATCTTTTTAATGCATCTGCTTATATAAGGAATGATTAAAAGCTTCTGACATGAAAGTCTGCATACCTTTCAGCTCATAATGTAAATTTAGTCCATTAGATGTATGATGATAGCAAGGATGGGGATGGGCCTCACAAATCAACCTCTTTCTTCTATGACCTTATCACACGGGGGAGCCCCCTCCCCTGGTGATATTTCACCAGTAGGAGTCGTCCCTTGCACTGCTTTGGTGTAGCAATGCTTTCCCCATCATGCAGGGAAAGTGTTGTCCAAACAGGTCAGAGGTATGTTGGCTCCATTGGAGCCAGTACAACACGGGAAGCCTCCTGTGTTGGAGGGAAAGCATCTGACCACAGCCAAAAATCACATGGTCGTGTGATGGCTGCCATGGAACTCCATCGCTGAAAAAGGCTTTAAGCATCCTAGGACACTAAAACTCTAAAAAAGGACTTGTTGCTGTGACAGAAATAAAAATGTTGATTGTAGCACAGCAAACTAGGTAGTAATCCGGTTGGGAAGTGGTAAGTGTTTAATTTGATGATGCTCATTCATACAAAAGACAGAATCTTTCTCTCTATAATTCTTCTCTCTGACTTATTTTCCCAGCAAGATCCTTACATACAGTCTCTCTCACACACATATGCACACAATCACTGAGCTTTCATAATCTGACTCCCCATGTCCCACTTTTCTAGGAAAAGGGTGGACAGGCCAAGAAAGAGATGGGCAAACACAGTTTAAAGACTATTTTCAGCCTCCTTGGCCATTTTTGAGTGTGCAGCTGTACAATCTATGGGAGTACAACAACAACAACAAAACTTTATTATGGTCACTGACCAGCACAAAGCGGGCACAAGCGCCCTAAGAGGGGAAGGACACCTTCCCAGTAGACAGATATTTAAAATTAGATTAGAAATCAGTATAAAATATATATTTAAAAAGACAGGATATTGTAACAGGTATGGAACCGAAGGGGGAGGGGAGTGGTTGATGAGAGAGGTCGAAAACACTGGTGGGGGGCACTAAAGAGGAAGGGAGGGGCACACTGCGAGTCTAGTAGCATTTCAGCTGTAATATGGGAGTAGAAATTATACACATACACATATAGTCTTCTTGGCATTGCCCATCTTTGTATTAAGGTCTTTTCTCAAAATAAATATGGCATATATTGGCACTTGTACAGCTCTTGGTCATTTTTAAAACATTGTGCCTTCATACTACTTTGTCAAAAGACTAGTTCTCAATCTCTCATTATTTCTTTCTCTTTCTATCTGCATTCTTTTGCACCATTTATGAAACAAGGAGGAAAAGATAATGTAGGTAGTTTTGAGAGTAATACAACGAAATTGAGACAAAATGGTTTCAGCATGATCTGCAGCCTTGTTGTCTTCATAAAATATAGAATACCAGACAGATATAATATTTAGTTTCATTGAGATTTAAAGGCCTCTGATTTCCCTACCCCCCCCTTTTTTTTTAAAAAATCTTTATAGCTATACTGCCAATGTTTTCATGAATACTCAGAAGCTCAGTAGATTTGACATCTCATTTAAATAGTGAATTCAAAGGAAGACTCCATGATGGATGAAGCTCTCTCAGGATTGGCTTCCCTAATCACTCACAAGACCCAAAAACAAAACAGCTCATGATTCTTCCTATGTCACTGAGCAAATGGGGCATATTTTTGTTATTTTCACAGGAACTGTTGAGCTTGAACCATCAGAAGCAACAGATGGTGTGGGAAATGTGACGAAGAGGGAGATAAATCCCAGCATTCCATAAACTGAGCCATAGTCATTGAAATGGGGTAAACTACAGTGTAGATGGACCTTGTGTATTTAGGAAGCCGAAGTAGCAATTATCTCAGGATCTCTTCCCTCCTCCCTGAGCACAATTCTCACCCATGGAGTGTTTTCCCCTTTTATTACATTATAAAAAGTATCAGGTTTTTTAATTAGTGTCACCGAAATCATGCAAATTAACTGAAAGCAGCTTTTCTGTCACCGATGACTGCGTCAATACCAGCTATTAGCTCTGACATTTCCTTCAGTACTCTGCTCCTTTGATTAATGCATCTGCTCAGTTTTATTTTATTTTATTTATTTATTCTAAAGATAATACCCATCACATAATGCAGTTCTCTGACAGGAATTGATTTTTGAATTTAAGACAATGACCCAAAAAAATCAGGGAAGGAAGAAAAGAATGGAGAACAAACAAGAAATGGGAAATTTAATGATAAGGTTAGAAGGTCACTTCTGCTGAGCCTCCAGGTTAGTCATTTAATCAATGAGCCTGGCATTAGTGTTAATTATCATAAACCTTTCAGAAAATGAGTGGTTTTATAGGTTATAACCAACGTCTCCTTATCATAGCACCTGTGTACCCAACCCACAAGCTAAGAGGGGGCAACCATTTAGTTGATAACTTGAATCTGGACTCAGGTACAGATTCAGTGCCTTGAGCAGCTATCTTAGCAGCAGCTCTTCTACCTTGGCAATTCCTAAAATTTCAAGCCAGATAAATATGAATTCTGAGTACACCCTGGTCATAAAGACTTCATTAGTCTGCCACCTGTTGTAAAATAGGTAGCAGACTAGGGACAACCTCTAATGGGAACCTTCACCAACTGGTACTCGCAGAGTTATAACTGTGCAATGCTAGCTGACCAAGACTACATACAATTTCAAATCCATGCAATGCCCCAAGGCATACTATATTGGGGGGGGGGAGTTCTTATAAACATACCTGGAAGCTAAGCCCAATATTGCTTGGAGAGGAAAATCAGAGGAAAATCCCCTTGGATCTTGTTGATGCATTGGCAGGTACCCAGGATGCTCAGTAAATAAGAGACATATTACTTAGGCCAGTGTTTTTTAACCTTTTTTGAGCCGCGGCACATTTTTTACATTTGCAAAATCCTGGGGCACACCACCAACCAAAATGACACAAAATTACACTCTAACATAGTAATACACATAGTTAATATGTTTCTAAATGTATTTATACACTCAGTGTGAAACCTGGGCCTGTTTCGATGAACAAAACATATATATGACTTCCTCTCACATATTTATACATGGCTATAATGTCTTCTCTCAGCCTTCTCTTCTTCAGGCTAAACATGCCCAGCTCTTCAAGCCACTCCTCATAGAGCTTGTTCTCCAGACCTTTGTGAAATTTCACCCTGAGTGAAACTTGCTTCCAGTTAACTATGGATGTCATGAAGCTGTTATAAACAGTTCCTTGGGGGGGGGGGAGGCAACTCTCAAAAATTCCAGTAATAATAGTTAAAAAAAACATTTCCAAGCGGAGAGGCTCAATTTGTTTCTTGGAAACCTGTGAGAGGGCTGCTAGGAGGAGGGAGAGTGCCAATTTCTCACGGCACACCTGATGATAGCTCACGGCACACTGGTTGGGAAACACTGGCTTAGGCCATTTCTACATGGACCAAATAATGTGGATTCTCCTGCCATCTGCTGTGGAGAGTCCACACAATATGCAGCTGAAGTCAGAGCATAAGTGCTGCATCTAGCCATCAACCACGGAAACAGGATTTACTCTGGAGCTTCCAGCAGAGATCTGGTCTGATCCATTGTGCACATGTCCCTTAGACCCACCACTATGTGGCTGGCCATATGTGTTGTAGCTTCCACAGATGGCCTTGAGACACGCCAAACTTAGTAAAAGTATTAACAGTTTATTGGAACATAAAACATAGCCACAAACCGGCTTTCAGAATCCCAAAAGCCCAACACCCAAAAAAGAGTCTCTTAGTAAATAATAAAGACGTCTGTCTGTCGTCCTTGGCTTTGTCTTTGTCCAGGCAAGAAGTCTGTATGATGTTTTCATCCAAAAGGAAAGGAGGAGTGCTTCCTAATCCACAGGAGCTAAGTATACACAAATAACATACATCAAAGCCCCCACAACCCACAGCCTCTCCCTTCCACCAAATATACAATACCATGTAAGCAGTCACTCACAGCAACACAGGAATGGTCAAATGAAACGCGGTAGTCACTAGGCATAAAAACAAACATTAAATCCCCAAACCCCCCAACATACAACAGTTTCAGCTAGAGCTGCCATTGCAGCTCACCCAGAACCATACATGAAAACAGCCCAATACTCACAGATAGCTGGAAACCAGGAATAAAGGCATGAAGATCAAGAGTAACAAGATACAGGAACGAGAACCCCACCAGCAACACCTTGGCCAACCGCAGAGTCCCAAACCCCCAGGCATTACCTTTATACCATTACAAGTCAGAGGCGTCGGAATCCCCACCCAAATCTGCCTCAGTCCCCACAGCTGCAGTGCTGGATGTATTCCTCCACGCCTCCCATCTTTCATGAGCACTTAAAGGACCCCAATCTGATTCAGCATTCCCACTAGGCCACCCCTGATCGCTTGAAAAGCCAAAGAATGAACTCTCACTGGACCTCTCTACAAATCTATGGTGAGGCCACATCTGGAGTACTGTGTACAATTCTGGTCACCGCACCTCAAGAAGGATATAACGGAACTGGAAAAGGTACAGAAAGGGCAACAAGAATGATCCAAGGGATGGAGCAGCTCCCTACGAAATCAGGTTGCAACGCCTTGGTCTTTTCAGCCTTGAAAGACGGCGTTTAAGAGGTGACTTGATCGAAGTGTATAAAATCATGCATGGGATAGAAAGGGTGAATAGAGAAAAAATATTTTCTCTGTCACACAACACTAGGACTAGGGGGCACTCCCTAAAGCTCCAAGGTAGGAAAGTTAGGACTAATAAAGGGAAATATTTCTTCACCCAGAGGGTCATTGGGTTATGGAACTCACTTCCAGAGGAGGTTGTGACAGCGGTCAGCCTGGACAGCTTCAAGGCAGGATTAGACAGATTCATGGATACCAAGGGAATCAGTAGCTACTGAAATGGACATCCAAGTGCCACCTCTGTGTTGATGGAGGCAGGCAGGATTTCCCGGGTACTGGTTGTGGGGGTCGGGAGCAGGTGAGGGTTTTGCCCTCCTTTCTGCTAGAGATCCCTGTGTACAACTAGTGGGCCACTGTGTGACACAGAATGCTGGACTAGATGGGCTGAGGCCCGATTCAGCATGGCTCTTCTTATGTTCTTATGTTCTTTTGTTCTTATGTTCTTCTGATGTTAACTCTGCTTCAAAACCTTCACAAGTGTCTTCACTGGTAGCCTCTCTAAGTATTTGTCGGACCTTTCTCCTTTGTTCTTCACCCTCCAAACTAGAATCACTTGCAGCTCTCTTCCTTCCAGCTGCAGCAATCCTGCCCAAATCCCCCTCTTCAAGTGACCTTTCAAACAAAGCATCTTCCTCCAAGTTACTACCTGTAGCAACTATAGGCTCAGCTTGCTCAACTACAACAATATGCTTACTGGTGATGTCTCTTCTGGTGAGGTCACAATAAGAACTCAGCCAAGTAATCAGGAAAACCGATGTCAAGAAAGGAGCTGCTTATGGCCGATGACACAACAGTGGTGGCAGCTTCAATGTATCCATGGCCCAGCCAGTCATCTAGCAGCCAAAAGGGCTCCAGTGATGTTCCTGAGCTACATCAGGGCAGTCACAGAGCAGTTTACTCCTGATTATTGAGTAAGTGTAGACATGACCCAAGTGTTCAATAGATGGCTGTTGTATTTTGGAAAAAGCTGTGTGTGTGTAAAATCAGCCTTCTTCGGAGGCTACATAAAAAAAATGAAATTGTAAAATGAATATGAATTTAACATTAAAAGGATAATATGTAAGCATATAATTGACATACATACATGTTGAAATACATTGATTTTTTTTCCATAATGAAACAGCCGACCATTCAGCATTTGGATATATATTTGTTTCCCCACCCCGTGGATTATATTGAATGCCCAGATTGGCATTAGGCTCAACAGACCATGATGGATTAGGAGACAAAGCAGTCTGATTGCAGAGTCTCACACAGAGATTAAGTTTTACACCTGGAATAGAAATTAAAAGGAGCATGCGATCCAAAAACAAGATTATTGTCAAAATAAATGAAGCTGTTTTATGCTTTCTGAAACAAGATAAATGCCTTGTAGCTAAGTGATCTGTTTCATGAGCAGTTGTGCAGAGAATTTAGGACCTGTGTTATTTCAGTGGTTGATGAACCAGAATGTTATATAAACTGGGATTTCAGAGACAATCTATAAGCAGTTATCCATTTGTTCCTATTTTTGAGGAGTTCTCTTGTCCTGGAAAAGCAAGTGCTTTTTATCCAAAGGCATGGGTTTTGTGTATGGTAGCTGGCATATAGCCTCTCCCCTGGCTTGAGGAGCATAGTAACTATTAGGCCTGTTTCCTATTATCTGATACATCTAATTATCGGAAGTTTTGTTCGGACTTCCGATAATTGAAGTGATATCGAGAGCAGCGCCCCAACCAGGAAGTGGCTTCGCCATTCTGAGAGCTTCGTTGCCATTCTTGGAAAGGTCTCGGATGTAATTTCCACCCTTTCTTGCTGCCCCTCCTCATTGGCTGATGGCAATCCAAATTGGACACGGGATAACACCCCTCCCCAGCAGATCTGGGAGAAATGCAGCTTTCCCCCAGATCTGCTGGGGAGGCATGTTATCCCTGGAAGTAACCTAAGTGCTAAAAGGGACTGTTTACTAGAAAGCCACTGACAAACAGCTGGGAAAGAACACCAAAAAGAATGACTGGGGCTCTAGCTAAATGATCTAATGTAATATAAATCCAGACATCATATTTATTTATTTGTATTTATTTATTTCCTGGAACAAGCGGTTTGAGATAAAAACACATCTATATTAAAAAGAGTTAAAATGTATTACAGTCTGCAAAACAGCATAAGAACAGTGTATATTCATCAAAATGTAAACCAATAATGTGATTCTCAAAATGTAAACCATTCAAAGCAATGATAATATTCAGAATGCAATATTACATAAACATAGGACAGCACGTTATAGAATCCAGTGCACCAGACGTATCATAGTATTATATTACCAGAAGAATGTTCCAAATGAAATAGTCTCTGCAATTAGAGTTGTTCAAGGTGTTTTTGGTGTGGTAGTCCAGATAACGTAGTCCCATGTAATGGATCCTGAAGTGTGGAGTACGAATCACCATTTGCTGGAGTAGCCCCAGGTCAAAACAATCACGATGAATAAGGAGTCCAGAACACGCCAGGAATGGCAAAACAGCTCACGTTTGGCTGTAGAAGCGTCGCTGATCGTGGCACAATGTGAGGATGCGGGACCCCAAGGCCTACGGGAATGCGTGATCAGGCCCCTCCTGGTGAAAACATCTTACCACAATGATATATTCTATGGACATTCAAGCCAGGGATCTCTCAGTGATGTCTATAGAATATATCGTTGTGATCGTGTATCTTGTGGCTATGAAAACAGTGCTTTAAGCTCCAGAATTAAATTGAACACATTGCTGCCCTGATGAAGTTCTGACTGTAGGAACGATCACGCATTCCCGTAGGCCTTGGGAATACATCTGAATATCGGAATACATCCGATTCAATTCCGATAACATCGCTGTAAAAATCGGAAGTGATTCCCATCCGAAACCAAAGCAAAATCAACATCCGAAACGACTTCCGAGATGCATTTTTGCATTTGAAAACTGGCCTAGTAACTATCTCCCTGGGTTTTTCAATTTCTAATGATGTAACTTTTCCTGGGAAATACTGGATTCGAGGGATATCAATGGGTCTTCAGACTCAAAATCTTTAGCTGTGAGCAACACGTCAGGCATGCTTCAAGACCTTGGAGTTTGTCTGGCTGAGGCAAAACAGCAAATAGCACCCATGCCTTCACCTACATCAAGACACATATCACCTCAAACCAGGCACGTTAGATTGGCATGTGAGGCAGAAAATTGGAAGAGCTCCTCTCCCTATCCCTGGAAGTGAAAATATAGTAAGCATCCATTAAAATCATCTGCTGCCCTTTCATGATAGCCAAAATCTGCTGCCTGGGCAGCTGCTTCACTCTGCCTCTCGAAAACCCTCAGTGTGTGCCAGATACTAATATCATTCTTTGTAACAGATGCAGCAGTATCTTTATGTCATGGCAATGGGACAATCTGTTTTCACCATTGATTCCTTGCCCTCGGTCTCTGACGTCAGTCTCCCATGTCCTTATAACCATCGTCAAAATTTGGAAAGCTTACATTTATGACAAATCAGAGTTTGGGAATATTATGTTTATGACCAATCTTCTCTCTCTCTCTCTCTCTCTCTCTCTCTCTCTCTCTCTCTCTCTCTCTCTCTCTTGGCTTTTCTTCGCAAACGAAGATTCAGGAAGGACTCATCCCATGCTTTCTACAAGCGCGTTGATGACACAAATCAATGTAGTGACAAGTTAAAGGTGTCGCTATCTGGGCTATGAGAGGATGTCTTTATATTCATGTAGCAAATTCCTCTGTTTTATTCATCTTAAAAAGTAACTTTTTAAGCATTGTATTTGCTCTAATAGGAGTTCTGATCTCCTATCATACAAATCTCTATGGATGGAGTATGATCTCTGCATTTACATACCCAAAAAGATGCTGCCATATTTAAAAAGGAAATGCCACAATACCTGTCCCTTCAATAGAAGACCTCACATATATAAAGCCACCATTTTGTAAAAATCAGAACATCTTTGCAATACACATTTTCTGACTCGTCTTCCTTTCAGATCAACAAAGGGAACCTTGTATGCTCCATGCAACTATTTACTTATGGCTGAATAAGAATAACTTGTTGGAAACAATAAGAAGAAAGACACAAAAGCAAAAATTCTGGAACAATGATGGTTTACCCTTATATTGGATTCTTTTTCTAGATAGCAATTTGCATTTTGAAGGCAGAAAAGTAATTTACAGCAAAAGTCACTGAAGAACAAGTAGCTAAGATCTGAAATACTACTGGTGCCATCTAGTGATAAAAGATTAGATGTGCACTTTAGTAATCCCATTACTGATAATAATGCAGTATTTTCGAGTTTAAATGAAATAAATTTTGCAACTCTTCCTTGTTTTCTTATATGCATGTTTAACCAAACATGGAAAATGGTGATATAATACAAAACATTTTCCTGTTTCTTTTGGACTCAAACTGGGAGCAAAGTATTTACCAGTTTGAGAAAACAATCTGGTCTTTTTTGTATTGAAGGACATGCAGCTCAGGCCTTGAGACTCAACTTCTTATTTTGCCTTTGTTTTCCTACAATTTAGTTTAATTTTGTTAACATTCCTCTCCTAAATAGGATTGAAATAGTTAGAATCAATGACATCGTCTGATAACATGGGAATCTTATAACAGAAAAGGACAACTTAATTAAATGTCATTTGTTTTAACTTGATTGACTTAATTTGTAATGGCAGCATGAACTTAATTCCAGAATTACGTTATTCTTTAAGTTATCAGTTAACCGAACATTAGGGAGTGCTTTTAAAAAGCCAGATGTTTGTAAAATGACTTCTTGCTTTTTGTTAATCCTTCAGGGTTAGAGAAAGACAAGATCTATGCCACAAGATCAAAATCACTCATATTACTTCATTGTTTGAATATGATAGTTTATGTAAGAAGCCCTTGATTACATCAATACGTAGCCTTTTTTTTTACCAACTTCCCTATTGCTATTCCTTTAATAATAATCACTTGAAGTCATTGTGTATTGTAGAGCAGCCTGTTGTTCATTTGTGTGAGTACAGGGGATTGGACTCATAGAGATAAGTGTCAGGATCTCTTTATTGATTAGCCCACTGGCCATATCAAAAACGTTTGACATACACATACAGTACAACATACGTTAAAATAAACAAGCAGTTAACATGATTAAAACTTGTTTAAGTTAAAAAATAGTTTAAAATATCAGCATTAAAATGCCAAGGTAAAATTACATACCACAAAAGTTTAAAATGAAGGTTAAAACAAAGTTTAAAATAGACCAGCTATTGCACAATCTCAATCCCGCTCAGATATCTGCATCACCCCTGCAGTTTACCGCAATCGCCTCCAAATACGCAGTTCTCAGTTGCATTGTTTTACGTAAAAAAAGGGGCCGTTTTGTGTGTTATCTTAGCATTCTGGCCAGCCATTAAGAATGTAGTTTTAATATGGGGGTCCCAGTGAGTCGTCTGTGAAATGAATGGTCCGAGGTATTGATTTCTCTCTTTCTTGTACAAAATACAACTAAACAGTACATGTGTAATATCCTCTACCTCTGTCGCCCCACAGATACAAAAATGTTCATTATATGGAACCTGGTTGAATCTTCCATGTTTAACCATTGTATCTGTCTGTTCAAATCTGGTTCTAGACTCTATATCCTGTATTCGTTGTGCCACTATATTTTCGGATCTAGTTCTTTTAGGAGATTTGGATATAGAATTGGAAGTACTCAACACCTAATGTATTTTGTCAGTTGAGCTAGCCAAGAGGACTGACGTTGATTTTTGGTCTGCTCTAACAGGCACAGTTTTGGTAGTCTATCTTTTGCCATGGCATTTAGTTTTAACCAATATTTATATGTCCTAATTTTGGATAAACCATCAACTGTGTATAATAATAATAATCAAATCAGCTTGCATTAAAAAGGATACACTGTAGTAAGTATGTTTAATGGTTTTGATATTTAAGGTAGGAGGAGGAAGTGAAAGAGAGGGAGGAGATGCACCAGCTTCACCATCTGGCATTACATACCTCAACAGAAGCCAGATACATTTGTTTTGAAAATGCTTTTTAATCACAACAGTGATACAGCCCCGTTATTCATGGGGGATAGCTTTCTGAGCTGATAATGAAAACAGGAAACATATAATGGTGAGCCGTATTGAGGATCTACTTTGAAGAGCTAGAAAACTCATAAACAGGTATATCTAGGAATTGGCTAAGTCACCCAGTGGAAGCACTCCATAGAGCAGGGGTCAGGAACCTTTTTGACCCAGAGAGCCATAAAAGCAAAATATTTGGAAATATTTATTTCAGTGAGAGCCATATAATTAGTTAATTAATTTTTTTTGTAACTGAAGGGAAAGAGGCACGTTGGGGCCTCCTATCCTGGCAGGCGCAGGTGGTGGGCCAAAGCTCTCCCACGTCCCAAACCGGGGGGCCACGGGAATACCGCAAGGCTAGCCCACACCAGGCCCCGGCCGGCAACAAGGCGGTGGAAGGAGGCAGGCGCATCCCCAGCGAGCGCGGGAGGTGGGCTATCTCCCTCCCCTGCCCCATACTGGAGGCTCCACAAGAAGCCCGGAGCAGGCCTCGGGAAGCCCACTTTGCCCAACGCATGGGAGTGCGGGGGGCGAGCCAGGACCCGCCCCCATCCAACACCAGAAGCGCTGCATCCAGGCAGAGATGTGTGGCAGGCCCACAGGCAACCACCGGGCCTGCAGCAACGGCAGGGGAGGGGGCTAGGCACAGCCCCCACAAGCGCAGGAAGCAGGTTGAGTCCCTCCCCCCCAACAACACAGGAAGCTCTGGGCAAGAGGCGCAGAACAGGGCGCAAGGCGCATGGCAGACCCTACCGGGCCTGGGGCAAGCAGCTGGGAGCGGGAAGGAGACCTCCCCGCCCCAGGAGCTGTGAGAACGGGCTGAGAAGACTGCGGGAAACTGCTCTTCCTAGCCTAGAGCCAATGGGTGGGGGCCGTGGTCCCCGCAAGCCCTCCCTACTCTGAAACAAAGGCCAAAACAAGGCCGCATGTGAGGGACAGGCGGAGAGCCGCATATGGTTCACGAGCCATAGGTTTATATATATATGATTTATATAGGTTTTTACTGGTGTATTTTATATTGTATTTAATAATTTGGTTTTCATGCATTTATTTGTTTGCCTTATATGTGGAAGACCTATTGCGTAAGTATCAAATAAATTTTATTTGTTTATTAGTCTAGAGTCGTATGGAAGGGCTTTGTCCCTTTTTGCCCCATGAATAACCTTAAAACCACATTTAAAGAAACTCAAAAAAGCTTTATTTCAACAAAGTTTAAAGTAGCAAATCAAATTCACCAAAGCAAGTACAAAAAACAAGGCAAAAGTCTTTTGGCTGAGCAAAGTACAGTCTTTGATAATTTCTTCTCAAGGCAAAACACTTACAAAGACTAGGTTTTTTGCTGGAACAGATACAGGATCAAAGGCCCAGTAATTTGGATCCCTTGCTGTCAGTAATGGCTGTTTTCCCAGCGTCAGATTTATAGCCCTCAGCCCACAGCACATGTGCCCCTAGGGCAGTGATTCTCAACCTGTGGGTCTCCAGGTGTTTTGGCCTACAACGCCCAGAAATCCCAGCCAATTTACCAGCTTTTAGGATTTCTGGGAGTTAAAATTAGTTAGTTCTAACCTATAACTATCAAGGAAAGTAACCGAAACCTGGAAAATGACATTCCTCCAGGCTATTCAATGTTTCTTTTTGCTCCCTAAGGGTTATTTCCCCAATTTATCAAGATTTAGTACTTTCTGAACAAAATATCCCAAGAACCTTATGCTTGAATCAAAAGCAGACGGTTCCTGGGGATATTTCTTCTTCAATGCCTTTGTTTCTGCCATTTATTCTTGGCTTCTTTCTGAGTTGCACTTCCCAGACACCTTCGTTCCTCCACAAAGGCCACTGACAGTGTGTAATAGCTAGAACCACAGTCAAAACTATTGATGTTTGCTCTGGGAGTTTTACAGTTCCTTCACAATAACATCAATGATAAAATAAATCAAGACTTTGGCTAGAAAAAGAAATATTTTCATGACTATATGGTGTCCTTCACCACCTTCATCTTAATCCTCCAAAGCACTAAACTGTCATAGGCTCAGATATCTTGTTCAAGTAAGATCTCATATATGAATGAAGAAGGTTTATACAGACTGAGTATCCCATATCTGAAATGCTTACAACCAGAATTGCTTCATATTTTCAGTTTGTAATAATTGCAATGCTAGATAGATAGATAAAAATATATTGGAGATAGACCCCCAAGTCTGAACATACATTTATTTATCATGTCCGAAGCTAATTGAAAATACAGTTATAATGCTTACAAAAATCACGCAGTGAAAAACTTGGTATTGTACTAAATTTCCTTTGACCAGAAGCTAGCCACTTCAAGTGTCTCTGGTGTGGCTGTAAGAAGGTCCTCCATTGTACATGTGGCAGGGAGCAGAGTGCATTGTCATAAGTAGTCTGTGGTTTGCTCTTCTTCACATTTGCATGTCGTGGACTCCACTTTGTAGTCTAATTTCTTAAGCTTATCTGCATCTTTTGGTGCCAGAGCACAGTCTGTTTAGTTCCTTCCAAGTTGCCCAGTCTTCTGTATGCCCAGAAGGGTTTTTTAATCTGGTCTCAGCTACTGATTGAGGTTCCAGATTTTTAACCTGCCACTTTTGGATTCTCACTTGCTAAGATGTTCCTGTGAATATCTCTGTAGATCTTAGAAAGCTATTTCTTGATTTAAGGCATTGGCTTGCTGGCTGATATCTGAACAGAGGATGGGTCAAAGGTGTCAATACCTTGGTCCTTTCATTACAGGCTACTATTTCCCAACGAATGTCAGGTGATGCAATACCAGCTAAACAATATAATTAGTCTAAACATGTAATGTATTGATATTTCAAATATTCCTCATATATGCTGAAGGTATACACAATAATTTTAAGAATTTTCTGAATGTAAAACAGTTTGAGTGCATTAAACCATCAGAAAACAAAAGGTATCATTTTTGTCACCCATGCAGACAATTTGGGATTTTAGAGAATTTGAACTCTGGATAAGGGGTAATTAACCTATACCTCTTTTACAATTATGGAATTAAGAAAACAATTCAGTGGTAGTCAATTTATCTAAAGTTGAGGTTGATGAGCCAGAAAACAATGTTTTATTTATTTATTTATTTATTTATTATTCGGGCTTTTATGCCGCCGACTCCCTGAGGCTCGTGGCGGCTTACAGGAGCCGAAGGGCACAGTAAAATACAGGCAATAAGCAGTTAAAAACAATTAATTTTGTAGCTCAGGTTTTCTTAGAGTTGCCATTTTCAAGGAATACACTTTCATCTTCATATATAGTTTAATCCTGAGCTTTCTTGCCAAGGAAAATATAAAATCAGGCATGCTTGGCCCAAGTCCAGAACTGTGTCCTCTGTAGTAAAGTAGAATTGAAATTATAAGTACATCTTACAGTAGATGGAATTTAATTCTGAGTAAGCACACAAAGAACTGTACTACCATCTACCCTATATACTTGTGTATACGTCTAGAGATGTTAGCCAAAAAATCCACCCCCGGGTTGACTTATCCACTGGTCAGTGTGACTGACTACTATATATTAAGTCTCATAAAATGTAAAAGTATCAATAACACTTCTCATCACAGAATCATAGAGTTGGAAGAGACCTCATGGGCCATCCAGTCCAGCCCCCTGCCAAGAAGCATAGGGCATGTTTTGTTGAGGGTTATAGCCTTTTGGGAGTAGAGCACATGCCTATGGTGTGTGGAGCTAGAAACAAAGGTTGGTAAGACCAATCATTTCCCTCTTTTCCCTATAAGCTATAGGTTGCCCTTCCCTACATTACAAAGAAATCATAGTCCTCGGTGCTTTCTGACAACAATTGAGATGATTAGACCTGATAAATGGCTCTCCAGCCCTAGAATGCCATATGAAAATCTGAGCTGTTTCCAATAATCCTGTAAATGTTGTGTTATAAATGTAGGCTGTGATTCTGCATGGGACACATAGCCACAACATTATAGCTATATCTCATGATCTGACCCCAAAACATATATTAAAATTCAGCCAGTTAAACTAGTTGATTGGGGATATATGTGCCATCCTTTAATCACTGCTTCAACTTCATCCCTCAGTACAACTGGCTATATTTTAAGGAGGATTGGCAGACATTTAACACTGTGGCAATGGTAGTAAATTGTAAATGTTAATAGAAACAGTTACTTTGTTATAAGCCTAGCTTACAATATCATCATTTACCAACAGGATGCTAATTGTATTATTATCATTATTATTATTATTATTATTATTATTAAACTTAATAGTACTGTGAGATACCTTGAGTCCTATTTTAGAGAATAGGTCAGAATATAAAAATAAAAACAAAACAAAACAAAACAGGGGATTAAAATACAGGGTTTGAGCATAAATGTTCAGATCTGTCAAGATTTGCTCTTGAAAATTCAGATCCCTTCCCCAACTATCATTACCATTCTCACATATCACACAGCTAACTAATTCAAACAAGTCTGAAGTATTGAAATGATTCAAACAAATTTTACAAATGATTTTATGAAGGGAGAGTGGATTATAAACCTTATTTATACAGCACTTCAAAATATTAGAAAAAAACACCCAATAATTTTATTCTAGAAACTGCTGGTGCAGTCTAGCACAAGAGATGTAATTGATCTAAAAGAAGAAAGTGCCTTCCCCAACGGCAAACTGTTTACACAGCCAGAGCTGCAATGGCATGGACAGATTATTGGAACCAGAATGAGTTTTTTATTTATGTTTCATTTGATTTACAGAGACAAAAATATTGTAATTAGTCTGCATTCTTCTTGAGGCAGGAACCAGACGGTCTCAATTTTTATCCCTTTCTTTTTGTTGTTGCTTGGATTACTCAAAGCACCATGCATTCTGAATAATAGTAGTATTTTAAAAATATCATTGTCATAATTCTTACTTCATACAGAGACAGATAGCTCAAGCAAACATATATGTACATATCCAGTGTCTTCAGGAAGCTTTTGAGAATACAGGACTGTGACGCCCCCTAGGGGGGCTGTATTTATCTGTATTTGGTTTGCCATCCACTTGCATGGCTCTTTGTTTCATAGTTCTTTGTCTTTTGTCTTGCCATGTGCTCACCTGGGGGAAGAGCTGCATTCTGGCTCCAAATCTGGTGACCCGCCCTCAACTCCTCCTTTTACCGGAGTTTACCTTGGGGCTGGATTTCCTCTCTGGCCTCATTCCAGAGACCACATGGGACAAGCAAGGATGGAAATCTAGCCATCTGGGACAAAGCAACTCAGTTCACTGCAACAAAGCCAGCCTACACTTCCAGCCATAATTTACAGGGACAAAGGAAGGTCAGCCTTCACACATAGCCTGTAGATTTTGGGGATCTGGAGAACTTCGCGAGTCAAAGGATCCATTGGAAGCAACAGGAGCCTGGAATTCAAGAGAGACCGTCATGCTGCAAAGTTTAGAGGCAAGTCACTGTAAATCCTTTTCAAGGAATTTTGGCCCATTTTTGTGCAACCAACTCAAGTAGCCTCCCTTTTGGACCACTTCAGCCTTGTATGTTTTTTAGGCCCTGAAGACAGAAGAAGGGCTCTATGAAGACCCACCATTGACATTTGCCTAGGCTTCTGATTTTTTTCTGTCAAAACTCCATTTTAATTTCCCTCAGTGTCTTTGATCAGATGGTTAATAAAGGCCTCAATATAATATCAATATAACATCACTCTATCACCTTCTGGCATCCCAGAGTAGAGATTGAAATCATGGTTGGCCGTGATTTATTATGATTTGATCCAACTCTTGTCATTATAAATCTTCCATTAGTAGCTGCTGAGGTTCAAATTGTCTATCACCTTCACAGACCAACAACCCCTTTTCCAGGACTCACTTTCAGCAACATTAGCCACAATTTCACTGTCATTTAGTGTTTCTAAATCCAGATGAAGAACAAGGACATCCTCCAACAAGAAATCCAGGGATCCTCTGGAGGTCTCAACAGATGCTGTTGTTGTATATGGGGACGTAGCCAGATGCTTCTCTGATTCCACCTGTTCTCCACCTACGATTAAATGGTCATGACATAGGGGCTCGAGAGGAGAAATACTTCACTGTTCCACCTATGCCCCCCATATGCCCCTCCATATGCGGAATCTCAGCCTATATCTTAATACTAGCTATATTGATGAAGTTTTTCATACTTAAAAAAGAAAAGCATTTTTTCATAACAAGTTTATATTTTAGGGCCCTTCTTTATTAGCAACAACTACCTTTCCTTGTTATTCTCACCAAGGTTTCCCATTCCATGGTATTCCTTTTGATTGTAGTGCACTCTGATTTTAGTGCAACAAATTAATACAAAGTTAAATGACAGGTTAGAATTGTAAGAATTCAGATAAATAACCTATTTTCAATATGTACTTATTTAATTTTAAAATTTTAAGCTTTTTGGTGTGCATGAACTGAAATGAAATGAAATTTAATTTAATTTTTCACTAACTTTCCTTTCTCTGATAATCATAATCCCATCAGGGAGCTCGTGGGAGCAATGTTGGCTCTACCATGAAAGATAGTGAGGAGGCCATCTCATGTAGCCGGCCCTGGTGTTTCAGTGGTGGCAGCACTTCACTCATTTTCTAGAACTCTTGGCTGGTCCTCTTTGCTGGAAAATAGAGCTATGTAAACGGCAAAATGACACTGACCTGTCAGGAGTGCTAACATTATATTCAACAGCCAACTCAGTTCATTTCTGAAAATGAAGTGGAGAGAGGCATCATTTTGTTTTCATATGAGACAGGAATATACTTTCAGTTAGCCTTTCATAACTGATAAGGACATCAAAAGACACTTTGGCATGTTGAAACAGGAGTGATTCTTCTACTCCAATTCTTAAATGGTGGAATAACAGGTACTTTGCCTTTTATCAGCTAACCTCTACCTAACCTGAGCTTCCAAACTGTGGACAAATATTGTCCAAATAGGCAGGTTAGCATCACCAACACAGGAGCTTTCCTGTGTTCTATTCGGAATAATGGGACTGGCATGGGGAAAGCTGTGCAGTGATGCTACCCCACGTGTGATGGGGAAGAGTCAGTTGGCGGTGAGGCAAGGTGCAAAGTGCCAGAATTGCTCCACTGCCCCCGGCCCCAATTCACCATGGAGGCTGGTGAATCAATGTGATAAGATCCTATAAAGTCATCTCACATAGATGGGGAACTTCTGGTGGGAAAGCATGGCGACAGGAGTGCCTCACTGAAGCTCCCAGTGTGGCAACCACGTAGGGCTGCTGGATCAAGCCTGAAGCTCCCCTCCCCAACCGGATTGAGTGTTGGGGGAACGCGAAGACCCTAAGGCATCACCCAAAGATCTCAGTGGTCTCCTTCCCCTCAAGGGAAGGAGCCAAGAGGGACCAGGAAAGAAGCCAGGTAGCGAGCAGCCTCGTGGGAAGCAGGGTAACCTGCATTAACTGATGACCGACCACACCAAAGAAGAAAGAAGATCTGAAAAACTAAATCACCCCCTCACAAGAACGACAAGAGGGGATAAGTATCCTGATTTTAATTCCGGAGCAAAGAAAATGCTCTCCCTGACTGGGGGGAAGTGAAAAGCTGATCTTCAAGGAAGTAGACAAATAACTAAATAATTAACTCATGGACTTAGACACTTTTTAATTGGGAATTTGCAAGTTAATTAAGTCCTGTGAACCATAAGGATAATTCATAATACAAACGAAAAGAACGGGATATGGTAGTGTGGTGAGTGGAGAACGACAGAGAAAGGAAAAGAAAAGTAATGAATTTAATTTATTAATCATTTTGGAAGAAAGAAGGAAAGACTTTTTGATTGATTATAATGAAATTAATGTCTTAAA
Source organism: Anolis apletophallus (assembly GCA_030556195.1). Lineage (NCBI taxonomy): Eukaryota > Metazoa > Chordata > Lepidosauria > Squamata > Anolidae > Anolis > Anolis apletophallus. The sequence goes on from JARBWK010000004.1 coordinate 151,587,320, forward strand.
AGCTGCATCTCCACTTTCCCCCACCTCCCTGGAAAGATGCCCCAACAATCTCACTAAAATAATAAACTGACATTGATGCCATTGATGTTTTGACTACACTGTCTCTTCATGTAAACAAAGCTGAAGAACAAAACGGAAGCTATGTAAAAGGGAAGAGGCGGGCCAACACAGATGGAGAAGGTCAAAAGGAAGGCAATGAGGGTGGAAGTGAGTTTAAGAAGGGCAGAAATCAGCGAGGAAGCTTAGAAGCACCATTAAAAGTGAGGGCAAGTGATCAGGAAGGGCGGAAGTCAAACTAAAACCTGAATTGAGAGTTTGGCAGAAGTAGATGGAGGAGCAACACAGAAAGAAGTCTCCGGGTGTTTGAACCGAAAAGAGTGCTGACCAGAAATAACAACAAAGAAAGCCAAGAAGTAAAGGAGATAAAAGGAAGAGTGGAAAAGAGGAACGGTGCAGTGAGACACAGACAGGAGGAGACAGGAAGAAGGAACGCGGCGGTGTCAAGAGGAAGGGATGGCGAGGGACGACGAGGGACAAAGAAAGCCTTACGGAATTTACAAGACAGGACTATTAGAGGCAGTAGGAAAGATCATTTACTTAACTAAATCAAATCTATATCAAATTTAAATCAGATTTTCTCAGAGAAGAATTAATTAAACATCCTAATTTTTATATATATAATTATGATTATTGGTATGTATATTTGCTTGTTTTTTTCCTTATGTGGTTCTTCTAAGGGGGTCTTTATTTTTCAATTGTCATTATACTAAATTTAATATTGGCTACAGCAATACCCCGGACCAAGTGAATTCGGATTATTTTCTCAAACGGATACATCCACGGTCCCGAAGAAGCCCCGGAGGGCGAAACGGCTCTGTGCAGGGATCCCCCCGGACCGTCGACCATTAAAGAGCAACACAGATTTTCCCATTGTGGATTACAAATACTTTATTTGTCCATTGTGGATTACAAATATATTTTGGATTCTTTGAAACTGTATCTTTAAAGACTGGCTCAGGGACCTTTCGTTGTGAGTAACAATCAAGCATTGTGCCTTATCAATTGTGATTATACTCCTCTGTTTCACTTACCTGGAAATACTCCATATTACTATTTGTGTTAGACCAAGTGGTCAAAGTGACTTTTCTGTTATATTTGATGACTATATGATAATTGAAATTACAGAATTACTGCTCTCATAGTGAATTCAGACTCCTGTCTCTCTTTATATTTACTCAGAAGAACCACAAACCTCCTATTTTGCATAAAGAGTCTAAAAGAGGACAGGAAGATAAAGGGAGTTAAAATTGGGAAACATGAATTTAAAACAAGAGCGTTTGCAGATGATATTATAGGAATAATTTTTAAAAAAACTTGTGAAAATATTACAGAGTGGCTACTAAAAGTAGAGAAATTTGTAAAACTGGCTGGTTTCAAAGTTAATACATATAAAACTATGCTATTAACTAAAATATGGAGAAGAAAAAACAAGAAGAATTAAGAAGTAAAACGGGCTTACAAATTGTATCTAAAATTAAATACCTAGGAATCTAGATCTCCTCAAAGAACAGACAATTAATGTCTAATTACGAAAAAATTTGGAAAGAAATAAGGAAAGACATAAGAAAATGGAAATATTTTAACCTATCCTTATTGGGCAGAATTTCCTTAGTGAAAATGAATGTCCTACCAAAACTACTTTATTTATTTCAAAATATACCTAATATTCGTAATGTTAAAATAATTAAAGAATGGACAAAAGAGCTACTAAAATTCACTTGGAATGGGAAGAAACCGAGAATCAAATATTCAATTTTAACAGATAAAAAAACCAAGAGGAGGATTTGGGTTCCCGGACTTGCAACTGTACCATGATGCACGCGTGCTGGTATGGGTAAAAAAAATGGGTGAGCCTTAAACAGGAAAAATTACTTACCTTGGAAGGCCACAACCTAAGAGTAGGCTGGCATTCGTACATTTGGTATGGAAGAGAGAGAAAAGAAAAGAATTTTGATAATCACTTTGCACGTTCTTCATTATTGAGAATATGAGAGAGGTATAAGAGGAATTTTTATTTAAAAACACCACTTTGGCTCTCCCCAATCGAAGCTAATCAGAGAAGACTTTTGGGTTGGTCTAAATGGTCAACGTATAAAGATCTCCTAACAAAATACTTAAAGGCATTGAAAACTTTAGAACTAAAACTGAAATTCTATAATATCACCTGGTTGGTTGCATTATTTGCAAATAAAAGAATATTACAATCAAGATAAAAAATGTGGTTTTAATATCAAGGAAGAATTTTGGCACAAGATTTTAAACACGGATAAAAAATGTATAACAAAGATTTATGATAAATTGCTGGAGTAGTCTACGGAAGGAGAGGTTATAAAGAATTGCATGGTGAAATGGGCGGAGAATTTAAAAAGACCAATACCGTTATCAGATTGGGAAACAATGTGGAACAAAAAACTAAATTATACATAGGGTTGAAAATGTTTCACAGGTGGTATATCACACCGAAAAAATTAAGCTTGATGTTTTAATTCATTTTTTATGTATATTGTTCTTGTTCGCACTGTAAACCGCTCCGAGCCCTCGGGGAGTGGTGGTATATAAATTAGAATAATAAATAAATAAATAAAACACATCTCAGAACTGTTGGAAATGTGGTACCCAAGAGGGGAGGTTTTTTTTTTTCATCTGTGGTGGACTTGTAGGGAAGCTCAAAAATATTGGAAGTCAATACATGAGGCCTGCTAATTTCTTAAAACGAAATTCCCAATAAAACCGGAATATTATCTAGTAGGAGTAATTGACTTAGAGCTAAAATTAGATACAAATGAAGACATCCTTTTTACGTATATGTCAACAGTCGCCAGAATTATGTATGCATAACTATGGAAACAGAAGGAAATACCAGACTCTGAACAGTGGTTAAACAAACTAAGAGAGATCAAAGACATGGACAAACTAACTTTCTTATTAAAGAAGAATTTGGGAAACCCGATTAAACTAACAAACTAGTCACAGGTGGAGGAGTATGAGGAGATTAAGAAAAAAAAAGACTTGTTGAGTGTAACCTTCAATAATGGACAATGGAAAGTCACTGTGCAAACAGATTCACCTGATTTTTAATTTTATTTATTTATTTATTTTCAATTGCAGTATGAAGATCACCAACTGATTAAATTTTACAACACAAAGAATTAAAGGAAGTCACAAATTTTGGGGTTTTTTATTATACACACACACACACACACACACACACACATATATATATATATAGAGAGAGAGAGAGAGAGAACATGCATACACACACACACACACACACACTTTTTATTATTTTTATTTTCCCCCCCTTTTTTCTTTCTTTTTTCTCTTTCTTTCCCTTCTCTCTTTCGGTTTTCCTACTTTCCTTGAGCACAATTGTTTCCCCACTTTACTTATTTTTCCTTATATTAAATACAATACAGAATTTATGCAAAAAAAAGTCATCTCACATAGATTTTCCATTGATGATGGCCTTCTACTATATCTTTTCTCCTGAAAAAATTGTTCATTAATACATCTGTATCTGTATACCTTTATAAAGTGGAATGTTTCTATGTATGTGTGTATGCGGAGGGCGGAAGGGCGGGAGGGCGGCAGGGCGGAAGGACAGAAGGGCAGATATGTGGCAGCCACTTTCACAGGCCACAGCGACCAGCGCGGGTGATGGACCTGCACCAAACTTGGTACACATAGCCCCCCTAACCCCCTTTACGTCTTGGTGCGGTTCGGGGGACATGACCCATAGATTATGGGATTTGTAGTACTTTCAAACACTTTGGTTCCCACAGACCACTGAGGCCACCAAAAAGGACCAATACAGACCACACTTAGCACACACAGCCCCGATGACCCACTCTATGTCCTGGTGCAGTTTGGTGGAAGGTGGACCATGGATGATGGGACTTGAAGTACCTCTACTCACTTCCCAAGTCTGCTGCAACCCTCATCCAATCACTGATCGAGACCAAACTTGGCATACATAACCCCTATGACTGCCTTCATGTCCAGGTGAGTTTTGGGGGAGGACTGACAATAGATGGGATTTGTAGTACTTTCACATCCCTCTGTTCCCACAGACCACTGTGGCCACCAACAAACACCGAGAAAGACCACACTTGGCACACAGAGCCCCAGTGACCCACTCTACATCCTACTGAACTTTGGAGGGGGGCCAGAACATGGATGATGGGACTAGCAGTACCTTCCTCACTTTCCAAGCCTGCTACAAACCTAATCCAATGACTGATCAACACCAAACCTGGCACACAGAGCCCTCATGACCCACTCTACATCCTGGTGCTGTTTTGTGTGAGACGGACCACAGATGATGGGACTTGAAGTACCTTCACTCACTTCCTAAAAACAATGCAACCCTCATCCATTCACCAATACAGACCAAACTTAGCACACAGAGCCCCCATGACCCAATCTACATCCTACTACACTTTGGGGGAGGGTGGACCAGAGATGATAGGACTTCCACTACCTTCAGTAATTTCATGATACCACTGCAACTCCCCAATAATGATGGATCAAGACCAAACTTGCCACACAGAGCCCCCATGACCCACTCTACATCCTGCTGCACTTCTCAAATGACCCGGGCACCACCGGGTCCCCAAGCTAGTATATACATAAAATGCAGTGTATGGGTGTTATCAGGGAGTACAACACAATCTGTTTGAGACCATAATTCTTATACTATGGGATTCAGCATATGGCAAGCCACTTACATCTTCAGCTTGGGCATACATACCAGTCCTAACCTGTTGTGTTTTCTGCTTATGAGTAGATCTTGCAAGATTTATATTTCTTGGCCAGTGCAGATAGTGGCCTTAGCTCTAGCTCCTTGTCTATATGTCTATTGTTCTGAATTATCCAATAATCACAGATGAATTTTCATTGGGCTGTCTTGATCTGGTTATGACTGAAATGATCCAAGCATGACTGAAAGTCTATGCTACTGATGAACTGCTCCCTGGATTTATTCTGGTTTTTTATATATAGTTCATTACATTTTGGTTGATCTTATCTTTTTTTACAGTATATCATGGCCAGATAGAAATAAAAGACTAGTTTTTAGATAGAACTACCTCTCTTAACTCTGTGAAAAGCTATCCATCAAGCCAGTATACAATCATTTTTCAATTAAACCTTTTTATTGCTAATAACTAATGTTAGAGTCTGAAACTGGCAAAACTTATGTTCCCAGCCTGTAACGAAAGTGCGCCATTGACTTAGACCATGATCTTGGCAGTCCTTGAAAAGCTATTGAACGGAAAAGCCACTGCCATGTTTGCTGGGGAATTCTGGACATTGTTGTCCACAAACATAACTTTTCCAAGATCTGTTTAGGCTTTTCATTTTGGATAACAAAGTCCTGTCTCTTCTTTTCTTCCCCATGATCTGGAATATAATATGCTCTACTTCATTGTTCAGAAGTATTTTTAAAAAATTGTTGAGTATAATCTTTAACCTTCTTTCCACTAACTGTTAAAGCTACGAAATTTGTTGTTTTGGTGGGAGAATCAACACTTAAGCAGTACAGAATAAAATACCATCTGTAATCAAAAAGGAAGAAAATAGAATCTACAGGGGGTAGAAATCAGACCTTTCAGAATCCAATTCAGCTCCCTTTGATTCTCATGAATCCAAACCATCTTCCTAGCTATTGCTGACAGCAGGCCTGCCATCTGGCATAGACGTTCTGATACACCCAACAAGGATGGGAAGGACTGAAGTACATTTACAATTGAAGATTTTGATCATTCATGCAATTAGAGCATTTCAGGAATGAACCCTTTTGCTCACTTACAACAATGAAGTTTACACAGATTCCTCATTATGACCTACATTTGTTAAGCTATGTAGCCTTCAACACTGGGTGTCTTTTGCAAGTCACTGCAAATTATCTCTAGTTCACATTCTTAAATGCACATATTCCTTATTGATACTTTTGAAAGATTAAAGCAGTTTTATATAGTCCTCTTTGTTGATCTCTAAACCATGTTTTTAGTAGATTCTAGGAAAGTCACCCTCTCACTGTACCCATGATGTTTGAAAGCTCGGGGTTCACATCTAATGGTGTGCTGACTCCAAATCCGCTTCCAGAAAAGACCAAGGGCAAGTTCAGAAGTCAATTTATTGCTTCATTGACTAAGGCAAAATGTCAAGGGAAATCTCCCAAATCTAACATAACTCACAGTCACAAGCATAGACATTTTACAGACATTTGGAAAAAAATAAACATTCGCTGTGTTCAGTGTAAATTACAATCTAGGATCTTATTGGTTCCGAAGTACTTTCATTGGTGGATCATATGGTGGGAAACTCAATTATTTTTATTTATTCAGGACTTCCGGTCTGGCCAATGGTGGGTGGCTGCACTCGGTGAGATCTCTCCCCTGAGTGAGGCCCAAAGAGAAGGTTACCGGGGCATCTACTGCACCCACCCAAGCCCGAGAGGAAAGGCTTGAGGCTCAAGGTCCAGGGAATAGCCCTGTCGGCAGAATCAGAGCCCCTCAAGGGCTCCGAGGAAGCCGATAAGGAGCAGAAGAGGACCGGGGAGGTAATCTCCAGGCTAGATCCGGCTTGCCCAGGATCACTACACCCGCCGGCCAGGCCTTCACACTCACACTCACACATTGAAGGCAAGGCAAAGGAAAGAGAAGGGAAGACGGAGCGGCAGGAAGGGTAATCAAAGACTCACCGTGCGGAGGAGAACCGGCAGGGAAGAGAGCCCAGCTGAGAGGGAGGTGAGGACCTGCTACGGAGGCGGACGGAGGACGGAGAAAGCGGGGCGCCAAGACGGGAAAGGGAAAAACCAGCTGAAGAGACGCGGAAGGGGCGCGGGGCCGACGAGGTGAGGGGGGAGAGCGGAGGAGAAGGAGGAGGAGGAAGGGAGGCTTCTCTCTAATGGCGGCTGATTGAAGACCAGATAAGCTGTTGTTTCAAAGTAAACAATAAGCTGAAGAGGAAGAAGGGCGGGCAACAGGAAGTGACGACCAGAAGGTGGTTCATAGAGCTAGATGAGCACGAGAAAGACTAGAGTGATACATCCCAGAGCCCCAGAAATTTCAGAGCCCCAGAAATTTGGAACAGGAAGCGGCCACAGATAGCATCCAGGGAGAACCACAAGAAGGTTCTAGAGATATAGAAAAACATAGACAACTCGCCGGAACCCCCCCCCCCCCAAGAGAAGGGGGAAAAAAGTACCCAACGCGAGCAGGCGTCCCCACGGAGGAGGTGTGGATAGAGATAGAGAATCCTTACGAAGAGAAGGAAGGGGGAAGGAGGACAGTGATCCAAACGGAAAACACCAAGTGAAAGGCAAGAATAAATAACCACGAGACGAAGGAGTGCGGAGAGTACAAGATCCAGACCCAGACCTAGAATAAGGAAAAATAAAGGAATAAATGAGGAAAACAAGCAAGGAAGATTTTGCTTCCCTGACATCAATGGCGACCAGGGGGAAAGGAGAGAAGGACAAGAAAATGGAGGAGAAGAGAAGAGGCTCAGGAGCAGGCGAGTTTGGAATGAAAGAAATGCTAGCTGAATTCCAAGAAATCAGAAGATTCCTGAGGAGAGGAGAGGAAGAAAGAGAAAGAAATAAAGAAGAATTGAGGGAAGACCTGAAAGAAATGAAAGCAGACTTAAAGAAGGACATAAGAGACACAAAGAAAGAACTCCAGGAGACAAACCAGAGAATGAGAGATATGGCAGTTGAAATTAAAGACCTTAAGAGAGAAAACCAGGAGCTTAAGGAGAAACAAAAAAGAAACGACGACAGGATCAAAGATCTCGAAATGAAAAATCATGATTGGGAAAACAAACACCTACAGATGGACTACTCTCAAAAAGAGTATCAACTTCATTTCCGGGGGTTGATGGAGGAAGAGAACCAAAATATTAAAGAACTGATTTCAGGAATAACGAGCAAAATACTAAACAAACCCGAAGCAGTAATGGCAAATAAGATCGACAGAGTCTACCGGATTAACTCCGCTTTTGCAAGGAAAAACAATATGCCCAAAGATGTCATCGTGAATTTCACGAGAAAGAGTATACGAGATGACATATTAAAATGGCAGGAGAAATCCAAAGGGGCATACATGGACAAAAGAATTGTCATTTTAAAAGAGCTACCTTCCGAGATCCTCGACAGGAGAAAAAAATATTTTTTTCTGACAGACATTTTGAAAGCAAATAACATAAGGTTCCGCTGGGAAAAGTTAGAGGGGGTGATGACGACCTTCAAAGGAAAGAAACACTGGCTGACGACCATAGAAAGAGCAAAAGATTTCTTAAGGAGATATGAGGAAGACTTAAGAGACAATACAAAAGAAAGGACACACAGACCAGGAGAACTAAATCAAAGACTTTCACCCAAATACCATCAAAAGGAAAACTCGCCTCAGGACAAAGGAGATATAGAGGATAAAGAGGATGATGAAGATGATGAGAATAAGGAGGGAGGAGGAGATGATCCAACCTCGGAGAAGGAAGATGACGAGGAGGAGGACACCCCGGACAACCTAGACGCCCCTGATACCCCAGAAAGCTCAAAAAGAAAGAACTAAGTACAAAAAAAGGAGGGGGGAGGGGGCAATTGTAGAGAGAAGGCATTATGCCCCTTAGATGTATATCTTGGAATGTGAATGGTTTAAACAATGGAGCTAAAAGGAAAAGAGTGTTTAATATGATAAAGAGAAAGAAAGCAAATGTAGATCCAGGAGACGCACATAAAGAAATCGGAAGAACACTACTTAAAAAGAGATGATATAGGAGAAGTATTTGCGGCATCACTAGGGAAAAAAAGGGGGGGTGGCCATCTACGCGAATGCTGCGCTGAGTCCAAAAAAATCTTAGAAGACAAGGAAGGGAGGTATATAGGGATTCAGATAAAGGTGGAAAATGAAACTATCCTGGTCTGCAATCTGTATGCCCCAAATGACTCAAAGCAGGCCTTCTTCAGCAATCTCGAGAGACTATTGGAAGGACTCGAGTATGACAATCTCATAGTCCTAGGGGACTTCAACGGGGTGATTGATCCAAATTTAGACAAGAATCCAGCAAAATTAGGGAAAAAGGGACGAAATGGGAAATTACCAAAGAGTTTTTTTAGTCTAATAGAAAAATTAGAGATCAAAGACGCTTGGAGAGAGGCTCACCCCAGGGAAAAGGACTTTACCTTTTTCTCAGACCGTCACAATTCCTGGTCCAGGATAGATGCGATCTGGACTACAAAAGGTCTTGGTCCTAGAATCCAAAAGGTAAAAATATTGCCCAGATATGTGTCTGACCACTGCATGGTGTGGATGGAGTGTAATACACGAAGGTCCGAGTTTTGTTGGAAGTATCCAATTGAAATTGCTAGAGACGAGAAAGCACTGGATTCTATGAGAAAGAACATGACAGAGTTCTTCGAAATAAATAGTAGAGAGAATGAGAATACGAATTTAATCTGGGACACAGGGAAAGCGTATATGAGGGGATTGCTGATGAGACAACAATCACTCTGGAAAAAAAAGAGAATTAAGGAGACACAGGAAATTATGGAAAAAATAGAAAAAATAGAGAAAGATTTGAAAGCCTGGCCAGGAAGTAAAAGATTAAAAAATGAATTAGAACTATGGAAGAAACAGCTGGAAACAATAGAATTAAGAAAACTAGAGATAAACCTAAGATTTTTAAGACAAAAATATTTTGAATCGGCCAATAAGCCGGGCAAGCTATTGGCCTGGCAGCTAAAGGGGAAAAGGAAAAGGAATTTTATCGAGAAATTAAAAGTAGAGCAGAGGGAATATAATAAGGAGGAGGATATTAGAGAAATCATGGAGTCCTTTTTCTCAACCCTGTACGAAAAGGATAAAATAGATGTTGAGGAGGTAGTCAAATATATATGCGAGAGAAAAATAGACAAGATCTCAGAGGAAGAAAGGGAGGAACTCAACAGGAAGATAACAAGAGAAGAGATAGGAGAGGCTATAAAGACACTGAAGGGGGGAAAGGCGGCAGGACCGGATGGTTTCCCGGCAGAATATTATAAAATGTTTCAGGAAGAATTACAACATACAATGGGAAAGCTATTCAACAAGATTCTTGAGGAAGGTACTGTGCCAGATTCGTAGAGGGAATCCAATATCGTCCTAATCGGTAAGGAAGGAAAAGACCAAACAAATCCCGCAAATTTCAGACCAATCTCCCTGCTAAATGCAGATTATAAAATTTTCACTCATATAATAGCAGAAAGGTTTAAAGGGTTCTTGAATAAATGGATAAAAGAGGACCAAAATGGGTTTCTCCCCAAAAGGCAATTGTCGACAAATGTACGAACCATAATAGATTTGATGGAATATTATGATAAAAATATTGACAGGGAGATTGCGATGATTTTTGTAGATGCTGAAAAAGCGTTCGATAAGATAAACTGGGATTATTTAAAATGGTTGTTAAAGGAAATCGACGTTGGCTCCGCCTTCACGAATCTGATACAGGCAATCTACTCGAGCAAGCAGGCAAGCTGATAGTTAATCAGAGAAAATAAAAAAATAAATATCCAAAAGGAGTAAGACAGGGCTGCCCCTTCCCCCTTACTCTTTATTTTCATATTAGAAACTCTATTGGAGGAGATAAGAAAAGATGTAAACCTCAAAGGTGCAAAGATAAAGAAGAACCAAATAAAAGTACTCGCCTTCGCAGACGATCTTGCATTAATTGTAGAAAATCCGAAGGACCACATCATGCAGTGGATAGGCAAAATAGAAGAGTTTGGGGCAGTAGCCGGATTCAAGATAAATAAGGAAAAAACACAAATCTTAGTAAAAAATATGACGGAAGAGACTAAACAAGACCTGGAAAGAAGGACGGGCATGAGAATAACAAATAAGGTAAAATACCTTGGGGTGACCCTGACCCCCAGAAATTCAAAACTCTATAAAAATAATTATGGAATGAAGTGGGAGGAAATAAAAAGAGATTTAAATAATTGGTCTAAACTAAACCTGTCTTTCTTGGGGAGGGTGGCATCAGTGAAAATGATGGTGCTGCCCAAAATAAATTTCTTATTTGCAACACTACCCATAATTAAGAAAGATACGCAATTTAATTTATGGGACAAGGACCTATCCAAATTTATATGGGGTGGGAAAAAACCAAGAGTAAAGTGGAAAGTGCTACAACAAACAAAGGAGAGAGGAGGTACAGCCCTACCAAACCTAAAGATATATTTTGAGGCTAATTGTTTAAATTGGATTGGGGAGTGGTGCAGGCTCAAGAATGACAGACTATTAGACCTGGAAGGGTTCGACCTAAAATTTGGTTTTCACGGATATTTACACTATAACAAAATAAAGGCAGATGCCAACTTTAATAATCATTGTATTAGAAAGACCCTGCTCAAAACATGGACTAAATACAAACTAAGTTTTGGATCAAAAACCCCAATGTGGATCTCACCAACAGAGGCATTCAGACTACGGCAGCTGGACAGCAGGAAATGGTTGACATATAATGAGACGGTAAGATGGAATGGTAACAACTATGTCCTGAAAGATAAGTCGCAATTGAAGGGGGAGGAGGGACTAGATTGGTTCTCCTATCTTCAACTTAAAGAAAAATTTAAAGAAGATGAAAGGAAAGGTTTTGAGGAGGAAAAAAACGAGATAGAGGAGATAATGTTCGATAATAAACAGAAAAAAGTGGGAAGACTTTACAAGGTATTGATAAAGCGGCATACCGAGAATAAGGGGGAGGAGAGCTATAAAAAACAATGGACGAGAAATTTGGGATTTAAGATAAAAGAAGATACCTGGAGATATATCTGGAAAAATAGTGTCGATGTTTCCTGCTGTCACAGTTACAAAGAAAACTGGATGAAAATGATATACAGGTGGTACCTGACCCCAAACAAATTAGCCAAAATTTATAGAAACTCCAGCCCAGATTGCTGGAATTGCAAAGCAAAAAATGCCGGCACTTATTTTCACCTGTGGTGGCTTTGCCCCAAGGCGGATAGATTCTGGAAGAGGGTCCAGCTAGAACTGAAAAAATTGCTGAAGAAGGACCTGCCGAGAACCCCAGAAGTGTTACTACTGGGAATAGTAGATCCTGGGTGGGATGGCAAAGATAAAAGAATTCTGAACCTGACCATCACGGCAGCCAGGATGGTTTATGCGAGGTATTGGAAGTCCCAGGAAGAACCCACATTGGAGGAATGGCTCCTCAAGGTAGTCGATGTAGTCCAGATGGAAGCCTTGACCGAGGTATTAAGAGAGGATAGAGAGGGAAAAAAAGAGAATAGAAACAACAAATGGGATTGGTCGGGATTAATAGAGTACTTTAGAAAGGAAAAGAATATAGAACTCAGAGTAAAGGGTGGGTAGAATAAAAAGGACGGATAAGGACTGATGGGACATAAACAAAATACCAAGTTAGGAAGTAAAGTAAAGTTAGGAAACTCTGATATACCCTCTGTAGTAAAGGTGGAGACAAGATAAATATGCTCTCTTCCACACATAGACTGGGCCGGCAAAGATCCTAACTACCTCAGAGACAAGAAAGGAGGAACTGACCGGGAAGTCGCGAAGCAAGGAAAAAGATGTACGCCGAACCTTCAACTCTCCAGCACACAGACTCTCTTTACACAATTCTTTTCACTCTATTACTCTATCTATTCTTTCTTTTATGGACTTTCAATTTTCTCCATGTCCCCAGTGGAAACAACACTGGGGAACGACTACACACTGTCTACGTATGTAATTCTACTTACTTTTTTATATTGTGAAACTCTTAATAAAGATGCTTTTTAAAAAAAATATTTTTTTTTATTTATTTATCGTATCAGAAGCAGACCAAGGGTACAGTTTTAATGTATTTTTTTAAAAAACAAAACAAAACACAAAATTTAAAAACTTTGCATTATGCTAGATTTCTTTTGACCAGAAGCTGGCCACTTTAAGTGCCTCTGGTTTCGCTGTAAAATGGTCCTCCATTGTGCATGTGGCAGGGCTCAGATTGCATTGCAATAAATGGTCTATGGTTTGCTTTTCCCTACACTCACATGTCGTGGACTCCACTTTGTGGCCCCATTTCTAAAGGTTGGCTCTGCATCTCATGGTGCCAGAGCAGAGTCTGTTCAGTGCCTTCCAAGTTGTCCAGTCTTCTGTGTGCCCGGGGGGAGTCTCATTTGGTATCAGCCATGGCTTGGGGTTCCAAGTTTTAGCCTGCCACTTTTAGACTCTCGCTTGCTGAGTTGTTACTCTGTGTATCTCTGTAGATCTTAGAAAACTATTTCTTGAAACTTAAATAAAGACAGTAGATGATATTTCTGAACTGATGGGTTTAAGGTCTCAAGGGTGAAGTCTATTGTGTGGAGAGATGGGAATATGTCATTCCCAGAACCTATTTGGCCAAAGACTGTAGATGCACCCTTTTGGGTATTTATTAATTATTGGTAAAGGAATGAGGAGTTCTCCGTAGGGTCAGTTGTGGATCATTCTTTTTGATCTTCCAAGCTGAGCAGGGTAACTTGCGAACATTAGCAGAGGTCTTTTGGGGTTCCTGTTTCAGACAACACTCAAAGGAAAGTTCAAGGCATTTTGCTTCTTGAGAGGGAATGGAAGATGCTATCCCTCCCTCCAACTCAAGATACATAATATGCAAAACATTGTTGTTTTGCCATCTGAGACATACACAGAAAAAAAATCTCATTAGCATTTATCCCATTCCTTGGCAGTAAAATGCAATAAAACCAAATTAAATAAATGATTATATTTTCTACATAACAGTAGGGTGAACTGGGTGGCTCTTATAGTCTCTTAATGACTCTATGATTCTGTAAGCCCCTTTTCCTGTTCTCCATTAACACTATGCAACTCATCCCAATGTAAGCAGCAGTCCTGGATCTGGCACATTTATAATAAATCTAGGGTCATTACTTTACCTCCTCCATTTCACTGCTCCTAACTGGCTATGGGGTTTAGTGCAAAGTCCTGGCCATCACAAGCATCTCTGATGGCCTCAGAATGGGACAACCATGGAATCAGCATAAAGGAGGGAATGATAATATTTTCCTTCTTCCTGATTCCATGAACACTTGATTCTGAGGAGCATTGGAAAGGGGTGATGGTGAAGGTGTCCTGCTTGGAGAGTGAATCAGGTTGAATCAGACCAGATCCAGCTGCTCAACCATTTCTGAAAATGCAGAATACTCTAGATCAGTGTTTCCCAACCAGTGTGCTGCGGCACACTAGTGTGCCGTGAGCGATCAGCAGGTGTGCCGTGGGAAATTGGCACTCTTTCCCCTCCTAGCAGCTCTTTCTCCCTCTTTCCCTCCCCAAAGATCCTCCCCGAGGCAAAGGAAGGGCTCCACCGAATGCCAGAAGTTCCACGTTGGTGAATTGGGCAGTGAGCGAACCTGGGAGCATCGGGAGGCTGAAGCATTCACAGGTTTCCAAGAAACAAATTGAGCCTCTCCACTTGGAAATGTTTATTTTTTTACTATTTTACTGGATTTTTTGAAAGTTGCCTCCCCCCCCCCAGGAACTGTTTATAACAGCGCATTCCCATCTGTGGAATGTGCTTCCTAGTGACATACGATCAATTCAATCCCTCCTGACCTTAAGAAAAATAGTAAAAGCCTGGCTATGGGACCAGGCATTTGCACACTAGCACAAGGGAGCATTTTAGACTATTTTAATGGAAGGTTGATGAATAGGGCTCAATGCTTTTTATAGACGGAACACTGTGGGTTTTTTTTTTTTTTTGGGTTTTTTAAACTTAAATGAATGTGTATGATATGTTGATGCAATTGTATTTTAATGTATTTTAATGTGTAATGTTTTTGAGGGTTTTATACTGTTTTACTGTGTTGGCATCAAATTGTGCCTTTTTGGAAGCCGCTCTGAGTCCCCCCCCCCCCCTCGGGGGTTGAGAAGAGCAGGGTAAAATGCTAGAAATAAATAAATAAATAAATAACAGCTTCATGACATCCATAGTTATCTGGAAGCAAGTTTCACTCAGGGTGAAATTTCACAAGGGTCTGGAGAACAAGCCCTATGAAGAGCGGCTTGAAGACCTGGGCATGTTTAGCCTGAAGAAGAGAAGGCTGAAAGAAGACATGATAGCCATGTATAAGTATGTGAGAGGAAGTCATATATACGTTGTGTTCATCAAAACAGGCCCAGGTTTCACACTGAGTGTATAAATACATTTAAAAACATATTAACTATATGTATTACTGTGTTAGAGTGTCATTTTGTGGCATTTTGGTTGGTGGTGTGTCCCAGGATTTTGTAAATGTAAAAAACGTGCCGCGGCTCAAAAAAAGGTTGAAAAACACTGCTCTAGATAATCCCTGGAATAGTAGCTGTGCATCATGAAGACAAACAGTCTAGCCTTAACAGTAAGTCCAAGAATTTTGTTTTGTTTAGAGTAGACATTAGACCAGCCCCAAGGCAGCAGCTACTTCTCTCTCCAAGAATTTGGCAAACAAGATGCATCTGCTTTCTAACTATTTTACTGTTCACCTCTTTGCGGTATTTGTTAGAGCACTCATTTGTTGGGCAGAGCACAAATAGTTAATCATCCTTACAACATCAAGTCTTACCTTTAATATCTGCAACAGGAGGGCTGGCTGAGTAATGCTATTTACTTTAGTCCAAACACATTTTATTCAAGAACCATAACAATTTTAATGTTCCTGGCAAACAAAGACACAATTACCCTTGCAGTCACTGAAAGTGTTGATGTGCACAAAGGGGAAAAATAATATTGAAAGGAAAGCATCCAGTTCAACACTTCTGTTTAAGAAAATTATCTTAACATGCAGACAGACTCAGGGAACAAACTAATCAATCCAGGAGCTTTCAGCCTTCTTATTTTGAGCAAAATACCACATTTAACTTCTTTAAAAGAAAAGTGCTGCTGTGAAAAAGTGCAGGCTCTTCAAAAAAAAAACATTTCCAAAGAGACATTTAAGATGTGTTATGGAAGGATGCCAAAATATTTTTACATTTCATTTATTAGTTACTGGTTACTTTCATATCTTGCCTTTCTCACAATGCATTCAAAGTAGCCAACATTGGTTTTCCCCCACTTCACTACACCCTCCCAGTAACAAAAGTTTGAAAAGTTTTTTAAATTAATATTTGGGGATTTTTTTATTAAAAAAAATACACATCAGGTAACTCATTGTTATTAACAATATTCAACTTTCTTCTTGCTTCTTACTTTTTGACAAAACATCATCTTTAGAAATAATAGAAAGTTGAAAGAAAAACATCTTCCTAAAATCCCCCTAACAGACATTTTGGAACCTGGAAAAGTGAACATGTAAGTGTTACTCATTACACACACAAAATAGAGATATGATATTACCATTTGGTACATTATTATTATGTAAAAGGAGCATACTGTACTTACAATGTTATAATCTCCAAAACAAGGGTTACGTGTAACAACCTTATTTGTGGTTTCAGATTCTGACAAAAACTTCGTAAAATAAATAAAGCTGAGAGTGACCAACCCAAGGCCACCTAGTCATGGCTTTGTCAGGACTGAAGACTATAATTTCCAAGTTTGTGCTTTGATAGTTACACTAGACTGGTTCTCTGGTGTCATGATTCCATATGAAATATTGCATTTCTATGGTAGCCAGCCAACCAGTCTAGCTTGACTAACTATACCACCCTATGTCAGATGTCCTTACAAGATACTGAGATGATAATGATGAAGGTGATGATTATGATGATAATTTAACCCACTTTTCTTCCATTTCAGGTCTCAAAGCAACTTACAACACATTAAAAACATATTGTTAAAAATCCACAGAATGAGTTTAAGTAATCAAAAAGAAAACCCAAATTAAAACCTATATCATTAAAATGCACATTCACACACAATCCCAAGGATGAGCTACATTCAATATATTATTTGATGTTACAGATATTATATAGGAAATCATCAAATGCGTATTCAAACAGAAATGAGTTCTGGAACATGGTGATACAGTCCAAAAACTTACCCTAACTCCTTTGGGAAGGAAATACTGAGAAGGCCCTCTCCTGGGTTCCCACCAAATGTTCCCATGAAGTCTCTAAGTTGCCTTCTCTTTTCATGCCATGTGCCAGAGTTGAATCAGTCCCATCTTTGAGTCTTCCTGTGAAATAAGAGTGGAAAGAAAATATCAAGATATTCAAAAAATATTCAAATGATCAAAAATATTTTTTGCAAGTACTGGATAAGACTGGTGGAAAGAACTCTGGACTGATGGAACTCTTTACTCTTCAGGGCTTGTTTTGCACAGAATTCACATACAAAGTTTTCTCTATAAGAAACAGCATTTTATGTACAGAAAAAATAATAATTGTTATTGGTATTGTTATTATTATTATTATATTCCAATAATGTTGGCTGGAACCTTGTATTAGCTACTGATTCATCACCCACTGAAGAACTTGATGAAATCATCATTTTCTCATTCTCTTATTGGCAACATAGTTGATCTTCTCCCCAGGCAGCTGATACCTGATAAAATAGTTTAGTGTGATGAGTCATAATTGCGGCAACAGTGTCACAATCATGAATAAGTAGCAGTCATAGATACAAAACACGTTACCTAGATTTACTAATCTGCATCTGTTTCATATTCACACTCACTACTAATGGTTTTGACACTTTTGCCAATAACATCTTCCCCATCTGACTTTATCGGGTATCAGCTGCGATGGGGGAAAGGAGGTCCTTTCTCCATCACTTGGAAAGTGAGTGAATGACATTTCCATCATATTGAGGGTGAGGAGGGCAGGCCAAAAAAGATTGCTTGCTTACATATAATTCCAGTCATCATATTATTAATTTATTAATGATTTATTTTCAGCACAGAAAGTGTCACATGTGGAATTGGCAGAAAGTAAGTCCGGACTTCAAATAGTCATCATAAACTGTGCAGGTTTCAATGATTTTGAAGACTAGTAGCAAAATTACCTTTTGCTTACTTCAAGAATAAAATTAGCAAAGAAGTAATCTATATTGTGAAACACCACATCTCATACCTTCTCTAGCAAAGGCAATCTAAGACCATGTCTATATGGGATAGGATATTTATTTAGATGCCTGAGCTGTTCCAGATCCAAAATGCATTTATTGACTCTGAGATCACCTCTCTAGATAGTCCAGCCTGTCCCCTTGCTGGCCTATCCCTTTGGCCTTGGGTTTCCTGCTGCTGTTTCCTGTTAGCCATGGAGCTCCCTGAGGTCACTTGGGCTTTGCCTGTTACATCTGCTAATGTCATTTGCATAATGTCATAATGGGACATTTGCATCATCAGCAGATGTGACCATGGTGGTCAGGCACTCACATGAATCTCTGTGTCTGAAGGAGAATGACAGCAGCAACTCAAGGGATGAACCAACCCTTTTCACTGAGCTGAAAGTTTATTTATTTACTATATTTGTATACCGCCCCTCTCAGCCTTGTGGCAACTCAAGGCAGTTTACAAGACAAAATTCAATGCCATAAAAACACAACTACAATATAAAAGCATTAACATCAATAAAGTCATAACAGCAACACTAAAAGATATTTCAATTAAAACTCATTAAAACATTGTCCAGTCCCATCATATAGTTGTTCCATTTCTTATGTTTGTTACTCAATATTTCCAAATGCTTGCTCGAATAGCTATGTCTTAAGTTTCTTCCAAAATGATAGTAGTGAAGACGCTGATCTGATCTCCCTAGGAAGGGTGTTCCATAGCCGAGGGGCCACCACTGAAAAGGCCCTGTCTCTCATCCCCGCCAGCCATGCTTGTGACTGAGAGCAGGGCCTCCCCAGATGATCTTAAAGTCCTCAGTGGTTCATAGGGGGAGATGCGTTCAGACAGGTAAGTTGGGCCAGAACCATTTAGAGCTTTATAGGCCAAAGCCAGCACTTTGAATTGTAGCAAACCGACAGCCAATGGAGCTGGCGCAGCAGGGGGGGTTGTATGCTCCCTGTGAGCTGCTCCTGTTAACAACCTGGCTGCTGTCTGTTGGACCAGTTGAAGCTTCTGGACAGTCTTCAAAGGCAACTCCACGTAGAGCGTGTTGCAGTAGTCTATACGGGATGTAACAAGAGCGTGGACTACTGTGGCCAAGCCAGACTTCCCAAGGTATGGGCACAGCTAACGCACAAGCTTTAACTGTGCGAATGCTCCCCTAGTTACCGCTGAAACCTGAGGTTCCACACTCAGCAATGAGTCCAGGATCACACCCAAGCTGTGAACCTGCGTCTTCAGGGGGAGTGTAACCCCATCCAACACAGGCTGCAACCTTATGCCCTGTTCGGCCTTACGACTGACCAGGAGTACCTCTATCTTATCTGGATTCAATTTCAATTTGTTAGCCCTCATCCAGATCATCACAGCGGTCAAGCATCGGTTCAGGACCTGAACAGCCTCCTTAGTAGCAGGTGGGAAGGAGTGACAGAGTTGGACTTCATCTGCGTACAGATGACACCACACTCCAAAACTCCAGATGATCTCCCCCAGCAGCTTCATGTATATGTTGAACAACATGGGAGATAGTATTGAACCCAGAGGAACCCCACAAGACAATGGTTGTGGGGCTGAACAGGTGTCTCCCAGTAACACCATCTGGGTATGACCCTCCAGAAAGGACTGGAGCCACCATAAAACAGTGCTTCCAAGGCCCATTTCTACAAGGCGTCGCAGAAAGATACCATGGTCGATGGTATCGAAGGCCGATGAGAGGTCCAGCAGAACCCACAGGGACACACACACCCTGTCTAGCTCCCGGTGCAGATCATCAACTAAGGCAACCAAGGCTATCTCGGTTCCATGTCTAAAGCCAGACTGTGCCAGATCCAGATAATCTGTGTCTTCCAATACCTGGAATTGAGAGGCCACCACATGTTCCAGGACTTTGCCCGAAAAGGGGAGATTGGAAACAGGTCGATAGTTGACGAATTGAGTGGGGTCCAGTGATGGCTTCTTTAACAGCAGTTTTATCACAGCTTATTTTAAGCTCGTTAGAATATTGCCTTCCCGAAGGGAGGCATTAACCACTTCTCTTGTCCACATCCTCGGGTTTCACCAATTGAAATGAAACCATCAAAACCGGACAAGTAGGTGCTTGCATTACATCCTCGGAGACTGCCATTAACAAGGTGTTCAGACCCAAATGGATCAAAGTGACTTTGTCCGCAAAATAACGAGCAAGTGCTTTGCAGATAGCTGCTGAGTTGTCAGGGCTCCCATCCAAAGAGGTGGGATTTAATAGGCCTCTGACAACTCGAAACAGCTCCTCCGGACAGTTCTTTGCGGATACAATATTGGTCGCAAAGAAAGATTTCTTTGTGGCCTTTAGTGCCGCGTCATATGCCCTTAGAAGGACATCAAGCCATGTTCAATTTGCCCTGTTCGGATATGAATGCCACATGCCCTCTAGTCTCCTCTTCCTTCACTTCATCGCTGCCAGCTCCTAATTGAACAAAGGGGATGGTTTAGCTCAGCTACTTGAGAGGGGACATTCCGGAGCAATCATGTCTATTGCCCTAGTCATCTCCCCATTCCAAAGAGTGACCTGGGCATCAATACGATCACCTACCGAAGTGGCGGGAAACTCCCCAAGAGCCGTCAGGAAACCATCTGAATCCATGAGCCTCCTAGCTCGGACCATCTCTTACCCTGCGAAGGTTAAAGGGTGCAGTGAGCCTAAACCTGATCAGGTGGTGATCAGTCCATGGCATCGGAGCAATGGTCAGCTCCTTTACACCACCACCTTTCTCCCATCCCTGACAGAAAACCAAGCCTAATGTGTGTCCAGTCTTGTGAGTAGGGACAGATATCAGTTGGGACAGCCCCATGGTCAACATGGAAGACATGAAGTACTGAGCTGCTCCTGACAGGGTGGCCTCAGCATGGATGTTGAAGTCCCGCAGCACAATGAGCCATTGGGATTCCAACACCAGGCATGAGACCATCTCAGCTAGCTCATGTAGGGAGACGGTAGTGCAGTGGGGTGGATGGTACACTAACATAATCCCTATTCTGCCCCGGTCACCTGTTATCAAGTGGGCACATTCAAAAATGGTTGACTGTGGGATGGGGCACCTGGTCAAGGAGATGGAATCCCTATTGACCATTGCAACCCCACCTCACCGCCCTCCAGATCACAGCTGGTGCTGCACGGAGTAGCCTGGCAGACAAAGCTGGGTCAGATTTACACCTCTAGCCTTGTTCAACCAGGTTTCCATTATGCACAACAGATCTGCCCATTCATCCAGGATTAAATTCTGGATGAGAGCTGTTTTACCATTGACAGATCTGGTGTTCAACAGCACCACCTTTAATCCAGAGGGACGCCATCCTGGGTACTCCAATTTACCGTGTCAGGAGACCAATTTGGAACTACTAGTATTGTCTCATGATCCCTAGACCGGATAAATGGTCTCCCTTCCTGTATCTCCTCCTCCTCGTTAAAATGGTGATAATGTGTTCCAAGACTTTGGATGTGGCTGAAACAGACCCAATCCAACTCTCCAGGCAACCATGAAGCCTCAAAGTACTCTGGAGTATCCCCCAAGTTTGCCTAAAGCAAACCAAAGTCAGACTAAGGGCAGAAAATCAGGGATACTCACTAGAAACTGTGATGTGTGGTAAAGACTGCCTGTAAGTCCAGGGTTTTTATTGATGTAGCTAAACCCTCTCTCAATTCTTATGCTATACTGTATAACCTAAAGTCAACCTGGCAGCCTCTAAATACTGAAGACTTGTCTCCTGCCACTCTAGAGACCAGAACACAAAGGGGGGAAAGAGCTTTTGCTAAAGGAGTGGAAAGAAAAATTATTAGAATATATCAAAATGGCCAAGCTATTCAATGGCATACGGAAAGGAAGCAATTATTAAGAATTTAGGGTTTGGGTATCTAGAAAAGAAGACAAAAATAGATTTCAAAGTAGTCAGGGGGAGAATTTATTAATGCAAAATAAGGATAGGTTTTTGGTTGTTTTTGGTTTTTTTGAAATATTAGTTTCACACTGGATGGTGTCGGAAGTCACGGGTAGGGGAAGAGGGAATGGCATACCTACATTATGCATATTTGATTATTTTAGCTGCTTTTCCTTTTCATATTCTGTATGCCATTAATTCACTTAATAAAAATGTTTTTTAAAACTAAAAAACAAACAATAACAACAACAGGGAGGGAACCATTCTGGTCTCCCTGGAGAGTGAAAAACACCATTAACACTCATGTTCCCACCAATAACTATTGTGATTGCAATTGTGATGGGAGAGACCAAAGACTGAATTACTCATGGAGGCTGCCTGTCACCCATGCTCTATTGATTTATTCCAAGTACATATGCTATCAGAACAATAAACAACTTGCATGCAGCCTCTAGAGTAAGCTAATGTGTTTCCTGTGCTTTCATGACAGTTAGAACTAGCTCCTGAGTTACCCACTATATTCTGTGTAATGGTAAGATAGGATGTCTCTAATATTAGATACATCCACTACTCTGTGGTCCACAAATAGAAGAAAACGAATACAGCACTTATATTTCTGAACCGGTTTATATATTGTGGTACCGTATTTTATATCATGCTTTCAGTCCAGCTTCAGAGAATGCTTCTCCTCTCCAATAGGCACCTACAAAATTATGTATACACACATACACATACACTTTATAAACCAAAAATATCAATGATTTTTAAAATAATAATAATAACAACAATGATGATGATGATTGAAATCAAAGTAAAGGGGAGACCAGGACAAAAACATTCTTCAAGCTGGGTAAAGATATCTTGCCTGGAAATAAAACAAAATCAGGTACAGGACCAGACAAGTCTCCTGTGGGATGGAGTTCCCATAAATGGGGTGCATTGACTGAACAGGCTCTATCTTCATTTACCACCCACCTCACCTCTGAATGGTGATGGCAGTGGGACATAAAAGGGCCTCTAGATATTTTTGCATATGATCTGACTAGTGGGGGAGAAAACCTTTCTATCAGGCTCACAACAATTTCAGGGCTAGATGTTGCCCCATCTCTCCAAATGGGCTATATCAGCCTTTTGTCCAGTTTGGGGGGGGGGCGGCAATCACCCCAGAATCAACTCATTGTTGGCTTTAGAGGATTTATAGGGAGCTTCCAGAGCTGCTCTTGGGGTTTCTGATGGCTTCATGTAACCCATGAACCACATTTTTCACACCCCCACTTTAAATTTTAAAACCACCACGTTGAAACTGCAATCACAGGGAGACAGTGATTTAACACTGGTGGAATGCATTCTTTGCCTTTATCCTCAAATGACGTTCTGTGTTCCTTATACACATGCAACTAAGCTTCATTTTCTTTCTCTTTTTAAAGCAAGAATGCACAGGCAATTACGTCCTCAAGGGTCCATTGCAGGCTGGACACTCTTGCTCTGAAGTGTGGTAGAATCTTGAAAGACCACTTTTATAGATATAGGTATTACATTCTTTATTCAATCACATGTCTGGATTGCTTGTATCAGAGCAGAGAATTCAATTGTGTTTTCATTTCATTCCTTCTACATCCACTAGAGTCTCTTGAAGCTTTGCCATTAATTTCAAAAGCCACAAAACCAGACTCTTGATCTGCACATTGCTAGGGTTTTCTTTGTGGTGTTACTTCAGAGAAATGAGTTGTCAGTACAATTAAAACAAGAAGAAACAAAGAAAAATACTAAAGCATTTTTACTAGAGATAGAGCCAAGAGTGGACTGACAAGTAATTACACAGTCTTTGCAAATATGATATCAAAGGAAAGGGTGGGTGGGAGTTACATCAATTACTTTGTCTCTTTTTATCTCATTTTGTACCTAGACCTGTTTCTGGAGAACATGCAAACACAAATCAAACTTGGCGGTCTTTTGATCACAGGTGAAATGAGAACATAACATATTTGAGTGCCTAGAGGATCAATTTGGCTTGCTTCTAACTGTTGCAAAGGTACATTTAAATCAATTATCCTAGATATGAGATCAAAACTAAAGCGTAATTTGGAATTATTTCTTTGAGGGAAGAGCCATGTTTCCATGGAAATACAGAAGGAAAAACAGAACACCCAAGGTGGTCATCTGAAGATCCTGCAATGAATTAATAACAGAAGTTTTTTTCCCTCCCTCCCTCCCTCCCTCCCTCCCTTCCTTCCTTCCTTCTTCCTTCCTTCCTTCCTTCCTTCTTGTCTGTCTGTCTGTCTTTCTTTTTTTCTTTCCAAGCACATCTCTGTCTTTCAAGGCGAAGAAGTACATAGATAGATGTAGTTGAAATTTCAGGTTCCTTCAGTGCTTTATTTCTGAGCAACTCTGCCTAGAAATTCTGCAATAATTTTAAATATTAAAATTTAACTAATACACTCATTAGAACCATTAAAATGTGATCAAACTGTGTGAACTTTCAGGGAATTGAGAACTCTTCACCAGGCTTAATGGGCACAATGAAGCCAGATTTGAAAATCGTATTAGACTCTCGATTTTGATAAGAAATGTACCCTCATTAGCATTGTCAACTGTGATGTATGCAAGTGATGCAGCCTAACAATAAGTTGCATGGGTTTAACTCTCAATTAGATGGAACATGTGCTTCTTCAGTGCCTGTTCTAAAGAGATATTTGATCTTGTCTCATTACGCCATGGCTATATAAAAACCCAGGACACTCTGGACAATTTTACATCTCCCTCCTGCTTCAGATACTAACTCAGCTATAACTTGTAATGTCACCAGGTTCTGCACAGCAGGAATTAAAATCCAGCAGTTGGTGACAAATAGCACAAGCTAGTACAAGTCAGGACTTCATTCTAGCAGAAAATTGAGATTTTAGTCTTTTAATTATAGTATGGACATGAGCACCCCAATCCCCTCCCTTCAGACTCTCTACTTTTTAATTTCATAAATTGTGTTGGACATATATACACACACACACACACACACACACACACACACACACCTACATCTTCCTGGATCTAAGCATATATATATATATATATATATATATATATATATATATATGCTTAGATTCTTAAGTCAATTGTCTTAATGTCCTAATAATGTTCCACCTATGTTAAAGTTTTAAATCTCTCAACTCTTAAATCAAATGTGCTTTTATGGGACTGTGTCCCTCATCTCTCAAGATGATAATTGACCATAATAAAGTGAACTTGAACTAACTCTCAATTATTGGATGGAAAGAAAGAACAAAAAGTTCAAAAATCCAGGAAAATGTTATAATAATCAAAACTAACAACAACTCTCTCTATATATTTGAAAACGGTATGCTGCACATTCCAATAATACTTATCCAGGACTAAAGTGACAGGTAATTGACTGTTGCAGTACTTCCTATATAGTAATTAAATGTGATAGAATGATTTATAAGGCCCAGCATGTTGCTTTGTTTGTAAACTGCAGCCTACTATTTCAGCCTACTATTTTTGCAAGAGTAGAAATGAGTGATCCTTGGATATTCGGTGGATTGAATAAGTCAATGATTACTGGATAAGTCTA
Organism: Anolis apletophallus; assembly: GCA_030556195.1. NCBI lineage: Eukaryota > Metazoa > Chordata > Lepidosauria > Squamata > Anolidae > Anolis > Anolis apletophallus. The sequence continues at coordinate 151,612,909 of JARBWK010000004.1, forward strand.
TTTCTGTTTTATTAACTATTCTAAAGCCTTTGACTGTGTGGTTCTTGGTGGTATGGGGATACCAAGTCACCTTGTCTGTCTCTTGAGGAACCTATATAATGACCAAGTCGCAACAGTAAGAACGGACCACAGAACAACAGACTGGTTCAAGATTGAGAAAGGAGTAATGCAAGGCTGTATGCTCTCGTCCTACCAATTCAACAATCATGAGATGTGCAGGGCTTGGGGGAGGAGCATGGGAAGCCAACGAAGTTAGACACAAATTTCGTCTCTCCACCTAAAATAACTATTTAATCTCAGAAATTTATCTCATAGCCAACTGTGAAATATCTGCGAGCCCTTCGGAAGCTCAGTGCAAGAGACTGAGAAAGTTTCTACCCTGCACTTAGACCGAGACAGGCATAAATCAGCCAGGCATATTCCTGACTCCCTGCTACTGGCATCAAGGACTGAAAGCCATCATTAATCAACATGGAACAGCTTGCTTCCAATCCTGTTGCATCAAAAAAGATAATGTAAATGGATGACAAATTAGACTATTTAATGATACTTATGAATGAAATAAACTCCTCTATCAAAAGTTTAGCATCGGAATTTGTTGAGATTAAAGCAACTCTCTCAGAAATTAGACAACATGCAGACAACAATGAAGTGAGAATTGAGCAGTTAGAAAGAGAGACATTGTCTTTATGATTAAAATTGGTTGGAGGAGGAATATTCTTTATTGAATGCTGGAACATATCAAGGACTTATGCCAATTTGTGATAGAACTGTGTGCTAATTATGGCATAAGCCTTACTGAAAATGATATCAAGAGAGCCCATAGATCCCCCCTCCTTTAAGAATTCCCATGTTTCATCTCCCCAGGTCGTTACTGTTGCTTTTGACAGAGAGAGGATAAAGGACTGGATTTTCAAAAAGCTAAGGACTATTTGGAACTTAAATTATAAGGAATACAAAATATTTACCTACCCGGACTTGGCAAAGGAAACGAGGAAAGACCGTGAGACTTTATGACCAATAAGCAGATGTCTTAATAAGGCTGAAATCCATTTCAAATGGATTTACTCCACCTCAATACTATTTAACAAAGATGGGAAAAATCATACAATTAAAACTTTGGCAGAGGGCACTGAACTCCTAGAACAGCTTGATCTTTATCAATACAGCAGAGGCGAAAAGACATTTGGCACAGATCCAGAAGATGGACGAGAGGATCTGAAAGACATCTCACAGGAGGAAAGAGGAGGAGGAGAACAGCCAGCGAGCAAAAAATTAAAATAAAACTGGGAAGAAAGATCACCAACAACAACTTGTCATAACTTACTTTTAATTATAAAGGGGCAACTGAACGATGCCTTACAGTAATGGATGTTTAAACCAAAATATTTGATTAATGTGATTAATTAATTACAAAGATTTACTAGTAGGGGATGGTGGCTGGGTTAGTTTCCATAGTATTTTTCTTTGCTACTATTGTTATTATTTTATTTTCCAAGCCTCCTGATATAGTTCTTCGTAATAAGTTGTATATTGATTGTTATGTAAGAAAGTAAAATCAACCTTAAAAATTGAATATTTGTGATGTTAATGAAATAATTGGACAAAGAGTTGATACCCCCACACACTACTCTGCTAGACATAGTTCATTTTTCACGTTAGATTATTTTCTTATTGGTAATAATAATGTTCTACCCATCGTAGAAGCATCAGTGGGAAATAGGTGGTCAGGAGACCATGCTCCTCTCTTCCTTAAATTGGGAAGTAGCAGTAGGAGAAAAGAGTATAGATAGAGATTCAACCCATTGGTAACATTTAAGGAACAAGACAAACAAGAGTTAAAAGAGGAAATTAAACAATATTTTAGAATCAATAGATCCCCTGACTTAAAGGAAAACACAATTTGATATGTTTTAAAGCTGTGATTAGAGGAAAATGCATTCAAATGGAAAAGGGTATAAAAATTAAAACAGAGAAAAGAAGGGTTAAAGCAGGGTGATATACTATTTCAGAATTTTCAAATAAACCCAATAGACCAAAATAAAGAACAATAGAAAGAGAAAAAGAAGCTAATAGATGAGCTAGAGAAAATTGAATTAACAAAAAATATTTGTTTGTAAAAAAATTATTTTCAAGTTATCTCCATAAATAACACTAGGAGATTAGCAAGCTGCCTGAATTCAAGGAAAGGAAGAAACATGATATCAAAATTAAAAGATGGGAAGGGACAAATTAAAACTAACGAGGAAGACTTGAGAGAAATAATGGCTAGTTATTATGAAAAATTGTATCTCTCTTGGCTTCTCTTCTCGAATGAAGATTCAGGAAGGACTCATCCCACGCTTTCTACAAGCATGTTGATGAATAAGAAGGCCAATTCGAGCTAGGCAATTCCAGTTGCAGAAAGCACAGCAGAAAGTTTCCTTGGGTGATGTTGTTTCCAAGTGCGTTGTCATTTCACTTCAAGACCCGTTCAGCATGACTTCTCGAAAGAGGCCGCAGCATTGTGGATAGTGCGTCTCCATGCCTCCCAATGTGAGGCCAGGGTGGACTATTATTGGTGATCAATCTGGCCAAGCCTGAGATGTTGTTTCAGGGAGTCCTTATATCTCTTTTTGGGGGACCCTGTCTTGCGCTGACCCATGGCAAGTTCAACATATAGTATCTTTGGGAGGGGGTGGTCCTCCATCCTAGAGACGTGCCCTGCCCAGCGCAGCTGAGTTCTCAATAGCATGGCCTCAAGGTTGGTGATCCCTGCTTGCTCAGGAACAGCAACATTAATCACATACTGTATATAAAACATGTATACAGATAAAGAAATTGGAAGATCTTAGGGAATAATTATGAGGAAAATTAGATCCCCTGACACAAGCAGAATTGAAAAGACCTATCACCAGTAAGGAAATTGAAGAAGTTATTAACAATCTTAAACCAAACTCCTCTCCCGGACTTGATGGTTTCATGGCTAATATTTAAAAAATATTTCAGTCAGAAACCTCAATTAGAAATCTTATTCAATGAGATATTAAAAAACAAAACCATCCCGGAAACATGGAAGAAATCTGAAATAATTACAATTTTAAAACCCAATAAAGATGAAACCAACCCAAATTCATATAGGCCAATTACCTTGTAGATTATAAAACCTTCACAAAACTTTTTGCAAAGAAGCTTACAGACATAACTCCAAATTTAATAGGGGAAGACCAATATGGCTTTATCAAAAACAGAAGATTAGTAGATTCTATAAGAAATATACTTAATATAATTAACCAAGCCACAAAGAAAAAAGAGAATCATTTGTTACTAAAATCGAACATTTATAAAGCATTCAATATGATCAACCACCAATATTTACACCAAGTCTGTGTAGACTTTAACTTGGGGAGACAGTTTTGTGTAGTAATTAAGGAACTTTACAAAGACAAACACAAAACACAAAACAAGAACTATTAAGATTAAAAGTGGGACGAAGCAAGGTTGCCCCCTCTCCCCCATTGTTTTTGCTCTGCCGATAGAGCCCTTGGAAAATGTAATTAGAAATAATTTCAAAACCAATGACAAAAAAATCGCAACAGAGGTTAGGGAAATATATTTATCTGCAGATGACATCATGGTGTTATGGGGTCACTGGAGGAATTTATTGAAAAAGTTATCAAAACTATACAGAAATTCAAGAAATTATCAGGGCTGGCTATTAATATACAAAAATCAGAAATACTACATAAAAACCTGACTAAAAAGGGACAGTTAACTTTTTACAGGACATGAACAGCCTGGATCTCAAGGGAAGATACTCTTCTCATGCTACTAGAGTAGACATTTTATTACCTATTTTTTATTGCTTCTTATCACTAGTTCCAACATGGCAAGAAGAAAAGTGGCCTCTGCCTGCATTGAGATCCTTTTACCATCTTAAATTACAACATTAACATGTCAGATAAAATTTAAATCTTTGACTACAACATTGTCATTTTTCTTTCTCCCTAACACTGAACAATAAGTTTGTGAGGTAGGTCAAGTTGAAAGTCAATGACTGACCCAGCACTACTCCAGAGACACATGGCTCAGTGGGGATTAGAATTCTGATCTATACTGGCATTTGTCCTTCCTAAATTACAACTGTGTCTGCTGATGAAGATCTCATTTTGATCAGCTTCACCAGGACTGGGGAATTATTTTTAAAGCTAAGAGTGATGTCAGTTTGACCTTGTTCTAAAAGTGGCTGGCTACATCTAAATAAGTCATAAAGTTGACTTTCATTGATAATTGATCAACAAAAGCTCATTTTCATAGGGACATCATTTTTATCCCATATCAGTTTATCCTACTTAATAATGTCTTTGCCTCCTTAGGTCAACATTATATATATTTTTTAAAACCCAGACTTCCAAAAATTAATTGGAAGGTAGTTTGGGAGCTTCCTTAAAAAATCACATAAAAATGTACAAATAGAGATAGCAGTGGATGTGGATAGCCTGAAAACTCAATTCAACAACAACACACACCCAAAAAAAATGGAAAAGTTTAAAGAGATGCTATATAGAAAATACTTATAATAATCTATCTCAGAAATGTTTTGCTTGCTTTTAAGAACCGTGCCTTCTATATCCAGACCAATTAGCCTTGAGACATTACACTATGTATATGAATATGAATTTTTCACCAGGTATTATTTACAACAATAATTTTGCAAAAAAAGAATGTATGGCTGTATATGATTCACATGCAACTTGATGATTGACATGCTGACATGGAAGATTAAGTGTGTGTCCTACCACACAGGAAGTTAAACAAGGATGTCATGGACTCTCTCCAGCAAAAACAGCACAGTAACAGGAAGCTCCTGGTCTAGACAAATACGTGCAAGCCCAGTGCCATCTAGTGAATAAAGCACAACATTGCACAAGCTGCACATTACCCTCACCCTCTTACTTAAAAATAATAATTAAATAAGATTTACTAAGACTTTTGATAGTTGATTATTCAGTCATTCATCTTCAATGACCTCTTCACATGGTCCAAAATTTGGTGGCAATGACAGTTTTTTTGTACTTTTGCCACGGAGCCTGTCAGCTCATTGGACTCTGGAAAAGTACTTCTGGGGTGGCTCCATGACTGAAAAATTGCCAGCAGTGGACAATGGTAGGCACTCCATCTTCTGGTCAGGTAGGGGGAAAGACAAGGTGGTGCAGGAGACATCATTTTGTCTTCTTAAACATCTTGGTCTGTCAACAATCTCTAACAATAGTTAAAGATAGATAGATAGATAGATAGATAGATAGATAGATAGATAGATAGGAAAGCAGGGGATCATATGCATTTCTTGGAGTTATTTGAGGGAATGTTTAGTTCTCATGGTATGGTGGACATCTCTCGTTGCTTACCACCAGCCAGCTAGGATGAGTTTTATGGCACTCGTCACCTCTCATAGTCTATATCTGAGTACTCAAACACAATGAGTCCAGTAACTCCAACTGTGAATTCCAATGAAATATTAGAAGAAATTGATCAAAAGGGAGAGTGACTCTACTGCATACTGCTAAGAGTTTAGTAATTGAAACACTCCCTAGAACAGTGGTTCTCAACCTGTGGGTCCCCAGATGTTTTGGCCTTCAACTCCCAGAAATCCTAACAGCTTGTAAACTGGCTGGGATTTCTGGGAGTTGTTACCAATACACCTGGGGACCCACAGGTTGAGAACCACTGCCCTGAATGGTCAGCTGATGAGATCTCAAATTGCTTCCTTGGAAGCAATGCTAGAGGAAGCTGTAATTTACAATCGTCCTGAAATTTGCCTCTGTTATTGTTTTGAAGATAATGAAAAATTTCATTCTATTCCTTATTATCAAAAAAATGCTACTGTCCTTGCCTACCCCCATATCCTGCTTTGATCTGTTACTACTGTTACTAACTTTATGATTTCTTCCACCAAGGTTTTCTCTCATTCACAAAGCAATTACAGCCAGTCTAAAAATATTCTCTGAGTCAGAATCTAATATTTATTGTGCTTATTTCCAAGCATTTTTCTTTAATAGCTACTAAACTAACTCACTACCATTCACTTGATAGAACAGCATACATCACAACCCAGGTTGCTCCCAGAGGACTTCTTTTCACTTTATCAGACCTACTTTCTTGAAAATGTTCATTTTTTCAGGATTTCTGACTACAGTTTCTCACACTAGCCTCTATGATTTTGCATTTTTATGTTGCTGTTTGATTAGAGAGAGTGCATAAAGCCCAGAAATATTTGTTGCTTTCTTTGGATAATTTCACCCTAATGGGGTTAATAAAAGGATATCTAGTCTGCATGTTGATACTGATCTGGAAGAGGAACCTCTTATCAACTTTTAACAGGGTAGTGCATGATGGAGAAATTTCAAATATTTTATGCCAAAAAATGCTGTAGTCAAGACTTCTCTAACCTAACCACTAACACCCATTTTGGACAAAATTCCCCAATATTTCTAGCAATTGGCCGTGCAAGCTTGAAAGGAAGCGGTTTGAAAACATCCAAAAGCTGGCCAGTGCAATGATCTTTTCCCACTACACAACTGAAGTCCTGTACTCCATTTTCATTGACAAGTCATCTTCCTATGGTATCCCAGGATATCAATCAATTTTTATAACTTGCTTAGTCGCCCTCCACCAGCGGTACTCTGGGCGACTTGCAACATAAAACCAATAAAACACTTTGAAAGAATTACAATTAAAAAACCAATCAAAACACTTTGATAATTTGTATTAACAGGTTTTACAATTAAAACAACTAATCAAATGCTCTGTCATTGAGCCAAGACTTCAGTGCGACAGTAAAGCATCTCAGTTTGTGCATGGTTCAGATGTCCGGTGGCAGAGAGTTCCATGGTTTTGGGGTGGAGGCTGAGAATGCGTTCCGCCCAGTGACCTCCAGGCAGATTTCTCTAGGGCCTGGTATATGGAGGAGATTCTCTTGGGAAGATCAAGGTGACCAATGGGGTTGATAGGGGGAGAGGCGGTCCCTAAGGTATGTTGGCCCCTGACCTTACAAGGCCTTAAAGGTCAATACCAGCACCTTGAAGGAGATCCGGAATTTGATCAGTAACCAATACAGCTGACACAGGATAGGTGTTATATGACATCCCACAAAAGTTCCTGTAAGGAGCCTGGCAGCTTCATATGTGGTTTAGTGGGTCGCTACAGCTCTTGGCTGAGAATTCTATATGTTCCTAAACTACAAATGGCAGGATACCATAGAATAGAACCATGACAGTTAAAGTGGAATCATGACACTATAACCATATAGCACGAAAGGATTGCTGGTTCAATCATAATGAGTACAAGTAGACTATATTTTTGGTATTGGTTGCCACTGTGAATACTGGGGAAGGCAAAGAAAGTGTCATTAAAGAAAGAACTAACATTGATATGAATAACAACAGGAATACTGAGCAATGAATAGCGTAATGAAATGAGTAAAAATCTTGAAAGCCTATGCAGTTGCTTACATGCACGCCAACTCATATGCAGAAGAATTGTTGTCAGTTTTAAACATAGGCCCTTCTAAAATTCAGAGTTCAAAAAAAAAAAACCAACACAGCAGCTCAACAACACTTGGAGATGTCAGAGTAAACATAGTGCCAGTTTAAAGGGAGATGGTTTAAGGGAGCAGCCAGAACCAGCTAGCACAATGTTGTATTGCACGGTGCAAGTGAGGAGTGTTGCTTTCGAGAGACTGATATATCTTCAAGATTGCCCATTTTTAATTCTTTAGCTTGTATATTTGTTTTAAAAAGGCATATATAACAAAGTCTCAAACTGTCAAAAGACAATTAACATTGTGGCTGCCCATTAAACTGTACACAACTCAACGAGAAGCCATAGGTTTAATAGGTATTTTGAGAAAAAAGACAGCAGTTGTGTAGTGGAGTCAAGACCTGGAAGGTTAGAGTGCCAGGAATTTTTTTTATTTGTAGGAGTGATTATAAGCATCTTATTCTATCCTGACCACATGTTTAATGTTTCTTTATGCTTTGTTATGCGGGGGGGGGGGGTTCCTAAAAATAATATATGCTGTGAATACAGAGGGCCATTGGCATCTGCTGTAAATTAGTTCAAAGAGCCCTTCCCGCCCCGGGAAACAAAATATATAGAGCTCAAATCCCACTACATATAATGGCAAAGTAAAATGGTGTTCCTTATATACAATGGAAATATAAAAGTTTGGTTTTTTATTTAAAAAACATTCAAAGATGTGGATTCATTTATTTAGCAGATTATTAAGACTACTTTCTAAATTTACTTGATAGAAAACGTGCCAAGAAGAATATTGTTAGATTAGATGTACTGGTATTTGCTATAAAAATTTACCCACATTTTTGGACTCTCATGGAGGTGGTGACTAGGCATGAGAAAAAGTTATGAAAATCAAAAGAAATCGTAAGTGATTCGTATGTAATGGGACTTTCTAGTTTATATGCATCACGGCAGCTAACCAGGAAGTAGAACGGTCCTTGAGGCCAACAATTTGCGTTTTGATCATAATAAATTCTTAATTATTGTACTACTTACTCACTTCTCCCTGTCTTCTCCCCTCATTTCCTTCCGCCTTCATTCAGCTTCTTCTTTTTCCCGCATTTCTATGGGGAACTGGAAGTGACGCTGCTGCTAGGCACTGCATTCTGGAAAGTGTAGTCCTCCTCTTTCCTGCTGGCTTCTCCCCCCCCCCCCTTCCCGTCCCCGTTGCTCTGCCTTGCCCCATCGCAGGGGCCAACTTCTCTCTCTCACACACACACACACACACACTTCTCCTCCTCTCCCTGCGCTCTCTCAGATGCTTCTCCCCCTCCCTTCTCTTCCCCGTTGCTCTGCCTTGCCCCATCGCAGGGGCCAACTTCTCTCTCTCACACACACACACACTTCTCCTCCTCTCTCTCCCTGCGCTCTCTCAGATGCTTCTCCCCCCCTCCCTTCTCTTCCCCGTTGCTCTGCCTTGCCCCATCGCAGGGGCCAACTTCTCTCACACACACACACACACTTCTCCTCCTCTCTCTCCCTGCGCTCTCTCAGATGCTTCTCCCCCTTCTCTACCCCATTGCTCTGCCTTGCCCCATCGCAGGGCCAACTTCTCTCTCTCACACACACACACACTTCTCCTCCTCTCTCTCCCTGCACTCTCTCAGATGCTTCTCCCCCCCCTCCCTTCTCTTCCCCGTTGCTCTGCCTTGCCCCATCGCAGGGGCCAACTTCAGCCTTCCAGGTAGGTGTTTTGGACTTCAACTCCCACCATTCCTCACAGCCTCAGGCCTCTTCCTTTTCCTCGCAGCCTGGGCAAACTTGGGCCCTCGCTCCCTCAGGATTGGGGGTGAGAGAGAGGCAGCGAGGAGCGATTTTAGAATCGCCATTTTTGGGTTCGAAGCCATGCCTAGTGGTGACTATAATGAGAATTGCATAATGGGGACAGAAAATGCAACAAAACTGAAGTCAAAGATGTAAAATTGAAATAATGTAATATTGATGTAATATTGAAATAATGTTTTCAGTGCTTGATTCTAAGAAGAGTTTATTTCCACTACTTGCAGTTTTTTAAAGCATGATATGAGTGTTTTGTTAGTTCATCCCCTAATGCGACATAGAACAAATGAACTGATCTAATTAGCTCAAAGGAGGGACAAGAGTCCCTGAAGAGTCCAACTCTGCCACTGTAGAAATCTAATTCCTCAGCCAATTCCTTAATCTGTTGCTCTGAAAGGAGTTTTAACATGTTCCCATGAATCGCAATTGTTCAATTCACAGCACTGATCTGATGATTAGATCCATCACTCCGCAAGAGAGTAGAGCATAGCATAGGAATTTCTATGGGCCGATTATGATGTGATCTTTATCTCACTCTGACAGAGCTCTAAAAACCATTATCGTCTCTAAAACATTACAAGTTCCAATGAGCAAAAACTGCTCAGGAAAAGAGAGAATGGCATTTGGGGGAAAGGCTTCAGAGGCTGAAGGGAAAGGGAAATGGTTTGAACTTCACCAATTTGTTGAGGGACGTTTTATCAGAAAAGTAATCTAAAATCCATCAATGCATGATGAAAATGTGAAGGAAAACAGAGAGAGGGATGAATAATAAGTGCTTTAAAAATTAAATGTTAAAGAGCTTGGCTTACAGCTGGTACCCAGGAAAATGCCAATATGATATTTCTAATGGGAAATCATCTGCATATTGGCAGTAATTAAAGAAGAGCTAACTCCTCTCCCCTTTTCATAGTCATATTTATTCAATGAAAACATGTACATTCAAATCTTACTAAGGACTTCATTACATGAGGCAGGTAAACAAACATTGAAGCTGAACTGCCACCTTTAGTGGTGGTCCCTATTGTCTGATGTCATGTGTATCCTGCTACCGGTTTGCCTCCTCCCAATGATTAACCCATCCCTTGCTATTGATAGATAAAACCTGTCACTCACTTGAAATTCTGTAGTGTCTTTGCCATGTACCTTGTGTGATGGCTCCATTCCATTTCTATGCTGGCATGCCAGGGAGTAGGGTTCTCTTCTTTTTCCACTCCCTCTCCTTCCCTCTCACTATTCCCAAGGTCTTTTTCTCTTTTTATATTACTTATTCCTTCCATAAAACTAAAAATATGCATATCTATTATCTATTTCTATTACATATAATACAAGTCAGTGTTTGTGGCCGAGCGACCGAGCGAGCGACGGGAGGAATATGTGCCAGCATTTCGATTGGCTGCCATTGTGGGATTATTTGCATAACGGGCTCTAACTGGCCAGCCTCAGAACTCCAACATTCTACGGCCCCAGACAGAGGGGATTGGTTGCCACTGAAATGTAATTTGCATAACTGCCTCCAAATGGTCAACCACATTCAAACATTCTAAAATGACTCAGAGGGAAAGGGAAAGGCCTCAGGCAGTCAGCCACTGAGGCCCACGGCACTGACAGATCAGGACCAAACATAGCAAACAGGCGACCAATGGGCCACTTCACTACCTGGTGTGGTTGAGGGCAGGAGGGGCCACGAATGATGGGATTTGCAGTACCTTAACGTCATTCACTTACCAAACAACACTAAAACCCCTATAAAACAAAAACCAGGCCCAAAATTGACAGAAAGGCTTCCTTAACTTGATTTTCCTGAGCTCATCGGAAATTGCCCCTTAACTTGATTTTCCTGACTAGCCCCCCGGGACTCGCAGTACCTTCACTAAGTTCCTGAGACCACTGCAAGCCACATAAACATCTAATAGGAACCAACCTTGGCACACAATGCCTTCCTCAAATAACCCGGACACCCCCGGGTCCTCAGCTAGTTAAATAATAAAATTGTGCTGCAACAGAATTACAGGAAGGTCAAATTACAAGAACCTGGGAATACATGTAGTACTACTGCCATGAAATACAAGCTTTGTACAATTAAGTCCTAGGTCACCCAAACACTGTTGAATTGCTCAATTTTGTCACTGATATTTTGTCACTGATATTTCAGCTTCTCCTCATGGATGCTATTTTGATATAGAAGCTGAACTAGCATAATATATAAAATTGTGGCAAAACATTGCAGGAATGGAAAGGGAATTTATGTAGAATGCCATTGTCCCACTGTAACTAAATAAGAAAAGTATGGAACAGAGAGGCTTACAGCTAGAACTATTCGGGTTTGGTTCTGACATTTGATCTATGCCATAATGGAAAAACAACTTCTCTGTACTTCTCAATTCAAACACAAATCAGAACAATTATATTTCAATATTTGCACTCTTCCAAACTTTGTGATGGGATTTTCCAGTCAAAACACTGTATTTTAAAAAACCCTATAGACTGCAGAAAGAGTTATACTAGAATCCATATATTACTGAAAATAACCGCTACAAATGCATTACATTGTAAGCAATGGACAATTGCTTGCAAAAATGCAGGCATTAACAAAAATACATACAAAAAAATATCTTCAGGGAAATGTGTATGGAAATAGGTATACAATTTCATGAGGATTTTGATTTTTTTTATAAAAAAAAAACATGTAGAGGCCAAGCTGACATTAGTAAAATAAAAAAATGGAGGAAAATCGGAATTGCCATATTGAAGCATCTCCCCCCAATAGTTACCACATATTTTTGTAGTATTTTCAGACCTTAATTTGAAACCTGTTCCTTCTCCTCCTATCAATTCATAGGTTGTAGCAATTTGAAATATTATCAGGTCTGAGAAAGAGAATGAGGGTTGAGAGGAACATCTGGCTAGTCAAAAACAAATATTTATATGTCGTCCTCACTGGCCACATACCCAGAAATGGCCCAGAAGTCACTCCTAATTTTACACTGCATTATGAAAAGTTGGGAAATGATCCAGAGCTTCCCTGAATCACTCCCACATTTTGAGGCTGGTGTGAATATCTGGGCTGAAGAGACTAAAAGAAGTAAAGCCAACTCGAGCAACAATCAAGGGAGGAACAACAAAGATGAAAGAGAGAGAGAACAAAGAGATCGGACAAAGGAAGGAGCCCAGGGTGCAAGTGCACAGTCAAGCGAATCAGACCAGGAGCAAGCAGTGGAAGAGGATGGAGAAATTGACTCCCCAGGAGAGGAGAGTCTTGGAGAGGAGGAAGCACCATAATTTCCAATGGAGGTAAAATGTTTATCAATAAATATAAATGGACTGAACATACCCGAGAAAAGGAAACAAACCTTCCACTATCTAAAAAAACAAAAAGCGGCCATTTGTGCCCTACAAGAAACTCATATTAAAACTTCAAAAACTGATTTAATTAAAAATAAAGGGTTGGGATTGCTATTTTCGTCCACTATTGAAAAAAAAACAAAGAGGGGTAGCACTCTACATAAAAGCAGACCTGCAACCAAAGCTTGAATTTACGGACAATGAGGGCAGGATGGTTGCAGCCTCGATCTCAGTTAAAGGAAGAAAGCTGCTAATAACTAATATTTACGCACCAAATGGAGCGAAAGCAAACTTTTTTGAGCTACTAGGGAAAAAAATGCTTGAAACAGATTGTGAAGGACATATTATTTTAGGGGACTTTAATGGAGTGGTAGACGAAAAATTGGACAAGAATTATAGTAACCCAAAAAATAGAACAGTGTCAAGCAGACTTCCTAAAACTTTTTTCGAATGTGTTCAAAATTTTGATTTGAAAGATGTGTGGCGTACTCAAAATGAAAAGGTCAAAGATTTCACGTTTTTCTCCGGACGGAGAAAGACGTGGACCAGAATTGACATGATCTGGATGTCTAGGAACATCCTTAATAACAGCCTTAAAGCAAAAATCCACGCTAGACAAATATCAGATCATGCATTGGTAGAGACTACTATTAAATTTGGACAAAAACAGTTCTTCTGGAAATTAGATGACTGGCTCCTCAAGTCGGACGCCCAAATTCAAAAGAATAAAAAATTACTTAAGGAGTATTTTGAAATAAATGACCAGCCTGAGATCAATATAACGAATATCTGGGACGCAGCAAAAGCGGTAATGCGGGGCAATTTTATAGCCCAGAGATATCAATTGAATAAAGAGAGGAATAGCGAATTGGCATCACTGAATCTAGAACTGGACAAACTTGAAAATCAATTAAAAAGAAACCCAAGTAATACAAAAATATGTAAAGGAATCCAACTGACGAAAAAGCAAATAAGCCTATTATCGCTGGATCAAATAGAAAGAAAAATGAAATATTTGAAACAAAAAAACTTTGAAAACTCAAATAAACCAGGGAAATGGCTTGCCTACCAGTTCAGGAAGCAAAAGCAAAGTAATATAGTGAACAAAATAAAAAATGGAGATAAGACAATGGTGCAAGATAAGGAGATTCTAGAAGAATTTAGAAACTTCTATAAAGAATTGTATAATTCTAATAACCATAATAAGGAGGATATCCAAAGCTATATAGATGCTCTAAAACTAGATAAAATTGAGGAAGCAGATAGAGAACTCTTAAACAATCCCATCTCTGAGGAAGAAATCAAGCTGGCAATTAAACAATTGAAAACCGGGAAGGCCCCGGGCCCGGATGGCCTGACGGATCAATTTTATAAAAAGTTTAAAGAGGAACTGGCCCCTTATCTTAAAAAAGTGATGAACAATGTGCTCTCCACGGGAAACCTGCCGAATACTTGGAAAAGTGCCAATATAATAGTCTTTGCTAAAGAAGGGAAAGATCCTGAAAAGGTAGAGAATTATAGACCTATCTCCCTCTTAAATCAAGACTACAAGCTATTTACCAATATATTGGCCTCTAGACTAAAAATCTTCCTAAATAAATGGATTGGTAAGAATCAAACCGGTTTCCTACCAAGGCGCCATATGAAAAACAATATAAGAAACATCATTAATCTGATTGAATTCTTAGATAGAAATATAGATCAAAAGGTTGCCTTTGCTTTCCTCGATGCCGAGAAAGCCTTCGATCGGCTAAGCTGGGACACGATTGAAATCCTATTAAGGGAGATGGATATGGGCGCAAATTTTACCACTGCGATCAAAGGGATCTACCACCACCAATCTGCAAATGTCATAGTAAATGGCATAAAATCAGATCCATTTGAAATTTTGAGAGGGACTAGACAGGGATGCCCCCTGTCCCCACTAATTTTTAATTTCATACTTGAGTTACTTCTTAAAAATATCTCCAAGGACCCAAAACTCAAAGGGATTCAGATCGGTAAGGACAACTATAAAATCTTCGCATTCGCAGACGATCTAGTCTGTGTCATTGAAGATCCTCTTGCAAACATTGACCTCTGGCTAAAAAAGATTGACAAATTCGGGGAGATCTCAGGCTTTAAGCTAAATAAAAAGAAATCTAAAATTATAACAAAAAATATAAAAGGAGAAGAACAAATATGGATTGAAAGCAAATCAGGTATGGAGATTGTAAAAAAGTTTAAATACCTAGGGGTCAATTTGACGAACAACAACTGCCAACTAGTCAAAAATAACCATGAGAATCTCTGGAAAGAAGTAAGGAACGATTTGACAAGATGGAAATCCTTTAATCTATCTTTATTGGGCAGGATTGCCACCATTAAGATGAAAATCTTCCCAAGAATTAATTTTTTATTTCAGATGCTGCCCATATTGAAAAATCCCCAAATTTTGAAGAAATGGCAATCAGACCTGGCGAATTTTATCTGGCTGGGTAAAAAACCCAGGATTAAACAAAAAGACCTTATGGAAAGGATAGACCAGGGGGGTTTTGGCCTACCCAATTTGACTAAATATTACGAAGCAAACTGCTTAGAGGGTAGGAGAATGTGGGCTTTATTAAATAACAGAGAAATGCTCAATTTGGAAGGCCCCAAGAATAGGCATGGGTGGCATGGCTACCTGATATATAATAAATCGTCAGTAGACTCGAATTTTAAAAATCATATAATTAGATCAGCCGCATTAAATACCTGGAATAAGCTTAAAAGGATTCTATACCCTAAAATTCCTCTTTGGGTATCACCCTTGGAGGCTCTTCAAATTAAGAAGACTGAGGATGGAAAATGGCCGACATATGCGGAATTAATGAAAATCGAAGGAACCAATGTTACTTTAAAAAGACAGGAAGAGCTATCGTATTTAAATCTAAATTGGTTCCAGTATAACCAAATTGTAAAAAGATATAATGAAGACAAAAAGATAGGATGGATGACACACCCAACTAAAGGGGGAAAAGTTTGGTTAAATACTGAGAGAAAAACTGTCAGCAAAATTTATAATTTCCTTTTAGAAAATGAATTCGAAAATAAACCAAATAAAGACTACATGAAAAAATGGGCAGCTAACTTAGGATTTGATATTCCTAGAGATGACTGGGAGAACCTATGGAAGGTAAAACAAAGGTATAATTACGCATATTGTTTAAAAGAAAACACATACAAAATGATGTACAGGTGGTATATCACACCCCACCAATTAGCCAAGATTAATAAAAATAACCAGAATCTCTGTTGGAAATGCCAAAAAGAAAAGGGGACGTTTTTCCACCAGTGGTGGACGTGTAAAATCGCCTGCTCCTTCTGGAATATGATACATAAGAATACCCAAAAAATCTTCCAAAAAAATTGGATTAAAAAACCCGAACTGTACTTATTGAATATTACGGGACAAGGGCAGAACAAACCAAATGATAAACTGTTAACATACCTTATTATTGCAGCCCGGATTACATACGCTAGGCTGTGGAAAGCTACGGAATCCCCAAAAGAAGAGGATTGGATTTTAAAAACAATTGAAATAGCTGAAATGGACAAACTCACCTGTTGGCTAAGATATGGATCCAGCGCGGCATTTGAGGAAACTTGGAAACCCTTTGTTAGGTTTATCAAAGAGAACTATAATATGGATATGAAAGGCCTAAACTATTGAATGAAGTAATCCTCTCAAAGTAAAATGTAACAATGATATGGTTGAAAACTTACTGAGATGTGAAGTCAACAACTTTTTTCTTCCCCTTTTGTACTTCTGTTTTGTAATCTTTTTGGGAATCTGGTCAAACCGGCTGGGGAGACCAGATCTCCCATCCCCACCTCCCCTGTTGATGTACCCCCCCTACCCCCCCCCTTTTTTCTTTTCTGTATCTATCTAACTGTATTGTCTATGTGTAATTCTCAATAAAAACCTATTAAAAATGAATCTCTGGGCTGATTCTGATTTGGAAACTGTCCTGCTATTCACATTGGCCACTGCCACCATCCTATTTTCTCTGCACTGTGTTGGTTTGACAGTTACCTTTTCCATTGTTCATCACTGCTGCAGTGATAAACAATGACAAAGGTAAGAATGACTATCCACCAGAGCCCAAATTTGCAGAATCTGAGGCTGTTTCAAGGCTGAATCATGTAGATGGGTCCTATACCACGGTATCCTTCTGGGATGCCTCGCAGAAATGGGCCTTGGAGGTACTGTCTTGCAGTGGCTCCGGTCCTTTCTGGAGGGCCGATCTCAGAAGGTGTTACTGGGAGATACCTGCTCAACCCCTCAACCATTGTCTTGTGGGGTTCCTCAGGGCTCAATACTATCTCCCATGTTGTTTAACATCTACATGAAGCCGCTGGGGGAGATAATCCGGAGTTTCGGGGTGCGGTGTTATCTGTACGCAGATTACGTCCAACTCTGTCACTCCTTCCCACCTGCTACTAAGGAGGCTGTTTTGGTCCTGAACCAGTGCTTGGCCACTGGGGGAACAAATTGGCAAACAAATTGAAATTGAATCCAGACAAGACAGAGGCACTCCTGGTCAGTCGAAAGGCCGAACAGGGCATAGGGTTACAGCCTGTGTTGGACGGGGTTACACTCCCCTGAAGACGCAGGTTCGCAGTTTGGGTGTGATTCTGGACTCATCGCTGAGCCTGGAACCCCAGGTTTCGGCAGTGACCAGGGGAGCATTTGCACAGCTAAAACTTGTGCGCCAACTGCGCCCGTACCTTGGGAAGTCTGACTTGGCCACGGTAGTCCACGCACTGGTTATATCCCGTATAGATTACTGCAACGCACTCTACATGGGACTGCCTTTGAAGACTGTTTGGAAGCTTCAACTGGTCTGATGGACAGCAGCCATGTTGATAACAGGAGCGGCACTCAGGGAGCGCACAACACCTCTGTTGCGCCAGCTCCACTGGCTACCAGTTTGCTACCGGGCACAATTCAAAGCGCTGGCTTTAGCCTTTAACGCCCTTAACGGTTCTGGTCCAACTTACATGTCCGAACGCATCTCTTCCTATGAACCTTCAAGATGCTTAAGATCATCCGGAGAGGCCCTGCTCTCGGGTCCCGCCTGCTTCGCAGGCGTGATCGATGGGGATGAGAGACAGGGCCTTTTCAGTGGTGGCTCCTTGGCTTTGGAATGACATCAGATCAGCCCCCTCCCTCCTGACATTTCGCAGGAAGGTAAAGACCTGGCTATTTGACCGGGCATTTGCAGATGTAGTATGATTATCAAATAGAGACAAAGGAACGATGACGATGCTGTTGGATACCGATGTAATAATGAGACGCTGATATTGTGTTTTTAACGCTAAATGCTAAATTGTATATGTTGGAATTGTATTGATAATTGTTGATTTGTTTGTCTTGAGCAGTTCCTGCTATTTGTACACCGCCTCGAGTCACCTTTGGGCTGAGAGAGGCGGTTTAGAACCCAAATAAATAAATAAATATCAGGCACAGAACTACAACAGAATTTGGTGTGATTTCAAGCGAGCTTGGGAGTATTACTTTTTTGGGAGGACTATAGCTTCCAGAATCCACTAGCCAGCATGACCATTGACCCTGTGTTCAGGACTGGCAGACCCTGGTGGATCACACAGTGAGTGCAACTGGGACTATCTGGTGTTTACTCGGTTTTTTAGGCTGGTGACCAAAAGATGCAATTTTATTGGCTAGTTCAATGAAATATCAACCAACTGACAATCTTTATCTAAGCCAGGCAAAGATCACTTCAACTTTTATAGACCCAAAATGAGCCAAAGATCAATATTGCCCCATTAAACCAGAAGTTGATTGATTAAATAGAGAATTATCATCTATTTCTTCATTTCATTCTTCGTTCAGTGGCTCAGTTGTGCACATCATGGTTCTTTGGGGAGAAACGCCTTTCCAAAGTCATCTAGGGGGTGTTAGAGTTTAATATGAACTAAAACCTATTATATAGTGGAACAATGGTATAGGAGAACAATGTTCCTCCTCTTTTCTCAGCGTTCCAATTTGCATCCTAAAGAAGAAGCACAGCAGCAAGAGCCAAGAAGATTATAAACTGATTTTCTCCCCTGCTCATTATTACAAAATGAAACAGATATTTGAATAGCATTTTTGATTTTCTTAATGCAGAGAGTCATTTTTATATTCTCTATTTAAGAGAGGAGTATAATGTTTTTTTCCGCCTGCAGAGGCTTCCAATTTTTCCTCAAGTATCCCATCACCACATGGAACAAAGAAAGAACTGTTTAAAGTCACAGACAATGCAGTTGCTGTTCCCATTTTTTGGTCTAAAACTATTTAGCTGCTTGTAATTCCTTTATTTTATCAGTTTTAAACTTATTTATTTATGGAAGGTATTTGGGGAAAATCACCATGTTCCTCTCTATGGCTATTTCAAGCCGAGAAGAAGCCTTTCCCTTCCAAAAACAAATGATGCTCCCCATGTGTTGCACAGATCTTTTACCATTCTGTGAGAGGCTTCTATTTATAGATATGTGCAAGGTCCAGGGTGGGAAAAAGAAATTATTTCTATTTGAGCCAAATGTGGATTCTGCAATTTATTTATTTATTTATTTATTTTTATTATCGTATCTTGTACAAATACAAATAATGATGCCTTATTATCATCATTATTTGTACAAGATACGATACCTTTGTTTACTTCTGGGGATTATGGACCTGTGAGTGCTATACATTTTGATTTATGTTACTGGCGTTTGACTTTTGGGCTTACTTAAGCGGCTCATTTGAGCACCATTTGGTCAAATTCATGTGTATTAGGCGTTTCCTAGCATGGGAATCATGACTGTATTGTTGTATGTATGAGATGAGATGCAACTTTGTGCTACTATATACTGTGATGTACTTATGATTTCCCATTTGAGACCAATGCCATTTTCTACTACTGTATATGTATAGGTTTATGATATTATTTCTAGTGCCTTTGATATACTTACCTTGCCTTTGATATACTTACCCTGTATCTTTGAGTGCATCACTGTCTATGTGATGTTTCCTATTGCCTTTAGACTATGCTAATGAAATGATACATTCTTTACTTGTATATGCGAATCAATTACAACCTTTATTGTATATGTTATGTTGGTTGTGTGTGATCTTTCACTTATTCCTCACCAGCCTTGGTGTTTTGTGATACAACATGTATATAGACAGACATAGCGGCAATTTAACATTCCATAAATCAGTTAAATTTAGCCTCCCCACAAAGTGGTACCTAAATTTCCTACTTGACAGATTCAGCTGTCTTTCGGGTTGCAAAGGTCGACAACGAGCTACACAATTGGTCAAGAGCTCACCCCGACCCGGGCAGGCCTCGAACTCATGACCTTCTGGTCAGTAGAGATCTTATGCAGCTGACACCCAGTCAGCTGCACCACATGCAATTGCCCATCTGAATTCCCTTTGAAGAACCTTGCACCTTAAAAGCTTGGCTTCTATTAGCCAGCGGGAAACCTTTGGTAGGAGGAGTTCCCTAGCCCAGATTGTTTCATGTCTGCAAATCCCTTGTTTTCTAAGGGCCACAGCAACGCGTGGCTGGGTACAGCTAGTAAATTTATAAATGTAATGTTCATTTGTGGGATTAAAATAACTCAAGAACCACTGGACAAATTGACACCAAATTTGGACAGAATACACCTAACAACCTAATGAGTGACCTTCACTAAAAAAAATAACCTGTAGTTCTTGCAAAGCTGAAATAACATAACACGCAATTCAAGAATTTTTTAAAGGAAATGAATACTCAGGTGTGATTTTTGTCAGTTTCCCCCTTTAAAGTGCAGCCTACAACACCTGGAAATCATTGTCAGTCTCCCATCTAATTTCTTGGCTTGCCTTACTTAACTTCCAATATCAGATGGTATCTGGCAACTTTAGGGTTTTTGCACCATAAATAAGTGATCATTGTATACAACCAATTTCCCAAAAGCTACATGATTTCTCTTTTTTAAAAAAAAAAATGGAAGGCTTAAGGGAAAATAAATGGTGCCTCAACAAAATAACAAAAACAAAACATAAACACACACTCCAGAATTTGACATTGTGTGGTTTGGTTTCCAAGCCCTATTGTTTCCTCTCATATTCTGTCATTTAAAATGTCTATAGTTATTATGGAGAGCTCCAAGCATGCTCTCAGCTGGATCATGATGGTCCTTTAACCTAGAATTTGAAATTCTGGAGGGCATGACATGCCAATATTTATGCTGGTACTGTAAAAGATTTTGCTATATTTCACATGTCACCAATCTCCATGCAAATAGACCTTGCCTTCCCAGGGAGAAGGAATGGCTTCATGAATTTTGACAGCACAGTACATATGATGTCTATACTATGAAAACTTATGAAAGGAACGAACACCTGGATAAGTAAAAACATTGGCAGTAAAACATCTGACAGTGAGAGACAAATGAAGAATGCTTCTACAATATCCTTTCCCCCTTTCTAAACAAACTTTTGTATAATTCTGGATTTACTAACAGAGGGTCAAAACGTGAAATTTGTGGTGTATACCAAAAATCACAATGAAGTGCAATTGTGAAAAAAGGGTTTGGAGGGCATGGATATTGAACCACTGACATGGGGACTGCATCTACACACAACTGGTAGCAGACACCAGATTGTTCAGTCAACGGAAGTGGGTAAGCAGATAGTGATTGTCAAAAATTGCAGTGCTTTACTTTTCATATTACTCGAACCTTTACAGTCCCGTCCCCCCCCCCATTACCATGAGTGAGGTGTATCGGTGCACCAGAGACATACAGGGGGAAAACAATTGGGTGACACCAGCGCCCCCTACTGTTGAACACAGTTTAGAACCATTTTAATGGATCACACATGACTAGTATACATGCCTCCCAGAAAGACTCTAAACGTCTTTCTTTTGATTGTGCTGTGATTTTATATCTTTTTCTGATAAAAAGAGGGCGAATCTCAATGACCCATTTTGAAAAGAAAACACAGCAGATAAAGCTGTTTTCTCAATCTGTCAAAGGCAATTAGAAAAGCATAAAGATTTATGGGGCAAAGGGGTTTGGAATACTCTGATAAAACATTCCTTTCTCACTGAGGAACCAAAGAGAGAGGGGAGAGAGAGAGAGAGAGAGAGAGAGAGAGAGAGAGAGAGAGAGAGAGAGAGAGACTTCTGCCTGGTATGAACCTGCTAAAGAAAAAACAGTCTTCATTACATATAAATATTCACTTTTATGTTAATTTGTGATGAATATGCTTCAAAAGCTTGTCTTCAATGATGTAATGCTGTTTGGTATGGCCAATCAACCTAGTTTTTTAATGTAAATAAACAAGGTTATAAATTCCTGCTCATATCACTGTACTTTAGAAAAAAGGCCACTTTAAAAAATCAAGGACTTCTCTCTCCATTGTGTAGAATGCTAAGAATTAAAAACCGATCGATGTCCCATATTTGGAAGTGTTGTTGTTCGGGTCTTTTTTTCAAAAAAATTCTGCAACACTTTTATATATACCAATGAAAAGGAAAATTTGCCTTTCAGGATCAAAAGGTTTAATATTCTGAAATGTCCTTTGGCATTTGAGGGCTGTTGTCTCCTCATAAGCAATCGCTTACACCAGTGTTTCCCAACCTTTTTTTGAGCCGCGACAGACTTTTTACATTTGCAAAATCCTGAGGCACACCACCAACCAAAAGGACACAAAATGACACTCTAACACAGTAATACATATAGTTAATATGTTTTTAAATGTATTTATACACTCAGTGTGAAACCTGGGCCTGTTTCGATGAACTCAACATAGATATCCTGGCAGGAATGGCAGAAAGACACAAACTTCCCACACAGAACTCCCATAACCAAGAGAAAATGCTGTAAGAGTTTGGTGGGCATTGACCTTGAGTTTTGAAGTTGTAGTTCACCTATATCCAGAGAGCACTGTGGACTCAAACAATGTTGGATCAGGACCAAACTTGGCATGAATACTCAATATGGCCAAATATGAATGCAGATGGAGTTCAGGGGAAATAGACCTTGAGATTTGGGAGTTGTCGTGCTGGGATTTATAGTTCCCTTACAATCAAATAGCATTCTGAACCCCACCAATGATAGACCTGGGCCAAACTTCCCACACAGAACCCCCAGGAGGCAAGAGGAGGTCTCTACTTGGGGAAAGGGAGGCAGGCCTTCCCAATGCATGGAGAGGGAGAGACCACGTAGACAACGGATGGGGGGGGGGGAGATATTTGTAATTTTGTGCCTTTATCAAAGTAGGTTTTTAGGGTTTTTATACTTCAACATACTAGACTCTCCCCCCTCCCCTCCTGGAGGTTCCAATTTCCCATTGCACACCTGATGATCGCTCGCGGCACACTAGTGTGGCTCGGCACACTGGTTGGGAAACACTGGCTTACACCACACTATCCCATTTTCAAGAGTCGTATTTTCCTTTATTTTCTATTTTTATCTCTCTTAAATTTTGTTGTTTTCCTGCTCCACAAACCCGGATCTTGTGCTTCACAAAGTTTAGTCTCTTGCCTTTTCTCCTGCTGTTTTCCCAGTCATACAACACAGGTTAGCCTGCCTAACAACAAACTAATGCAGGGTGCTCATTAGGTAGCTCGGGAGCTACTAGTAGATCTTTGGCCCTCTTCCAGGTGATCTTCGGCCCTCACCAGCTGGATGGGGTGCTCCTGCCTTGCCCGCGCACACCCTGCGTGCACACGTGCTCTTGCTGCTGGCTTCCACTCTCGCGGTGCTTCTTTCACCTGCGGGGCATTGCAGGACGAAGGAAGCACGAAGCGGGGGCTCTGGAGGGAGCGCCCTGCCTCTCTCTCGTCCAGAAGCAGCTGTGCAGCCTCCGTTGCCGGCGAGATAGGCAGGGCGGAGTGCTCCCTCTGGATGCCCCGCCTCGTGCTTTCTCCTTCCTGCAATGCCCCACAGGCGGAAGAAGCGCTGCACGGGCGGAAAACAGCAGGAGCACGCGTGGTGGCAAGAGCACATGGCAGCGGGAGCGCACGGCGGCAGGGGCAGGTAGATCTTTTGGACTTGGTTGCTTTAAGAGTAGCTCGCATGCTGAAAAAGGTGTGAGCACCCCTGAACTAATGCAATGCTTTCCCTTCAAATCTGAGACAGAGAGTCTGCCTGGTTTACTGAAGGATACAAAGAAGGGCATAGCCATCCCAAGGAATTATAACAACTATTTACACAGTACACTGAATCATATTCTAAATGTCAGTATTAATTGAAAAAATCTAAAAATTTAGGAAAAATCCATAGGAAAAAACTTAGTGAACTAATAATGTGTTAAACCTACTGTAGTTAATACTAAGCTTTGTTCTCTTCTTTGCAGGATGCATTGGAAAATCATAGAAGAAGCTGGAATGAAACCCTGCTGTTTTTGCTCTCAGAAGAATTCTTCAAACTACTGCCTTGTCCCTCTGCCCTCTGCCCATGATAGAGGACTCAAAGGCATATTTGATTGGTAAAAGGTTCTGGAGAATGACAAAAACTGAAGATCTTTGTGCCCTTCTGCAAAGCTTTCAACAGTATAGATTCCCTGTCCATAAACACATGGTAATCTTGCATATGCCAATATCAGTTACCATAGCACTACAATGAAAATATTTACTTTGAGCATCTCACAAAATCCCTGCAAACCTTTCAAGGTTGAACCCACTCTTCGGGCCATTTTTAGGACAACTCTAATGCAAAACATGGAAATTGGAGAGTTGTATTGCAGCTTCCAGAATCTGTAAGTTGTGCAGGTTAAGGGAGTCTAGAAGCTGTAATTCCAAAGTAACTTTTTCAAATTCTTGCTTAATATTTTCCCTGAAACTGCATGAAATATCTGCAAAGCATAAGCAATGCAGTGGATTTTTCAGCACACTATCACATCTCAAAGCAGTATCTAAACTGGTAACAGAAAATATCTGCATTAATCATGTTCTCAGAAATAATGTACACAATCAGGCATGTAGCCAGGGGGGGCTAAGGGGGCTTCAGCCCCCCGAAATTCTCAGGGTGGTCCGCGAAAAGGCCTTACTGGTACATTGTTTAAACTGTTATGTTTATTCATATCATGATCTGATCACCATGCGCATTATATCCCACATTAATGGGGTTATTGGGATAACAATACAAAAGGTTTGCTAGGGTAGACCCTCTTCCACCCAGTCTCAGCCTCCCCCCGAACCAAACTCAACCCCCGGAATCAAAATCCTGGCTACGGCCCTGTACACAATATATGTATAATAGCAATCCAGCCCAGCCAAAATCTCCAATTCTTCAAGACAGGAACAGCCTAAGGGCCCAAGCAGCTCAGCCTGCAATGAACAATGTGATATTATCTTTAAGTTGGATTATTTTAAGAGAAAATTGTTTATCACCAAAGACTTGGCTGAACCGCTGATGAACTTAGCATCCATTGATGAGCCCTCCCATGTTAGGAGGATCCTGGAGGGAGGCCCTGTTGTTGACCTACTAGCAATGAACGAGGAAGAGACCATAACCACATCTCCAATACAACTCTTGGAACCTTGGAGGGCTAACAACACACCTCCCCCACATGAATTAACCTCTAACCTAAAAGTCCTGATGCAGACCGTGCCCCTAGGTATTGGTGGTGATCCAGATTTGTGTGCAACATCTTGACAACTACTTTTACTATCATGGAACATTATGGGCTGGTCAAATAAATTCCATGATACAGACTTCAGCTCGTATTTGCAAATACTCAGAATAATTTGCCTGCAAGAGACATGGGCTGATGAAGCTAACCCACCATCTCTCTATGGTTATTGATAATTCTCAGTTCCAGCTGTGAAAACAAGTTCTGAAGGTCGTGGCAGCAGTGGCCTCACTACACTCATTTCAGTGGAACTGCAAGTCGACATTCAACCTTTAGTTAACACCTACCCTCAATGCATACAGACCTTTCCCATCAAGAGTACGCACTTTGATGGTTTAATTTGTATAAATGTTAATTTTCTGCCCAGACTATCAAAAAATGGAGGCCCTAATATTGTCTGGTCTAGCCTATCTGAAACTCTTACCCTACTTGAAAATCAATACCCCTCCACAAAGATCCCTATGTGGGATTTCATTTAAAAAATCCTTGTGCAGAAGGGGTCATGACTGGGAGAAGTTTATGTAGACCTGCATTAGGCAACCACTCAAATATGTCAACTTTGTGGCCATACACAAGGGTTTATACAGCATAACAGAAAGACACTTGAAATTCTAGTATAGACTGCACAATCTTCCTTTTTGATTCCTCCCAATCCATTTGCACATTTAGGATGTAACCATTTCTAATAACTATGCCTGAAGAACACTTTAAGTTGCACCCATAGACCACTAGTGGAGGAAGCAGGAGACTCGCAAATCTTCTCTCTAAGGATCTAATCACATTAAAGCTGGGATTTGCCACACATTGTGGCAAATCTGGCTGGGCCCAGTGGAGGGTATGGGGAACTTGTCGCCCCATGCCCAGCATCACTCACCTTCCCCCTTACCTTATCCCACAACAGAATGCATCCTATGAAACAAAGGAAGCCTCCCGTGTTACCACCACTGCCTCCTGCAACAACTTTGACTTCACTTGAGGCATGGAGCCAAACCAGAAGTAGATCGGCATCATCTGGAAGACAGCAGGCTCCATGCTTTAAGTGAAGTCGAAGTGTCATAGGATGGACATTTTTGCCTATCTGATGAGGTCTTAAGATTGAGACACCCAGATGCTGTAGGACAGTGGTTCTCAGCCTCTGGGTCCCCAGATGTTTTAGCCTTCAACTCCCAGAAATCCTAACAGCTGGTAAATTGGCTGGGATTTCTGGGAGTTGGAGGCAAAAACTCCTAAGTACCCACAGGTTGAGAACCACTGCTGTAGAAAGAGTTCCTGTCTGATATTTCTCTGGTGCTAGAATTCCACTGGAAAATATCAAAAGGGGTTGTTTGGTAGAGGACAATTGTGAGGAAAGGTGGTGGATTTCTGCCCTTCCTTTCATGCAACACTCCTCTCCAATGGAGAATAGGACATCGACTTGGAATAATTCATATTTTTCTTCCCATAAGAATTAATTGAATGAACTACATGAGCTGGTAGTTGTTACACTCTCTCAGCATCAGAGGAAACAATGGCAAAACTCTTCTCTTGCTAGTGATCGGGTCAGAAATGGCTTGAAAGGCACCATGGGTCAGAAATGGCTTGAAAGGCACACAAGAGCACCAACAACCTACTTAAAGATTTGAGAAAATTCAGAGGGCAAGGCAAAAAAGAAAAGAAGACTATTTTCACCTCTTCCATCATTTAATCCTGCTGGCATGAGTCCAGCAGAGCTTTGGAGAAAAGGTGGTTTTTATCCCCTGCTTTTACCCTGACCACAAAGGTATGATTACTCAGCCTTTGGTTACTGAAAGTCTACCTTAGGAATAAGGTGAAGTGGTAAGAATTTTTTTAGGTGATGTCACTGTTATGGAATTGATTATCATGTCTTCTTATTACCATGGGCTAAATCTGCATGGCAACATGTGAGTGTGTGTGCATGTGTATGTGTGTGTGTTTAAAGCAAAACAAAATTATGACATTTCAACTGATCTCAGATGACACAAAATAACATTCACAGCTGAGCAATTCCAAGTGATAATGAGTTCTTCATAACGGGCGGAAAAGAATTAAGTACAAAAAGAACTAGATGGTGGAGAGAAAAATAAATCAAAAATCAGAGCAAGATACTTGGTGCCCAAGCTAAGGGCACCAAGTATCAAGAGTAACATACTAGTGGTTATCAGACTAAAACAAGAAGCTATTATACGAATATCTGGATTCTGGTGGTGCCATTGAAACAATGCTGGTTGCTCAGAGTTACACTCATAAGAGTATCAATAAAATGCTTTCAAGTTTTAAGAACCACACCTACAGCAAATCTCTTCTAGAATTTATACATAAGGAAGGTTGAACATTTTTCTTCACTAATGGTGACTCTTTAGGTGGGATCGTACATTGTGTTTCTAGAGAATAAACACAGTTCTGCATTCTTCCCATTCACACCCAGGAGACAGCTTCTGAGCACTGAAAGATGCTGCTCTTAGTGGCATATTATCCACTGAGAACGGTGCCATGCATTTAAATCACCACATTTCTCAGTGACATCCCTCCTGACATATATTTACCATAATCTTCCTTAGTGGAAAAGTCTGTAATCGCAAGAAATAGAGCAGAATATTACAGGAAGCTTAGAGAAACTCTAGGGAAATAGCCTAATGATGTTGCTGTATAATCTTGAAATGAGGGACTTTCACCCAAGGGAAAAAACACAGGCTCCAATAATAAAAACAAATCATTTAACTTTGGTTGCTGCATCATCTCTTGCTCTGTATTCTATTGCAGATCCACTTTTGGGTGCAAATAGCTATCTTCTTTTACAATGTAATAACTACTCTTTTACTCAGGACTTTCAAGTATCTGATTGCCTTGTGGTTAGGGAATAAGAATTTCAGGACCTATCCATACAGGCCCATATCTCGGGACCTGTCACAGTTTTACTGAGGCATCCAAATGGTGCCTCTGGTAAAACTGAATTAATTCAGAACAAAGCAAGGTTTCCCTGCCAAAAAACCCGAAAGGGCACCCACCAAGGAGCCTCCCCCCCCCCCCCGGGTCTCCTGGTACATCATTTCCTCATGCCAGGAGGGTCTGAGGAGGACCAGAACGATGGCTGGGTAAGTTTTTTAAACATTTAAGGATTGGGGGGGGGGGTCAGGGTGAATTCATGCCATCCTGATTGGTATTGGGATGGCATGTAGCCATACACACACACACACAGAGAGAGAGAGAGAGAGAGAGAGAGAGAGAGAGAGAGAGAGACTGGGTTTTTGGATGGGAGTGGGGACAGAAATGCCGCTTTGGTGCACATTTCTCAAGTGTCTGGAAGCCCCCTGTTGCACCTCAGATCGTGGCAGTACCCCCTAGATCACACACACAAGCAGTATCTGTAAATGTAGCTTTATTTAGAATAAAAGATAGTTCAAAGTTTAGAAGATATAGGCAAGTTCAAAATCAGTTCCAAAGGCAAATCCAAAATAGTCCTCAAGCTGGCAAACAAGCTGGCTTTATTTCCCCACGAAACAGGAGTATGAAGACAAGGCAAACCGTTCCTGCGGTTGAACGTGAACTTAGAGTCTAGGACCCGAGTCCATCCAAGCTAAACGTAGCTTCAGGTCTGGCGAAACCCTTCCCAGCCTGGTCTAATAAAGGAATCTAACTTCTATGTGTCCACCGCACCCCCCTCTTCAAATTCCAATCCTTTTGGGTGGATCTGATGCTCGCCCTGTTGCAGATCCATCTGATGCTCTGTTGAAGCTCTGCTCATTAGAGCTCCCAGGTGCAGTGCTATCAGGCTGGGAAACATCATCCTCCCCATCTCTGGAATTCTCGCTTGAGATCGAGGGAGTGAAAACACTCTCTTGGCAACCAAGGCCGTCCTGACTCTCACTGCCGAACTCTGAATCAACATCCATTTCTTCCTCATCATCCACCTGCTCATTAACAGCAGGCTCACCAGGCAACCCCTCATCCCTGGCTAATTCATCTGGTAACCCATCATCCCTGTGCTGTCCAAATGTACCAGGCTGGAACACCACACCCCCAAAAGTTCCCTCAACCACGTGGAAAACTCATAAAATTCAGTCCTTAATGCAGTGTTTCTCAAACTGTGCTTCTCCGGGTGTTTTGGACTTCAGCTCCCAGAAATCTCAGCTAGCTTACCAGCTATTAGAAATTGATGAAGCTGAAGTCCAAAACATCTGGAGAAGCACAGTATGGAAAACTGCTTTAAGGGCTTCAGATTGTAAATAGTAAATCTCAGATTCAAATGGTTCAATGTGTCCAAAATGCAGAGCATGTGAAAAAAATGGGAGAATGGTTTTAATATGTTTACTTCTTTATAAACTGTAAAATTAATTCACTTTAACTTCCATGGCTCAATATTATGGAATCATGGGAGTTGTAATTTAAAAAGGTCTTTAGCCTTCTCTGACAAAGGCTGGAACTATAATTCTATATTATCCAGTTTAAAGCAAATAATCTGAATTCAGAAACTGGATTATATGGTAGTGTAGTAGGGGGCCAAAGAGTACTGGTGCCTCACCAAATTACAACTCCCAGGATTCCATAACATTAGCCATGGCAGGTAAAGCATTAATTCTACAATGTAGATGCACCCCTGGAAGTAATTAACACAAGCAGTACCTGCATAGGGCAGTGGAATTTACTCTGCTTTTAATAGTTGAATTTTACAATGTATTCATCATTAAAGGTCTCCATACTATACAAATACTAATTAATAAGGATGGTTGATCCATAAAAAAATGTTTCTAAACTCATGGGGGGGGGGGGGGGTTGCCACTGTTGTTTCGAAATAGAAAGTGTTCCGAATTTTTTTGTAAAAATTTCACAATTGTAGCATAATTAATAACGAAATTCATTATTATTTCGTTATTGCTGCCATGCATGCGCAGTGCACAGGGGATGCCCACCTCCATGGCCTCTCGCCAGCTCAGAATCAACCCGCAATATCTCTAACGCGGGTTGATTCTCAGCTGACGAAGAGGGATGGTGTGCATGCCTTCCACTCCCCTCTCGCCAGCTGACAACCAAACAGGGGTTTTAACCTGGCGAGAGGAGAGTGGAGGGTGCTGCTGGCCTCCAGTCTCCTATCGCCAGCTGAGAGCTGAGGCAAGTTATCTTTAACCCACCTCAGCTCTCAACTGGCAAGAGGAAAGTGGAGGCCAGCAGCAACCTCCACTCTTCTCTCGCCAGTTGAGAGCTGAGACGGGCTAAAGATAACCCGCCTCAGCTCTCAGCTGGCCAGAGGAGAGTGGAGGGTGCTGCTGGCCTCCAGTCTCCTCTCGTCAGTTGAGAGCTGAGGCAGGTTAAAGATAACCCATCTCAGCTCTCAGCTGGCCAGAGGAGAGTGGAGGGTGCTGCCTTGCACTCTCCTGACCCCCATTTGGGTGTCAGCTGGCCAGAGGAGAGTGGAGGCATTAGGTCCAAGGCGGAGGAAAGCTATTCCGCTTCAAAGTGGGTCAAAACACCCACTTTGAACCGGATTGGCTTTCCTCCACATTGGACCTGAGGCGCCCTTCAGACACCCAAATGGGGGTTAAAGATAACCCCCGTTTGGGCTTGGAAGCCCATGCCTTTTCCCCGATCTGAAGGGCACCTTTCAGATCTGGAGGGTGCTGCCCTCCACTCTCCTCTAGCCAGCTGACAACCAAATGCGGGTTAAAGATAAAGGGCGGAAATGACATAATAACACGCCTTTTACGGAAATGGCTGACCCGGTTTTGATTTAGAAAGTTTGCTGACTGTGGGTCGAATTAGGGTCTAAATTGATTTTAATACGAAAAAAATAACGGTTTTCTAAGGATAACGACCGGAGATATCCACCCCTACTAATTAACAAGGGAGGAAAGTTTGAAGTTTTTCTCTGAATTATATCTCTCTGTTAAGATACAGGACAAAAAAACCCCAGGTATGAACAAAATGTTATTTGAGCCTCTCAAGATAGTCCTGCCATAGCTTTCCTTGTCACGTTGGGGAACTACCATATAATTTCATGCAAGTTCACCAAGGTGAGTATCTTTACTGAAAGAGCAATTATATACACACTTTAACCAGCAAGCAGCAAAATAATTAAATGAGTAATTACATCCTCACTTTTAAGCTGTCATACAATTAAACTTAATTAAACATTCTCTGTACTTCGGTAACCTTAAACAAATAGCAGAAGGTATCAGAGAGGCAATGTGAAAGAAAAGGGCATTTGGTTAAAGAGCTAAACTAGAAACCTGTCTCAGATATAACAAAAGACAGGTGATATACAACAGATTCGCACATTACCACAGGCCTGCCTCTAGTAAAATGATCTATGTCTCTACAGGGGAGACAGAAAAATGATATGAGGGGGAAAAATTGATAGAGGCATGGAACATAACCTGGAAGGTGAATACTGTACATACCTCATATAATATCACTTGACATTTGTACATCCCTGTGGATGTCACGGATCTATGACAGAAGCAAACACTGTACTACGATTTTCTTAAAAGGTGACTTACTTTATGAAAGGTATGTTATTTGACCTAGCAATATCATATGTCGGCATTACTTCGCGAATGAAGATTCTTAGGAAGGACTCATCCCATGCTTTTTACAAGTGTGTTGATGACTAAAAAGGCCAATCTGAAATAGGCAAGTTCGGTTGCAGAAAGCACAGCAGAAAGTCTCCTTGGATGATGTTTCCAAGTTGTGGTTCTTTCTGCGTTGTCATTTCTCTTCTAGACCCATTCGCCGTGTCTTCTTGAAAGAGGCCGCAGCATTGTGGATAGTGCATCTCCATGCCTCCCGATGTGAGGCCAGGATGGACCATTTTTTGTGATCAATCTGGCCAAGATGTTGTTTCAGGGAGTCCTTATATCTCTTTATTGGGGCGCCTCTCTTGCGCTGACCCATGGCGAGTTCACCATAGAGTAGTATCCTCCATCCTACAGACGTGCTTTGCCCAGTGCAGATGTGTTCTCAATAGTGTGGCCTCAATGCTGGTGATCCCTGCTTGCTCAAGGACAGCATCATTTGTCACATAGTCGGTCCAGTGTATATTTAGGATTGTGTGAAGACAGCGCTGATGAAAGCGTTTGAGGAGTCGTAGGTGTTGGCGATAGGTGACCCATGTTTCAAACCCATAAAGGAGAATGGACAGTATGGTAGCTCTGTACACACTAATTTTGGTGCTTTGATTCAGGTGCTTGTTGCTCCCTACTCTTTTGTGAAGCCTCCCGAATGCACTATATGCCTTTGCTAATCTGTGATCTATCTCTTTATCAATCTACAATATCATATACTTAACTAATATTCATATACTATGGAAACTATTGATGAAATGCCTATTGATGAATTTACTTGTAATTTTGATGGTATAGTAATAATGAATGGCTATCATTTTCCATTAGTTTAATATATTTTATTGCCTGGCTTGTTATTGTGGAAGCTGTGTATGTATTAGGAGTGTGTAGTTTGGTTAAACCCCATGCCATTTTCGGTGTCCAGATTGCAGTGTCTCTCTGATCCATTTTTCAGGAACCTCCCAAATTTGGCCAGGGAAAAATCCATTTTTTGGTTCAGCAGCTGAATGATCTGGGAAGATCTTGCCCATTGGAAGCAATTGTGAACTTACAAGGCTCCTCTTTCCAGCATTTTTAGGGAATCAGTCTTAAGAAACCTTGTTTCTGGTCTAGTTTCCTTTAATCTCCTTCAGCTAGCCCTGGCTTAAGAAACCTCTGTTTCTGGCATCCTTTCCTCAAATGTCTTTCAACTATAACTGGGGATATATTGAATTCTCCCTGTGGGGAATCAAGGGAGTCAGGCTATCCCCTCCCTTTAGTAAATCACCCCAATATTTAAACAAATACCTCCACAATGCCCTTTCACAGTCCATAAATGAAATTGCCAAAATAAAAGATGGAAATTTGAGTCCAAAAGCAAGATCATAAGAGCAGCAAAGGCACTGAGATAGAACATGGAGCCTGTGAGCTTCTTTCCATTTCCGATTCGCTCAAGTAGGCAGCAGGGCTCACAGCCTCACAGGGGAAACCCATGCACATACAGTCGCCTCCCCTCTCCGCACTCCATGTGTAGCTGAAAGAAATCAAAGGCAGCTGTTTTTGGCAGCCACATAGTCTGTTGCAGCCAAAAAAAATGGCACCTGCACGTGTGCCGTTATGGCTGGCCAAAAGCACAGGCCTTTTAAATTGTTGCTTTTGTAATCACTGTTATTTCATGCTTGATATTTCCTTCTCACCATGGTTTTAAACTTTAGGGTATTGACTTTACATACAATGTAATTATCTGTGTTCTTAGAAAGCTGGCCATTCATGCCCATGGATTTTGCCACAGCTTCCACCATCCATGGACTGAAAATATTGAGAAAAACCTTTATTTTGCCACCATGTTACTATGCCATTGTATATTTATTTATTTTATTTACTTTGCTTCTAGACCGCCTCTCTCAGCCCGAAGGCGACTTGAGGCGGTGTACAAATAGCAGGAAATGCTCAAGACAAACATATCAAAAATTATCAATACAATTCCAACATATACAAATTAGCACTTAACATTAAAAACACAATATCAGCGTCTCATTATTAAATCGATTTCCAATTCCATCGTCGTCGTTCCTTAGGTCTCAATTTGATAATCATACTACATCTGCAAATGCCCGGTCAAATAGCCAGGTTTTGACCTTCCTGCAAAATGTCAGGAGGGAGGGGGCTGATCTGATGTCATTAGGAAGGGTGTTCCAAAGCCGAGGAGCCACCACTGAAAAGGCCCTGTCTCTCGTCCCCACCAATCGCGCCTGAGAAGCAGGCGGGACCGAGAGCAGGGCCTCTCCGGATGATCTTAAGCATCTTGAAGGTTCATAGGAAGAGATGCGTTCGGACTTGTAAGTTGGACCAGAACTGTTAAGGGCTTTAAAGGCTAAAGCCAGCACTTTGAATTGTGCCTGGTAGCAAACTGGTAGTCAGTGGAGCTGGCGCAACAGAAGAGTTGTGCGCTCCCTGAGTGCCGCTTCTGTTATCAACATGGCTGCTGTCCGTTGGAACAGTTGAAGCTTCCGAACAGTCTTCAAAGGCAGTCCCACGTATAGGGTGTTGCAGTAATCTATACGGGATGTAACCAGAGCGAGGACTACCGTGGCCAAGTCAGACTTCCAAAGGTAGCGCACAAGTTTTAACTGTGTGAATGCTCCCCTGGTCACCGCCAAAACCTGGGGTTCCAGGCTCAGCGATGACAGGGGTTAGATATCCATGGATTTTGGTATCCACAGAAATTCCTGAAACTAAACCCAAGTGAATATCAAGAGCTCACTATAGTATTTTTAGTATTTTAGTTTGGTATAGCTATTTGTTTCTAAACAGTTGAACTCATTGAATTGATTTAATTGGAATTAATGTATTCCATTTCCAATTAAGGTATAATAGTTTATCACATTAAGCAACAATATAATCCTGACCATTGTAGGTTAGGGGTGATTGACCACACAGTTCACAATGTTGATGTTGGTTTGTGCCTTCTAGTTGACTTCAATTTATAGCAAATCTATCATAGGGAACTCTTAAAAATATTTCTTCTGAGAAAGTATGCCTTCTTAGGCTAAGAGAGTGTGACTTGAATAAGATCACCCAGTGGATTTCAATGGCTGAGTAGAGGTTTGAACTCTAGAATTTAAATCCAACATTCACAATACAACACCATGCTGGATCTCTCTAATCCCTATTGGTGTATAGTAGGCCTGGTTGATCCATAAAAAATGGTTCAAAACCCGCTTCGGATGTAGGGGGTGCTGGCGCCTCATATCTCATAGACTTCTGAAGTTTTCAGCAGTTTTTTTCAAAATTGATTCGGATGTACTTCCGAAATTCGGAATGGCTTCGTTAATGGCGGATTCTATCACGTTTAACCCAGTTTAAATATGACAGCATCTGCTCCAAACTGGGTGACCTTAGACTGTGTACCTCAGCCACACAGCTGTCTGGATTCCCCAGTGCCTTGGAGGGAAGGAAAGCCACATTCAAAGCGAGTGAAACACCTGGTTTGGATGCAACTTTCTTTCCCTCCCAGGCAGGAAGGAAAGCTGTGTCCATAGCTGGAGTTTAACCTGCTTTGGACATGGCTTTTCTTCCAGCCTTGGAGGGAAGGAAAGCCGCATCCAAAGCGGATGAAACATCCAGTTTGGACACTGCTTTCTTTCCCTCCCAGGCGGGAAGGAAGGCCGTGTCCAAACTGGGTTGAACTCCTGCTATGGATGCGGCTTTCTTTCCCTCTCAGGTGGGAGGGGAAGGAAAGTCACGTCCTTACGACTAACTTATGAGGAATGGCGGAAGAGCTTTGAAATAGGAAATTCACTTTCGGGTTACTTAAATCTCTTTGAAATCACTTCAAAACTTATTTACATCTGAATTCATTCCAAGTTCCGAGGATATCCGACGAACCTAACCAGGCCTAGTGTATAGTTTAACATGAAGTCCTCCCACACAAGTGGAATGAATGAGTCTTTCACTGGATGGCATAGTTTATAACCATTATGTGAGTTTATGTCCAAGACACAGTTCATGTTGATATATTCTAAGGAAAAAAAACAATGCTACCAAACTGCAGAATCTGATTTGTTGTTCAGATTTGGCTCATTAACTAATTTCAACAACTGAGCCTAACCAGTCTCTCCATCTTTTCCGTATGTTCTTCCCTTCCTTTGTCTTTTATTAACATTTTATTTATAAGTTAATGAGCTTTTAAAAGACATGCTTGGGAAGGTTGTACTTTAATTAAAAATCATTTGAAGATGGAAAAATCTACATCTAGAATGTTTTTACTCATTTAAATGTTTTAATTGGATTGCTTTTTAAACTTTTGTTCTGTATATTATTTTCATCATGTCTTGTTTTGACTCATATTGTAAATTACTTTGGGTCCTATATTTCAGTAAACAAACAAATATAAATATATTATCCTTCATGTTTTCACCTATACATATTTTTGTGGCTTGGATTATTTGAAATCCAACTACAAAAATATCTGAACCTGAGACTCTGGATTGAGATTCAATGAATGATCCTTGTATCCTCAAGTCCAAACACTGCTTGTGTTTCTATATGTAAGTGGGCCTCTCAATGTAGTCAGGGTGGAAACACAAGGTCTTGAACTGCATGGGGACATCTATGTAGTTCTACCCTTGAAACCAAAGTGGGTAACTTTGGTGGAGCATAAAGTTATCTTAGACATGACCCAATATCAATGGAATCAGCTTGATGTCAACAAAAGTATGCCATTAGCTCAGTTCCAACCATAACTGCAGTTCCTACCAAAATTCAGTAATAACTGGCATCTTTCCATTGCATTGGAAGATATCAGAGTATGTTTTCATGCAATACAGCACTGTCAGTTTGCAGAGTTGATCATCTGCTTCCGTCCCACAAGGAAAGGAAATCCAGGAAGCTTATTTTTTTTACCCTCTTATTGCCACTAAATTTTCAGTTGTGTGGTTTTTGCAACAGCAATGGAGGCAATGGAAGATAACAAAGTTTGACCTCACAGCCTCTGAGGATGCTTGCCATAGATGCAGGTGAAACGTCAGGAGAGAATGCCTCTAGAACATGGCCATATAGCCCGAAAAAACCTACAACAACGCAAAGTTTGAAGGCCACTTACCAGCACTGTGCCTTACGTTATCCAGTTCTGACTTATATTTTCATCGTAAGTGTTGGAGGATTTCCACTTTATAGGCAGTATACAGCATTCAGTATACAGAGCCAATCATTCTCTGAACTATTTGAGGCAAATGCCCAATGAGGACTCCTCTCATAAAATATTAATTTCATTTCATGGAATACAGTCACTGCTCTTACTAATTTACTTTGGAAGATTTAATCAGTCTTCCTTTGTCTCTAGCTTCCCAAACTCATGTGTTCTAGGGCAGTGCTTCTCAGAGTTTGATTATACAGATACTTGGGACCTCAATCCTCAGAATCTCTGACCATTGGCCAAGTTAGCTAGGCCTTCTGGGAACTCACCTTTAAAAGATCTGGGGGTTCAAAATTGGCAAACGCATGGCTCAGGGAAATACCAGATGTATGCAAACATTGTTAGGTGAAAATAGAAAGTGATTCAAGTGATAGAGCCACAAGATTAATGGGATCCAATGCTAGTCCAATGGCTTTGTGCCATTGATAATGGTGGCGGTTGTAAAACTAGGGT
This sequence comes from Anolis apletophallus, assembly GCA_030556195.1. NCBI lineage: Eukaryota > Metazoa > Chordata > Lepidosauria > Squamata > Anolidae > Anolis > Anolis apletophallus. Next base: position 151,650,410 of record JARBWK010000004.1, read on the forward strand.
GCCTCTGCACCGTAGGATTAATGCAATTTGACACCACTTTAATTGCCATGGCTCAGTGTTATGGAATTATGGGAGTTATAATTTTATAAGGTCTTTAGCAAAACTGCAGCTCCTATGATTTCACAGCATTTTGCTATGGCATTTAAAGTAGAGTAAAACTCTGGAAGATGTCAAAAGAGCCAACTTGGCTCCTATATTGGGAGAAAGACCAGATACAAATTAACTAAAGACACAAATAAGTACAGTAAATAATAAGAGCCCATTTTATCAAATACCAATTTTCTTCCCACCCAAAGTTTTGGTGATTAAGTGTAAAGAAAAGCAGGGGGAAATCTAGCTGTATTTGAAAATTGACTGGCCTATCTATTTTGGCATGAACATTTGTAGGTATTAATCCATTTTTTCATGTCCTAATAGAGACATTTAGCTGATACTAAAATAAATAGTTGAGGTACTTCTAGATTCTCTCTTTTTTGGAGAGTCATTTTTATTCATTTTATTAAATATATTTCTCACAGTTCCTGCAGTGAGCCGAGGACAGCACATTTTTTTTCTCTTCCCCACATTGTTAGGCAGTTCTCCCAGTTAATTTCAAGATTGCATAGGGACCCATGGGCCATTTTATTTTTATCAATGTTTTCCTGCGAATTGTCTCTTTTGCACAAGAGCTAGGAAATCCCCCACCACAACTCTATATTATTCAACACAGGAGTCAGGAGGGAGGGAAGAAGTGAAAAAGAATATACCTTGAAACAGACTTCCAAGTATGATTTATGAACAAAATTTAATAACCCGAAGCAAAAGAACCAGCTTTCAGATCAGACATTATGGAGATAATTGTATTGGTTGGTTGGATGAGTGGAGAGTATGGTGCTCATGATAGCCCTGTCAGATACTAAAATCAAATAGCCCCGAATCTATAAGCAAGAGAAATGAGGAATTAATTTGGAAGGAAGCATATCCCCTAATTGTATCCTGGGGATATGATGGATTTTTTCATTATCCAGGGAACTCAGAGAAATGGCAGGGGAAGTTTCAGCCCAGGGGCACTATTGCTTCATGAGGCACAAATTGCAGGAGGTTAAGGCACACCCAGAAAGATGCCCAGAATCTAAAGGTATGACTGATGTGAATGATCAGGTCAACCTTACAAGCACCACACTTATTCTTCCCCTCTGCCCCAGGATCAGTAACAGTCTTGCATCCATATTTTGGCAGAAGTTCAAACTGTGAGGTGTTAACTCGTTGGTTTGTGCAGTCTGCCTGTCTATCTAACCATCCATATTTGTGTGTGTGTGTGTTTGCAAGAAAAATGTTTGTATTTTTGTAGTCATGACTCATTATTGTTTAGCATCATTTTGTCTGCAATGAAGAATGATTTAGATCATAGGAATAGATGGACAAATATGGTGTCTTACTCCGGGATCAGTAGCTGAATCTCACTACAACAATCACAATGTATCTACCTATCTATCTATCTATCTATCTATATAATAAAAGTCAGTGTTTGCGGGCGGCGGTGCGGTGGTGCGTGCAGAGGAATATGTGCCAGCTTTTCGATTGGCTGCCACTGTGGGATTATTTGCATAAAGGATTCTGATTGGCCAGCCTCAGAACTCCAACACTCTAAGGCACCAGATTATTTGCATAAAGGACTCTGACTGGCCAGTCTCAGAACTCCAACACTCTAAAGCACCAGACAGAGGGCATTGGTTGCCACTGAGGAACTATTTGCATAAAGGACTCTGATTGGCCAGCAAAACAGAATGTAACTGAATGCTTGAGTTAGCCAAATGACAGTTTTTTCCCATTGGAAATGGAATGTTCATCTTCTGGGAGGTGCGGAGGTGCCAAGGAATATGTGACAGCATTTTGATAGGTTGCCACTATGGGATTATTTGCATAAAAGACTCTGATTGGCCAGCCTCAGAACTCCAACATTCTACAGCCACAGACAGAGGGTATTGGTTACCACTAAAATGGTATTTGCATAAAGGACTCCGATTGGCCATCCACATTCCAACATTCTAAGGTGACACAGAGAGAAAAGGAAAGGCCTCAGGCAGTCAGAAACTGCGGCCCACAGCAGTGATGGATCAGGACCAAACTTGCCCACTTCACAACGCAACCCTCACCCAATGACCAATACAGACCAAAATTAGCACATAGAGCCCCCTTGACCCACTGTACACCCTGGTGCTGTTTCAAGGAGGATGGACCACAGCTGATGGGACTTGAAATACCTTCACTCACCTTCCGAAACTGCTGCAACCCTCATCCAAAGAATGATCAAGACCAAATGTGACACACAGAGCCCCCAAGACCCACTCTACAGCCTGGTGCTGTTTCAAGGAGGATGGACCACAGATGATGGGACTTGCAGTACCTTCACTAAGTTCCTGAGACCACTGTGAGCCACATTAACATCTGATAAGGAACAACCTTGGCACACAATGCCTTTATCAAATAACCCGGGCACCGCCAGGTCCCCAAGCTAATAAGATATAATCCCCCATCTGGTTGGTTTAGGGGTTTAGGATAGGCCACCCCTAAACAGAGGATCTGTTGTACAAGACAAGGGCAGGTTGGAAGCATTGCCACTGCCAACTTTTAGCATCTGCCATCTGAAGCAATTGTGTCTCTGTGGCTAATGGCAAGACCAACTCCGACCACATGTACATAACATTTTTGTGTAGGAATGTAATCTTTTATAGCTTCTTCACACACATGCACATAATCTCTTAATAGCATTTAATATATCCAATTGTCAGTCCAAAAAAGAGTCGACACACTAAATTGGTTTCTGAATGGTAAGCCAATATTTAAGGAATATTGAGAGACGACTTCCAGTCCACATGGATTAAAACAGTCTCAGCAAATATCGCAACGCTAGGTTTCTCCCAAGGACAATTGCTAAGCATGAGATGGGACCAAGCCAAGGATCTCATTAAGCAACGGATCCTGGACATAGAGCGCCAATCCGACCTAGCCTGTTCCCCAGCCTTCATTGTTAGTGAAGCCACTAGATACCTCACTGCCCCCATGGCATACCTAACAGATCTGGAGGTGCCCAAACACCGAAGAGCTTTTACCCTGGCAAGATGCCATGCCCTCCCATCGGCTGTATTGGAGGGGAGGTATCAGAAGACCCCCTTCAAACAGAGACAATGCCCCTGTGGGTCTGGTCATGTGGAAACAACTGAGCACGTGCTTCTTCAATGCATGTTCTACAGAGATCTTAGATCCAATCTCATTGGACCATGGCTTTTAAAGTACCCGGCGCAGTGAAAGATGTTATTCCACCCTGCTGCTTTCGGACTCTAACACTACAATGACTTACAGTGTTGATAAGTTCTGTGCTGCTGCCCTTAATATCAGACGGAGGATGATTGACACCATAAGGCAACAATATCCTGTCTCTTAAAATATATTTTTATACTGATTTCTAGTCTGATTTTAAATAACTGTTTACTGGGGAGTTGTCCTTCTCCTCTTAGGGCGCTTGTGCCCGCTTTGTGCTGGTCTGTGACCGTAATAAAGTTTTGATTGATTGATATTTAAGGAAATCCCATTGATTCAATTGGTTTCTTCTAGTTAGGACTAGAAATTGGATGTAGGCAGAGGCGGCCCCAGCGATTCCGCCATGTAAGCGGCCGCGTAGAGCGCCACCGGCTGGGCGGGGCGTCACCAGCTGGGAGAGGCGCCGCGGCACCACCTCGCTTCCGCGCCCCCGCCCTGCCGCCACCGGTGCCGCCGCACAGCCGGCCCCACGAAGCACAGACATTTTCTGCGCATGCCCAGAAGCAACTACAGGCGCTACAGCGCCTGTAGTTGCTTCTGGGCATGCGCGAATGTCTGCGCATGGGCACTGAGTCCCGAGTGCGCCTGCGGCTTTGGAGCCAGCGCGCAGGTGCGCTCGGCCCCCAGTGCACATGCGCGGACATTCGCGGATGCGCAGAAACGTAGTGCTTCGGGAGGCTGCAGCACGCCTCCCGAAGCACAGACATTTCTGCGCATGCCCAGAAGCAACTACAGGCGCTACAGCGCCTGTAGTTGGTTCTGGGCATGCGCGGAAATGTCCGTGCTTCGGGAGGTGTGGTGCAGCCGGCCCATGGGGCCGGCTGTGCGGAAGTGGCGGCGGCGGCGGAAGTGGCAGCGGCGGAAATGGCGGAAATGGAAATGGCGGCGGCGGCGGCATGATGCGGCGGCCGGGGGCGCCAAAATTTACTTCGCGTACTCCCCCGGAAAAGGTCAGGCCGGCCCTGGATGTAGGTCATAGACAAGAATAATGGGCTATGTATGTTAGAGGAGGAAAATGTTCTTTGATGTTTAGTATATGTTCAAACTAAGAGTTCAAAGCATCACCATTACTATGATAGCATAATTTGATTAACATTCTCTTGCTTATCTCAAATTATGTTCTGAGTTACATCATTGGAAATGGTGCAGTCATAACTTTTCCACTATCCATATATACATACATACATACATACATACATATATATAACATAAGATAATTAGACAGATTATCTAATCAATTTTAAATCACTCCTTTGCCCCGGAAGCATTTTGGTTTTAAATAATCCCAGGTGCATAAAAAATGGAAAGAAGTTGCACTTTAACAAATCTATCAACACGTTTTGCACATTGTTTCAAGAAAGCTAATAAGACTTTACATAAATCTAGAGATATACTTACTCAGTAAGTGGTAGTGATGTATGATCAATTGCACCAGTTCTTCCAATGTACATCTTGTATCCTTTCATGCTGCTATTAAATTACCATCAAAAAACCACTGATTCAGTCCTGAAGGTTTGAACTCATGGTTCTCCAGATCTAATCTTGTCCTCATCAATCCCTAGCAGTCTGGCCAATGGTGAAGAATGGGAGGCCATTCATAGTGCATTAACATCAGCAGGGTGATAAGTTCCCTTCATATGAAATAAGATCTAGATTAAGTTGTCCATCTATTTACCCATAGTAAGAAAGCATCCCAGGCAGAAAAGCTTTATGTTTTGTAGATCCCAAATGACAACCATACCTGTGTTTGGGTAGCTGAACATTTCTATGGATTAGTAACTCTTGTAAACATATGCCAAAATCTTATCTAGCATATGAAAATGCCAAATAACAAAGAGATCAGCCATAATAGGATTATCTTCCAGCTAGTCATTCATCTAATGCAGTAACTGTGGGACTGATGGTTCCCATGCCAGTGGGTAAGTGAATCACTCCAGGGTTTAACATAGACTTTCAATAAACTCTCCAAAGAACTGAGCCCTTTTGCTCAAAACTGGTGCAGCACCTTGGATAGCTCTATTAGTTATTGCTGGCCAAGCTGCCAGCCACTGCTGCATGGTAGGGATAATGATGTTCATCATGTCACAAAAGTCTATTTTGATTGACATTGACAAAAAGGGTGTTTACATACAGAAAGGTAAACTAACATATAGAATGATTTCACATATTCATATTATGTTTCTGTTTTTGTTGTTGTTTATTCATTCAGTCACTTCCAATTCTTTGTGACCTCATGGACCAACCCACACCAGAGCTCCCTGTTGGCTATCACCACCCCCAGCTCCTTCAAGGTAAAGCCAGTCACTTCAAGGATACCATTCATCCATCTTGCCCTTGGTTGGCCCCTCTTGTTTTTTCTATCTATTTTCCCCAGCATCATTATTTTCTCAAAGCTCTCCAGTCTTCTCATTATGTGGCCAAAGTACTTCTTCTTTACATCTAAGATCCTTCCCTCCAGTGTACAGTCAGGCATTATTTCCTTGAGTATGGACTGGTTGGATCGTCTTGTGGTCCAAGGCCCTCTCAGAATTTTCCTCCAGCACCACAGTTCAAAAGTGTCTATCTTCCTTTGCTCAGCCTTTCTTATGGTCCAGCACTCACATCCATAGGTTACTACAGGGAGTACCATTGCTTATACATGGGGGGGAGTAAATGTTAGTTTCACCATGATTACTCATTATTCACTACACTTGGTGTACGTCGGCTTCCAATTCAGATGTGGCTCACAAATGAAAGCATTCATAACTCAGACTAAAGAGTCAAATCAAGCAGTTCTTTTTTTAAAAAAAGAAGAAGACAGAATCAAATAGACTTTTTCCCCTCTCACACACTCTTAAGTTAAATTAAAGGGTCTGGGGAATGAACAATGTTGAGTGAAACAATACTTGAAAAAGAAACAAGTCAGGATTGGGTCAAGTTCTATCATTAGGTATGTCATGAAGGACAGAAAATTGATAGTTACTAATATAGTTTGTTGGCAAGAAGAAGGAAATGTGTTTGTCACAATGTGCTTTTTTATAATATGCATTTTAACGCCCCCCCCCCCCCACACACACACACACCCCTCTGTGGCTTTTGTATTTGGGCCTTGCATTTTCTCTGGATATGACTATATTGTAAAGAGTGGCAGCTGGTTGCTTCCATGACAAGGATTTTAGACTGAATGCCACACCTTAGATAGTTCCTTTAAAGCTCAGACTAAAAGACTGCAGAGATCCACTGGCCCACTTATATGAAATGCATGAATTCCCATGATATGCAAACATAGCATAATTCCTTCCCGGGGATCCATGTGCAAAAGCTGCTACTTAGTGGACAATAACACTTCTCTTCTGCTTACACCTAAATGTGATGGAGAGAGGAGGAAGAAACAAACTGGAGTATATGGCAAAAGTTTAAAAATGAACAGGGGGATTAAGAAAGAGACATTTATGCTCCCTTACCCTTATTGAATACTCAGATTGTCTTAAGACAACCCATATCCAAAACAGACATGATTAAGAGTATTTGGGGTCGCAGGTCCAATGTTTTTATTTCACATCACTCTTGTGATTCCTAGCATTGTATTAGAAAACCACATTGGACCTCAGATTTAATAACTCAATTGAACATAGGGAGAGAAAAATAAAGACCTGGTCATTACCTGTCTGAAATGACCATTCTGCAATAACACTATCAGAGATCCTGCTTGATGTTTTCTTTGATAAGACAAAAAAAAGCTCAATATCCAGAACTAAAGCAAAATAATGAATCTTGTTTATCTAGTAAGTGATCTGTTGAGTTTGCTCTTGACTCAATGTCATCTTCTAAACAAACCAGAAAGGTATAGAAAACAATATGCAGTCACTGGTTCCATCGGTGCTATTAATGGAACTATAGATTTTCCGTTACAGTTTCGTTGAGTCATAACTGTTGAAATCACATATTGTTAATGTACAACTCAAAAAAAGTATTGCTCATATGAAAGGAAGGTGTCCATCTTTCCACTGCCTGAAGCAAGTGAAATAATCAAATGCAATCCTCATCTTTGAGGTATCAATAGCAGAACTCCCATTTATGTTGACAAACTATAATAGCTTGGTGGTGTACACCTTAAAAAGCCAAGAGTATTGGTGGAAGTGGAGCTTAAGAAAATTACTTTTGGAAACAGCAGCTCTCAGAAAACCCCCAGCCAACACAGCAGAACTCCCTAAAAGTAACTTGTATGGTGCAGGGCTGGTGTATCTGAAAGACCATCTCACCCCCTACCAACCCCAGAGAGCACTTCGCTCTGAAGATCTAAACCTACTGGAAGTACCCAGCTTTAAAGCCGTTCACCTTACGTCTACGAGGTGTAGAGCTTTCTCTATTGTGGCACCAACTCTTTGTAATGTCTTGCCAACTGAAGTTCGTGCCCTGCGAGACTTGTCGGCCTTTCGCAGGGCCTGTAAGACTCATTTGTTTCGGTTGGCATTTGAATTGTGAACTCTGAATTTTTATTTGGTATAATTAATGTTAATCTTTGCTTTTATGGTGTTTTACATTGTGCTGTGAGCCGCTCTGAGCCCTCGGGGAGTGGCGGCATACAAGATCGAACAATAAATAAATAAATAAATAACATTTCTAAGTTCTTCTTGGATAATCACCATCATCATCTTCATCATCTTTATTTATACCCCATCACCATCTCCCCCAACGGGGACTCGGAGCGGCTTACATGAGGCCAAGCCCAAACAGCAAATTGCAATAAAATAAACCAAAGACACAAACAATAACACAGTAAAATACAAAAAAAACATATAAATACAATAAGCAATACAAAATATAAAATACAATATCCACAATCACAGCGACATTGAGCAGGCCGCATGTGCAAGATAAAATGCTAAACACTCACGGTGAAATAAGGAGGAGCAGATTATTTGTGAGGGAGAGCTCATAAAGAAACGGGGTTGTAAAAAGAGGCTTTCATATAAGCAGGAGAAGAGTACTCCAAGAACAAAGATGTTGAGGGGAGCAGTGTATGGTTGTGTGACTACTCTCCGAAAGCCCAATGGAAAAGCCAGGTTTTGAGGTCCATGTATTTGTGTAACTTCATCCATGAAGCATGATTCCTGGCTCATCATTGGGAATTTTTTTAAAAAAAATGTAAATTTGTTTTTTATTGTTTCATAGTTTTTTAGCTTATGTAAATTATCTTACTCTTTAAAAATTGCTCTAGTGCTGTTGTAAACCATGTTGATATCTCTTGAAATATAAATACTTGGAATATAAATAACAGCTACAGTACAATCCCTGTATCCTTAGGGAATACATTTCTGAACTAATTATGAAAACAGGGAAGTGTGGGTGAAATCTTATTGAAATGAACTATTTCTGCCAGAAGTGGCCATAAGATTACCCTGGAGGATCTGGGTATACCATTTAGAAATTTTCTAGATCCTCCAGGATAACCTTGTGTGGTAACTTCCAGCATAAACATCTCATACAATCACCAGAAGAAATTCTGAGAATTTGGTGGATATTTTATTGGTCCTAGTAAAACCGTTGTCCAACTATGCAATGATTTTGTGATTTGGTTTGTTGGGGAAATACCTTATTAGGATATTCGGGGCAGAATTCCAAACTGGAGTAAAAGGAGCCTTTGCCACCTGAAGATGCAATTTTAAGGTGAGTGGGTTTTTTTACTCTTAGACTAGTAACACCTTGCTCATCTCTAGCCTTGGGGAAAGCCAACTGCAATTGATCTCATATGATGAGTTTCCTCCTTCATTCCCCAAAGATGGTTAATAATTGCATAATATCATAGAGATGGAGAGAACCAGCATCGTCATCCAGTCTGAAGAATATTTATTTATTTATTTATTTATTTATTTATTTATTTATTTATTGGGCTTCTATGCCGCCACTCCCGGGAGGCTCGGGGCGGCTCACAAGCGCCGGATAAAAAACAGCATATTAAAAACAGATTAAAATACGGCAAAGTACAACACAATCTTTAAAAACCAACAAGATTAAAAGCCTGATGTGAAGAGTACAAAACACAGCAGGTACCAAAGGTTACAGACATGACGGGCTATGCATAGGTAGAACCTACAGGCCAAAGGCCTGTTGAAATAAGTAGGTCTTGCAAGCCCGCCTGAAAGGCAGGAGATCCTGGATGGTGCGCGTTTCGGCTGGGAGGGCGTTCCACAGTGTGGGCGCAATCACGGAAAACGCCCTTACGGGTTGCCGTTAATTTCGCTGACTTCGCAGAAGGGACGTCCAGCCGGTTGGTACCTTCTGACCACAGTGATCTCGTAGGGCAATATGGGGAGAGATGGTCCCTCAGATACACTGGCCCCAGGCCGTGCAAGGCCTTGAAGGTATGTACCAACACTTTGAAGGTGATCCGGTGCTCAATTGGAAGCCAGTGCAGATCCTGAAAGGCTGGTGTTATTTGACAACCAGCTGGCGTACCAGACAGGAGTCGGGCAGCAGTGTTCTGCACCAGCTTGAGCTTCCGGATCACCGACAAAAAAGGAAGGCCAATGTAGAGTGCGTTACAGTAGTCCAGTCTCGAGATGACCGTGGCTTGGATCACCGTGGCCAGGTTGTTCCAGGATAGATAGGGGGCCAGCCGCTTTGCCTGTCTGAGATGCTGACCATGGAGACCTGGGTCTCCATGGTCTATTGGGAGTCCAAATGAACTCCCAAGCTCTTTACATAAGGCGATGGGCATAACACCACACCGTCCAGGGTTGGAAGCTGGACATCCCCATCACCCGGGCGACCCAGCCACAAGATCTCTCCTAAGCATCTTCCTGAACTTGCTTTCATTGGAAATTTTGGAGAGCGCCGGTTGAGTATCCCTTATCTGAAATGCTTGGGACCAGAAATGTTTTAGATTTCAGATATTTTATTATTATTATTATTATTATTATTATTATTATTATTATGGAATATGTATATTGGCACACACATGCACAGTGAGATATCTTGGAAGTGGGACCCAAGTCTAAATATGAAATAATGTTTCATATTCACCTAGTATGAATAGCCCAGAGGTAATTTTATACATTGCATTTTGTAACTTTTCTGCATGAAGCAAAGTTTGTGTATGCTGAACACCCAGAAAGCAAATGTGTCACCATCTTAGGAGAAATTTTGTGAAGGTGAGAGTTACCCAATGATAGCAATACACAAGATGAGGAAATGAAACCCTGTATTTGTAGTTTTGGAATATAGAAACTTTAAGTCATGATTCAGCTGAATGAATGGGCTGCTTTACAATACTACTGTTTGTCTAGCAGCTTGATACAATGTGTATTATGGAAGGACTCAAGGACGACCATCCTTATTGAGTTTTCAGGCAAAGAAAATAAAATAAAATAAACCAAATAGGTGCAGTAACAAAATGTTACAGTATATCCTCACTCCTAGTCGGCCAGTCAACCATGCTCCCAAAATATTAGGATCTCAACTCCATCATCCCCATTTTTGTGTGATTATGTATTTATAATTCCTTAAGGATATTGAACATGCTCTGTTCTCTGTACTGTTTGAATGATGTAAATATACTTTTTTTTATTATAAAAGGCTCCTCCAAACCTCATGGTTCCCTTTGTCCTGAGCATACTGATAATGCCCTCTTGTTCCCCAGCAATCCATTTTAGCCCTATTTCTGTCAGAAGGAGAGCAATGAGTCTTTATTAGACAGAATAATATGGGCACTCAGAATATGGGCACATGCAACTGAGCTATTTAGTGTGTATTTTCACCACCTGCTGAGGATCTCATTAGTGCTCATGTAATGCCTGATAATGATAACGTGCACTAAAGCTCCTCTTATCATAATGAGCAGGCTTATGCAAGTGTAAAAGCTAAGCTACAACCCTATGGATTTCTTCTCTAACCTTTTTGAGACTGGTTCAAGACACTTTGCAAAAGCAGAAAAGGAGGGAGAGCTCCGCATGCTGATAGATCCAAACCTTATAGTCCTCTAGGTCAGTGTTTTTCAACCTTTTTTGAGCCGCTGCACATTTTTACATTTACAAAATCCTGGGGCACACCACCAACCAAAATGACACAAAAGTACACTCTAACATAGTAATACATATAGTTAATATGGTTTTAAATGTATTTATACGCTCAGTGTGAAACCTGGGCCTGTTTCGATGAACAAAACATATATATTTATTATTTTATTATTTATTAAGTTCAACTTAATATACCGCTCTCTCTGGCGCCCAGAGCAGTTTACAAGATTAGTGCAAGTAAAAACAAGTAAAATACATAAAATACAGTAAAACAGTTAAAACACCCGAATTAAAACATATTGCCAGCCAATAGCATATATGACTTCCTCTCACATATTTATACATGGATATCATGTCTTCTCTCAGCCTTCTCTTCTTCAGGCTAAACATGCCCAGCTCTTCAAGCCACTCCTCATAGAGCTTGTTCTCCAGACCTTTGTGAAATTTCACCCCGAGTGAAACTTGTTTCCAGTTAACTATGGATGTCATTAAGCTGTTATAAACAGTTCCTTGGGGGGGGGGACTCTCGAAAAATCCAGTAAAGTAGTAAAAAAATCCAAGTGGAGAGGCTCACTTTGTTTCTTGGAAACCTGTGAGGGGGGTGCTAGGAGGGGGGAGAGTGCCAATTTCCCATGGCACACCTGATGATCGCTCACGGCACACTAGTGTGCCACGGCACACTGGTTGGGAAACACTGCTCTAGGTAATTGAGAGTGGCAAAAGGCGCAACCAGTTTGGCTAACTATCACACATTCTGGGTTCAAAATATCTAGAAGACAACGATTGATGTTTACTTGTTCATTTCCTATTTATTTTAAAAGCTGAACATGTTTTGGCCTTTGTAAAAGCTGGCCTCCATGAGCGCTCTCTCTCTCTCTCTCTCTCTCTCTCTCTCTCTCTCTCTATATATATATATATATATATATATATATATATATATATACACACACACACACACACACACACATCACATGTTTAGAAAACCAACACAATATTGGCTATTTTTTTGGTGGAAAAAATAGCCCCCTTTTTGGCTGTTTTTGTTTTTCACCCATCAGTTCTCTCCATGACATTTTGCTGCTTAAGGCAGAGCAACAAATAGCAGCAGCACCTACTCAAGTCCTCAATTTATACATGAGAGCCAACACATATTTTCACAAAACAGGCAGCAAGCATCTTTTTCCCTCCTTGAAGAAGTAATCTGCCAGATTCATTTTCTCTTGCACTATTTGGAACTGTTCCATTTCCTGGGCGAAAGCCACTAGGGGGTCCTATAGAGAGAAGGATATTCTATTTCATGGGGGGGGGGGGGGGAGTTGAAGGATGAACACAATTTCCCCCTTCCCCTTTCTCATTTCATAAATGAGGGTTGTTTCCACAATGCGACATGGGGGGGGGGGGGTTATAGGAAAAAGGGGGGAAATTGTTTCACTCCTTCAACTTACCCTCCCCCCATATAAAGGACTATCCTTCTCTCTCTAGTGCCCGCTAGTGGCCTCTTCCCAGATAATGGGACAATAACAATGATTTATATGCCTCAACCTTGAATAATCAAGGAATTTGATTTTTGGATCAATTTTTAATCTCTGTGTTTTTTCACCTTGATTTAGAAGAAATTTGGAATTTTGGTAGATTCAAACCCAAATCAAACTCATTAAATTCTTATCCATTCTCATGCATCTCTGATAGTAAAAATACAATAAATAGCTAACTCTTTCCCAGGAACCCAAATTACGTTAAATTATTTTATATAATAATTTCAAGATTTAAGGTGAGAGTTATAATTGAATGTTTCTGAAGTCCATTCTGTTCCGTCCCATTCTCACAGCTGAATAAATATGCTTAATAACATAGAGATGTTTGCTGGGTCTTCTGGGAATGTAAGCCCAAATGTCTGATGGGGAAAAGATTGAGAATTATTGATCTAAGAGGTCAACCAGAGTGTGCTGTAAACACCATAAACTGATCACCTATGTGTGCTGTAAACACCATGGACAGAACATCATAGACTGATCACCTATGATTTATTTATTTATTTATTTCCGGCATTTTACCCCGCTCTTCTCAACCCCCAAGGGGGGACTCAGAGCGGCTTCCAAAAAGGCACAATTTGATGCCAACACAGTAAAACACATAAAACACAGTATAAACCCCCCAAAACATTACACATTAAAATACAATTACATCAACATATCATACACATTCATTTAAGTTTTAAAAAAAGGTGCTGCCTTGTGCTAGTGTGTAAACGCCTGGTCCCATAGCCAGGCTTTTACTTTTTTCCTGAATGTCAGGAGGGATGGAATTGATCGTATGTCACTAGGAAGCGCATTCCACAGATGGGGAGCCACCACCGAGAAGGCCGTCTCCCTCATCCCCACCAGCCGCATTTGAGAAGTCGGTGGGAGCGAGAGCAGGGCCTCCCCGGATGATCTTAAATTACGAGGTGGGATGTAGCGGCAGATGCGTTCGGACAAGTAAGATGGGCCAGAACCGTATAGAGCTTTAAAGGTCAAGACCAGCACTTTGAATTGAGCTCGGAAGTGGATAGGCAGCCAGTGGAGCTGACACAACAGGGGGGTGGTATGCTCCCTGTATGTAGCTCCAGTTAGTAATCTGGCTGCCGCCCGTTGGACTAGTTGTAATTTCCGAACTGTCTTCAATCATCGTCATAGGTGATTAGTCATGGCTGAGTCTGATGGTCTTGCAAGAATGGGACTATGAAGGCCTATTCTGTATCAACATGTTAGTAGTTGTATAACCAAAAAATAACAGAATGACAACTGTAGCTACTCTTGGCTGGGGGGTTTTCTTCCTTGCCCACAATGCGTGGAGATTCCGGTGGCCAGTGTGAAGAGGTTTTTGTAACCATTTCTTGATTTAGATCAGGCCCCATCTACACCGTCACATAAAATCCAGATTATCTGCTTTGAACTGGATTATATTAGTCTACACTGCCATATAATACAGTTCAAAGCAAATAATCT